>OY728148.1:971452307-972702307 GCA_963277665.1 Viscum album
ATCTAATCTCTTTTTAATGCTAGAAGTATCCAATCTTTTTTATTTTATCATGAAACCTATTCCCAGACTGGTGAGAACCACAAGATCATGCATGTAATTCTTTTATGATAGTTATAGTTCCTTATCTATCAATAAACTTGAAGAAGGACTCCATCAAAGCCTCATTTATAGATGATATTCTAGTGATCTTGGCCTTCATAAAAAGTAAATTTGTCCACTCATTTCTCAAACTCTTATTTTTCTACTATATCTAGTTGATTTACTCAATTTTGATAATATTCAAAGATATGTGTCATTCATCCCATGGTATTTTAATATATATCAGAAATATAGCTAATTTATTTAATTTCCTCAATTATAATTTGAAAAAAAATCTGAAACCAAATAATGATTGGACATACTAATTATTTTCTCATTCCAATTTGGGTTTTCTAGGGTTGTGGCTGCATTATCCCATGCCTTATCTTGGGAATTTTGTGATCACAGAACATATGAAAATTTTGGTTCAAATGGAAATTCATCCATTCACCCTATATCATAATCACAGAGAGGGATTAAATCTTCTTTTCTAATTCTGTAATACCCATTGATCTATATAATTATCAATTCTGAATAACATTTCAATTTATGGTGGTTTACTTGTACTTGGAGTTCCAAATTCAGGCCTATAATGAGAGCTTGATATTATTCCTCATTGTTTTCACTGCCTTCTAATAAAAGAAATAAATATGGAATCATTTCCTTTTTTAGGGGAGATAAGAACAATTTCTTAGCCAACTTTTTTGATTTTATGGTTTTATATTATATTCCCCATTGGACTTCTGGAAGCCCCATCAAGTACATTTCCCTTTACTATAGACTATCTTGAATAGAAAATATTTCTTTATTTCGAAGTTCGATGTTCAAATATGTATCTTTTGTAGATGGGTGTTCAGTAAGGAAGTTTTTCAAGGCTTGGCCTTTTATTACTTTGTTGTATCATTTTTGCTGAAGTGTAAATTTCAATAATCCAAATTAAATTACCCAAAAACAATATAGTGCATGTAAGGGATCAATCCATAGGGAGATGGATTTTTTATGTTTCTTTCTAGCTTGTTTTTAATTTGGTGAAGTTTTCTAAAATTCAGAGTCAATTTTTATTTTTATTTTTAAAAATATATTGATTGAATTTCCATGGCTTGATAAATTACTATTGAAGATAAATAAAATCCCAGAAATTTTATTTTTAGTGAGAAATGGGAAGAATGCATCAAGGGATGTGAATTTTTATGGTTCATGTTAAATCATTTTGATTATTTGGTTGTTTTTTTCATAATAACTCAAATATCTAGGTTATAAATGTAACAGAACCACCTTGGTCTGGTGAGTTTTATTTAAATCAATTGAAACCAATTCCTTCGTCTGAAATTTTATGTTTTATTAATTTTTTTTTAATTACAACCCTTTTAAGAGGATAAGAACATACAATTATTAATGGATGTTCATAGACATAATTCTTTAGGTGATCCTGAGAAATCTTCTTCGTGGTATGATATGACATTTCTAGTGATATATATTGGATTATTAACGAATTATGAGAGAATAATGAATAACACACTTATAATATAATAATTCACAAAATACGATTCATATTCATCCACAGACATAACAAATAGTGAATTTAGCTACTCATGGAGTAGCTAATAACTAAACTATTTATGATAAATAAATTAAACATTGTAAAAACATCATATTGAAGATCATTGGGGAGGTAGTGGCATCACCTCCTTTATTATCTTCTCTCATTGGGATCTTTGCAAACTTCTCCCATGTTCTGGTTTGGAATGAGTCATATGGAACTTGGAGGGTCTTCCCTGTTATTTATAGTTTTTAGGATTACATGACATGTATCAGAAAGTACATAGAGTGTACATAGGTCGACATAGTTTGGCCCTCTTTTCTCCATTGATGGCAGAGCTACCATGCCACCCATTACTTGAAACATGGAGCCACCAGGTTTATGGATTCACACAATGTTTAATGTTGCCATACAAGGTGTTTAATATCAATCATCACCCACAAAATGGTTCTAGAAGGTAAAACACTATCTGTATATGGGATGAACATGACATTTATTATTTTGTAGGAAACATGGGCATGTATCCAGTCTTCTTGATGTGTATTGTGGAAATAATACAATGTTTCTGTAAGACGTACAAGCCGTGTAGTTTTTATTTTTTGTTCTTTCCTTTCATGATTTGTGAATTTAATGGAAAACACATGAAAATCGTCATAATCTCCGATATAAATAATTTTATCTAAAAATTTATTGATATTTGGTGAAAATGTATTTATGCTCATTAATATATATGAAAACGTTTACGCAACCATCAAATTCCCCCACACATAGTCATTTTCTTGTACTCAATAAAAATATCAACATCGCATCCATTGAATCCATACTCTAAAAAGGGAATCATTCAAATAATTATATTTTTATATAGTAAAGTCATAGCATATGATTTTAAAATTCACAAAACATATTACAATTGCAAATATATTATAATCATGACTCATATATAATTTAAATAAAAATTTGGATCCTCTTTCATCCAATTTAATTATCTTTTCATAAATAAAATTTTCCTATTATTATTTACCACAAAAAAAGTACCACACTCATCACTGAAGATTACTTAATCAGAGTTATTTTCATTATTATGTATATACACTCTACCCATAGGAATTCAGGTGTTCTCATTCTCTATTTCATATGTAAAATCACAATAATCATGGAGGATTTCAATAAGGTTCAAATTTTTTTTAGGGAAAGGGTTGGTATGTAATGATGAACATTAATCATATAGGGTTGAAAAAAAGAAATATTTTTTAAACAAAAATTAATGATATTCAAAATAAAGATTAATTAAATGGAACCCCCAACCCAGATCTCTCAAAGATATCTACACCATGATATTACTATGCTAATATGAGTCTATAAATTATCAATGAAGTTATCATAGGCATGATATTCTGTTTTAAAAAATTCCTCTGTAAAGCTCATGTGAATAATCATGAAAAATTATAAACGAATTAGGGTAGGATGGGGAAATATGCATGTAATGTAGCTTACTATCATGGTAGTTCAGGGTTTTTAAGGGTTTTACAAATATCAGATGTAGGGTAAGTCTCATGGTCAAAATGGATGAAAAACAATCAAATGCCTCAATCATTTCAATTTGATTCCAAAATATTCATGTTTTGAAGAGAAAAACTAACAAGTGATATTAGATATGAATATCCCAAGAACCCTCAAGAATGAGGGTATAATAAAGAATATGTTAAAAGTATTTTAATAACTCTTGGGAATGGGAAAAAATAAAAGGTCAATCAGTTCATGAAATTAAGGAAAATGATTAGTCAAATAATTGTAGATTTCCAAGCCATTAAATCCAGAATCAAACTATATATTCAATAATTAAAAAATACTTTAAGATTTGAAATCATCATGTAACATATAAAATTACCTTCTATGTATTTATTATTTATAATTATAATTATTATGAAATTATACACAGTTTAAAATATGTCAACTATTAAATGTGTCTCATAAATTAGTTCAATAAAAAGTCTAGTGAAATCAGAGGCCCTCTCCCTCACATAATACAACACATGATCCCCCAAGTGTAATACCATGGAAGAGGAGATAATGGGGGAAAATAGTGGGTGTAATAAGAGGGAAATCAACAAAATAAGTAAATCCAAAGTATAAAGGAAAAAAACACTGAAAAATACTCCCCTTGTGGTGAATTTAAAAAATAGGGTAAATAAAGGTGCCCAAGTCACTCCATATTACCTATAAATATAGAGGGAAGGGATAAAAGAATTTATATACACATACATCATAAAATCCCTTGCATATCACAAAAATGATATATATAATGGAAATTAATGTGCCCATAAACCAGTCACTAGGTTTCCTTAGAAGAGGCATCATTGTAAATAATGGAATTCTCCAAAGGAGAAGCTACCCTAGCGGATACCGAAGGCATGAGATATGCACACTATTTGGTAGGAACATGAGGAACTAGAGGCTTAGTAGTGGAGGTTTCAACGATAAAATCTATTTTATGAGGCGTGAAAGTCATAGTTGTCCTGGTAGGAGGGACAAAAATAGAATCTGTGGCCAGCGTAGAAGGTGGTGACTGTGTGGAAGGAGGCCTTAGAGTAGATGAAGGAGAAGGGGCTGGGTGTGTCATAAGTCCTAGATGCTGATGAATGAGGCCGAACATATACTAAATTCATGTTTTGGACTTGAGAAAGGTTTGCTAGTGACTCTCAAGAATGACCAAGTAGAGGCTGGTGGAAAGATCCGCTGAGGGTACAGATGAAAGTGGGGTGGCGGAAGGCTCAGAGGAAGAAGTAATTGAGGAATACGAAGGAAGAAATTAAGAAGGTGGGGGATGAGGAGGGAACATCTGTGGGTGGATGTTGGGGTCCTGGTTAGGAACACTAGCGGGAGAAGTTGGGTTATCCTTCACCCCAGAAGGAGCAGGGGCATCCTACAGAAGCCCGTAGAAATCCCCCTAGTTCTTGACCATTCTCATGCGAATGATCATGATAATGTCAAGATTCTAAGGAGAGACCAAGTTGTCATGAGGGAGAGAAGGCTCGAAGACTAAAAATGGGGGGGTTAAGCATGAGTCATAGAAACCTCCATTCGTGTGTCACTAATGACTATGAATCATACAATGTATGTAGGTGGAGGCAAGGTAGGGGAGGTCATAGTAGTTTTTCTGGACACTATAACTAAGGATCTCCATGTCCCGTCCAAACATGACACTCATATCCTCATTTAGAGGAAAAATAATGGCTCTAAAGCGCCATTGAAGGAAATGATTGGGAGGGTCAATGATTAGCATGCATTTATGCGATGTGGGGGTGTACCTATGGTTATTCCTAGAAAGATCCCACCACATGGCAATGAGGTTAGAGTGCATGGGGTGTGTACGGGTGGAGAAAGAAGGTGTGGTGGAAAGATGGCGGTTGGAGCCGCACCCTCATCCAAAAGTGGATATGGTAAGGGAAAAAGGGTGGCTGCCTAGCTGGAAGTGGATAGAGGTAGATGTATCAGTGGGTTTGTGATAGTAGGTGGGCCCATCAAACTTAAAGGTCTCTATGAACTGCAAAAATAAAGCTCTGTAAGTAGGAGTGTTGACTTATAGTGCCTCAAAGAGATGCGTAGTCCCAGGAGCTCCAAAACCTCCTCCAAAATGCCCAGACACTGGGGAATGATGACTTCTATGTAGTAGCTACTGAACTAGATAGTACGGTGTGAGAATCAATACAATATATCTCCTGCAAGATGGCCCTCATGAAAGATTAGAAATAGATGTAGTAGAGGGAGAGCAGTAGCTGGTGAAGGCGGTGGTGGAACAACTGGTGCATGAGTAGAGGGTCCTTCCACAGTGGAAAAAGGTGTCGTAGTGAAAACCTAAGTTGGCTCAAAGGGGGGGCCAGTGGGCATAGGTGTCGACTTAGTCAGGTCTACTACTAGTATGGAAGCTAGGTCTGAGGGGACAGATCTGGAAGAGGGATTGGAAGCACTAGAGCTCTCAGACATCGTAGAAGGTCTGAATGTAGTGGGGTTATGGAGGGATTATATAGTATCTTCCAGAACGACAGATACTATAGAAAGAAGTTCCATTAGAAGAGGAGGAAGAGTGACAAACACTGGGGGCTAGAAAACCAAAATATTGTAGACGGTCCGCTAATAATGTCAAAGACAAATCCAATGGCGAGGGGGCCACTCATCCTCTGTAGTGGAAGAGGGTTGCTTCCGAAATGTGGAATCATCACCTTCTATATCTTAAAAAAAATAAAACAAAGAAAATAAGAAAATTAAAAACTACATAGAATTTTAGAAAATAAAAAAAAGTAGAACACGACAGGTAGATCCAGGGTACACAGCGTGAAGTATAAGTTTGGTAAGTGGTCGTGTTCTCTGGATAGATACACTATGAGGGAATTAGGTTGGGTAAGAGGTGAGAACATGGCATGTATCTAAGGTGTACATGGTGTGTTTCACACCATGGAGTGATGCCCATGCGGGTCTCCAGACATAGCGTCGACTAGGGAAGTGGATAAGGGAAATACACGCCATGTGGGAAGGGTACACGCCATATATGTTAACATGGTGTGAAAGGCATGTGTATCATCCACAAAAATTCCTATGAAGTGTCATAGGACATGACATGTACCACACGCACATGCCCTGTATGGTGACATGGGAAGGGGTCATGTCCTAAAGGACATGATCTGGGACAGATTTCCATGGGAGGCATGGTATAGGGCGTGTACTGAAGCTACACGCCTTGTATATTTCAAATGAAAATTGTGTGTGTGTGTGTGTGTGGTCATGTAAAAGATGTACACGGTGTGTGTTCATCATGATCCTTATGTAATATGTGGGAAGAAATGGTCGACCAAATCTAAATCACCACTGATGCCTATAAAACCAGAAAATAAAGAGTGACCAACGACGCCCCTCATGCGAGGAGTCAAATAAAGAAAAAATCACGATTAGTAATGCATGAAAATGAGGGATTGAGAGGAGGGATATAGAGAAGCATCCAAATGAAGAAAATGAGGTGGTTGGGTGGGTTGTGCGACATGACCTATGGCTGATTAGGGCCCAACCTTTATATCCAGAGTGCATGCCATGTAGAAGATAGTGCACACTATGTGCATTTTTTTACATTGTATAATATTATTATTATAGTAAACTAAATAATAAATAATATTAATAATTAAAATAAGATGAAATTTTTATTTACTAAAAATAAATCTCTCCAATTATTTCATTGGGGAAATACATATCTTGTTGTTGTAAAATTGGAAAATGAGAAGTACAACCTTTAGTCTGGTGCTTGGGGTGTGTTTTGAAACGGCGATCAGCAATTCCAAACGTAAAACTCCGACCATTAAAGAAACACTTGCAGCTTTACCCATTTATAAATACTTGTAATATTTAATTTAAAGGTAAAATTCTACATGTGATAAATACAATTCGTGGTGTGTGGCTTAAATTCTAATAAAATGGAAGAAACTGAGAGATTAGTTGAGTTCGATCCCGGGCCATTTGAATCGTGGGCCAAGACTCTACCAATATGCCAACTTCACTGCTTGTATTTTATTATTTAAAAAACCATTTAAATCATTATTCAAAAAATGTAACACATGAAGCATACCGAGATTCAATTCGTGTGGTTTTATTAATATTAAAAATGATGGAAATGGGCCAGTTGTCAGTATTCAAACAAGGGTCTTTTGGAACCAGTTAACGACCCTGGCTAGCCGGTCCATCCCCATCATCGGGTTTCTTTTATTTTGAAAAAATTATATATTATTTTGAAAAATTCCACACAAACCTTTTAATTAAAAATATGTATAAATAGGATGAATCTGGTGCTGAAGGTAGGTATATAGGGATTCGAACTAGTGACAGCTCTGATATATTTTAGTGACATTACCATCGGCACCAGCACCATCCTGGTTTAGTAAATTATTTAATATATATATATTAAGAATATAAACTCAAAAAAAAACATGTCGTGTGTATATTTGGTACACGGCATGTATCCCTGGGGTTGCCTCCCAGGCAGTGCCTTTGTTTTATGTTATTGGCTCGACCTTAACTGAAGATCTTGCAACCGGAATTGTATGGTGGATATTGTACCCATCATATATTTCATTTGAAAAAAGGGTTTCAAATGCTTCCCATTTACCTTGAATTACTGACCATCCTATCTAGCCACTTCCACCACACCATGGTGTAAAACAATGATCATTTTGAAAGGTCCCAACAACCGGGACTTGAGTATACCTTGGAAGAATATCCAACTGGAGTTAAATAAAATATCCTCATCACCATGATGAAATGATATCCAAGAGATCATGTAGTCATGGACCACATTTTTCTTTTCTTTATATGTTCTGGAATTTTCATAATCCTCTTGCCGAATCTCATCATGTTCTGTCAATTTACACTTGCACTTTTCCTCTGCATCACCGAGATAATAGTTTAGTGATTTCACAACCCAATTGGCATTATTCTCTAGATCCATAGGTACATGACATTTCTTCCCATCGATCAACTGAAATAGAGACATCCCAAGATCTGTCTTGAATGCAGTCCTGTATGGCTACAAGGAATCATCCTATATCTTAGACTAGTCCTTCCTTGGATCTCCCTCTATCTTCTTCAAGATCATCATTTATTAACAGTTTGAGACCTCCAATTGGCCATTAGACTGGGGATGGTATGGTGTCCCTGGGTTATACCTCACACCATAATTCAAAAGAACATTTCACATCAAAACATTGTCAAAATGCATTCCTCTATCACTAATCGGAACTCGTGGAACACCAAAGCAACTAAAAATGTTCTTCTTCACGAAGTACACAACAACTGTTACTATGTTGTCTGTTGTGGAAGTGGATTTCACCAATTTTGATATATAGTCCACACAAACTAGTATGTAAGAGTTCTAAATGTAGGAGGAAACAACCTAGAATATTAATACCCCATACATCAAAGATCTCAACCTCAACAATGGGGTGTTGAGGAATTTAATCTCCATTCCCCAAGTTACATGTTTGCTGGAATCGATTATAGTGTGTCACAGAAGTTTTGGAATCCTTGTGAATGGTGGTCCAGAAAAACCTCGATTGTAGAATTGTTTCCATTGTTCAGTCTGGCCTATGATGTCCCTCGGTAGTGGAAGAATGACATAATTATCGAATTTCATGAATTTATTCTTCGGGGATGCAGCGTCAGATAACCCCTTCCCCAAATGAGCAGAAGAGAATATGGTCTTCCCAGAAATATCTTTTCACATCATACATAATTCTTTTATTTTGGTGGAATGTCAAATCATGGTGAATGACTCCCATATCCTAGTAGTTAGCTATGTCATAATACCAAGGATGAGGTGAATCTCTAATAGATAAAATATTCTCATCCATGATGTCCTCCTAGATTTCTCTGTAATCTTCCCTTTTGAGATGAGGCGATTCTAACAAGGGGAGATGATCAAAAAAAATCACTTTCCTTATTTTCATGGATCTCTGAGTCAAATTCTTGGAGAATAAGCACCCAATAGATGAGTCATGGTTTTTCAACCATCTGGTTCCAAAATTATTTCAGTGTCGCATGTTTAGTGTAGACAATTACATTGGATAACACTAAATAAGAATGAAACCTATCAAATAAAAAAACAATGTACAAAATCTCTTTCTCAGTATAATTGTAGTTGATTTGTTATTCATTTAATGCTCTGCTGGAGTAAATTTTCAGTCTAATGATTCGATCATGTCTCGACCCAAGAACTTCTCCCACAATATAGTCACTTGCATCACACATAACCTCAAACTTCTCCGACCAATTTTGGGAAATCATCGTAGCGGCTTAAAATAACTTTTCATTTATATGTTATAAAGTGGGGGTGCATTGTTCGTCAAATTAATTGATAAAATCCTTTGTAATAATATTGGTAAATGGTTGATCTATCATTAAAAAATCAGAAAAAAATCCTACAGAATCCTGGATTCCTGAGAAAGCTTCAGATTGCCCAAACAGAAGTTGGAATAAGAAATTGTGAGGAAATTTCAACCTTTTATGGGTCGAAATAAATTCCCTTCTTAGAAATTAGATGGCCTAATATGATTGCTTGTTGTACCATAAAGTGGAACTTATCATAGTTTAAAACTAGTTTAGTTTGTTCACACCATTCCAAAATTAATTATAGATTTCACAAGCAAGATATGAATGATTTTCCATAGATGGAAAAATCATCCATGATGTCTTCAATAATTTTCTCTACCATATCAAATAATATAGACTACATTCAACATTGAAAGGTGGTTAGATAATTACACATTCCTAAAGACATCCTATGAAAAAAAATTACCAAATGGTCATGTGAAGGTTCTTTTTTCTTAGTCTTCGTGGAAGATAAAAATTTGGTTATAAGAAGAATAATCATCTACAAAGAAATATAAATCAAGACCTAATAATTGGTCTAGAAATAGATCCATAAAAGGTATTAAGAAGTGGTATTTTTATGTGCCATCATTTAGTTTTTGATAAAACCCACAAACTCTCCATCATGTGACTATTCTAGTTAGGATATGTTCATTTGTATCATTAGGGATTACTGTGATACCACTTTTGGGTACCACATATAGAGGACATACCCCCGGGCTATCGTAGATCGAGCAGATGATCCCCACATCTATGATCTTGATTGACTACTTCTTCACTACCACATTCATGGTTGGAATTAACCGTTATTGTGGTTTCCAAGAGGGCTTAGATGCTTCATCAAGTAACACCTTGTGGGATCAAATGGTTTGGTAGATCCCTTTAAGATCATAAGCTTTCCACCCAACGAAATGTTTCCTTCTCCTTGGAAAATGTAGAAGCACATCCTCTTGATATTTTGTGAGTGAAGAATTCTAGATTACTGGAAGAGTGTTTTCATCACATCTATACCCATATTTTAAGGACAATGGGAGATGATTGAGTTCAAGTTGTGGGGACATTAGAACAATGGGAACCATGTGTTCTACGTTGGCTCGCTCTGGTATATCTGGAATGATTACACATTTCCAATAATTATCGATATGGACAACAATGAATTTATACACTTCTGGTACATATTTATATTGGATGTCATTGATGACTGGTTTTGTAATTATAGAAGAAAATTCCATGTCATTCACATGTAACCCAATGGATCGTTCACCATATTCAAGGAAAAACAATCCTCATTCTCTATTAGTGATACTTGTTTAACTGCTTTGAGGATGTTATAGGAGACTTTTTCATCTCCCACTCAGTAAATCAACTTTCCTTGCAACACATTGATAGACACCTTCCCAGTAGCCAAGAAGGGTCTTACCAAAAAGATAGGATACTCTTGATAGTCCTCCATGTTGAGTATGATGATGTTAATAGGAATAATAAGTCCCTCCACTTTCCCAAGAACATCTTCAAGTAGCTCTTTAGGATATTTGATAGATTGATCCACTAGTTGAAGGGCTACCCATGATGGTTAGAAATCATTTAGAACCATATTTTTAATAAATTCATCGAGAATATGTTTAACACATTCCCCAAATTCACAAAGGGATTTCCTAAACTCACAAGATCCAATTGATCAAGGGATTTTGAAACTTCTTAGATCGTGGAGCTTGGTATTAAGAGAATTTTGTAACACTATTGAGAATTAATTATTGAGAAGAATTATCCCCAAATATTCCATATTCCTTTTGATAGAGAGTATCTCGTTCATGAACATTGTGTATGATGGAATTTGAGTTAATTCCTTATGGAAGGGAATATTTATATGATGTTTCTGTAATACCTCCATAAATCTCAAGAACTAATGGTCTAGATTTATTTACTTCATTCGAGAATTAATTCGTAAGGGGGTTCAAAAGGTTGACCCACTCCTTTTCATGTACCATGGAATATCCCAAATAGTTCTTGTGTCAATGTATACTCCTTGAATTTGACTTCTTTTTCAGAAGATGATGTTGGATAATCTGGAATTTCATCTTGATTTGTAGTTGTGTTCTGAGGTAGCTCTTTCCCACTCTATAATATTACAACATTGGATTCCTCTCATGGGTTCTTCTCATTATTACCTAGAATAGTACTAGATTTTCATGAAGAGAGATGATTGGAATGTTTCCCATTATCAAGGCCTCAAATGGATGCCTCTTGATTTTAAAATCTTGTTTACTAGTTGTTATGAATTATTTCATCATCTCATAATTCATTGTTGGGGATTCTTGGTGAGGTTGTTGGGAAGCTGGTTGGGTTGGTGATACCTTAGTTGTTGTACCAGAAAAGTGTTTTGATACCTTTTTTTTGGAAATATCCATGCTTCTATTGTCTGGGGTATGGATTCAGGTTCTGTTTTTGGCCATAACTGGTTGGGATTTGGGGGTGGGGTTAAAAAAAAATTTGTGTCCCCAACCCATGTTTGAGTTGTCTTTCTATTCCGAGTATTACTGTAGAGGATACATATTTTTCCCTATGTACTAAAAAACCAAATTTACCACACTTTTTGAGGCACTGACCCTTGTTTCTCAAAATTCACCCCTAATGTGATTTTCACCACATTCACTGCATACCGGTTGATTCACCATTTGTGCTTGAGATGCGTTTTTTAGATTTAATGCATCGATATTCTTGGACACTGAATCGAGTTGAGTGGTAATTATTGTAGTGTAATCAATGTTGTGCAAGACACCATTCTATGTACATTCCTCTGACTACCATTGGAAGCTATTTGTAGACATATCCTTAAGCAAGTTGAAGAGATCCTCCGATTATTTCCGCATTATTGTTCCTCCAACATCTGCATCCACCACGTACTTGGTTTTTGTCCTGAGACATACAAATAATTATTAGACATTTATCCATAATGGAAGGACATGATGAAGGAACATGATTAGAATTTCTTTGAAACGATCCAAATATTTATACAAGGATTTCGAATCACAATGCTATAAATTGTGAATTTCATTCCTCAATGTAACTGTATTGGAGGGTGGAAAATATTTTGAAAGAAACACTTGGGACAATGAATCCCATTTCAGGATAGATCATTGAGGTTGTATTTTGATCCAATACCATAATTTATCACTTACTTAAAAGGGAAATAACCAAAGGTGAATGGATTCCTTAAACACCCCATGGTAGAAGAAGGTGTCATATATCTCTAGAAAATTGGAGATATTAGTGTTGGGGTATTCACCGGGTAATCCTCCAAATTGAACCATGTTTTGGATGAGTTGAATTATGTTCAACTTGATTTTGAAATTCTGGGCCTACACTGGTGGTCTTCCAATTCCTATATATGCTCCATGGATAGAAGGAAGACAGTACTCCATAAGAGTACTAAATGGGGGTAGTTTTTCTCAAGGAGGTGGGGGCACAAATTGCTACTAAGTAGCAAAATAAGGCCCCTGTACTAGCTGTTGGTATGGAAACCTCTCTTGTGGGAACTGTTGGGGTGGTGGCAGTCCATACCCCAAAAAAAGTTTCTTGTTTTCTATGTTGGTTTTGGTAGATTAACTTCATTATGGTAGCTGGTGGAAGTTGGATCTATTCATTCTCCGCATCTATTTTTTTTGTTTTAGTAGTCATCTGGGACAAACGTCTATCCAACTCCTTGGATAGAAGATCAATCTCCCTCTTCTATGTTATCTATGGTAGTGTTCTGGTTTTTCTCTTCATTAAGTGCATGTCTTCGCTGCAAGATCGTTCATTCGATCATAGGATCAAGTGGAATTTTTTTTGATGATTTGGCACTCATAGAACACTTGATTCATCCACTCATTACCATTTGAATCTTCGCAACACTAAACAAAATACCAATCATAAAATAAGGAAAATAAAATAATAAAAAACATAAATGAGTGTAACTAATTTTTTTTTTAGAATTTGTAATCTGTGTTTTCACTTTAATTAATACAAAACGATTAAGAAAAACACCGTTAAAATTGATCTCTCCTGAAACAGCTCCAAATTTTGGTATCTTTTCAACCGAAGTGTTACTTTAGACAATCCAAATTAAGTTACCCAATGAAATACACTATATTTCAGGGATCGATCCATAAGGACAGTGAGTTATTGTGTTTTTTTAGATTGTGATTAATTTATTGATGTTTTCTGAAATATAGAGTTTATTTTTATTAAATATTGGGGTGATTGAATTTCAATTTCATGATAAATTACTTTTTAAGGTAATGAAAATAACAAAAATTATATTTTTGGTGAGAAATGGGAAGGATGTGTTAAGGCATTGGATTTTAAGGTTATTATTAAATATTTTTTCTTATTTGGTTGTTTTGTTCATAATTACTCAAATATTTGAGTTATAAATGTAATAGAACCCCCTTGGTCAAATGAGTTCTGTTTAAATAAATAAAAACCAATTCCTCAGACTGGAATTAGATTTCATTTAATTTTATTAATTGCATCCCTTTTGAGAAGATAAGAACATCCAATGATCATGGATGTTCATAATTTTAATTCCATAGTTGATCCCCAGAAATCATGTTCTTGGTCGAATACAAGATTTATAGAGATATATAGAAAGTATTATTAAGTAATTGTGAGAGAATAATGAATAAAACTAGTATAATATAATAATTTACTAATTATAATCGATATTCATCCACAAGCCCAACACATAGGGAATTTAACTACTCATGGAGTAGCTAGTAACTAAACTACCAGTGATGCCTGGATTAAACATTTCACAAAATTCGGATTGAAAATCTTCAGGGAGGTAGTGACAACACCCCTTTTCTTATCTTCTCTCCTTGGGTGTCTCCAAAATTTTTCCCCTTGTTCATGTTTCGAATGAGTCATTTGGAACTTTGAGGGGATTTCTTCTTATTTATAGTTGTTAGGAATATATGACATGTACCAGAATTTACATGGTGTGTACTATAGTCCTCACAGTTTGGCCCTATATTCTCCACTACAGGGTGACCTGCCGTGCCTCCCTTGACTTGGAACATGGCGCCTCCTGGTTGGTGGGAGTACATTGTGTGTAATGTTTCCCTACATGGCATTTATTATCAATCATCGGCCACCAACCACATCTAGAAGGGACAACACAATGTGTATATGGGAAGAACATGGAATGTATGCTTTGGATGACAACTAGGGTGTGTATCCATTCTTCCTGATATATGTTGTAGAAATAATACATTGTGTGTGTAAGACGTACATACCATGATGTTTTGAATTTTTATTATTTCTTCTACCAATTTGCGACTATGGATGGAAGACACCTGAAAATAATCATAATCATTAATATAAATAATTTGATATAAAAAATAATTAATATTTGGTGAAAAAATGTTTTAATTATAATTAATATATATGAAAACTTTTCTACGATTTGGTCACATCACTTTCTAAGGAAAAAACTAGATATCAAACTATTGAAAAATAACTGCCCACCATTCCAAATTTCATTTAAGCATAGGATAAATAATGATAAATTTGAGCGAGTTATTCCGAGATACCAAGAAGGCCTCATGATGATGAAAATAGTGTCTCAATTTCTAAACGGAAATGATTAATGCAAGTCATCTTTTCTCAAGATCAGAATATAAAGTCTATGCATCAATAATTTTAAGAATGAGATAGTAAAGTATATTTTAGTCTAGGCTTCATTATTTTGTCCAAGGAATGCACCTAGTGATCGATCTAAATATATCACGTAGGATTTGAGTGTATTTCCTTCAATAGGTCTCATTAATATCGGTGGGTTTATGAGATATTTCATGGGGGTATCAAATGACTCTTAGTAATCTTCATTCCATTTATATGTGACTCCCTTATTCATTAATCTTGTGATGGGTAAACACTTACCTACCAAATTGGTGATAAAGAACCAAATATAGGAAAATTATCCTTGAATTCCTCTTAATTCCTTCAAACATGGATGTGACATGTCAAGGGTTGCTTTTGTTTTCTTGGGATCAACTTCCTTGTTGTGATGGAGTATAATGAAACCAAGGAATTTTCTTGAGGAAACTCCAAAAGCACATTTTAAGGGACTAATCTTTAGATTATCTTGACGATGATTACTGAATATTGTCTCTTGATAAGTTAGGTGATCTGAGTGTTTTATTTATTTTACCACTAGATCATTCACATAACATTAGACATATATTCCCTTCAATTTTTAAGATATGTTGCATGGAGTATTGATACATTGCACCAACATTTTTAACACCAAAGGGAATTACCTTATAGAAAAGTATTCCTTGAGGGGATCTGAAGGCTATATAATCCTCATCTTTTGGGGCCATCCATATTTAATTCAACCTAGATTATACATTCACGAATGAGATATCATCATAACTAGTCGTTGAATCAACTAACTGCTCAGTGATTTAAACATAATGTCATCTATGGGAAAATGCTCATTGAGATATCTAAAATAAATGAAAACTATAATTTTTCCTTTCTTTTTTTCTTTGGGATATTATTAGACCTTCATTTAGGATATTTCAGCTCATTTATAATGTTAGCTTTGATAATATTATTGAATTTATATTTAATTTTAGAGGCATGATTTAGGTGTGTTATTCTTGCTGCCTCGTTAAATCCTCGATGTTCTTCTAGAAAACTCAAATTATGACTAGAAATGTCGGGATCAAGTCATATAATTTCTATATAGTTCCAAGAAAGAACATCTCAGGGTTGCATTAGAAATGATGTGTACACCTCTTCATTTTGAGAGGTCATGGCCACACTAATTAGAGTAGGGAAGGGATATTTTTATGTACCCATATTTACTACTCTAAAGTTATTCATAGTGGTTGAGATTCCTTACTCAAATGCAAGAGGGGCATACTTGGGATCTTCTTATCCTCCTCCTTGTTCATTTCCCTCATGTTTCACTACTTCAATTTCATCTTGATGGGTTGGGGATGAAACAAGACTTTCAGAGCTAGGGGAGGATTCAGTATTTGGACATCCTTAAGAAGAAACAACCAATTCTGCCCCTACTGATGATGAAGGGTATTCATGGAGCATTGAAGATAAAATTATGGGTTTGGAATCAATATCATTATCTGTATTAATTAATATGACAACTTAATCTATCCTAACTGATAAAGCAATGACTTGCTGAGGGTCGGCGGATGAAATGACGACATCTCTATTTAATCTTTCACCACTATATGGTAGATCATCAATTTCTCTAATTTTATATGGATCGATTTCCAAAATTTAAATTATGGAAGTCACAAGATGAGTGATTGGGTTTGGGTCCATCTATTAAATTTAACTGATTGGAAACTCATAAACTACATTGAGATGTTTGAAAGGGTTAGATATGATCTTTTACAGACCATTCATAGCATTGATTTTTGTTATATCTTTTTTCACAGACCTTGTTCCCATTGGGTGGTAGAATTATGCCTCAATATATTGAGATTTACAGATTTTGAACGGATCCTTATCACCATGAAATGTCCTGATTGACCATTGAAGATATACTTGGGAAATTGGCGGAAGGAAATAAGAATGGTAGTATATTGATGTAGCTAAGGCCTTACAAGATGAATGTTGAAAGTTGTGTCCTGTCGAACAACCACAAAATTTGAATTAGATACAAGGCCCCCAAACTGAGTTCTAAGTGTAATCTTATCTAGAGGTTCTTTTTCATTCTTTTCATAACCCTACATCATCATAGTGAAATGATATAAGTTAGATTCATTGAGACCCAATGGATGAAGTGTATAGGCATGAATATGGATGACTCATGTGCCACTATCAAAGAAGGATCATTGTAATTGTATATCAATAACCATTCCTGATAAATACAAAGTTCTGATGTGTCCATGTACAACAATATTCTCATCTTAAGCTATGAACAATATAACTACATGAAATTCTTGAAAATCATTCTCTATATGGTTAACCTTAGTAGCAACAACCTCAGTTTCAATGTTTTGAATACTTAAAAAAGACATAATATGTGCTTCTCGAATTTTTTTTTGACATATTCAAAGCATTCAAGATTGATAACATGGATATTATTTGTGTCGGTTGTTTCAAAATATCATACTATTGGACAAAAAACCTTCTTTTTCCAGCATGGAGATGCGGTTTTGAAGGTACCTTAGATATTGATGCTCATGATATAAATGTACCATATGTTGGTGAAGAAGCTAGAAATGCTGCGGCTCTTGGTAGATTAAACTGACTAGGTATATCTACCTAACAAGTGTGTGTTGGTATATCCTTTAATTGGTATTCCAAATTTATTATTTTGGGGCCAAAATTCTCAGGTGTCAGAGAGTTATTGTGTTCCTGTTGAGCCTACTGAAGGGCTATCGCCCGCTTTTCTACTGTATAAATTGTTCAAGAAGAGGTGTAGTTTAAATAGTTGCTTCTGTCATATCCATGTATTCCCTGGTATCTTAGACTTGTACTTCTTCCCCTAGTTCCCCAATCCGGTACAGGGAATTCTAGTTCATAACCAGAATCATCATTTTCTCCTTTTATTCTTAAATAATGAAATCTTTTTCCATTGTGTTTCAATTCACCACCTTTGTGTATGATGAGTTTTTTCCCATTACATCCATCATGGAATGTATAAATTCTTCAATTTTTTTAAATGAAATATATATATGTTCTCAACTATGGAGTATTATTTCCATTCTAAAAGGAATTCCAAAATAAAATGACCATCGAAACTATAAAATAACTCAACAAAAACAATGGAAATAAAAAAAATGGTATTAATAAATTGGTCAATAATGATATTATAATATCATTTAATGTATTATAAAAATTATAATATTTATTTAATAAATTAAAAAAAACTATTCTTATAGTTATAAAGGAATTTTAAACTAGTTTGAAGGAATTCAAACTAGTGGAAAGGGACATCCCTTGTGAAATTATTTTAAATTTATCTTTTACAAAAATAAAAAAGATTGTTTTTTTATATACATAATGAGTGGTTTCTCCCACATTGAGGATGATTTATAATTGTATTATTTCTTTTATAAGTTTTTATACTGATTTTTAAAAATATTATATTATTATTATATGTGTGATTATTATATTTTAAATGTGGTTGTTGTGAGAAAATGCTATATTGATATCGAAATGTGTTTTTCTTAGGGGTTTAAATGAGTTATAAAGGGTATTATACATTATATATTCCTATTAAATTGATTATTATGGGTTTATCCAATTATATCTCAATATATTATGGATTTAGGTCCAATTTAGCACAATATAGAACTGGTTGATCCCCATTAATGCTCAAGATATGACGTTTGATCAGCATTATAATTCTTCAATTCATTGGGTACTCAAGTGATAGGAGTTTACCAAAAGGTTATATAATTTGTAAGGGTAAATTTAAAAGTTATATGGTAAATATTTCCCAATGAAACTACATTATTTTTCTATTCATTCAAATTAGTTTAAATAAAAAGTGTATTTAATGAGTTTTAATGTTATCAGTGGACTAACAAATTTATTTCTTTATGTTCCTTACTAAGCTTCTTGTACTAATCAAATGTTTTAAAATATTATTCATAAGGAATAAGGATTATTAATATATTGAAGGAATTCATGTTTAATTTTATGAATATTTTTTTTTTGAGAATAATGTTTTGTTTTAAATTGTTTCATATCGAAAAAATTGTTACTCTTTTAGTTGTATCCTCTTTATATGAATGTGGTATGTTATGTATGTATTATAACCAAATTATCTAAAAATATAAACTTTAAAGGATTATAAATTTGAAATAAAGTAATTTATTGAATAAAACTCATGATTATGTTATATTTTAGCACTAAGTCCTTGTACTGAAGTACTTAAAAACTAGATCCATAAATAAAATTATAAACATGAAATATGGTTCATAAATAATATATTTATCTCATTAGTTAACAATAATTCCCAATGAATTGGAAGAATAAAAATTCCAATCCCAAACCTCACATAATGAAAATCAAATAATTTTTTTCTACATGTTCATTAAACATCCATCATAGAAAACCCGGTTAAAAGGAAATATGTTTTATAAATATTTCATCATTTAATAACCCATGGAAAAGAATTGGTTTTCATCAACATTTTATAATTTCATCATCATATTCATAAACCATCTTGAAAAAAATTAGGGTCTTACACTATGATTATAACCCCATTAAGTTATAGGTAATGAAAAAGGATTTAATCTTAGATAAAAATTCCTTCAAAATATCATTTTTAATATTTATTTTTGAAAATATGTTTTTCCTTTCGAAATCACATATGTAAAATATAAAAGATTACAAAATATTATATAAAAAATTTTCATTAAAATAATACATGGAAACCAGTAAATAAAACATCAAAAAATTGAATGGACATGATTTTAGGATATTATATTCATGCACTGTACATTAAAACAAATATTTATATCACATTTAATATAAAAGTAAATATCCCCTCATTCAAGAAACACCAAGGAGATTCATATAATATTTTTTTAAAAAATTAAAAAATGGGTAAAAAAGGATTTAAAAAATCATCATAGATTATTAAAAACATTACTAGAATAATTTATAGAAAAAATGGAACTGGAAGAAAATAATTTTTTGTCAAAGATAAAAATAAATCTATATTTGATAATAAATATTTTTTGATCTCTTATAAACATAAAGAGAGGGAAATTAAAAGAAAAAAATTTATCTTTAGAAATAAATATACGAATATAATAGTCATGGTATTATTGAGAGTTATATCATATAATTTTATTATCAGAAGCTTAATCATATAAAATCGTGGTAAACAATGAGATTGTAATACAAAACTCTAACCTCAAATTTTTTTATTATTTGTTTGTGTTTGAAACTCATGTATGTTAAATATAGATATATTATAAATGTATTCTAGAATAATAATCACACACACAAACACACACACACATACATATTATAAATTATATTATTTACTTATAAAATCTTATTTCATGTTTATTAAAAATTTATTATTAAAACCATTGTTCCGAGGAAAAACTGCTTGGATTCTCATGTATATTTTGGTTTGGATTTCGAGTTCCTTATACAAATGATGATGGTTTCATAATATTCAATATTTTAATAATTATATAAATAATATATATATATATATTATTAATATATTTTTTAATTTACATTCCTCCAAAAAATGTAGAGGTATAAAAATGAATTAAATCATTCATGGAGAAAGTACGTCATACTTACAGATAAATGCAGTTTTCATTATTCAAGGGGTGGAATGAAAAAAAGGTAAATAATAATTAATAATTAAATAATAATTATTATATCATATAAATCATATATATTAATAAAATATATTATTATTTCTACCCATGTAAAACATTAATGAATATCGAATCACATCACTTTGTGAAGGTGGTACTCCACACATGCAGATGTGCAACAATATCATTTTCCAATAGATTGAAATGTAATATGGTAGATATGATATTATAATAATAAAATAATAATTATGTAAAAATAATATATCTAAATACTAAACTAATTATAAAATATATCCATTAAAATTATTGATGAAAAACGAATTACAATGCTACCCGAAGATAGTATGTTGTACATACCCACGAACAATGTTTTCTCATTATGCAATATGGAATGAAGATGGATAATAGTTGATACATAATCATAATAAAAAAATATATTGAAGATATTTAATTCATTATTTTTTAATCAATAATAAAGATGTAAAGGAGGTAGAATAAGAAATTATATTTATATCACTAGGATAATAGTTATACCTCTTCTTTGAGAAGCCTTTTTTGGTTTACACCTTAATACACGATTGAATAGTATTTTTGGAAACAAAATATTCTATAGAATGTGTTTATATAGGGTATAATGATATTAGGTTAGGTATTTTACAATATATAATGATTATATATTGTTAATAATGAAGGAGATGAGGTACCCTTTTATAAGTGAGGGCAGGGGTACAGTTGGAATTACTTAAAATATCAAGCTGATATTAATTAATTTTCATGAAAAATAGATCAAAAATTATTTATTTAAATAAAATATGATTATTTGTTTAAATACCCTCATCTAATAAAATTTAATAAGTTTATATTTTGTTTTCACCATTATCTCTTTGTTTTAACCTATGTTAACCCTTTTGAAATTTATGAGGATAATAAAATTTTTACTCTTTAGGGGTCATGAAATTTACTAAAATTGGAAAATTGACCCTTAAATAGAAAATTTTAATTATTTTCAACTATTTAACATTCACTTTGATGAATATATAGTTTATAAAAAACTTAAATCATTTAATAAAATGTAGTTTATTAGGAAACATCATTAATGTCATTTTTGAAACTATTCATTTAATTAGACATTGAAAACAATATGAAAGAATATGAATTCGAAAAATAACATTTCAAACATAAATAATATTTTATTTTTATATATATAATTTTGGGACACTATAACTCACCAAAACATAATTTATTTTAGAGTTTTTAAAATCATTAACTTCATTTTTCTATAGCTTTCATATACAATGTGTTGGTGTTCCATAAGAATTTAAGTTAATTGTTTCATCAATAAAAAATAAAATAAAATTAACATCAAAAAAATTAATAAATTAACTTAAAAAAATTATTATATTCATTAAATATTCTCATTTACTCATATTTATGCCCTGATAAATTATTCAATATGTCATTTTTTTCTTTTCTATCCTTAAGTATGAATTACACAATCATTTGGATCTGATTATTGTGTAATAAATACCATGTATAAAAATATGAATAAAATAATCATTTATAACTAATATTTAACAAAAATATATGCAAATAATTTTCCTTCCCATTATTATGATTATTATTCCAAATTTTACTTTTGTGGTGTCTTATAAGAATTGAAATTATTTCTATATTTACCATGAAATAAATTATTATTATATGTAGTGAATTATTTTTCTATGATATTTTTATTATTTTATCACATGTTATTATTTATAAAATTTTAATAAATTTTGTGATTATATTTATGTATTTTAAATACAATAAACGATACAATATTTATTAAAAATAATATTATTCTTTATTCAATAATGATTTTACTTCTTGAGGAAAATACCAAAAACTCATTCTAGAATAAATTGATGTGATGAATGAATCAATTAATTCCATTTCATAAAATTAAAATTTTAATCCTAAATGAGTTGTATATTAATTAAATAAAAAATTCAAACCAAAATAGTACTTTTTAAGTAAAATGAAAGGGAGTTTCACTAAAATTATTATTTTTTCACTTCATTAAAATCAATAATTTTAGAAAAATACAAAAATATCCCCATCAGATAAATTTTATATATTTATTTAGAAATTGTAATAATTTTTATAAAAAAATATCTAAAACCTTTAATAAATTTACAATAATATTTTCTCATATAAATAAATAAAAACCATTTTTAAGAAATTATAGTTGGAAGAATAATTCGACTTTACAAAAAAAATGAGTTCATTATTGGTAGAAATATATTAATAAATTTTTATTTTTTGGTAATTTATATATATATTTCATAATTATGTTACTCATATTCATACCTAACAATTCAATTTCTATGTTATAATGATCATAAAATAATAATATTTTTTGGTTCTTTAAAGCTTAATGTTGCGTATTGTATACTCTATTGAACATTGATTCATTTAAAATATTGGGGTGTCACATGTATTTTCATTCTACCAATAGATATATACCAATTTTATTATTCTTTGATATCAGATATGGGAGGTTCTTTCCTGATACTATTAGATTTAGCCTTCTCTTTAGTTTTGAGAACTATAATAGATTTTAAGGACTAGAAGAAGTGATATCTAAAAAGGATGATGAGGGATGGAAATTCATGAGTCATGAAATGAAGTGAAAACCCACTCAGGATATAGTATCAAACCCTATGTAATATTCTAAATAACCATTTGAATTGGAATCTATTATTGACACCAATTTTGAAAAATGATTTCTATGACACCCATATGTCACTATTACTGACTTATTTTATGTTTTTTATCATATTATAGGTTTTTTTGATAATTTTACTCCTTAAAATTTGAAAATATATATTTTCTCCTCCTTTAATTATTCTCTACCATGGTTTAGTGGATACCATGTGCCAACCCAGAGAGACTGACCTTTTCATTTTTTTTGTATATGTGGTTTTGTCTAAATGAGTAAAACATAGTATAGTTTAAACTATTTAGGAATTATGATAAAAAATATGTTTTCCATAAATTACATAAGTAAGGGAAATTTTTTTTTGAAATTCTATAGAAAACCATACCAAATTAGTGCATGTGTCTATATTCTTTTGAAAAATGTGGTTTTCATGGTTATCTCATGATTTATAAACTATTTGGGAGGCTAAAACATTATTAAAGTTGGTAAATTACCTTCTTTATCCATTGTATTTTTATGTATTATCACCATTTAAGACTCTACCTGTCATGATTTACTATGGGACTTACACTTTTAGACCATCCCCTCTTCCAAATTTGATTCGGGGCTTCTTATTCCTTAGCTAAAAGCATGTGACCCTTTTTCCATCAAATTTTCCACTCCTATACTCTAATATCACCCAATATCACTCTATATATCTCTCACTCCCATGAAACATGAAAAGTTTTACGGATGAGGTTAATTTTAAAGTAGGTTCTAATGATGGGGGTTTTGGATGTGTATGTTTGAGCACTCCATCTCTAGGCTCAGTTGTGCATTTTCCATCATAGGTGATGTGTTTCAGTCCTATATCCACATGATGTGCTAGGTATTCCAATGTAATTACCATGAAATTCCAACATTAAGTTGGTTTTTTATTTTAAATGATATATTATAGAATTTAGAATCATTTTTTTCAGGTATTATATATGAAATTGTTTTCAAATGTATTTTGTGCTTGGCATGGATGTTTTTCATTCTAAGTGCTTATGAAAATTCTTGAGTGGATCTTTTAAATTGAGTTGAGTGTACTAAATTGGTTCCTTATCTAATTATATTTTTATAAAATACCCTTTTTGGATATAAATTGGCTTTAAAATTTTTTAATACTTAACATTGAATTTTGTCTCATAATTTGTTGTTTCCAAATTTACCAATTTGATTTCATAAAGCAAAAAAATGTATAGAAAGAATTTTTGATACTGGTTCCATTTTAGAAAATGAATTTTGATTATTTAAATATAGGTGTTTGAAAACCTATCGTGTTTTCCCCATGTTTTGAAATGCGTAATGTTGTTGGGAGTCAATGTCTTATTGATTATTTTAAAAAAGGATGTGTGGTTTTGTGAAAAGTTACTTATAAAAAATTACTTTATAAAATAAAGTGGTGTGTTTTTTATAAAGGTGTTTATGTAAATTATAAGATTTAAAAATGGGCTATTCAATTTTGGTTTGATAAAAAAATTCAGAATTTTTTTTTCAATATAGAATCAAAATGGTTTGGCTTCCATGATATTTTTTAAATATGAGTTACATGTTTTAAAGTGAAGTTGTTTAAAAAATGTGTGAGTCCCTCATTTTATCCCCATTTAATTCATATGTCTATGGTGTAGTGTAACCACATGGTGGGATAATCTATTTATTTATTCTTATTTAGTCAATTATACTTGTTTTTAAAGGGTTTATTTCTTGTGATGGTATAATAGGATAGGTGTGAGTTATTTTCAAAGCCTTTATATTTGATTCATGTGAGTTTTGTTTTGTATGAACCTCCATTTGACATTTCGTGGGAGTACTGGGAAGGTAGTAAGTTAAATTTATGAGAGAAAACTCTAGTGTGTAGTAGTGCGATACTAAGGGAATGGTTCCTGGCTATAGCTCACCAGTTAGACCAGGATGGGTTGTAGGCTTTGGGAGGTAGATAGCTTTTAGTAGATTATTATAGTGGTAGACACCTAGGAGGATTATTTATAGATAATGTGACAAGACTACACAAATCATAGAAATGAATAGTAGTGTAATCATAGGTTCTATGTTTTTGGTTTTGGTATTTTTTACTAGAGACTTAATATATTACCCATGATTCGTAAATCCTTAAAAAGAAATTTATGGGGATTCAATTTTTGTGTCTGTTTGTGTTGCCCTAGTTTTGTTTGATTATTGGAACCAGTTTTTGTTATTATCATGTGTTTTTCTTCCTTGATTCCTCAATGGATATGTGTGATTATTTCACCAACTTGTGTAAGATATGGTATAAATTCAAAAAATGGAATTATTAAATGGTTTAATATATGATTTAAAAGGTGAAATAGTTTGATTATTTCCTAAAAGGGCTTCATAAATTAATTTCATTATGGTTTTGTATGAAAAATGAGTTTTCCAAAAATGGATGTTGGTATAAATATTGTTTTACCTTTTTTATACACTTCTAAAAAACTCATTTTCTTGATGTGAAATTTTATATATAAAATGTATAACAATTAATGATTTGTTTGATAAAAGTATTATTGTTTGTATTCGTTTAAGTAGCATGTAATTTCACATGTTTAATAAATCTTGTGAAAAATCTATTTTGTATCTTCTATTCAAACTATAAATTTATAGACTATGTTTCTGAAAAATTTTCATTATCTATGAGTTTGATAAAATACTAAGATATCTATCTCTTGAATAAATAGATATCTTACAGGAATCTATTTCCTAGAGATTTTATTCTTCTTTTCATTGGATTCCCACATGAATGAATGATAGGATGTATCATGTGACTTAGGGTCCCTAGTTATAATATTTGGGTTATTTTGATTCAGTTTCCCTCTTCATTCATTTTTTATTCTATTTAATGACTATAATTTTTAGTGTATTTTTTTTGGATATTACATGGAATATTTGGGAGACTAGGATTTGAGATAGTGTTTGATTCAGATGCCTTGTGTGATAAGAATATATGTTTTAAATATATAAAATATCATGTGCATAATGTTTTCCTTTAACGTTGGAATAACTCAGGAATGGGGGGACCATATTAAAAACTTGTAGGTAAAATTTAGTTCTGAACATTGGTTTTACCCTAGTCATAAAATAACATGTGTTAGTGTGGTGTGTTTTTGAAAAATTCACCATAGGCACGGAATTAAAAAAATAAGTTAGTTAAATAATTTAATTTATTTTGTATGACAGAATGACAGACTTTGAATATACATCCATGTCTATAGATTTTCTCTTAGGGTTATCCTCTAAACACTGGATACCAAGAGAGCCGTTGGAAAATGTTCTTGGTGAGCGATAATGGATCAGGATAAGATCAATAATTATTATTTCAATGGAGTTTTGGACCACATCAATAAAATAAACACAGAACCATTCTTCCTAATTTATTTTTCCAAACACTAGGTTGGATGTTTTTTTGATTTCCATCCCTTTTGTTTATCCCATTCAAGTGAAGAACAATTCCAAAAATAGGATTGATTCTTTCATCGACAATATATTTAATTGATATGGATTAATTTGTTAATTTTGTTGATTATCCTCTTTCAAAATATTTTACTATAAAAAGTAACGAGGATTAAGAGAAAAAGATTGAGGATCATTCCACAAATTTTATGGCTTCTGGTTTTCTCCCTCATTTATTCACACATTCATCACCATTATTTCTATTGTCTTATGTTTCAATTAATACCTATAATTTGACCACTATATGACTATTATTTAGTAAAACATATCAATACCACAACTGTAGTTGGTGATTGAGGGTGAAATCGAGGTATAATGATAGTAGAGGACGATCTGAGGTGGATCATACAAATTTTGAGTTCCCATTGTTCATATATTTGATGTAATATAGTGATAAATGTCTCGACGATGATGTTTTCTGAGAAGATATGAACCTATATCCTAATGATCAGTAATGTAAAGGGTCAGATGACCCTTGATCTGGGATTTTTTGGTGATATTGGATTCTCTAATGATTTTTAGGATGACGGGGAAGAAGATCACGTGACATCTAGAAAATACAAATTTACAAGGCATGTAAACTAAAATTACACACCAAATGGGACCCCATAACTACAACACTAGGGTTTTTACTAGAGTTAAATATCACATGCCATGCGACATGGTCTCACACCTTGTGAATCTTTAGAGAAAAATCTTTATAAACCTTAGAGTGTACATAGAAACATCATGGACTATACAGGAATAGACACATAATTTACTCAAACACCGACATTGTAGGTGTACACAATAATATATAGGTATACACAGGTTGATACAAGGGTATAACCCATGGTACATGAGCATGAACAAGAAATGTGAGAAGAGTGTTAAGTGATCTATACATCTCATGTACTCTACTATAATTCTAGGTATATGGAGATTATATATCGTGTAAGGTAGAGCTACATGCGCAAATCCAGGGTGGTAGATTCATAATGAGTACCTACTTATAAACTTTTTAATACATTAGAGACTACACGGAGCTCTCCATTTATTCAATTTAGACCAGTGGCGGTTGAGTGATTCTCTCCTTACTCCTTATCCTTGAGGGTGCATAATGACATTACGTCTACATGACATGATTATGGTCCCCACATAATGATAAATCTCATATAGAGTTTGAGGTATCCCTCGTGAGACTGAAGTTAGATCCTATATAATATTGATACCATTGGTGGGGTGTGTGGAATGAACCTGGAATCCATGAGTAGGGCATTGATCCCTGATCTAGTAGTTCATATCAGTGGGGTTTATGGTATTATTGTTTTATGATCCCCTATTTAGCGATTTGATATAGATTGGGAATGTGGTGTCACCCATCAATTCTAGTTGTGACCCTCTATTTGATTATATGGGTCTTCATAGACAAGTGATCTTTCTTTGGTGGGGTCAAATGATGATAACCACATTGAGGCAGGTTTCTAGTGATATCTTGACTTGTGGAGTGGATTCTCCCTGAACTACCACTATATAAAAAATATTACTATGACTATCTATTAGTTTTGACCACCTCGTGGAATAGTGTCCTTCTTAAGTATAACTAGGTGTTCTCTATTAAACAATTATTTATATAAAAGTATTATGAGTATATTGTTCTTGATGATGTTTTTTTCTTTTGTTTGGTTCTTACTATTAGGTAATGTTATACTAACAAATACCTGGGATATGCCCACATTTTTCATGTTTTATGTAGTTGATGAACCATTTAATAGTGTCCTTCGAGTATGGGGATTAGGTGGATCATATCATGATATTGAATGATGTGTTTTTAGGGATTTTTCATTTGATATTAGTCCTTTCACTTGAATCATGTTGGAATCATTACATTTTTTGGGTTGGGCTTGTGTTTGGAACCTTTTTCACATTCAGTACATTACAATTTCATTCTTAATGAGGATCTTATATGTTTGCATGCATTGTTTTTAGTGGTTTTATATTTCAGAATTTTTTGGTCTTGGGGAAGTGTGTGTGTGTGTTTGTGTGTGTGTGTACTTAAGGATAATGAATCTCATTTTTGGTATATCCTTAATCAATTCTGGTCTCCAAACCCAACCTTCTTGAGGTTGGATAGGGTTAGTCATGGGTTGGATCCAGTTGTCGAGTCCTGATTGTGTTGTATCAGAAGAAGTCAGTTCTTCTTTTGGAATGGAGTGTGTGAGATTGGTTTTGGGTAATAGTGTTAAGTGTTTCAAGATTTTCATCCATTCTATGGACTCTATGGTAGGTATAATTTCCAATGTATCCATACACCAGGACTCTAGTCCCCTAAATTTAAATACAGCACATATAGACCTTTTTTTCAGGGAAGAATTTTGTTACATGAATAACATAGAAATGAGTTTTGGTTTAAATATCCTTCATGATTCATCTCCCCAAATATATTCTTTTACACTGGTATGTATTAATAATATACAAGATTTCTATATGGTGAAAACCAAATAATACTCTGAGAAAATGTCATGATGATCAATGGATGAATGATAAGGTTTCGTTTTTTGGAAAATAATTATGCAATGTTTTTGTCAAGGTGGGAACTAAGTAGTTTAAGCCTCTATTTAGTATCACATGGATCATTTTATGGGTCTATAAATTTTCTTCCACATGTTGAGTATTCTATAACTACAATAAGACAAGATGATGATACTCTCATTCTTGTCCTATTATGCAATTTCCAGTTCTATGGATCATTGAGGTTCCACAATGATACAAAACCACAGAGAGAATAGGAGTGAATTTAACAAGTGGTTTAGGTTTCCAGAATGTATAGAACCCAACCAATAATAGGGTTAAACTTTAGAACGGTTTTCTCCATAAGAAGTATCAGCTGAATATAGTGGTATTAAAAGATGACACACTTATTCTTAGTGTGCGTTGAATGTTCCAGATTTAGAGATTGACTAGGTTGTATGTTGGTTCAGTCCCCCATCTCAGTTGGGGGAGGATAAGAGTTATCATGTGTTGTGAATTTCACACTTTGGTATGTCCCCTTCCTAATGGTGGTCTAGGCAGTGAGACATCTCCTGGGAGAAATAGAGCTTTGGTAGATATAAAAACACTGCTCTTTATTTACCACTTATACATAATTTATTACATAAAATTTCCACTTGATGAAACATATAATATCGATAGGACTAGTTTCTTTGGGGCTTAATAACATTACATAACAAATTTAAACATGAAATAAACATCATTATTGAAAACATCTCTTACATGACCACAATATTCCTTCGTACATAACACTACATGGGATAACCTGAGGACGTACATAAGTAAGGGTTAAGCTATAAATCCCATTAAGGGAGTATACAAGACAAAAAATGAATTGTAAAATACAAGTTATGCAATAGGAATATAAACGGATCATAAGAGAAACATGAACATAAAGAAATGATATTGTAGGATTATCATAACATGGAAATTTGGAAACAATATTTAACATAATATTACCTTGAGCTAAGGCTCACTACACACAGAGCATGAGTAAACCCTCGTTGAACTTGAATTAGAATGAGTAATCCCTCATTTCACTTTAATTATCGTGATTAAACATCCATTTCACATGAGGTATCATGATACGATTTTTTTACCCAGTGCATTAGAGTGATATTAGGGCACAACCTTTATAAACATCTTATTTCATGCATAAGTATGCCACATGGATCGTACAATAAAGTTTCTTTAAAAAATAATTTATTCATTGAATAAGATATTTGGAATACATGATGCAAGTCCTCAATAAACAAGTACATGTGCATTAATCTGAATTCCATTGATATATAAATGTGTAAGATATTTACTTACACAATGATTTTGTCATGGGATGTATTTGGGTAACTTCGGCAGCATAATGACGTCAAATAAAAATTGAAAATTTGATTGATGAGAGAAACATGGGACTATCAACATTTATAAAAGAAATAGACAGTGTGGGTGTCATAGAGAATAATATCCCAACATATATAATGGAATTTAGATGCATAAAGAATTTATTGAATGTAAATTGGGAGAGAGAAATCCCTTATGGAATTTTGGCATTCTCATTGGTGTATATGGGTGGAATTAATTAGAGAAAAAGGGGTCTCTCATCATTCAAATGTAGGGAGTAATGTATAGGGGGGGCTTAAATTGTACCCCAACATTTTTTATTGAAAATAAAATGGCATAACAATTTATGGAAGCTTGAACGTGAATATCGGGGGAATGAAAGTGAGGATCCCTTACATGGAAGTGTGATACCAACGAATTTGAAGAGGATTGAGAGAGGCTTCATAAGATATTTCGGCACCATGGTTGAATTCTAGAGAGAGGAGGGTAGATTTTTGACAACCTCAAAATGGTTTGAGTGAAGTGGAATGGGATATTGAGTGGGTTTTATAGCAAAAGAGGGAAACTTATTTCTTATTTAGATTTTGGACATGAAACATTAAAATAATCAAAACCAAAAAGTCACCCACGGTTTTTGCAAATGGTTTTGTCCCAAAGGGAGTGAAACACATTATTTTATGAAGCCAATGGCATAAATATTTAAAATATTAGTCTTTCTTATGTGAAGGTGAGTCACACTCTCAAGGAAATCATTTTAAAATGATAAAATATCTTATAATTATTGGAGTGTCCACTAAGGTATCATAAAATTAATCAAAAAAAATATATAATAAATTTATTATAATGGTAAAACATATTTTTGAATAATATCTCTTTTATTGTATTTATTTTTATCACTATTAGGTATTTTTGATGTCATAAAACACATTATATATTTAAACATTATTTAATTTTTCCCAAAAATTAGACTATCTATGAAAATTATGAAAATTTCACCATTAGATAATTTTGATGTCCTAAATACAAAAATAATATTCATTTTATCAAAATAATTTTATAAATTTGTAAATTTTCAATTATAAAATAAAAATGGACATTTATTGAAATTTCATGGGTTTTGACAAAAATAGATTTCAAACCATAACAAAAATTAAAATTGTATAAAAATTATATGATAATTTATATTTAATAAATAATGATTTAGTAATAATATTTTTTTAAATTATTATTTTATTCAAAAAATCCAACATTCATCAAAATAGATATCTTAATTTATTATTAACTAAAATTACTATTTGTTATTTAACTTCCATTTATAATGTTACAATGATAAAATGAATTTATATTCCTCATTCTAGAAGAAAATAATGAAAATAATCAATATGCTAGGGTCTTGTTACCTAACAACTTATAGAAACTACATAAGACCTAAGGGTAAGGTGTGGGATGGTGATAAACTCATTGGCCGACTCGGATAACATCACTCATGTGGTAATATCTATTAACTTCCACTCATCCCATATGAAATTCCATTCAAAAATAACATGTTGAATTTAGGCTTGAGTTTGGTCCAGAGTAAAGCCCAATGATTCTACCTCCTTACTGAGCTCTAACAAATGGGTTTCATATGGAACAATTCTACTGGATGAGGTCATCACTTCCTTGTTCAGAGTAAATTGGATCTTTTAAATCCCTATATTTATATTAATCATGTGATTAATGTTCAATAGCTATATTAGCAATGGTAAAAATTATTAATGGTATTTTAAAATACAAAAACACAAAACTATGTAAGTTCATATCTTTTATATAACCATTTTACATAATAATACATTTAATAATATCAAGTTGAATTTTCATTAATAAAAGTTTAGGTCATTAAAAACATTCCCCCTTAAGAAAATTTCCCCCCAAAATTTCCTTTTCCCATACTAAAACACATGATGGTATCTTTGTTTCATCACTTCCTCTAATTCCCATTTTTCTTCCTCAAACATTTTGTTTTTTCACAACACCTTGACAGAAAGCATTGTCTAATTTCGTAGAAATTTTTCCCTACAATCTAAAATCTTAACCGACATATCTTCATATGAGATTTCATTCTCAAATTTTTCCACACATGTATTGAGTACATGTGATGGGTTATGTATGTACTTCTTAAAGATTGATACATGGAATACATCGCGCACATGAGTTAAGTTCGATGGGAGTTCTAGTCGATAGCCCACTACTCCAATGTAATCAAGGATCTCCAAAGGGCTGATTTACCTTGGACTAATCATTCCCTTCTTCTAAAATCTCAGAACACTCTCCCACATTGATATGTGGAGGAATACCTGGTCTCCAACATCAAACACTAGGTCTTTTCGAGGACTATCACCATAGCACATTTTCCGATTTTGAGTAGCTTTAATGTGTTGTTGGATGATCTTAACCTTCTCCATAATTTCTTCTTCCATTTTAGGAACTATGAGTTTATCTACTAAACATTATCCCAACAGTCTGGTGTACTATACCTCTTCCCGTAAAATAATGCAAAAAGATCCATTTGGATGTTTTAGTGGAAACAATTATTGTTAGAGAACTCAACCAGAAGAAAATGTTTATCTCATCCCCCTTTGAATTACATTGATAAATATCTCATAATGACCGCAAGTGTTTAGATAGTCCACTCAGATTGGCCATCAGTTTGAGGATGATAAGCCATACTGATGTTCAGTTCAGTATTCAGAGCCTATTAGAGAATCTTCCAGAACATAGAGGTGAATCATGGATCTCGATCAGATATAATTGATAGTAGTACTCCATGCAACCTTAGATCATCTATGATGTATATCTATGAAAATTGATCTAATGATAAATACTCCCAAATTGTAATGAAGTATGTCTACTTTGTAATATGATTAACAATAAACCAGATAGAATTATTTACTTAGGATATCTTCAGAAGTCTAGTGGCAATTTCCATGGTGAAGTTCTCCCATTTCTACATTTTTATGGGTAATGGTTGCGTCATCCCCTTAGACATCTTCCTCGTATCCTTCACATTCTGAAATACTAGGCACTTCGGTGTGTACACAACAATCTCCTTCTTCATGTTATCCCACCAATAATGATCTCATATATCTCAATACATCTCTGTCTTTCCTCAGTGAATGGAGAAATTTGAACTATGGGTATCATCCAAAAGTACTATATTTAACTCATGATTTGATGGAACATGTATTCGTTAGAAAAATCTCACAATTACTTCTTCATTAACATTAAAATCCAAGGATTTCCCATTTGAAATACTTTTTTACTTTCTTCTAAATTCTCATGTCATCCCTTTGAGCGTCCATTAACCATTTAAGAATAGATGGTTATGCAATCATTTGTAAAAGGACTGTGGATGATACCTTCATTATGATTATCATGTACATCTTCATAAAATCTGAGAAGATTGGGTCATTTTCAATTCTAATCAACGATAGAATCGTTGGGTCCTTTCGACTTTGGGAATTATCCACCTTATTCGCTTCCCAAGGTGGTAATTGATTGATCCGTCAATGTTTTTTTATCAGATCTAACCATCTTCATTGAAGTCTATTCAACCCTTTTTGTGTGAATATATACTTGAGGATTTTTTTATCCATAAATATTATACACTTCTCCCTAAAGAGATAATGTCACAAAATTTTTAATGTGATGATTATTGCAGCCAACTCCAGATCATGTGTTGTATAGTTTTTCTCATGAACTTTTAATTTCCTTAAATCATAAGAAATGACTATGTCCTATTAAATCAATGCACAACCCATTCCATTCATCGAATCCTCACTTAATACCAAAAAAATTTCTCTACTGTTGGATATTGTGAGCACGAGCATAGTGACAAGCCTTTATTTCAACTCCTTAATGTAATATTCATATTCATCGCTCTATGAAATATTTACTCCCTTTTGAGTTAGCTTTGTAAGAGTGTTTGAAAATCGTGATAAATTTCTCAAAAATCATCGATAATATCTAGCCAACCCATGTAATCTTTGGATATTCATCAGAAATGTTTTTCACATACATCCCTCAATTATATTTTTCTTGGAGGGATTCACATATATACCCTTCCTTGTGATGATATGACCAAAGAATGTTAATTCGTTTAACCAGAACACACAGATTTTGTACTTTTCATAGAGTTTATCCTTTCGTGAGGACTCTCATGTAGTTCAAAGATGATCCTCATGATCCTCCTAGGTTTTAGATAATATTATAATATTATCTATAAATACTACCACAAATTTGTTGAGGTAATCTGTAAAGACTCTAATCATCATGTCCATGAATATTTTTTGTGGCACTAGTGAGTCCAAAGGGCATTACTATGAATTCATATTTCCTGTACCTTGTACAAAAAAAACCCTTGGGTATATCCTCATTTTTACCTCTTATTTGTAATATCCCAACATCAGATCCACCTTGTAGAAGTATTGTGATCCACATTTATGATCGAAGATGTCATCAATTTGTGATTGAGGATACTTGTTCATTATCAGGATTTTTTGATCTCCCAATAATCAATGAAAAGGTGCATTGACCCATCATTCTTCTTAACGAAGAGGACAGGTGCACCTCTTGTTGAAGCACAAAGGATTATAAACACTTTATATAGATTCTTCTCTAATTGTTTCATTATATCCTCAAGCTACACAATAACCATTCTCTACAGAATCTTCGATATTGTAAAATACTCTGGTATAAGATCAATTGATAATTAAACCTCTCTTCTATGTGGAAGACAAAGAAAATACTAAGGAAACACTTCAGAGAATTCTACCACAATAGGAATGTATTCAATATTAGTTTCTTCTATATACACAATCATATGATCAAGATACACATGCTCATAGGGTAGTAATATCCACACTTGAGAGAATGGTTTTAATGAATATTCATCCTCTTTGAAATTCTAAAAAATCGGTGTTTTATTATCTATATGGAGAGTGATTTACCTCTCATGAAAATTTATGTTGGGTATATATAAGAAAATATAATCCATGCCAATAATTGAATCAAATTTCACTAGAAGGTGTATAAAGAAGTTTTCTGGGAAGTTCAATCCAGGGAGGAGTTATATTCATGAGATTCAATAATTTCCCCATTTTCCTTTCTCATTGACATCTCTACATCCATGATTTGTGGTGGTGTTAGAATTTTTCTTCAAAACATTCAGCATATAAAAGAATGTGTAGAACCAGAATCAAAAAGTAATTTCACTATAAATGAATGAATAACTAGTGTACCTATCAGCACTTCGGTGTCAGGGTTTTCTTCAGTGGTAGTGATGTAAAAACCTCTCACTTGCTACCTAGGAGGTTTTAGGTTGCCTTCGAAAACCCTTGGATTAGGGAAATAGATTGCATAGTGCCTTAGTTCATTTCAGTAAGCAATGAACAATGTGTTGAGGATTGAATGGAGCGTTCCTATCCTCTGTTGATACAACAGGTTTTTCTAATCAAAAATTAATGTCCAGGATCCATTCTCTTTTATACATAAATCATTTCCTCATCAACATTAGGAAATTTCTAGGGTGCTTAATTCAACACCTTTGGTAAGTGGGGTGATGGAATTTCATAGCACTGTTGAATTTATCCATTAGACCATGAGAAGAAAATTCAACTATCCTCTCCATTTCCCCATGATACCCCTAAGATTCACCGATCTCTATTTCAACTTCGAGGGCACATAAAAAATTTCCTCATATCAATCAAAGTCACGAATCACTAGGGATTTTCATATGCTATGTTTTAGCCCAAAAAAACGCAGTCAAATTTTCATTCAGGGGTAATAAAAAAGATAGAGGCGTATTGTGCCGGTCTTGTAATATTTTCCTTGTAAGATCCGATTGATTCAACATGTTTTTTGTTGAGGTAAAGGAATTCCCTTTCTATCATAAGTTGGAGGGTGCATAGAAAATATTTACTGAAAAACATTTTCTTGAAATCCTTCAATCACAACATCTCGATCTATTCCTCAGGCTTGGTATTTTTTATCAATTTCCACCATTGATAATCAATACCCTTCATACAATAAACATACAGAAGAAATGTCTCTTGTTCGGAACATTGAAGGATGGAGAAGATCCTTTCAGTGGAGTTGATCCATTTTTTGGTGATTGATGGATCATATGATCCATTAAATGTAGGTGGAAATTGTCTCATTATGATCTCAATTACCGATTGTTCATTCTTGGGGGGGGGGTGGATGTTCCTCTTGACCAATGTTTCTATTCAAAACATGGGTAACTAAGAGAGTATCATGAAAAAGTTTGTGATTATAGCTCCCATCAGAATGGGAATCTCATTAGAATAGTCATCACATTGATCTTCCCATCGGTTATTACCTCAAGTCCTAATATTATCATCCATTGCCTATAATAAAAGGAAATTTAGGTGTAACACATAAAAGGGATTCCAATTACAAAAGGGTATAACTTATAAATTACATTTATTTCCATAACCTATTAATTTATAGTCTTTAATCTATGTTATCCGTGATCTACTTCCTAACATATTTGTGCAATTTTATTTATTCTTTTTATAATGGATCATACTAATCTTATGAATTTACCAAAGCCTATCCTCAGAGTTTGTCAAACCAATAGTGCGGTAAGGCCCATTATCGTGCACCAGTTCCAGTTTGAGTCTAGCTCAATGCGGTGTTTTCAGGTTTTACCCCTAGATACATGTGTGCCAAATCCACCTCTACTTGTTTGTATCCTAACAGAGATATATTTTCATGATAAACCAATTACTATATACTCACCAAACATTAGGGATTTTTTTGTATACATAGTCTCTTCTATAAGTACTTTACTAGGGTTTTCTAATCCCAATCCCTAAAATAACAACACCTATCCACTGATAACAACAATAACAACCCTACTCTTTATTTCACACATAAACATAATTTATTAAATGCATTTTTAACTTTATACGACATAAAAGAACGATTGGTATACTGTCTTTTGGGAATAGGAACATTACATAACAACGTAAAACATGAAATACAAATCTTTATGTATAACTTATTTTACATGACCACAACATTCCATCCTCATTAGCACTGTATGTGATAAACTGAGAACGTACATAAGAAAGTAGTGATCTGTAATTCCCAATAAGGGTGTATTCAAGACATAACATGAAGAGTACAATATGTTTTAGTCAATATTAGTATTGATGGATAATAAGATAAACATGATCAAAATGGAATGATATTGCATGATTATCCTAACATGGATATGTGGCCACAACATTTAACATGATACTAGCATGATCCAATGCTCATTACAAATAGAGCATGAGTAAACCCTAATTTAACTATAATTATCTTGAGTAAACCCTAATTTAACCTGAAATAACATTAGTCAACACCCATTTCACATGAAGTATCATGATACTTATCTTTTTCCAGTTCATTTGAGTGTTATGAGGGAACACCCTTTATAACCATTTCATTTTATATGCAAGTGTGCCACATAGATAATATAACATAGATTCATTAAACATCATACTTTATTCTACTAATAAGAGATGTGGGATTTATAAATTTATTTAATAAATCCAAAAAAATACATTTTTATAATGTATAATTTCCTTTATAGAGAAATGGTTACAGTATTCACTTACATGATGATTTTTCCATGGGAAATTTTGGTGTAACTTTGGCAGCATAACGACGTCAAATAGAAATTGTAAAATGTGTTGATGAGAGAGAAAGGGGTATCTAATAATTTATAAATTAAATGGATATTAAGGGGATCATGGAACATATTATCACAACATATGCAGTATAGTTTTTATGAACAAAATAATTGCTTTAATGTAAATGAGGAAAGGGAAATTCCTTATATAATTTAAGAATGGTAACAGTTGTTCATAGGAGGCATTAATGACAAAAAAGGGGTCTCTCATCATTCAACCATAAGGAGGAATGTATAGTGGTAGTTTTAAATCATACCACAACATTTTAAATTTAAAATAAAATTCCATAACTATACAAGGAAACATAAACATAAATAAGGAAGGGAGGAAAGAGAGGATCCCTTATTTGGATGTGTGATCCCAAAGCCTTTGGAGAGGCTTCTTATGATCTTTGGGAAAAATGGTAGGATTATAGAGAGTGGATGGAATAGATTTTTCATGCTCCAAATGTTTTGAGTGAGGATGAATGATATATTGAGTGGGGTTTTATAGGAAAGGATAGGGGATTCTTTATTATTTAGGTTTTGGACAGTATAAATTAAAATAATCAAAACCAAAAACCAACCCCTTATTTTTCCCCATGGTTTTTTAAAAGGGGAGAATAAAAAATTATTTTATAAGGCTAATGACCTAATATTTTAAAATATGAGGCTTTCTTATATGGAGGTGATTCACACTCTCAAGAAAATCATTCTAAATTGGTAAAATATCTAATAAGTCTTAGAGGGTCCACTAAGGCCCCATAAAATTAATAGAAAAAATTTAAAACATTTATTTTAAAGGTAATACATATGTTGGCATAATACCTCTTTTTTAGTATTTTATTACATAACTATTGTGTAATTATTATATCATAAAATGCATTATATTTTAAAGGGTATTTAATATTTACCAAAAAATTTGACTATCTCAGATTATTATGAAAAAGTCACCATTAGATAATATCAACATCCTGAATCCAAAATTAATTTTAATTTTATCTAAATAATTTTTTAAATATGTGAATTTTAAATTTTATCATAAATTCTAACCTTTAGTGAAAATTCAGGGGTTTTGAAAAAAACAGCTTTCAAACATTACTAAAAATTACAGTTGTATTAAAATTATATTATCATATCTATTTAATAATAATTGATTTATTAATAATATTTTACTAAAATAATATTTAATTCAATATATCCTTTAATTAATCAAAATAGATATATTAATAAAATATTAGTTAAAAAGAATTTTTGTGCTTAAAAGGCATTTATAAAGTAACAATAATAAAATGTATGTATATTTTTTATTCTATAAGAAATGAGGATCCTAATAATAGTTCAAGGCTATTGTTACAAAACCCCTTATAAAACCCGCATTAGCCCTAAGGGTATCATGTGCGATTGTGATAGACACTTGGGGTTTCTCATATAACAGCGCCTAGGTTATAATCTCTATTAACTCCCTATTCTCCCATAAGTGATTCTATTCATGATAAAATTGGTAAAGAATAGATTGGGATTAGTTCAAAGTGAAGCACAATGATAATAAATCCTTCCCGAGATCCAAAAAATGGGCTTCTTATGGAGCAATTCTACTGGAGAAGGCTATCTCTTCCTTTGACAGAGTAAATTAAATATGTTAATGCCTTATGTTTGTACTAATCATGTGATCACTGTTAAATATCTATATTATCAAAAATAAAAATTCTTAATAATATTTTAAAATCTAATAGAAAATAACAAGGAAGTGAATTTGTTTTATATAACCATTATATATAATAAGACATTTAATTAGATCATGATTAATTTTCATTAATAAAAGTTTGGGTGATTACAGTAGATCCCTGTGTTAGTGATGATTTTATTTGATATGTATGGTTTACATTTTTGATGTACTATGGCATCAAAGAAAGCCTTGTTTGTGGTAAATAGGTTGGATATGGAAGTAGTGACTTCCATGTGGTAGGAGATCGAATAGGATATTTGTGTGGTTTGAGGTTTAGTGTATGTCTTTACTACCCATTTTTTTATTTTTAGATAGAGTAATGAACAATTTTTTCTAGAGTACAACCACTATTAGAGACCTAAAGATACTAGTGGATCCCTTTTTTGACCCTTTTATTGGATGATTCTACAAATAGGATAAATGATTTCACACTTATATTGGTGGTGTGACCTAAATCTAGGAGGATATTGAGCTCCTTATGTGTAATCTATTCATAGTGTTGGTCATACCCTATTATGTTCACCTCAATATAGATTGGTTTACAATCACAAATGATCAATTTTATATATAGATGAGAGTAGAAATATTTCTATTATATTGTGATAGATTTTCCTCCATTGAATATGAGTGATGATAGGTAGATAAGAATGATTTTATGTATATGAGTTTATGACATACATTCTATTTTTTGTCTATTGACACCTTTAGTGAATAAAATGTTATGATATTTCAGTTCTTATGATGGTGGTTGAATATTAGTCCATCCTTCATAGAGATTTGTCAGGCTTCCCTCACCAGTGATAGTTGTTTTCCTATATGGAATTTCACCTGGGTTGACTCATAATATTCATTAGTATATAAGATGACCCATGTTTCTATGAGAGTTTGAGGTGTAGTTGGAGGAGTCTGCGGAGTAGAGGATTCATAAGACCTAATGCGTCTTCCCCAGCTTCTCCATGATGTTTTCCTAAGAGGAATATTGATATTGTTGTTATGTGTGTTTTACTAATTCTATAGCCAGGTTACCTTGATGAATAAGTATCCACTACTGAGTATTGATAACCTCTTTGATCAGTTGAGAGGGGCATGATAGTTTCCAAACATAGACCTCATATCCAGCTATAACTGGGTGTGAGTATGGGATGTGGATACACTAAATATGACATTTTTATGTCCCTATAGTCACCATGGGTACCTGGTTATGTCATTAACAATAAAGAAAATACAAGTAATGTTCATTACACTCATGAAGAAGATATTTTAGCCTTTCATAGACTGGTTCATAGTTGTATTCAACAACAATATTCTTTTTTACTCAGCATGTGAGGTGGATCACATGGGACACATGAGGATAGTCCCAAAAACACTATGAGGGAATGAAAATTATGGTAATATCTCAATGCGATAGTTCATTATTCAATATGTACACTTCCAATGAAACGTCATCTCATATTTAGGAGTAGTAGTTGACCTAACAAAGGATGAGGTCATGCTTTCATGGAACCCACCCAAGAGTGTTACCAAGACAAGGAGTTTCCTTGGGATTTAAGGGTACTATCAAAGGACTACAAATGGTTTCTCTAGAGTATAATCATCCTTGATAGCTTTAACCCTAAAGGGGAACCCTTTTTCGTTGATTTATAGGAGCTGGTAGTTCTTTATGTTTCTAATAATGATGTTGAAAAGCACCCCCATCATGTTATTTATAGAGGAGGTTGTTGAGTACATAGTATTATACGATGCAGTAGGGGTTGATTTTAGTTATTTTATAAAATAGAGGTAGGTAGTGATTTCATATAACTCATGTCAGTTGAAACCACAAGAGTAGAACTATGTGGCACATGATCTTGAGTTAGAAACTACAATATTCGAACTATATATGTGGCAACACTACCTGGTGGGAGAGAGGTTTAAAATAAAATCTGACCACGATAGTCTCAAGTATATATTCACTCATAAGGATATAAAATTGAGACATAAAGGATTGATAGAGATCCTCCAGGAATAGGACTTAAATATTTTCTATACTATAATGAAGGTAAATGTTCATGTAGACGTTCTTGTCTAGAGATCTTGTTCGTAGTTGTTATAAAATGAATCAGATTAGTTAGTCTTATTGTAGTTATCGTTAGGGGATAGGGATGGTGCATCAAGTATATAGCTTATGGGAGTTACCCCAAATATTTTACAGCATTATAGGGGTGCTTAGTGTAAATATAATGCCTCTGAGACCATTCTTACCTAGATATCCATTGTACATGCTTTTGATGAATATTATGAAGAATATGGCATGAATGATAACTTTTCAAGGGAATTGTGGATGAGGTCATTGGAATTGATGGAGGAGGTGATAAGGGAGTTGTATAGATCCCATTTGGATGTATATCCCAATTTGGAAAATATGTATCAAGACATTAGAATTCAATTTTTCTGGACATACACGAGGAGATGTGTTGAATAGTTTGTTTCTCGATGCCTCACTTTTCTACAAGTGAATACTGGGCACCAGGTTCCATCATGTTTTGGTCAACCCATTGAGGTGCTAGAGTGTAAGTCGCATGACAAATCCACAGAATCCATGATGGGGTTACCAAATAAATCTAGGGTACACAATTCAATTTGGGAGATCATTGACGAACTCATAAAGTTGTCCCACTTTGTATCAATTTTAGAGAAGAGTTTAGTGGATAGTTTCAGATTCCTTTATGTGAAAGAGATATTTTGACACCATGTATTTCCCTCAATGATCATTTTAGACCATGGTACTCAATTCTGATTATGATTATGGGTAGGATATCATCAGTCTTTAGGAATAATTATGATTGAGCTTGGAATTTCACACTGAGACTAACAACTTGAGTATGAGGAACATTCATATCATGGAGGATATATTGTGGGAATGCATGTTTGAATTTTTCCATAGCTGGGAGTATAATCTTCCCACATTGGGTTTTTCATATAAAAAATTCTACCATTCCACCATTTGTATGGTTCCATTTGAGTGCTTCTAAGGGCGACCTGTCAAGTCATTACATTGTTCGACTGATCCAAGTCAGTATGCACTTATGGTCTCAAAGATTGTATGGACTACTATAGAAAATGTTTCGATCATCCAATAGTATTTGAGGACTACATAGAGCCATCAGAAGTGTTATGCAGGCTGCAGATGGATACATGTGGTGTTCGAGGAGGGATACCACATGTTCATAAGGGTCTCACCTCAACTTAGATTAAATATATTTGGATGGTACATGAATTAATCCCATAGATTCATCGATAAATTCTATATACTACCTAGAGTTTAAGAGGTTGTGTACCACAATGATCTATCACCACAGTTGGACTAAGTACATGATGTCTTTCAATTTCATATTTGGGGAGATACATGCAAAATTTGTCACATGTTATCAACTAGGGAGAGCTGGACATCGAGGATGGATCTACCCTTGATGGGTACCCAGGGGAGATCTAGGATTAGTAGGAGAATATCATTCATGAGTGATCTATTCACACCGTGAAAGTCCAGTTGTAGCACAATAATCTTAGAGAGATCACCTGGGAGTAGGATACCCAGATGCAAGCCTAGTACACTCATGTTTTTGAGTTAGTTTATTTTTGTAGGATTAAAAGACCTAAGGTGGGGAGAATGAAATGAATTGAATTTTTCTATCTATTATTTTTTTGATATTATATAGAATATTTTTGAGATCATCAGTTATGATAACATGTGATTCCAAGGACTAGTGTGACCAAAATAAATATTTGTAATATCCTAAATATATTAAAAATCATGCATGTTCAATGTTTCTCGATAATTGGAATAAATCCAAAGAAAGGCCAAGTCTAAAAATTGGAGCTCACTATTTAGTTAGGAATTCTAGTTTTATCCTAGGCATGACATATCAATTGTTAGTGTGGGGTGTTTGTGAAAAAGTTTTCTTTGGTATAGAATTAATTAAATAAATCATTTTATTTTATTTAACGTAATGTATAACATTTTCTACAAATAGAATTTTTCTCTTGGTTAGTTACTAAACCCTATAGACCTAGAGAACTGTGACGGGTGTTATTGGTGAGTGGAAAGGGATTGGGTCCCGATCAAGGTTCATTGCACTAACGGAGCTCATAGGTCTCATTAGCGATGAAAACACACAACCATTATCCAAAAAAAGACGATCCAAACTCTACATAGGATGTTTTGTTTTGTGATATCCATCCCTTTTTTATCCTTTTTGAAATTATATCAATGAAATGAAAATGGTTGATTTGTGAATCATTGATAGATTTAATTGAGATGGATTAATTTTTTTGAGGGTTGATTATTCCATTCATCTAACCTTTTCTAATAAAACTGACAGAGTCTAAACAAAAAAAATATTAGTCTAATTCCTCATGGTTTATGGATTGAATGTTTCTCCATGGATTCTTTTCATTTTCATAACATACATTTAATTTCCCCATGGTTCAATGAATACACAATATTCCATCATTTCATGACCGTTATTCAGTGAAACATATCATTATTGTAGTTGAAGTAAGTTTTCAAAGATGTGATCGATGTACAGTGGTGGAAGAGGTTGATCATAAGTGGATCTAATAGATTTATGGTTATCATTATTCATGGTTTCAACATGTTGTGATTACAAATGGCTCAACATCGATATTTTCCAAGCATATCCAAACCCATATCTCAACAATCGATGATGGAAAGTGTTGGAAACCCCCCAATATGGGATTATGAAGTTAGATTATAAGATCTAGATACTCATAAGACAATATGGAATAATATATTGTGGGATATAGGAGGGTTTAGTTCACATGACATGTAAACATGCATTACACACCATGTTGAACCCCCTAGATTCGGTGCTAGGGTTTCCTCTAGAGTCAAATATCACACAATGTGTGACCTGGTCACACACTAAGTGACCTTTCTATGATCGCTTGATATGTACCTTAGAGGGTATATAGAAAGTGCTAGGTGTAAAATAGAATGGAAATTTCATGTACTTGGACACAGATAGGGTCATGTGTATATGTAAATGACCATATGTACATGGTTTGATGCATGTGCATGACCATAGGTACATGGAAATGACCATGTGACATGGGAAGGGAGTTGATCAATATCTTCTTGTTCTATACTCTACCTACAAATTGTGCATATAAAAATTACAAGATGTGTGAGGTAGCACCACATCAAAAGATATTAGTTTATTGATGTATTCCCACCATAAACATACATATCATGTACTCCCTTAGAGATGGCTTGGAGATCTTCATATATTTATTTCATACCAATTTTAGTTTTGTTATATTCCACATCGTTGTTTCCCTCAAGGGAGTATTATATCATTATATCTACATTTCAGGATTATGATCCCCTATAAAATACAATTCCCATATAGTGTTTGTTGCATCCCTCTATGAGATTTGAGTGAGATGCTCCATTATCTTGATACCCTAAGTGGGGTTTGTGGAATTAAGGGTGACCTCATCGATCAGGGAGTTGATACTCCATATAGTATGATTTATTGGTAAGATTTATGGTTCCATTGGTGTATAATTTCCTACATAGTTGTCTAATCCAGATGAGTATTATTGTGTCCCCCAATGATCATAGGAATGAACCCCTATCTATGTATCAGGGTCATTTGAGTCCAATGAGATTTCTTTGGTGGTTCCCAATAATCATGACCTCTTAGAGGAGTTTTTTCTTGTGATATCATGTGGTCTAGAGTAGATTCTCTAATAATGGGAATTTCTTCGAGCATAATCCTATGGATGGAAGTTAGTTGTCACATATTTCTAGCTTGGAACCCTTCCTAAGTATATATAGGTGTTATATGTTATAAATTAATTAATATGTAATTATTATTAGATGAATATTTCTGATTTTTCAAATTTAGTGTTCTTGGGGGGTCATAATAGGTATTGTTATACGCACCCATGCATGGGATATTCCCACACATGTTGTTTATTTTAAAAATAAATACCTATTTATGGTGGATATATGAGGTCATGGATAAGTTGGAATATTTATTCATTTTGGAAAAGTTCTTTTCTACGTTTTTTCATTTGATCAAAGTCCTCTCCCTTAGAGAATGTTGGAGTCTTTATAGATTTTGGATGTGCTTGTATTTGCACCTGTTTTCTCTTTTAGTACTTTACTTTCATATTCTGATTATAGCTCATAAATGTTTGCTTTCATTTTTTAGTGTTTTTAAATTTCATAATTTTGGGCCTTGAATATGTGTGTGTTTGTGTGTGTGTAGGAACTTTAGGTTAATGCATCCCATTTATGGATATGACTATATGGAACATGTCACCAACCTATTCCCTATTAGAGGGGGGGTTCGGGTAGTCATGGGTCAAACCTAGTGGGCCGCTTCGTAACATTCCATATTACTATTTCATTATAAGATTATTTTATATTTTTACTTCAACTTATACATATATTAGTTTTTTAACCTTTCCTATATGTTGATGAGTTATGCACAATTTGGTTAGATGATTTACTTATTTTTCGTGGATTATTTTGTACTGATATTAGGGGGAAATCATTATTAAATTTTTTATCAGATTCCCATGAACTAGTTTCCATCACATGGGTATCTAGAAAACCCTTTAATATTTTCACATGCCTGGTTGGGTGCTTGTTCAGATGTTATATTTGGTTGTTTCGTTACAAAAATGTTATCAACAACAAGGTTTCTCAATCGAGTCCTAATTTTTTGAGTCCTCCTCTTCCAATTTGGGGAATATTGGTAAGATTGATTAAGGATTTTCATCAGGACTTAAGTTGTTGTTGATGAGTGTGTACTTGATCACCACCTTGTATGTTGATTCCCAATTTACCACGAGTTGTGGGCTTTTAAATTTTGAATTCATTATTTAATTAGATTTTTTATTGATAATGTGCTGATCCTATTTTTCCTAGAGAAGGTTTCCTTATGGGTCAGGATGGATTTTTGAATGGGAACATCATGTGGACCAGTAGAATGATTTTGGTTTTCACAACCTAAGAAACTAGAAAATAAAAAATTGATCAATTTTGAAAATGTTATTAGAATTAGGGCATGGTTTTCCCCTTTCCAATCAAACCATATAGCCAAGCCAGGCCTGGTTACACATCTTATTTTACTTATTATTAAGATATATCTTGAATTATTTGTAGTAATGGGAAATATATCAAGTGGTTCTACTGATATATTGATCATAAAGACCCGATGTTGTATGGTTTTGAGATGTGTGTACTTTTGGGATATTGTTGTGTAAAGATTGTTTTTGATGAGCAAAAGAAGATTCTAATGGTAAATGTTTTTTGTTTTGTAAATAATCCTCAACTCTTGTTAAATTTTTTTAGATGTTATTAAATCATTTTGTCTTAAAAAGCCTTTTGACTTCATTATAAAATTGAATCATATTTTTTGAATAGTTTTGGGACATATTTTTTCAATATCATGATCTTGTTATGAAAATTGAATTTTTTTTTCAAAACTTATAGGTTATTTAATTTTAAATAAATTTTTTACCCCTGAGGTGTGTTTTAAAAATTAATTATTTTATTTAATAAAATTTTTTTGGTCATGTTTTAATTATTGATCTTTGAGAAGCTTGAGTGGGTTGCTTATTTTTTAAAAGGAATTAACGGTATATAAAATTTGGTTAAATGTTTTGGGTATTCCTTAGGGATATGGGATTTTGAATAAAGTGGAATTAATTTAAAAAGGTTGTGTTTTTTTATATTCTAACGTGTTTTCTATAATTTTATTTCTTGTTTCTTTAGGAATATGGTATTTTTTATCGAATAATATTTTGTCACATGTATAACATATTTTATATTTGTTTTAGAGTTTTCCAACCATGTGTGCTGGAACATGTTAATTTTTTTTGGAATCATTATTGGGTCATGTATTTATTTCGGTTTAAATAAATAATTCCACTAGAATGGTATCAGATAAGGAAATGTGTTTTATACTTGGTGAAGTTCCCCCCTTTTTTAACTATTTCATTGAATCTATGAGGAGTGGCACATGTGGTTCTACTTTTGGATGTTTTGGAGGTAATGGTTGGGAGAAATTCTTATGAGGCCTAATAAAATGTTTTTGTGAGGATATGATTTGAGGATTTGTGCTTAAAGTGTTCATATCTTGGACTCCTTGAGTTTTATTTTGTTTGGTGTGTGATCCTTATGTTACTTTTTGTTTTACTCATGTTTGAGTTGTTTTTATTAAGAATATTTTATGGATATTTATAATTTGTTACTTTTGTGAATGTTTTGGGGATGTTGGACCATGTGGTATGGTATATACAAGGGTTTTGACACATTTCATTGATGTGAAATGACCTTCAGTCAGTGATCTGGGTGACTAGAAAAGACATGACGATTATTGAGATTATATACTCATTGGAATCATTTTAAAATTGGTTGAGTTTTTTCGGATGTTGTCCTTGGAATTTGGTCATATTCCCCCCTCCCCTTATTTTTTTAATGTGATCCAATTTTAGAGCCCATGTTGTTTCGTTATATGAGGAATTTTTTTAATCACTATGTTCTTGGAATGTTTTAATATGGGATTGTTTCAGTTAATTGATCTCATGGAATTTGGTTGTTTTGGATGTAATGGGTTTGGATCATTTTGGAGACTCGGTCATGTGATCTTGGGTTTTTATTGGTTAGAGTTTATATAGTTACCCTTACTTTTCATACAAAGACTTCCCATTATAATATATGAGTATTAATTAAATAGTATAACGATCCATGATAGAATCATATAGGTCTAATTCCTTTCGAAATAGAGATACATAAACTACTAGTTAATAAGTGTACTAAATAATCTCCATATGTGTTCTTTATAACTATCACCCTTATTATACAAATCATACAAAATACATTTCTTCATAACAGGATTAAAGGATACATATGATATCGCGGGGTAAACAAAAAAGATTTCAATGATCGTTTCAACATAACATGAGAATAATGGTATTAGAACATGAACATTACATTTGATAACTAAAAAATTGAAATCATATATCATAATCTTGAATCATGGACTATATATTTTCTATTCATAATAACAAAATCATAAAATAATAAAATAACATGATTTTTGAGAGAATAACATAGGCACAAGGCACAAGTTTGTGGAATACACATAAGAATATACAATCATTTACTTGGTATTCAAGGATGAATTCTAATACTATCATTATGGATTGGGTTTAATCCCCAAACCATTATAGTAGTGAAGGTTCACTAATAATTCTATCATAGTTGTTAGAGTCACTTATTGAACTATGTTCAAACCCCATTCAAGTATGGTTTATTTTAGGAGATATATATCTTTACCCAATAAATTAAAGGAATATATAATTATTTTACCACCTATCACATAATGAATATAATACATATAGATTCAACATTGACCTAAAAAATTCCTCATATCATAACCCCTTGAAAAGATTTTATACGAATTTAATATAGAATTGAATTTTGAAAATAAATGTGTTCCATAAAAATATTTTTATCATAGTCATAAACCATCCAGAGGTAGAATATGTATTGTATCGTCGACTAAAATCCTTAGTAAATATTAGGCAACTTCAAAAGATTTCATAGTAGAAATATAATGTTGTCAAAATATCACATATAACATTTCAAATAGAAAATACACATTTCACATTGAAATAAATTATTTAAAATATAAAAAAAAATCATATACGTGTGAAAAACAATTATTTGAAAAAACAATTGAAAATTATAAAGGAAACATCAAATAATTGATCTATTAAGATGGTGGGTAATATTTTTCATAGAGTATATGTTAAAACATAGATTCCTTTTTATAATTTTAATAAATAGTCAAAAACACCTTTTTGGAAAATGAAAAAAAATATACCATTAATTTTTTCAAAAAAATTACAACATAGAAAATAATTACATTCAAATTCAAAATTAAAATAATAAAAAATTATTTGAAATGTTTTAATGAAAACATGTACATGTATGATAAAGATTCCAAAATGAATTCTAAAATATAGCATATTTTCTAAAAAATAATATTTTTGTACCTTGAGTTTTGAAATGAAATAATGTAATCTCAATATATGACCATAGGATGAGGACATTTATGAGTTTACAGGGAGGTAAATCACAATATTTTATCATCAGAAACCTAGTAATATATAATCCTAAAAAATACAGAGATTGTTATAAAAAACACTTTCCACAATGGTAACATTGAAATAAAAACCATAAAAAATATTGAACATTAAATGTATTTTTATATCCATATTATTTTCATGTAAATCATTATAAAATAAATTCAGGGTCATTATATACAACATATAATGGAAACAAGTTGTAAATATGGAATGTGTCTCATAGATGTAAAAGTGATATGAAAATACCATACCTCAAGTTCCACTTTCATTTAAAGAACTATAAACTCAAGTTTAATAAATTAATAATTATTATAAATATATGAATAAATCATATACATAATTATAATTTCATAAATTACCCATTTATATTATCTCAACATCTATTTATAAACACTTCTTTATTAATATCATTATTTCCGAGTCATAACTCTTTCATTTTTCATGAGAGGTTTTGTTTTTTATTTCTGAGACATGTACATTGATCCTGGTTAAATAATATATATAATTCAAATAATAATATAAATATCATATATATTCATTATATACATTTTTATATTCATCCATAAAGGGTATAGATAAAAAAATGAATTACACCGTTCATATAGATGATAAACTGTACTTACACATGAACAATGTATCCACTTTTCAAAGGACGAAACAAAAGAAAGGAATAAAATAATTAAACTATATAGAATATTTATTATATCATTTTTTCGACTTTTATTACTAAATCCATACATATTACAATCCATGTAAATTAGGAATGAAAAAACAATTCTCATTGATTCATGAAGGTGGTAGTCCACATATATCCTTAAGAAATAATATCATTTTCAACACATCATACGGTAAGGATGTAGATGTGATATTATGATTAATTAATTATAATTATGTCATAAATATCATATATATACTTTAAATGAATCATTATATCTAGTCATGATATGTGGTGATATAAAATGAATTACATTAGTTCATGAGGTGGTATTTCTCCATACCCATGATCTATAGTTTTGTTTTCCATTTGATCAAAGGGAATATGGATAAATGTTTTTAAATTAATATAATAACATACCATAATATCGAATATATTGATTTTAATATTTAATCATGGTCTAATATGAATTTATATAGTTTCAATAAGAAATAAATATAGAATGCATGGATTAGAACTATACCTCTTCTTAGGATAACCTTTTTATGTTTAATCCTAAATAATTCCTAAGATGGTTTTTTTATCATACGATGGAGTACAAGTAATGGGGAGGGATTTAATGAAACAAATTTCCTTGTATTTTTTTGAAAAAATGGATCGTGAATTGTTTTTAGGATAAGAGAGTGATCATCCATTAATAGAGTAGGGGAGATGACACACAAGAGTTTTTTATAAAATAATGAAATAAATTACTGTCTTATTCACAATAAATAGTTCTAAAATGGGCCCCTAAAAAATAAAATTATATGTTATTGAAATATAGAAATAAAATAGAATATATAGATGGATTTAGGTCATTTTAACTATTATATGTTTAGTTTAACCCCTCGTAAACAAGTTTTAACATTAACCGTGGTAACAACATTTTTTTACAATATTTAAAATTTATTAAGAAAAAATTAAGTTAAATTATTAAAAATGATTATTTAATATTATAAAAATTATTTATTTATTTTTTGGGAAATAATTTTATATAAATAGATTAATTTATTTTAAAATCAAACCAACAAATGCTACAAAATTATTTTTTTAATGAAGATATTTTCTTTAAAATATAAATATTTTCTATGGAAATATGTAATAAAATATTCTCCAATGAACTAAATTTGAATAATCATAATATAATTTAACTAATTTTCCAAATAAATAAATTTTAGCACCAAATTTAACTGTATAAATTCATTAAACAGAAATATAATTCTTAATATAAAACGTTTTTTACTATTTAACGAAAAAAATTTTTTTAAAAAAAATAAAAAATCCTCTTTAATATAAATTTTAAATAATAATTAAAAAATGAAGTTATTTTATTAAAATAAATCATCTAAAATAAAAATAAATTATTTTTAAAATATGTGCACACAATGCAATGATTTGTTTTAGTAAAATATAATTTTTGTGGATAAAACTGGATTTGTTCTTATCCCTTACCTATAAAAAAATATTATATAAATGATAAAAAAATTAATATATTTAATATATACTTCATTTAAATAATTAACCAATAGTTATTAGTTTTATTTAATAAGTTAAAAATACATTGCGCGCATAAAAACAATTTGTTTAAAAAATATTTATTAATTTGAGATGATTTTATTTATATTAACTCTTAATCAATTAATATACAATGTATTTATTTTATAAATTTCTAAAACAATAAATTTTTTATAATTTATTTGTTATTTTTCATACCCACCAATTTAAAATCTAAGTTATAATTGTAAACTATATTAAAGTTCATTTGGACTCTGGGTTTCTTATTTTGTAAAATGCCAAAGATATTAAATTTATTTAAAAATAATTATATCATAAAAGGTCGTGGTGGTAATTATTACCATCATGAAAATTAATTTTGACCTAAAATTTTTGTTAATATGATATAAAAAATGATTATTTATCTTCCTAATCACATCCATGGGTTCTCACATAGCTTTTTTAAATTTCTGATTCCTCCAGAAATCATTAACCATGTTAGTTGTCTTCTTTTTGCACCACTTTATCCTAGTGATCCACGATATTTTCTTATTATTCTTTATAGAAAATAAAAAGATATAATGGTATTACCAATATGTTTTGTATATGTTATAAACCAAGTATATTACTCCTCATGAGAGATACAAGGAATAAATTATGAACTTGAGGGAGGATAGGTGGAAGCACTTGACGAAACCATACAATCTATTTTAGATCAAGAATATTGAAAGTCCCAATACTACCAGTGATTTGATTTAAGATATTATTAAATATTATATTTATATTCCTTGTAAAAATTCACCAAAACACATTATAACAACATCAAAATCTAAATATCATTGATGATTATCAGTATAACAGTCTTGTCATCTATGAGATAGAAATATCTGTTATTAAATATTTCAAAATTTCTATAATATTTCATCATCTAGATCAGGTTCTAATATCATTATTTCTACAATTTCATCCGAACACATTGGATTTCTATAATTCGTTACATTTAGGTTTTTATAATGATCCATATAATTTCTTGATTGAAAATTATTGTCATAATAATCTAACCTAGAGGATGGTGTTCATTCCAAACATCATTAAATTCTAGAGAATAAGATCCAAATATATCCTCCATGGGTTGAATGGTTCAATTAGACTATACATCTATTCGAGTATGATAATATGATATAGAACATAACTATCTATCATGATCCTTCTGAATACTTCTATATAATATCAAGGTAAACGCCATATCCTGGTTAAATACAATAACATATAGTACTAAATATAACCATACCAATTAATTAATATATATTCTTGAATGATGATAATGTTAGAATTATTCTGTTATATCAATGAAGTGTTCTAACATTTTATGGTGGTCAACTACAAACCAAATAAAATTATGAGATTTAGACGTTCTGGGGAGTCTGATGAAAAAATGCCTGGAGATGTTTTCCCATTTCCACTCGAGTATGGGTAATGGTTGTCATATCACCTTAGAATTTTTTCTCCCAAAATTAAGTTAATGAATTACAAATCATCTAGTATCTAAATATATAATATCTCTATTCATTTTTCCATCATAAATACAATTTTTGATATCTATACATGCTCATAATTCTAGGATGAATAGAGAATGTAGAAATATAAATTACCTTTAACAGTTCATTATTGAGATATGGTTTGAATTTAACACATCTATGATTCATAAACCTCAACATTCCATCATAATAAAGGTTGAAATTAAAAAAATTTACCATTATATAATATAGTTTCAAATCTACCTTATCATCCTCTTTACTCATCACATGGACTGATGGTTGAAGACTAATTTGAGAAAGAATTGTTTTTTCTAACTTCCATTAATGATTTCTGTATACATCCTTTACAAATCCAACAATATTGGATATTTTGGGATTTTTATCATGGATATGATATAATGATCCTTTTACTCAATTCATCATCCAACTTGTTCATATTTAAAGGGTGGTAATGTATTAAGAAATCATAATATTTAATCAGCTCTAACCATCTTCTTTGGTGAATATTCAACTATTCTATATGGATATTTAAAATAAACATTTATGATCAGTATATATATACCTCCCACATTTATACATAAATAAAATTCCCTAATAACTTTAATAATAACATTAGCAAAAATAACTCTAAATCATTAGTTGGGTTATTTTTCTCATCACCTTTTAATTATATTGTGGCGTAAACTATCTCCATATCATTCCGTATGTGAATTAATCATAATCCCTTATTTAAAGCATCATTATATATTAAAACAAATTCTTCACTATAGGGAAATGTATGCATAGGTTGAGTGAGGAAAATTGTCTTAAGTTCCTTAAAATTTTCATTAGATTCATCTTTCCAATCAAATTTGGATCCCTTCTGAGTTAACATCATAAGTGGATTAAATGGTCATGATAAATTCATCAAAATCCTTCTAAAGTAAGAAAACTAGGGATCTATGTAATATTAGTTTCTCTAGACCAATGTTAAATAAATTAAATCATTGTTTGATATACTAATATTATCTTATTAGTGATTGTATGACCCAAAAATCAATTTGTTTTTATGTTGAACTAATACTTTTTATATTTTCTATACAACTTATCCTTCTTTAGGGTCATTGGTACAATACCCAGGTGATCTTCATGCTTTTCCTTACACTTTTAATATTTAATAATTTCATCTATAAATACTACCAAAAAATGATAAAGGGAATCTACAAATACTATATTAATTAAATCCCAAAATATACTATGGGAAATCATAAGACCAAAAGGCATCGTTATATATTCATATTGTCCAAACATTTTAAACAATGTTATCATGGGTATATCATCCATGATCCTCAATTGATGATATCCAAATTGGTGGTCAATCATTGAAAACTATTGATCTCTACATATTTTATCAATCAAGTAATAATTACTTGGTAGTTGATACTTGTTATTGAATGTAAATTGATATGAAAAGGGAAATTTCTAGGTCCATTACATGGTGTTTCACCGGTCACCAGTTGAAGGTGAAGCAGCAATGAACAATGTGATTTCCGTAGCCATTTCAAATTCCAAAGGTAAATGGGATGATATCACTATGTAATTTTTATATAATTATGGAGATAAACTCATGGTAGTGATTTTGTATGGAAGATAATTGAAAGACTGAAAAAGGTCTCCTACTTCATTCCTATTCAAAAATTCCTTCTATATAGACAAACATGGGAGGAAATATTTTTAGGAGAATATAAAACATAAAATATTTCCACATACCGTAATATTAGGGATGTATATCCGGACTAAATTATGGTACTAGATAGGGTTGTAGAAGGAACTAGGTTTATTGGTGCTTCTCATTACAATTTATCACCGACCAATGGGCAGTCTAAGTGTATACATGTGTTGGATGTGATAGTATGATATTTTAAAATAGGAAAATCGTGATCGATTATATGTGTGACATGAAAAAAATCAAAGAATTAAATATAACACCATAGGAATTTGTGATATTTTTAATTTTAAATAATTTTTTCCCATTGATATCTTGCGATGCACTCAACACCATGGTTAAATGAAACACAACACTCTATTAAAATATTATTAATTAAATATGAACATTAAAAACTAGAAATTAATTTGGCGAGTAGGAAAATGAATAACTAAATTATGTAAATTATATAGGTTACACATGTATAAGATAAATATAATGGTTGTCTATTTGTTAGAAATAATATGATAACAATTTATAGGGGAAAGAATATTTTCCTAAAAAACAATAATTTTCTAAATGGTGGATTACTCATGAATTCCATATAAAATTTAAAATTAATTATTAAAACATTTAGAAAATATATTTTAGGATGTAAAATTATATTTCTAAATATTACAGTAAAAAAAATTTTGGTTGAGGTTTTTAAATTTTTGGAAAGGATTAAATTTTTTATTAATAGTGAAAAATATTGAATTTTATTTGAAAAATGTGTTTTTGTTTATATTATTTAAAAATTTAAATTATATTATAAATCCATTTTAAAGTAAATAATTTTCATTTATATTTATATTTTAAAAAATTTAGGTTAATGGAATAAATTTTATATGGAATTATGATATCAGAACATTCTATAATTAAAAGAATTTTCTCTTTGAAACCCTGCTTTTTCATCATGTCCGGAGGTTTAATTTTGAATTGGATTTTTCCGTTTCATTGAAATGAGTATTGAAAATTGTAGTTTATATTTTAAATCAAATCAAAATATATTATCTTATAATTTCAACTTAATTTTCTTCACTTATGAAAATCAAAAATAGTAGAAAATAGTGGTCGTGATTAAGTTTAATATGTGTTTACCAAGGGTCAAAACCACAATATAAGAGATTATTTTAACTGAAAAGTCCCAAAACCCATTTTATATACCTATTTAGATACTATAATCTATTTGGTTTGATAATGTCACATTTTTAGGCCTAAGGTGTGATTAAAATGTGGGTGTGATTGATTTTTTATTCAAAAATTAGAGGTGTGTCCTCTCCTCCACCTATAAAAGGCCACCGACTCTCATCCCCTCTTCACACTGCCAAGGAATTCTGGTTGTGGTAATATCATACAAACTATACTAATGAAATACCCAAATATTTATAAAATTCATTTTTTATATTAAAATCTATTCTAGTATGGTTTTAGGATTAACCTAAGTTTGTCCCTTGAATAAGAGGTAATGATTTTTAATATGATTTTTTCATTTTATTTCAACTTTTAACATCTATTAATAGATTAAAACTATGAAAAAATAATGAAACAGAAATATAATATATAATTACATTTTATTATGTTAATTTCAAAACCTATATCTATATCCAATTCCTTCAAATGGAAAATGAAACTATCAATCTAGTGTTTGATGGACTACTACCTCACGAAGTAATGTAATTCATTTTCCATAACCACTAGTCAAGGATATATAAAATTATGGATTTAACATATTTATATGATATTTATGATATTAATAAAATTTAAAAAAATTAGTTTCTCCTATACCGTATTACATTCAATTCTATGGGAGATGAAATAATGTCCCTCGGGTATATGTTGGACTACGTCCTTAGGAAGTGATGTGATTCAATTTTTTCATACACTTTACATGGAAGGTAGAAAGGAAAAATTTAATGAATATTTTTTATATTTATTATCTAACCATACTTATAGAAATATAATATCACATACAACTTATTTCGTTCTACTCGATTGGAAAACAATAATATAGGTTTGTGCGTACATGTGGACTACCACCTCCAAATAGTGATGTGAAATTTTTTAAATTCTATTTATACATGGATGTTAATAATGATGTATTTTATAAATGTAAATTATATATACAACCTTATAATGTGTCTATAAAAGATAATTTATAATTATTTTTCTTTAATTACATATGTCGAGAAAAAAACGAAATAATGTTCATCTACGTATAACCTACCATCTCAGTGAACGTTGTAATCCTTTTTCAATAATTATATTTTATAGATTAATCTAAATAAATATATAATTAAGATATATGATATTTATATAATTTTTAAAATTATTTAGATTACGAGAACATTGTGAAATTAAAAGGCCCAAAATCACTGAACTAAGACATACATGAAAATTACAGAATTTATCACCTGAAATAGTGATTTTAACAAAGAATTTCTAATAAAGGAGAGAGAAATAATATAAATAAAACATATATGGTATAATATATATGAGTAAATTTATTTATTGGTATTTTAATATACCTATATTTATCATATATAAGGTTCATACACATGTGAAGGAAGTTCAACAGGTGGTAAGGGATTCTCATCCCACTTTTAATTCTTTGAGACATTCGCAATAATCAGGACTTATTCCCTTGTGTGGTGTATATACATTCATTTTTGAAATTTTATATCATAAATATATTAATATTAATGTTATTTATGGTTTCTATTGAATTTATTTTTTTCATTTGGATTATGATATAAACTTTACCCTAGCAATAAGGGTTTATTTCACAATCTTACCATTATTCAGGATTATTTTTGTTTTAGTCTCCCTCATGGAAATTATATGATATTTCAATCATAAAATAAATTTAATTTTTTCTCATATTGTTTTTTTTTCATTTAATGTTACTATTTTTTACTCATTTGTACTTAAAATGATTGAGTAAATGTTTTTTAAAAAAATTTACTTTATTTATTTCTTCGGTAAAAAATCCGTTTTTCATAAAAATATACGTTTCCAATAAAATTTTTCAAAAGAAAATATCATTATTTTTCAATATTATTTATTAAATAAAAATTTAACAACTTTTACTATTTAAATTTATTTTGAAAGGAATATTCATCCATTTTATTGAAAATAACACCCTTCAGATTTTATAAAAATTGTGAAAGAAATATTTATTTGATCATGTACAATATGAATAAATGTTTCTTTTATCATGAACAATATAAATTTTAATTATTATTGTTTATGTTTTAAAATATTTTTTTAAATGAGAATTATTTTAAAAATATCATGTGAAATATTACTTTTGAAGATGTTTTCAATGATAAAATGATATTTTCCTCAAAAAATATTCATTAGAATTTTATGGTATTCCTATTTATAAATGACATCAAACCTTTATTATAATTAATATTCACTATATATATTTTCTATTGAAATCCTCATTTTAATTTATCTAGAACATTTACGATCAATCTTTCAGAAGATGTATAATTTTTTTTCCATTCACCATATTAGTATGGATAGATTATGATAATTTTTATTTATTTGGGTATGTAATTAAATTTTATTTATTATTTTGTCAATATAAAAGATTATTTTTATTATTATTCATCCATTTTAATGGATAAATCCATAGGATTTATTATGAGATAGGTGGGGATAAGAATTAAAAATCCCCTTAATGAATCGGTATGTCTCATGATATGCTGAGGGGATATTCTTGGTATAATTCACATTTTATTTACTAACCTTTATAAAGGAGTTGAAAATATTGATATCCCTAAATATACCATGTTTATGGTTTTTATAATAACTATGCATAAATTTCTCATTTAATTTATTTTCTAGTTTTGGGATTATACATTATATTTTTTAATGTTATTATTTTATCTAGTAAATTCTAATGTTTAGAATTGGAACCTAGGGGAAGAATGGAAACTATATTAATAAACATAATCCAAAGTGTAAGAATGATTGTTTCATTGATTTGATTATTCCAATATTTTGACGGAATCTAATATCCCAAATATTTTCATCATACAAAGACATATTATAATTTTCTATCAAGAAAAAAAATCTAATTATTATGGAATTTTATGGAAGCTAAATAAGAAATGACAACCTAAAAATAAATGTATATGTGGTAATAGGGAAAGGAGGATTTTTACACTTCTAATAATTGTTCAAAAAAACACCATTGTACTTTCGTGAATGGAATGAGTATATTCTTCATGTTTATAGGGAAATTACACCAGTATCAAAATTTCAAGGGAAATAAATAAATTTCCAAAGTAATGTAATTTAACATAAAATTATGGAGAACTATTCAAAAAAAAATCCCTAAGTATTAAGGGTATATAACTCGGATATGCTAAGGGGTCAAAGTCAAGATTTTGATATTGAAAAATAGAAAGTTGAATGATTAATGTTTCCATGTATTTGGTTCCCTGAAATATGTCGTAAAAGTAACTTATTATTAATATTATCCTTGTAAGAATAATAAACTATATAGAGATTATAATGTAATAGAATTTCAATAATGATTTGAAAGTAAGTGTTGAATGGTACTATGAACAGTAGTTTAGTGGACTTTGCTATTTTTCACAAACCCATGGTTAAGGTTAAATAACCCATAATATGTTCACTGTGATGATAATTTAATGAAAATGATATGTTTATGGGATAATATTTGTACCTAGAAAATTTGTTATTGATTTTATGGATAATGTTATATTTTCTAGAGATTACAACATTTTCAGATCTATGAAATATGTTTGACAACTTGAGACTAAATTTTTGGAATCATGTATGTTTTTATTAAGGTTTTATTATTATAAATGTATTCACAAAATTTTAATGTGACATTAAGTGATAATTTATATTTTCTGCAGAATATAATGTTTATTTCGTAACTATAATTCAATATTTTTGGACATTGAAATTGGGGAGACATATTTTTATAGAGTCTTAAGGTTAAATATATATATATAATGGATTAAGATTAACTTTGGATGTCATTGGAATATTTTTTCCAACCATTTTTATTTTGGAATATAAATAGAGATAGTAGTAATGACATAGAATTATAGTGTTATATTAAATGTGGTTTGGGGAGAACTTTTTTTTAGATATTCATTTCATAGAATAATATATAGACATGGAATTGATCAAACAACAACCAAAGGATAATGTTGTTCCTATGAAATATAAATATGTCACATAAGTATGTTTTGATGTGTTCTCAGTCTATATAGTAAATGAATTACTCGACATTAGGAAAATGATATTGAAAAAATAATGTTATATTTGTACCTCCATTTTTTTATGACTCAAATAGTCCCTTAACTCATTGTAATTTTATGGATGATTGGTTTTTTTATTTTTATTTATCATTCAACTTATTGTGATCAATGTTTTATATTATTATCCATCATTATTTTAGCATTACAGATTTCAACCATGTCAATATATTCTCTTACCACCTCTATTATCTGACGTGGAAACCTAGTTATGTGATTATTCCAAATAACCATTTTACATCCCATTATCAATTATAAAGAAGATTTATTATTAAAACATCTCATAATTTTTTACTTTAGGAAATAATTTTTCAAGTTTCAAACCCTTTATAGTTGATATCAATACTAAATTAGGAGCACATAATTTATTTAAGGGGGGAATCTAGAAACACCATGATATTTTAAAATAAAAACATCATGTTTGATAGCTTGTATGACAAACAAGGGCAAGAATTGAATAAAATATAACACCCACATAATTTATGAATGTTTATTTTTAAATAAGTTCAATCTCTTCGATATCATGCAATGTAAGAAACACCTGGTTTAAATGAAATGTGATACTCTATTAGAATATTAGACTTTAAACATGAAAATTATAACCATGGAGTTATGCTGGTGGCTATGAATAGGAATAAAGAAATTATATAAATTATATTTTTATACATTTATAATATAAATTCAATGGTTATATGTTTATTAGAATAAAATAATAACTATTTTAAAGAGAAGAACATGTTTTTTGAAAAATTATACTTCTCACAATGGAGGATTAACCATGCCTTTTACACTAATTTAAAATTAATTTTTACCACTTCTAAATAATTTATAAGAAAAAAAACATAATAACTGAAAAATTCATGTCAAAATTATATTTGGGTGAATTTTCTTTATAATTTTTTTAAAATTTAATTTTTATATGAATAGTGAATATTGATGAATTTCAATTCAAAAATACATTTTCATATAAATTATTTATAAATATAAATTATATATTAAATTATATTTAAAGTAAAACATTATTCAATTATATTCCACTTTAACTAATTTATCTTTTTTTTTAATTTTCATTTTAATATTTATAATAATACTTTCTATACTTATGGAAATTTTGTCATTGGAACCCCTCTTTTTCATTACGTCTGCAGGTCTAATTTTGATTTTGATTCTTCAAAATATTTGAACTGAAAATAGAAAAATTTATTCCATTATGAATTATTGTAATTTATATTATATAATATGGTCATGTAAAATTTTTACCATTATGATTAATAAAATCATTACATATCTATTACCATGATTAAGGTAAAAATGGTTATACTGAGGGTTTAAAAGAAAAACATAGGGCTTAAAATTAAATTCATAATTATAAAAAGGAGATTTATAGCCTTATTCAGACATTATAATCCATATGGATTGATAATGACCAATTTTGGAGGCTTTTCTAGGATAAAACAAGGTTATAATATATACATTTCAAAAAATAATTATGTCCTCTCCCAAACTAATAAAAGGCAACCTCTCTCATCCCATATTCACACTCCAAAAGAAATTTTAGTAAGAATATACCTTTCCAAATACACTTATTACATCCCCACCGAATACTGGGATTACATAGTTAAATTGAAAATCTTTTGTTGGAAGGATTTAGTTTAAACCTAATGAGGTTCCTCAGAGAAAAGGTAATGTTTGTAATGATCATTCTCTTATTTACTTCTTCTTGAACCACTTTACAATCATTCCAAACTACGAAAAAATAATAAAACCATTATCTAATATATAATAATATTTTATTATTTTAATTTAATAACATATATCCATATCCAATTCCATCAAATGGAAAATGAAACCGTTGATCGTGTGTACGACGAGCTACCCCATTGCGAACTGATATAGTTTATTTTCCATCACCAACTTTCAGGTTTGGATGTAGTGAAGGATTTAACACACACACACAGATATATATATATATATATATATATATATATGTGATATTATTATTCTTATAGAATTATAATATCACATATACCATCTTACCATCCATTCTTAGAGGGATAAGATAACATCGCTCGTGTATGTGATGGTCTACCACCTCACGAAGCGATGTGATTCGTTTTTTATTAAAATTTACATGGAAGGTAGAAATTTTAATATTTAATAAATATGTGTGATAATTTTTATCTAACCATAATTATGTAATTATAATATCATAATAATAATTTTTCCTTCAAATCCATTGGAATACAATAATGTTTCTTGTGTGTAAGTGTGGACTATGACCTCCATGCAGCAAAGTTTATTTTTTTCATTTTATTGTTACATAGATAGAAGTATGGATTTATTTTATTAACATAAATGATATATATAACATAAAATTTTTATTAAATGGTTAATTACAATTTATTTGCATTCCATCCATTAAGAACAAGGTGAAAAATATTCATACATACGTAAATCCTTCCATCTCCATAAATAGTGTAATCGATATTCAATATCTGACATTTATAGATTAAAATAATAAAATATATAATGAAAATATATTATATTTATATAAAATTTAAAATTCATAATATCATTTAACCCTAATCAAATTAAATCGATTTTTTTGAATGAAACATAAATGACGAATGATGAAACTATCAAGTGAAATTGTTTTCTAACAAATAAATACTAATAAATAAGTGATAAAAGACTATAAGTAAATAACATATATTATGATATATATTATTATATTTCTTTATGGGATTTTTAATAAACCTATATCTAATATACAGGAGGTTTGGAAACAAACAAGGGAAGATAAACAAGTGGCATGGGGTTTGCATCACACGTTTACATTCGTGAGACATAGGCCATAATAATCACTTATTCATTTGTGTCATGTATATAATGTTCCCTTTTAAATGTTAACTCACGAATATATTTATATTCATTATATTTTATTTTTTATTTTATGTTATTTCATTATAAATATTATGATTCAAAAGTTACCAATGTGGTTAGGGTTAATTTCAAAATCTCACCATTATTCAGAATTTTCTTTGTTTAAGTCTCTCTTAGGGGAAATATTGGATATTTATATATTAAAATAAATAAATATTATTATAATATTTTTGTTAATTTACTCGTTAAAAAAATACTAATATTTTAGCACTATTTTTTTACATAAAATTATTGATAAAATGTGTTAAAGAAAATTTTACTTTCTTTCTCTATTAAGTTGAAAACCTTTTTTCACCCGAATAGAAATTGACTAAAATATAATTAAAAAATGTTTTATTTTTTTATGCAAGATTTATTAATGGTATTATTAATCATTTTTAAATTTTATTTTTTTAATGAAATGGTTTTATCATTAAAAAAAACCCTTTTTCATTTATTGAAAATGTAAAAAGAATTATTTTTACGTTTATAAAATGAATAGATATTTCTGATATCATGACCACTCAATTATTTAATTTTTTTTCTCATTGTTTTTAGGTTTTATTTTAAATGAAAATTATATTACAAACATTTTATAAACATTTATTTTTAAATTTATTTTCAAATTAAAAAAGTTATTTTCCCAAAAAAAATTAGTGACATTTTTAGGTTATTTATTTTCAACAATGATATAAACCCTTTATTGAACATATGTTCCACTATGGATATGTTTTATTGAAACCATTGTTATTATTTATATAGAGTTTTTATTCTTAGTTTGATAGGTAATGTATAATCTTATTACAATTCACCATGTAACTCTAGATAGTTAAGTATTATGTTTCTTGATTATGGGTAAGTATTAACATTTTTTATATTATTTTTTAAATATGAATTCTTTTGGTTATTATGATTCACCCCTTTAATATAATGAATGAATTGTTCGAGTTATTTTATGGGAGGGTCAAATAATTACATAACCCATTGATTCATGAGTAGGTCTCATGATACAAATTAGCTTGAATATTTGGCTGATGGCTTAACCATTTATGTAGGATATCACGGAATGCAAACCTGATGGAATAATAAAGATATCCAACCTTATGAATTACATCATTATAAAACCTTTTATTGATATTCCATGTGAATATTTGAAAATATATAATATGTGTGGTTGAGATTGAAAATTATTTGATTATGTATATGGAATTATTTGATCATAATTTATTCCTTAAATATAATTACATTGATATTGATTAAATGGAATGTGTTTCAATTGTTTACCATTCCATATTGATTTTTGTTTATTATTTCATATCTTCCACTATATGATTACCTATATAGAGAATCTGAGAACACCCCTTCTTATGTTTTATTCGACCCTAGATATGAGGAAGTGGTTTTTGAATAAAATATAGGGATACATTATGATCAATAAAGTTTTTATCAATGAAAATAATTTTTGTATTTTATGATTACAATAATAATGAGACTTTCCACAATGTTTCAATTTTACTATTACTATTAAAATATTCAGCCATTCATGATATGATTCCATATATCTTATGAAAATTCAATAAAGTAGAAAATGGATTTGGTTTATTGGTTTTATGTTTTCTACATTCATGATATGAGCATGTGTACTTGATTTTAGTTGTTCATGGTAGAATCATTTACTCCTTTATATTTTTTTTATAAAAGTATCTTCCATGAGAATATCTAAATGGGTCCTTATAAGGCATTATATAGTATGTCATTTAATTCACCCCTATTCTGGTTAGAGTAATGTGATACACACTACTGGGTACTTATCTCCTGTAGGAAACATCAAAGAGCTGATCATGAAACATATAGATATATCATAGTCTATGTATAATTACTATAGTGATATTCACCTACAAAATATATATTTTGAGGTGGTGCATTGATTCTTCTTTCTAGAATTAACTAAATTAGTTAATAAACATATTTTCAGATATTGAAAGTTATAACCATGATTTTTTGGACCTTTTGAGACCCTATAAAAGATTGGATGAGTGGATTATTTGTCAATACTTCCTCATTGATATAGGGATAGAAAGGAATTCTTCCATATATCTCATCTTAACTTTTAACATTTTAAGCCATCTCATTCTTTTGATTCTATAAAAATTCATTTAGAGGCTAATTATTCTTTATAAGGATTATATGGTTTTTCTCATTGATCATATCATGAAGGCACTTTTATGAAGTTTAGTTTCTCTAGTTTATGTTCTATGATAGAACATCTATGTATAGGAATATAATTTGGATAGAAAGGAAAAAATACTTATTCTGTAGGAAGATCTATTCTTAGATTTTGTTTGTCCACCCTCAAAAAGAAAACTGAAGGGATGGTTTTTTTTAAAGAGGATCACTTATAAGGTCTTTGTAACACCCCAAGAATTCATAATGTGTTATTTCTTCAAAATAACTCAATAACTTGTACTACACGCAACACCGAGTTCAATCACACCTTGACTTACAAAAAAAGGCCATTAAAAGAGGTAATGAATAGTATTAACTAAATTTTAAACTTTATATAATCCTTATAATTTTAGAATCCACATTATGAGTTTCTTAGTCATAATGCAAGAACAGATTCATTTTCAGTATTGCACTTTTATCAACATTTAATAGTGAAACCTTTTTAAAATACAATATTTTAAACTTTTTGACTAAATGGGGACATCAAAAAAATTTAAAATGAAACATCCCAAGCTTCCATAGTACGCTTTCCTTTGAATAAAACAGTAGCGTGTGTTGTACGCAACTTCGTGTTTTAACACGTGCCACAACCGATCAAACTTGCCATTATGAATAGTAATACCTAATTTTTGAAATTATATATATTTTATTTTTAAAAATGGACTTCATTTTTGGATTCGGAATATCAAATTTAGCCTAAGGTGAAATTTTGGTACTTTTCGGATAACTTTAATATTTTGATGAATAGTGAAAATTACTAAATTTTAATTAAAAACAACTTTTTTAATCAAAATAATTAATAGTGATAAATTATTAATTTGAGTGGTTTTAAAGTATATTTAGAATATATTTTTACCACTTAATATAATTTTGGTCATTGGACATAATTTTACAATTAAACCGAACATAAACAAGTGTCAATCTTTTGATAGTTATTATCTCTTAAAAACACGCTTTTTGTTTTGACAGCGGGAATTAATTTTAAATTAATTTCTGCCACTTCTGTGTTTTGAATTTAGAAAAATGGATTCCATATTTGGAATCAGGATTTTCAAATTGTGTAAATAGGTAACTTTTATTTTTAGACATTTTGAATAATTACTGCGGTAAATATTTTATTTACCATGGTTAAGGGTAAATCCGGTAAATAAGGGTAAAAAAATAATATTATAATAATACTAAATTACCCTAAAACGTGTCTTAACCCTATTGGTTGATACATGGTCGACCATGGGCATCTTTGGGTCTATTTTGGGACCCCATGGATCCACTTGGGAGTGATAATGACACTTTATTTTAATTAAGTTAAAATGAATACAAAAATGGCATAAGCTTACATCTTTTAAAAGAACAATTTTTACATAGGGTTATACATGTTGTATTTTCGATTATAAATATTCATTAGAAAGATAAAAAGATTTCCTACATGATGATATTTTATTTATAATTTTTAGACATCAAATAAGTTAAATTATTAATGACACAATGATGATGCAGTAATTAATATAATAGTGAAAAATTAAAATAAGTGATATTATAAATACCCAAATAAATATAATATGAAACTTTTAATGAATTAAACTTATTTTATAGGATAATATGATATATTAGGATTGATTTAATTGACTTTGTTTGAAGAAATCAATCTGTTATGAGTTTCACAAAAATCAACTAATGAATAGTGTCAAAATTGACATAAAAGAGTTCTTAAAACAAATATTATATTATTAATTGATATTAAATTCCTAAAAATCTAAGGTTCGGCCAAAAGACTTATATCATGATAGGTTAATCATTAATGGACCACTTGGGGGTCGCTTGGATGTATATGGTAAGTTTATTAACCATATAATATAAAAATACAAAGAGACATTGTAAAAGTGAAACTAATTAACTTAGAGTTAATACTTAACGATAAGGTTAATATAAGTACCCAAACCTGTCTAAATTCTATTGGATGAGTTGTTTTCGACCTATCCCCACCTCATCCTTTGAATAGTCAACTTTGGAGCCTTTGAAAACCGAATATGAATTTATTATAAATTAATATTTCTAGCTTTTCCAAAGGTGCCCCTCACCCCTCTTATAAAAGGGCACTCCTCCTTCTCATTTCTACACACCTCTCAAGCCACTTGGCTCGTCCAAACTCTGCCAAACTAAGCTCCCCACATCCCTCTCCTCCTCCTTGAAGCTTCCCCTTAGGCAGAAAGCATTTCAAGAAGTCCTTTGGTTCCAACCAAAGTGAGTTACCTAGATTAAAGGTAACGATTTCTCTTAAATTATTTTCATTTATTTTACTTCTCCAACCCCCAAACTCTTTTTATTTCCTTTCTTTTGTAACAACACCAGTATCCACAATATACTAGGATGTTGTTATAAGAAGAATTCAAACTACACATACACACAATTCCATCTAATGGATGATGAACATAATGTTTCTGTGGATGGCAAACTAACGCCTCACGAAACGATGATTGTTAAAATACATCTTACCACCTCTCATGGTGGCCATTATGATGGCACTGTAATTAAATATGATATTAATGATATATATATATAAGCTTCTGTAATTCCATTTTATTTCATAGCATTATTCGTTTCATGTTGTATATACATACGATAATTTCATTTGAGGAAGTGCGGACTACCGCCCCCTTAAAATGATATGACTCGTTCATACCACACATGGAACGTATAAAGGATGGTGTTAATGAACTTAAGTAAAATATATAAAATATTATATTATACTGGAATATTAATATACCTATGTATCATTTGGATTCGATTCTTTTAAAATAAAAATTAAATGGAAGTAGCGTTCGTGCGTACGTACGGACTACCGTCTCCACGAACGCGATGAGATTCATTCTCCATCGTATCCATTCAAGTATAATTATCATTTAATGATTTAAAAATGATGTTTAAGGACTTTATATCATTCTGGATATGAATAAGATACAACAAACATGACTTATGTAACAAAACATATAAAAGAAAATGAGTAAGTTAACACCCGAAACGACGATAATTCTAAGATACTATCAACAAATCAATGTTAAAAGATCATATATGATATCATATTAATATATATGATTCTTGTATAATTTAATAACAATTATTTCACCATTATACAGGAGGTTAACCTACCCCAACCAAGGAAAAGTACAAGGTAAGGGTTATTTCACAATCTCTTCATTATTCGAGGTTGTTTATACGTAATAATCTACTGGGATCTCTTTATCATCCACATCCATGTTTCTTCGAAATGTATTTCAAAACATTTTTACTATTTACAAGAATATGGGTTAAGGTCATTTATACCCTTGTTTGACTTTTTATAAGAGGTTTATAAAGGAATCTTTCCGTCGTTTTCAAAACATGGTCCTTTTTAACCTTTTCGACAGAATTGAGGTAAGAATGTTTTTTTTAACTTATACGGCGGGTGCGGTTATTTTCCACCGTTATAATGTCGTTGAAGCTTTCCATACAAGCTTATAAGAATATTTTCAAAGAAAATGTTTTATTTTATATGCATCTTAAATGATTTCAAAATAAAAGGAGATACTTCTTTAAAAAGAATTTTGATTTCATCTATGTCAACATCCTTTGATGGATTTTAAGATTATTTGAAGTTGATTTATTATGATACAAAACTTCTATATTGTATTGAAGGTTTTGTGATATGTTTGACTGTGGATGTGCTATTTTATACCATTCATAGTTTATGGTGAAACTATTGACATTTCGTATGCTAGTTTTAATCCGAATGTTTATGTTATATTTCAAAATTTTCTTCAGATGAATGTGCTAAACAAGTATGTTCCGGGTTGGGGACCGGTAAAAGTAAGCCCTCCAGGTTGGGGACTGGTTAATGTAAGCCCTCCAGGTTCGGGACTGGTAAAAGTATGCCCTCCGGGTTGGTGTCCGGTTATTAGAGGCACTCCGGGTTGGTGTCCGGTTATTAGAGGCACTCCGGGTTGGGTTCCGGTTAGAAGTAACCCCTAGGTCTTGGGATGAGGCCTAGACAAAGAAATTAACGTTTAGCATTATGCGTTCCAACATTATGAAAGTGGTTATTGATTTTTGCATGTGATTATTCGATTAGTAGAATATCCATGTGAACAAGTAAATGGCATTATTTCATTTTATTTATGCCATACTATGTTGAAGTTCAATTTTAAAAGGCTTTTGTTTTAGTAATTCATTGCCTTAAATGTTTATGCTTATTTTGAATGTTCCGCTTTATTGTTATCCTTACTGGGCATTTGAGCTCACCCCTTTTCTATGTTTTATTTTTCCCAGGATGTGAAGAAGTAAGTTATGAATGACATGCAGGGATAGTATGTGAGGATATGAGTGTGAATTATGAAGACTTTGTTGTTGTTGTAGTTTTTCACTTTAAAATGTAATGTAAAACTTTATGAATATATCTAGTGTTTCCAAGGCTACTAAACCAATCGGTCTTTCGAGATTTGATCTTCTTGTGATCATGCCAATGTTACGAAGTAATGCACCGACTCTGGGTAGCTGGGGTCGGGACATTACAGTTGGTATCAGAGGAAGTTTAGTACAAACCTTGGAAGCTAGATTTAGATAAACTCTGATTAGAGCACGTAGACCTAAGATGAACTTTGAGGATTAGTATAGAAGAACTTCCTAGAATTTTGGTACTGTAGAGATTTTGTGAGTTTTCCGAGCAATACATCCCTGTCTGGATACGAGCAGGTAGAGGCGGCTCTGGCACAGATGTACCTAGGGGTAAAACCCGAAAACACCGATTTGAGCTAGACTCGAACGGGAACTGGTGCACGACAACGGGCCTTGCTGCACTCTTGGTTACGACACTCCCGGGGGATATGCTTAGGATAACTCTCATTTTCTTTACAAATCATTATGAAGGGTTTATGAGTATATACTTCCTCAAAGGAGGCATTTTTATGATTATGGATTATATCCCTAAATAGTTCAATTTATGTTAAGTGTTTTATAAGTATGGGATTATGTATTTTGATTCATAAACTGATCTAGTGTATGCCATTGTTTAGAAATGGCGCCCAGTAGAAGGAATGAGAACTCTAACAATGCACATGATCCAAAGAGAAGGAAGGATCATATCTTTCATGGTCTTAAGCTAGAATTTATAAGAGAAATAGTCGCCCATGTATTATCATCATATGAAGAAATAATATCATGTGTTGATAAGATAAGTAAAGAGTTTACTGAGTCCTATGGCTTTGAAGGGAAGCAAGAGAAGAAAAGGATGGAAGAGAGAAAAATTGATAAAGGGAAGAGGGAAAAGAAGAATTTTCCCATATGTGGTAACTGTGGGAAGAAACACCCTGGAACTTGCCTGAAAGGAATGGGAGTTTGTTATAAGTGTGGAGGAAAAGGGCACAAAGTACATGACTGCAAGGGTGATAAAATGGTTTCAAATGTACAATGCTTCATTTGCAAGGAGTTTGGACACTACGCGAACCTATGCCCCAGTCATCAGACTATGCCGCAAATGATGCTATTGGATAATAATCAAGTTATGATACTACCACAGATGAAGAGGAATGATTAGAGTTCTTATGTTGATTATGTCAATTGAGTGTTGTATCAACAATGTACTTGTTATAATAATTATGGAGTATATAAGGATTGTACTGTAGTACTATTTCATTAAGGACTTGAGATTGTGTGGAACAAAGAAAAGTGACTCAATAGCAGGATAAATTTTTGGAAAATATATGGTTGAGAGAATGATAAACCATAATATAGTTCTGATACCGAGTTAGTGATTTTGGAATAATACATGATTGTTTTGGATAAATTATATTGGATATTCTTGACTACCTTGGAACTGATTAATGATCTTTATATTCCATTATTGTTGGGGTTTAAAACATTTTTGGATTGATGAGGTATATCCAGCATTCTATATGGAATAAGGGAGCATGAATGTAATCAATAAGGAATATGGTAATTCAGGATGTTTCAGTGTATTAAAAGAATACATGATGAAGGTATTCATATGCTATTACGTGGTAAAAAGGATCTACATTATTTTTAACATCCTTATAAATGTTGGACTGTGAGTTTGGTCAGAAATATTTTGGATAAATTCTAGTTTGAGATTAATTTTGGATGGCCATAAAAGGACAACCCGGAGGTCGGCCGGCAACCCGTCGCGTCCGGCAAGGCCGCGAGACTTGAATCCGCAACCGAAGGGCGACAAGGGTGTATCACCTACCACTGGCCCACGAGATGTCCTGGATTAAATAATGCAGTTTTTATTAAAAGATCTTGTAGATGAATTATAAATTCGTATATTTTGGAACCCTATACGAATAGTGTAAATAGATTTTTTTTTACATTCTATTATCTTTTAGAGTGAAAGATGAGTTTGTGGTAGAAATTTATTAATGGATAAAACTCTAATTATAAAGTATGTATACCTCCTTATGATCTTAGCCAATCTAATAAATAAATTCCACAACGTTAAGAAAAGGAACTTAGAACAAAAATGTTGTCCTAGATGGTACCTTAAATCATCACTAATTTATGGCTTTGGGATTGTTGGCCCTTTCATAGCCATGTTCTCTACCACTCTCCATCAGATAATTGATGGTTAGATTTCTCCTCCATATCCATATTTACCTACATGGAACCCTAGTATGTGTTATTTTCGGTAATCTTCATACTTTCCACTCTTTATTTTAAACAGAGGCCTCATTAATTCATTTTTCGATGTGGGATTTCAACTAAGATATTTTGAAACGTCAAAAATGTGTCATCCCAATATTCTATGTTTTGTTGAACCAATGGTATTTCAAATCATCATAAATTGATGAGTTTAAGGACCTCAATTTTATACTTGTTTTTGATTGTTGACCTCAATCACTACCTATAAATATTTACGTTTTTCCTCCAATTATATGTCTCTAATTTCCACCAATGTTCTCCTAATCGAGATCATAATTTGGTGGTGACCCTTTCATTTCTCTTTTCCTCATATTAAGACTAAATTTTAGTAACCCAATTTCCGATGTGGGTTTTCCCACAAATATATTTTCTATTTTCAACCTTTTATTTTCTAAGAACAATTTCAAATTTCGAGGACGCAATTTATTGAAGGAGGGGAGAATGTAACACCCCAAGAATTCATAATGTGTTATTTCTTCAAAATAATTCAATAACTTGTACTACACGCAACACCGAGTTCAATCACACCTTGACTTACAAAAAAAGGCCATTAAAAGAGGTAATGAATAGTATTAACTAAATTTTAAACTTTATATAATCCTTATAATTTTAGAATCCACATTATGAGTTTCTTAGTCATAATGCAAGAACAGATTCATTTTCAGTATTGCACTTTTATCAACATTTAATAGTGAACCCTTTTTAAAATACAATATTTTAAACTTTTTGACTAAATGGGGACATCAAAAAAATTTAAAATGAAACATCCCAAGCTTCCATAGTACACTTTCCTTTGAATAAAACAGTAGCGTGTGTTGTACGCAACTTCGTGTTTTAACACGTGCCACAACCGATCAAACTTGCCGTTATGAATAGTAATACCTAATTTTTGAAATTATATATATTTTATTTTTAAAAATGGACTTCATTTTTGGATTCGGAATATCAAATTTAGCCTAAGGTGAAATTTTGGTACTTTTCGGATAACTTTAATATTTTGATGAATAGTGAAAATTACTAAATTTTAATTAAAAACAACTTTTTTAATCAAAATAATTAATAGTGATAAATTATTAATTTGAGTGGTTTTAAAGTATATTTAGAATATATTTTTACCACTTAATATAATTTTGGTCATTGGACATAATTTTACAATTAAACCGAACATAAACAAGTGTCAATCTTTTGATAGTTATTATCTCTTAAAAACACGCTTTTTGTTTTGACAGCGGGAATTAATTTTAAATTAATTTCTGCCACTTCTGTGTTTTGAATTTAGAAAAATGGATTCCATATTTGGAATCAGGATTTTCAAATTGTGTAAATAGGTAACTTTTATTTTTAGACATTTTGAATAATTACTGCGGTAAATATTTTATTTACCATGGTTAAGGGTAAATCCGGTAAATAAGGGTAAAAAAAATAATATTATAATAATACTAAATTACCCTAAAACGTGTCTTAACCCTATTGGTTGATACATGGTCGACCATGGGCATCTTTGGGTCTATTTTCGGACCCCATGGATCCACTTGGGAGTGATAATGACACTTTATTTTAATTAAGTTAAAATGAATACAAAAATGGCATAAGCTTACATCTTTTAAAAGAACAATTTTTACATAGGGTTATACATGTTGTATTTTCGATTATAAATATTCATTAGAAAGATAAAAAGATTTCCTACATGATGATATTTTATTTATAATTTTTAGACATCAAATAAGTTAAATTATTAATGACACAATGATGATGCAGTAATTAATATAATAGTGAAAAATTAAAATAAGTGATATTATAAATACCCAAATAAATATAATATGAAACTTTTAATGAATTAAACTTATTTTATAGGATAATATGATATATTAGGATTGATTTAATTGACTTTGTTTGAAGAAATCAATCTGTTATGAGTTTCACAAAAATCAACTAATGAATAGTGTCAAAATTGACATAAAAGAGTTCTTAAAACAAATATTATATTATTAATTGATATTAAATTCCTAAAAATCTAAGGTTCGGCCAAGAGACTTATATCATGATAGGTTAATCATTAATGGACCACTTGGGGGTCGCTTGGATGTATATGGTAAGTTTATTAACCATATAATATAAAAATACAAAGAGACATTGTAAAAGTGAAACTAATTAACTTAGAGTTAATACTTAAAGATAAGGTTAATATAAGTACCCAAACCTGTCTAAATTCTATTGGATGAGTTGTTTTCGACCTATCCCCACCTCATACTTTGAATAGTCAACTTTGGAGCCTTTGAAAACCGAATATAAATTTATTATAAATTAATATTTCTAGCTTTTCCAAAGGTGCCCCTCACCCCTCTTATAAAAGGGCACTCCTCCTTCTCATTTCTACACACCTCTCAAGCCACTTGGCTCGTCCAAACTCTGCCAAACTAAGCTCCCCACATCCCTCTCCTCCTCCTTGAAGCTTCCCCTTAGGCAGAAATCATTTCAAGAAGTCCTTTGGTTCCAACCGAAGTGAGTTACCTAGATTAAAGGTAACGATTTCTCTTAAATTATTTTCATTTATTTTACTTCTCCAACCCCCAAACTCTTTTTATTTCCTTTCTTTTGTAACAACACCAGTATCCAAAATATACTAGGATGTTGTTATAAGAAGGATTCAAACTACACATACACACTACTCCATCTAATGGATGATGAACATAATGTTTCTGTGGATGGCAAACTAACGCCTCACGAAACGATGATTGTTAAAATACATCTTACCACCTCTCATGGTGGCCATTATGATGGAACTGTAATTAAATATGATATTAATGATATATATATATAAGCTTCTGTAATTCCATTTTATTTCATACCATTATTCGTTTCATGTTGTATATACATACGATAATTTCATTTGAGGAAGTGCGGACTACCGCCCCCTTAAAATGATATGACTCGTTCATACCACACATGGAACGTATAAAGGATGGTGTTAATGAACTTAAGTAAAATATATAAAATATTATATTATACTGGAATAGTAATATACCTATGTATCATTTGGATTCGATTCTTTTAAAATAAAAATTAAATGGAAGTAGCGTTCGTGCGTACGTACGGACTACCGTCTCCACGAACGCGATGAGATTCATTCTCCTTCGTATCCATTCAAGTATAATTATCATTTAATGATTTAAAAATGATGTTTAAGGACTTTATATCATTCTGGATATGAATAAGATACAACAAACATGACTTATGTAACAAAACATATAAAAGAAAATGAGTAAGTTAACACCCGAAACGACGATAATTCTAAGATACTATCAACAAATCAATGTTAAAAGATCATATATGATATCATATTAATATATATGATTCTTGTATAATTTAATAACAATTATTTCACCATTATACAGGAGGTTAACCTACCCCAACCAAGGAAAAGTACAAGGTAAGGGTTATTTCACAATCTCTTCATTATTCGAGGTTGTTTATACGTAATAATCTACTGGGATCTCTTTATCATCCACATCCATGTTTCTTCGAAATGTATTTCAAAACATTTTTACTATTTACAAGAATATGGGTTAAGGTCATTTATACCCTTGTTTGACTTTTTATAAGAGGTTTATAAAGGAATCTTTCCGTCGTTTTCAAAACATGGTCCTTTTTAACCTTTTCGACAGAATTGAGGTAAGAATGTTTTTTTTAACTTATACGGCTGGTGCGGTTATTTTCCACCATTATAAAGTCGTTGAAGCTTTCCATACAAGCTTATAAGAACATTTTCAAAGAAAATGTTTTATTTTATATGCATCTTAAATGATTTCAAAATAAAAGGAGATACTTCTTTAAAAAGAATTTTGATTTCATCTATGTCAACATCCTTTGATGGATTTTAAGATTATTTGAAGTTGATTTATTATGATACAAAACTTCTATATTGTATTGAAGGTTTTGTGATATGTTTGACTGTGGATGTGCTATTTTATACCATTCATAGTTTATGGTGAAACTATTGACATTTCGTATGCTAGTTTTAATCCGAATGTTTATGTTATATTTCAAACTTTTCTTCAGATGAATGTGCTAAACAAGTATGTTCCGGGTTGGGGACCGGTAAAAGTAAGCCCTCCAGGTTGGGGACTGGTTAAAGTAAGCCCTCCAGGTTAGGGACTGGTAAAAGTATGCCCTCCGGGTTGGTGTCCGGTTATTAGAGGCACTCCGGGTTGGTGTCCGGTTATTAGAGGCACTCCGGGTTGGTGTCCGGTTATTAGAGGCACTCCGGGTTGGTGTCCGGTTATTAGAGGCACTCCGGGTTGGGTTCCGGTTAGAAGTAACCCCTAGGTCTTGGGATGAGGCCTAGACAAAGAAATTAACGTTTAGCATTATGCGTTCCAACATTATGAAAGTGGTTATTGATTTTTGCATGTGATTATTCGATTAGTAGAATATCCATGTGAACAAGTAAATGGCATTATTTCATTTTATTTATTCCATACTATGTTGAAGTTCAATTTTAAAAGGCTTTTGTTTTAGTAATTCATTGCCTTAAATGTTTATGCTTATTTTGAATGTTCCGCTTTATTGTTATCCTTACTGGGCATTTGAGCTCACCCTTTTTCTATGTTTTATTTTTCCCAGGATGTGAAGAAGTAAGTTATGAATGACATGCAGGGATAGTATGTGGGGATATGAGTGTGAATTATGAAGACTTTGTTGTTGTAGTAGTTTTTCACTTTAAAATGTAATGTAAAACTTTATGAATATATCTAGTGTTTCCAAGGCTACTAAACCAATCGGTCTTTCGAGATTTGATCTTCTTGTGATCATGCCAATGTTACGAAGTAATGCACCGACTCTGGGTAGCTGGGGTCGGGGCATTACAGTCTTAGTCTCTCATGAATGTTAAAAACCATTAAAGTTTGGATTAAATTTTATTTTTATTTTTATTGATGTGAATAGAATTTAATCGGAGTACTTTGGAGCATTCCAGGATTTGTTTAAGCCAAGACATATAGATTTTGGGTGAAATAAGTGATGTGAAGGATTATTTCATGGTTAGTACATATCGTTCTCCTCAACTGTGCAATCCCTAGAGAGCATCATAGTATGTGTCAAACCCTACACCCTAGGAAATTATGTCTTGTGATTTTTTGTTGGAGGGTTCCATAGGAGTTCAACATGGTGTTCTGATTGTGTTTTTCATTAAACATTAACTATGAAAGTGTTGTATGTTGTAGAATAGTGTTGGCACTCAGTCAGCACTTGGGTTTTCCAACCATGTGTGCTAAAAATTATTCCTTTATATATGGGTGAAATTCACATTTCCTCTGATTTCTTTTATAACTAAAATTTTATTTTCTTTACTCTCTATGCACATAATCCCTCCCATTTAATCTACCTCATGGTTCTCTTCTAGGATTTGATCCATCATAGACATACAATGTCAAAATCACTACTATTTCATCATTTTGAACATATAATGTAATGTTCTTAGGTCTACTTTATTATTATCATCATTTAACTCATTGTATGGAATGTTATATCTACGAGAGATGATATGCATATTTATTGGGTATTTTACTATGTCATTACTTCCTCCCATTCAATTGAAAATCAAAATAAGGTGTTGGAAAAATATTCTACTTCAATGATATGGTATATGGTCTCAAAATGTTCCAGAAATGTTTGTGTGTTTATATTATGCCACTATTATGATGCATGTCATATAATAAATACATTTCTCCTAAAAATGTTAAACTGGTAAATTGATTGGTGAAAAATAGTTCTAGACATGTTTTTATACTTTGAAAATTGGATGGAGGTTTCTTACCTCAACCCAAACTAAATTTGGGTGAGTTGTATTTAGATTCCTTATCTACATAAGTTTTCCATTATAACTAAGATACCACTATGATTTGTTTGGATTGGCACTGTCTGGGGAACTATTACAAAGTGGGTTAATAGAATGATATAGAGGAATGGAATAAATTACTTGGACACCCTCTTATTAGTAATCTGTTATATGCCTTAAATTATGAAAATAATTAAATAATAGAAAAAACATTCCTCATTATAAAGGAATGTAATTTGAAGTGGATGTGATTAAAGAATGATTTATTAATATACAAGACATGACATTCTTTACAATTATACATAATTATTGGTATCATGTTCCTTTTAGTTCAATTTTGATTATTGGACACAATTTTCCTTATAGTAAATGGGAGTAATAGACATGAAGTTACATAATATATACTTGGTATCAAATGACATGATGTATCTTTGTGTTTATTTAATAATTAATTGGTAGGATGTTCTATAGTGACTATGATTAAGTAATAGTCACGGTGTTAAACATTTATTATGTATCATTTAAAGAAATGAAATGAAATATTGTCTATTCCTAATTAATATTATTAAAACCCATCATTTTTTGTAAAATAATAAATGTTTATAGAAATTTCATCATAGGATGAAGTAGGGAGTTTTAGATGTGTGTCCGGAGAGGAACTCGAAATATTGTGGTTAATATTTACTTGTATCTTTACATTTTGTATTACCTAAACATTATTTATAGTAAATTATAGGTTTTTATAGTTCTCGAAAACATTAGTGCTGGCCTACTGAGTTATCTCACATCCTGTTATATCTCCCACATACCCCCCTTTTTATATAATTATGACATTGAATAATATTTTATATATGATAGTGGATATGGTTCTGTTTATTGTTGTGATGCTCTCTTGCAGATTATTATCATTAGGGATGTTATTCTTATATAATTAACTTTATTTAGATGATTTATTTGTTATATACCATTGTGATCCACTCAAACATGATGTTACAGTCTCCCCACACTACCACTATAGAATATAACTACATGTCAGAATCATCTAGCATACAGACTCAAACTATTGTGTCTCTGGGGATGACCTGGTCGGGTAACTTATGAGTAAATTGGTCAAATGATGTTACACAAGAACTATAATGGTTTTGTCTATTTGGTGTCTAGACACACACAAACATTTTCTAGGTACATTATTTATCATCTAACTACTATAAAAGTGGCCTTTAATAGAACTATAGTTGGTCTTTATCAGTGGTAAAAAGCGCTGACTACGACGTCAGAGATAAAAGCCCTAGGGTATTAAAATAGCTAGAAAATAATTGATAAATGGTCACTTTAACAGTTCTAAAAAAGAAAAAATAAATAAACCCTTTATCAATGATTTCATAATATCTAATAAAATCCAACATATTTCAGTTCTTTTATTTAGCATTGGTAAAGGGTGCCTTTATCATCTCTTCTATAGGTACAGATAAATACATCCTCAACCGATGCTACTTAATGAACTGATAAATTCATCATTTATCAGAACTAATAAAGGGGAATACTGTAGAGAGATGTTACAACACATTTTAGCACCTGAAATAGATAATACCATCGTGTACTATAAGGGAACAATATAACAATAGAAATATCACCATAATTATGAAAAATCAGATAGAAATAAAAAATTTAAATGAATAAAAATTTATAGTATAAATATAGAAAAAATATTATAGAGAAATATAACACACCTATATAAAATAAAAAGCCACCCCTACTTCAGAAAAACAATACACCTATATTTGAAAATACTCTTATGTCTGTAATAATATCAAGAAATAAATTAAGCAAAACGTGTTAATTTTAATCTAAAATTTGAGCCATACCATGAACATTTTGTATCAGATTGATGTATGGTTGATTATTTCATGTAACACCATTTATTATTCAATAAATATCATTATCTATAAGAAAATTGACTAAATATTTATAAGATATAAATGATAAGGATATTAATTATGTAATAGAAGATAGAATGATGGGAAAACAATTTAGGTTATTTTTCATTGTTTTGGTATTTTGTAGCACATTTTAAAGTAAAATGGAAATTCTATATTGAAAATACGACCTTAGAGTCATACCAGTCATTCCATTGGTCAGGTGTGGTTGATTTTTTCACATCCCAATTGACAAGTGGAACATTTTCCCAATGTATCAAAACATACGAATTCTTTTACTCAAATATGAGTTCTCCAATTCTGATATTTTAAAAAATGTCTTTTTAAATATGAAACATGCACTTTGAGTCACATCAGTCGCATTATGTGTGGTTTTGAAATGATACTAATTACCACATGTCACAAATGAATAATGATTCATTTTCTTAATGTATAAAGAAATTCTGATCATGTTTTTTCAGTTTTTGCTAAGTCAAACCTTTTGATCTAAAATGTCAATTTTAAATTGATAACAGAAACATTGAGTCATACCAAGCACATTTTGTGTGTAATTGAGGTATGTATGATTTATATATGTTAAAAATGACATATATAATATTTTTAAAATTTATAATAACAATCCAAATGTGTTTTATAGGTTTTTGATTATGTTAGTTTCCTTTTTTAATAAATCTATAACCAATTTTAAATAAAAAGATTCCATTGGAATCCTAACAGTCACATTGTGCAACATATTGAGGTGTGGTTGATTCCTAAACTTAAAAAATGAAATTTATATTTTTCCTAATGTATACAAACAATCTAAATGTGTTTCCTAAATTTTGATTATATCACTTATGTTTTTTAGTAATATGTCATTTTAAACTAAACACATGTATAGTGAGTCCTACCGGTTACATCATTTGTGAGTTTGATGTGAAACTGATTCCTACACATTAAAAATGAATTATGAATAGTTTTCCTAAATTATGAACATAATAATAGAGTTTTTTATTTGTTTTTAGTGAGTGACACATTTTGAATTAAAACATGAATTTTAAATTAATAATTGTAATTTTGAGTCATACTGAGAATATCATGTATCAGATTGAGGTATAGGTAATTCTAACATGATAAAAATGATATAAAGATCATTTAACTATAATATCAAACCAATATGGATGATCTTTATCAGTTTTTACTATTCCAGTTGTATTTTTTACTAAATTTAATGTCAATTTTCAATAAAAAGATGCAGTTGGAGTCATACTAGTCTCACCATGCATAAGATTGAGGTAAAGTTAATTCCCACAAGTCCAAAATTACTTATGTATAATCTTAAAAATGCATCAAAACTATATGAATACAATTCCAAGGTTTTAGGTATTCCATTATTGTTTCTTATTAAAATGTCATTTTAAACTTAAAACATGAACTTTGAGTCATACAGGTCACATCGTGTATGGATTTGATGTGATATTGACTCATACAAGTCAAAAATGAATTATGAGTCATTTTCCAAAACTATTAATACTATCTGAGTACATTTTATTTATTTTTGATGAGTGACACTTTTTTCCCTAAAATTTCAATTTTAAGGTGATAATAGACACCTTGAGTCATATTGGGCAAATCATGTATCAAATTGAGGTGTAACTGATTCCTTCTAGTATAAAATGACTTATAGATACATTCTCTAAAGAATAATCATATTCAAAATGGGTTCTCTTACTTTTGAGTATGTTAGTTTTCTTTTTTAATGAAATTAATATATATTTTAAACAAAAAGACACACTTGGAGATATACTAATCATAGTATGAATTGGATTTACGTGAGGATAATTCTTACACATCCCATGTGAAATATGGATCATTTTTATAATGTATCAAAACACTCTAAATTTGATTAATCTATTTTGGGTACACCACATGTGTTTTTTAATAAAATTTCATTTTAAATTTGAAACATTCACTTTGATTCAAAATAGTCAGATCGTTTATATTTGATGTGATACTAATTCATAAAAATTCAAAAATATTTATGAGTCAATTTTCAAAATTGTCAAGACAATATAATTGTGTTTTTTTAGTTTTTAGCGAGTGACACTTTTTGAACTAAAATATCAATTATAAATTGATAATGTACACTAAGAGTCATATCGGGCACATTGTGTATCAGATTTGAGGTGGGTATTGTTCCTAAACATAAAATGATATATCGATATGTTTCCTAAAGTATGAAAAAATCCAAATTATTTTTCTCTGGTTAGTTTTTGTTAGTTTTGTTTTAGTGTAAAATTAATGTCAATTTTAAATAAAAAGATGCCTCTACTGTGATACTGGTCTCACCATGAATCATATTGAGGTGCAGGTGATTCCTACACAACCCAAATGACTTATGGATCATTTTTATAATATATCAAAAAAATATGAATTTTTCTCATACCTTTTAGTATGCAACATTTTTTTACTAATATTTAATTTTAAATTGGAAACACACACTTTGATTCATACGGGTCACATCGTGTATAGGGTTGATATGAGACTGGTTTCTTAAATTTAAAAAAATAATTATGAATCATTTATCAAAATTATTTGGATAACATGAGTGTGGTTTCTTAAAATTTAGTGGGTGACACAATTTTATACTAAAATGTCATCTTTATGATGATAATTGAAGCTTTGAGTTAGAATGGGAACATCATATATTATATTGAGGTGAGTATGATTCCTACAAATCAAAAATGATTTATAAATATTTTTTCGAATGTATAAAAACAATCCAAATGACTTTTATCTGTTTTGAGTATGCCAATTTACTTTTTTTCTAAAATTAATTAAAATTTTAAATAAAAAGATGCACTTGGAGTTATGACAGTCACACAATGAATTATATTGAGGTTAGTATGATTTCTACAAATCCCAAAAGACTTATGGACCATTTTCCTAATTCATCAAAACAATCTAAATGTGTTCTCTTAGTTTTGAGTATGTCACTAAGGTTTTTTCTACTAAAATTCCATTTTACACTAGAAACACACACATTAAACCTTACATGTTACTTAATGTTATATTTTTTCATGAGAATTATTCCTATATTCCACATATGACATGTGAATCATTTTACTAAATTATTATGACAATTTGAGTGTGTTTTTTTATTTTTACTGAGGGATGTTGTGTGAACTTAAAATTTGTTTATAAAATTATTTTAGACACTTTGAGTTATATAGATTATATCACATATATGATTGAGGTTTTTTTATTCATACACATCAAAAAATGAATTTTGGATAATATTATTAAAGTATAAAAACAATCCAATTTTATTTTCTTAGTTTTCAGTATGTCACTGGATGTTTTTACTAAAATTTCATTTTAAATTGGAAACACTCACATTGAGTCATATTTTCTATATCATGAAGTGGTTTGATGTTAGATGAATTCATACATCTCACAAATCACTTATGACGATTTTTCATAAATTATCATGAAAATTTAGGTTCTTTTTTTTGTTATTAGGGAGTGATGGTGTTTCAACATAAATGCCAATTTTAAACAAATAACAGACACATTGAGTCATACTAGGAACATCTTGTATCACATTGAGGTTTTTTTATTCCTAAATTCCATAATTGACTTATGGATTGTTTTATTATACTAATACAAACATATTAATGTTTTTTCTTGGTTTTGAGTATGTGATGCATGTTTTGAACCAAAATTGAAACTATAAACTAAAAGGACACCATTCGAGTACGTTGGTCAAACTATGCATTGGATTGAGGTGTTGCTGATTGAGTGTGTGATATATTTTTTTCATTCTACAATATGAAGAAATCAATGAAAGTAATAAATGTTCCTTTTGGAAGGAAGAAGAACCCTCATGCTTCCTGAAAAATCACTTCCAAAATGTACCATGTTCAATCGTTTCGGGCTTATTGCAAACAATTGAATGAGTAATATGAATTCCCAACATATCTATAAATTCTATCATTATTTTTAAATTATAAATAAATTAATTTACAAATAGTAGATAAATTTATGACAAAATTAAACAAATAAATCGTAAGAATTTATCTTTTCATTATGCTTGTATACACTGTCGACCCATTTCCTTGTTGACTCAACTATTTATTTTTTTCCTATAGTTCATTCATAACACTAGATCATCTTACAATATTACACCTTTATAACCCAATTTATTGAGTGCATTAATGAATAAAATGAATGTTTCATAATCATTGGTGAATAATATTTTTTGATTTCATGATAAAATTACATGAGTGAATCATCCTTGTTAAAGAAGTTGTTTATTCTAAGAAAACATTAACAAATAGTGTAAACCTATCAACATTAAATTATTAAATTTAAATAAATTTTTACGTTTGAGTTTTTTATGAAACATATGAAAATAGATTGTAACGTTTAAGGATTATAGTGAGTAAAAAACTATGATAATCTATTTGCCTTAATTGAACGAAAAAACATTAGTGTGACCCACTATTTATTTTTAGATGATAGTAAAATACATTATAATTTTTCCACACCTTTAAAAAAGTATTAAACACCAGTATAATCCTTTATAGCATTCAAATGAAACTGAAATCTAGTGATTACATTAAGTATTTTTATACTGTGCTATATATTAGTGTATCTTTATCTATATTCTTAGTGATGATGAATTCTATCATAACATCATAATTATTTTCCATAAAAATAGTAATATTTGTATCCTCATGTATTGTTTAATGAGAATGATGATGATTTTTTTATTAATGAACTGGTAAAAACATATTATTTTAAATAATGAATTTGCCCATGAATAATTAATGTTACTTGTGAAGATTTCAAATGAATTTGTGATATTATATCTTGCATGTAATTGATGATCGAATAACCCAAATAATTCCACCACCCACCAAAATGAAACCACTGTATTATTATATTCTGAAAATTCATCATCAAGTCGATGAAATTTTGTATTTATTTATTTTTTATAGGTTTTGGATCAAGAAAATGACTTCTTATTAAAGATTATTCTTTTAGATTTTTAATGGTTCATGATTTCATTTTTAGGGGGTTTCCCATTTTTAGGGATTTCTTTACAAGTCGATTCCATAAGTTTATTTGGACAACATCTGTCCTCGAGGACCATGAACACTCAATGATTGATGCCATAAAATAATTCTATCATACACCTACTGGATTCAGTGGTTTATTAGACAAATATTTATTAAAAAACATGAGTTGGAGTATATAATTTTTTGTAGTTGAAAAATCCCCCACTTAAATTTATATATAAAATTACTCAAATAATTAGTGGGAAATATTTTTTCCAATAAAAAACCTAAGACCCTTTCAGAATGGATCTTATCTTATTTGAAAAGTGTTGTGAGAACGTTTCCATATTTATTCTCAAACATAGCCTTAGAATGATCCCCATTTTACTCCATTTCCAAATAATTTTATAGTTTTGAAGCCAACACTTCATCTCCTTATCTTCCTTGGACTCCACCTCTATATCTGCCTCTTCCTCTCCCTCCACCTCATTATCTAAATTCACATTTACCACTTCCCCTACCTCCTCCTTTTCCTCTGCCTTTTCCTCCATAGTAACCTCCACCTTTACCATTTCATAATAATTTGTATTGTTGGTCACCACATCTAAAAAAATTGATTTTTTCCATTATAACACTCCTCATGATAAAGATAAAAAATAATATATAATCATTCATACCCTATTTATTCACACCCCAAATATATTTATAAGGTCATAGCTCATATTATATCACAAACATATCTGGTAGTCAACTAAATTTTTTGTCGAAAAACATTTGTAAAACATGTACACTGCCCACACATCTCTAAACTAATTTACTTATTCTTCTTTAGTACCATGGTTGTCGCGAATAATTATAGTAGTAAGAAAATATAGTCAAAAATGATTAAAAAAAATTAATGGAATTTTAATTTCTTATAAAAATTACCTATTTGGGGATACTATTATTTTCATGATTTATGAGTTCTCTTGTAAAATTTCAAACATAATATTCATAATCAATGACTTTATCTGGCATGAGATACTATATAAACATTGAAAAAAATATGTATTTTTTTAAAATATGTTTTGATAGTTAAATATTTTTATATATACTTTAATATATTTCTATATGTATATTTCCACATCCTATATCAATTTTGACCTCGACTTGAAGACATAATTTGGCGTATATTTACAATCATACAATCACAACGAATCTTGATAAAATTGAGACTGAAACATATATTTTTTAATTTATCTATAAAATGTTGATTTTTTGGTATTAGAAATTCACAGTACACATCATTTGAGGTCGGTTTGATAGATGTACATCCATTGGATCCCAAAAAAATATTTGGGATATCTAGATTGATTATGATCAGCATATAGTGATGCTTAAAAAACCAATTCCCAAATGGCATAAAGGCCTTGTTTTTTTATTTTCATAATCCCCCTTTTATGGGAAGAGGGGAAGCCTTTAAAGGCCAATAATTTTAAATATTCCATGACCCACAGGTCTCAAAGAAAATATCAAGATTAGAACTTCATGAAACTACTCCTCCCAAGCTTATACATTGTGATATCAACTCTATACCATCATATGGCTGTTCAGTTAAGATTATCATGCACGCACATGTTGGTCTTAATGGAAATGACATACCCTAACTTTCTTCAAAATCCATTACATTCTACTTTATAGGATGTTCCTTCTCTAAATTCTCATGTGGAGTGTGCTCCTTTTATAGTCTGTCTGGTCTATTAAGCATGATTTTAGGTGGCCCAAAATCCATGAGGTGGCCCAAATTCCTTGAGGTGGCTCAAAGGCCTCAAGGTGGCCGGAAATCCGTACTGGCCCGAAGTCATTGAAGGACCCGAGGACCAAAATGGTGGCCCAATATCCCTAAAGTAGGAATAGTTTCATCTACTACAGTACAAAACCGTAACTACTACAGTCCTGTAATAGTATCCTAAAAATTATGTCTCCACTAAGATTTGAAATCGAGTATCTTAGATGCACTTGTCGAGTCCTCACCAATCGGACTGAGGTTCTTATACACATAAAAATAAAAAAAATGTAAAAGTCAAAAATTTATGTTAGGGGATTAGATTGTAATGTTTTACTAATGAATTATAATCATAAAAAATTATGTATTATAATTGGTTTTTCTCAAATTCTTTGAATAACTCTTTTCTTTTCTTTTCAATTTCATCTTTACCAAAAGTACATTTTACCATAGAAATGATTTAGGTATTAATGATTCCAAATCATACTTCAAATTGTTTTCCCTTTCTGTATAAGTAATATAATCAATTATTGGAAATAAGAATTTTAATTAAATTTAATTAAATTTTTCCATCACTATTTGGACATAACTATTATGAAAATATTATTATGAATGTATTTAGAAATTATACACAAATCCATTCATGATTGATAATCTAATTAAATGTCTCAAAACCAATTAATTATATGATTAAAGTTATATATTTTTTAAGATGGAATGTAAGGCATATTTTCATCATTAAATGTTGTATCTGTGTGAAGTTATAATGATAATAATTGTTTCTCTACAACTGGTGGTGAGAAGGTACTCCCAGGGGGGTTAATTTTATTTGTCGGTCCATTCACTAGGTTGTCTTGATCTGACCTACAGTTTCCCTATCACATAATCCATCTATAAAACAATACCTCACATCATAGCTTTTTTCATCATCAGTTATGTGTTTTTCATATAAAAAATTATTTGATGACACACCTCATGTATATTTATAAGATTATTTGTCCATGATAAGATAGATCAGATAACATCATTAACCATTGTAATATCTGAACATTCATGTGGAACTAGAAACTCACTAGTCTTCCCATGATATATCTCAATCCCCACTCTGATGTGATCTTTTTGGTGGTGTTTATGGTGTATCTTTTCTTCTAGGATATTATGCATTGTACCCCTCACAACATGGTAGTTCATGGGTGTTAACAAATACAAGTCACTTACAACTGTACCCTAATAAATTTAAGTAATATAATGTTTTCATAAGTAGTTTGGTTCACATTTATATGAATTAGTAAATAAAAAATTTATTACCTTTGGAAAGCTATGATGTTTGGGAGAATGACTAGCCACAAAGATAGTGGTAAATTTGGATGATGTGCCGATCATTGTTACACTATCAGTTCATATTGTTCATGTATCATACATTGATTTTCCAAAACAAGACTGGAAAATAATATCTTGAAATTAGTGTATTAAAGTCATCCATAATTTTAAAATATTATATGTATCATCATGTGCTTTTATCTTCCTGAAATATGTTTGAGTTTATACTCTAAAACCTAATCTTCTAATGAGACAATATTGTTTTGGCCACATCAAAGCTACTGAAACTAGTTTTTCTACTAATATGGTCATAGTTGATTATTATGTCTAATCCCTATAAAAATATAAAAATAAATAGATATTTTTATATATTATAAAAAATAAATAATTAATATTATTTCATACATACACATGTTTCACAAACTACTTTTTTATTTTCAGATACTAGTTTACCCTTCCTATTTACACAATCCTCCTTCCATATCACAAGATGTTGGATGAATGTGAATTAATATATTGATTCAACTATATGAATATAACAAAATATATATATATTGTTCTATACTATATAAAACATTCATTATTGATTTGAATTTCCTACGAATTTTTTCTTTAGTGAAGTGTGTGCCATCCTTTCATTTCAATTGATGTACATTGGTTCTGATGCATGTACTTTTTCTTAGCACTCTTTTTCTATTTCAAAAGTTAAATTTTTTGAATCCAATTGGATAAATTAAATAATTTAAAATAATATATTATTGATAGAAATTAGCCATAAATTATTTCTCATCCGGATTAATGATGAAAGTATTCCATGATTCTTACTTTACAATGGGTTAATAACTAACTAGGGATTGGTTCTATACATTATTCTCAACATCCCTAAGATGTATATTTATAATAATAGTTCATAAGCCTTTATTCTCTTTTACAGTATCCATGAACAAAAATTTAAAATGAATATATTCAGAAATAAATGAACAAAATAATGAATAATGAAAATTAAATAAACATATTATTATATAATTTTTCAATAAAATATATAAGGTATGTCTGAATATTGCCATTATATCCATGTAATGGGTTTCCTTCATTATAGGATTGATTTGGTTCCATGTATCATTATCAATTAGCACATTAAACCTCATTACTACCCAAATATAACTAATGAACATTGAATTTTTGGGGTCAATGTGTTAGCCACATTTATTACAACCAACCTTAAATTTTTTACCCAGACCACTTTCCTTGATAATTTTTATCAACACTATCATGCAGCAATGTTATTATTTTTTTCATCAGTATGTTGTTGATCCTCTAATAATTATGCACTTTGATCATCAAAATATAGTTCTTCATTAGGATTTGTAACATCAAAATGTGTAGATGACGTTGTCTACATGAGTAGTCAAATATTTAATTTTTATTGTATAACAACATTGTAAACACGAAAAAAAGTTTTGAAAGGGTTGCATGCATGATCTATTGAAAAAATGATCAACACTTTAACTCCATATTCATAATATTTTTTCAAACGATTAGTATGCTATATTTTTTATTTAATGGATAATTGAATTTTAGAAAATTAATACTCCAATATGGAAGGTGGTATCCTTTGAATTCATAAAATGATAAAAGTTATATACAATTATCATCATCATCAACTTTATCTCCCATTCAAATTTAAAATCATTTTGTTTCAGAAGACTCATTATCTGTCTCCAATACACATCAACCTATATTTCATGATCTAATATGAGATGTATTCGCCTCATACTAGCTAATGGTGCTCATTTTGGATGACTAATGCTCAGAGTAGTTCAAACAACATAGAAGAGTTGGTGGATGTGTCTCAAGCAACAAAGTGAAATAATAACTATTCAAGAGAAGAAGCTGGTGAGGAGAAATGTTGCATCATTAAAATATTAAAATTACCACATGTTCATTTAAAATTGTAATTATCATCTCAAAATGATAAAAGGTCCCTGAAACTGCTATGAGAATATCAAATCATCCCCACTAAGTTTCACCGACTATAATCCATGTTAATAGTCATTTTCCCTCACATATGTCTCCAATTTAATAGATCTATATCAAATGATGTTGCTATATAGGGTGTGTGTATAAAAATAAAAAAGTAAATACTAACAGTTCCTCTAAAATATAAAACTATTCATATATAAGATTATATATTCAATGTAGTAACACTCAAAAAACACATGTAAGTCCATACATTGTGAATAACCAGTACCCCATGAAAATAAAATGTACCCACATAATTTCATACAAATTAATTAAACTATTTATACCATATGTTATCTAATATGGGGTTTCCTTGAATTTCAAATAATTTCAATAATATGATGTTAAATTTTGAATCACATGAGGAGAAAAAATTATTCAACTCGCTCTGAAAATAACCACATCATAGGTACCATGATATTTTACCTCAGACCACAAGAATCCACAAGAAACACCACATATAACCATCACATGTTCTTATTTAATCCAAATCATGAAATGACATTACCATTTTTATTATGAAGTGCATTTTGAATATATGAATTCAAAACATAATTGGTTCCCTTATTAAAAAACCACACAATGGGTGCCACACTAAATTAGTTAAACCTATATTCTGAAACACCATAATGAATATCAAAAAAATGTCACATCACCCACACCCTATCCCTAAAAGAATCACTAACATGTCTATAGTAAATCAAGTTCTTACATACCATACATTTTCCTCACATAATACCCATCATATTCTAATATACGACAATAATTATTTTTATCACATCCACAAATGTATTTATTGTATAAAAATATTGTAATGATAAAATGAGAAATATATTAAGAATAACATCAAATAATATCATGTGATTATTAAAATAATATAATATAAGTACAAATATACAAAAATTTTACAAAAAAATTACAAAAAAATTACAAAAAAAATTAGAGACTTGTTAAATTTCATACAATATTTTTCAAAAAAATACTCTAGAGATAAAATTATTAGACAACTAATCAAAAAAACTATTAATCATTCATTAAAAATGTATTAAATGATAAAATAAAGACTTACTAAATAAAAGTAACAAAATTTTTCCATTTCCGAAAATTAAAATGTCTTGAAAAATCATGTTACATTTTAAAAAAATCTATATAGTTCCCTTAGAAAAAAAATATTTACAAATGTGTATTTTTTTCATTACACAACATATTATTATTAAGACCATATTTTTTATGATTATAGTAAAATAATTTGATGAATGTATTTTTCTTATATATATATATATATTTTATAAACCAATTAATCTAAAAAATAACATATTAAATAGAAATATTTAAAAAATTGTGTATTGTAAATATAAAATTATTTATTCGACTAATAAAATATGATGATCACTTAAATATTTCTATGATAGCAATTTTTACACTTAATAATTGATCAAGATTGTATATAACCCCTGTTTTCTAAAATATGACATAATTAAAACGATGAAATATCTTTGATTATGCTCAAACCCAATCTAAACCCCTTATCAGTTGAGTTATTTACTTAGTACTATATTATTTAAATCATGAATAAGATATTTCAATGGTTAATAAATAATAAACTCTATATTTATAAAATATAATCTAAAATTAACACATTATAAACTCTTACAAAAATTACATGATATAAATATTTTGGAATGCCATAGGATTCAAAATTTGAAAATAGTATATCAGCATGACAAAAAAGGATGACATTTTTAGCTAGATGATTAAAAAACAATTAAGCTTAAATTGGGCATTGAGAAAGGTGTAGAAAATGTACCCGATATAACTAAAAGTTGATCAAAATTAGCTATAAAATAATCCTATGTTGTGGAGCTCAACATATGTACTTTTAATTTTACTTATGAGAAATATAGATCTCAAAAAAGAAATTTTGTAGACCATTGTTAAAGATAATAAATATATATATTTCCCACATAATGTTCTATTATAGTGCTATGTATAGGAAAATCAGACTATGTAAAGGTCATGTGAAGCCATAATGACTAATGAGAATGCATAATGTTGTATTGGACACTATTTTGGACATCCAATTTGACTATGAGAAGATGAAATTCCTCTACGGGAATTTTATAAGGGCGTGTATTCAGGATGATGGTCGACAAAGAAGCAGAATATTATACCAAAGTTAAGAATCATAAGGAATCGTTGTTGTCTAGTGAAGAAGAAGGGTATGTTATGGTGGAGAACATTACAAAAATATAAACCACAAAACCCAAATAGGAAATCAATGAGAGAGGGAAAGGATAAAACAACATACCTTGGATTCTAGCCTTGATTTATCTAAGATAACGTAAAAGTGGATTGTCCAAATCAGGGGAGTTCCAGGATATGTAAAGACCCGGAATTCCAAGAAATTTTTTTCTTAATTTTTGGGAATTTTACAAGTCTTTAAAAATTTACGGTACTTGATTCTGAGGCCCGGTGGGTTTGGAATCAATTTATGAAGTTTTGTTTGGGTATGTTCAGTTACTGTATGAGTGGGATTTTAGAACTTTTGAACCGGGGCTCGGAACTGAAATCTGAGGGCACCGTTGTACTCGCAACGCCAGTATTCGATTAAAAAAAATTCACTTCTACGGTAGTGAGTCGAGGATAAATATTTTTTTTTGGTTTTCTTAAAAAAAATTAAGTGTAACACTTTATTTTATTTTTCAGCCGCCATGTGAGTGAGTGTAGTTGGAAAATCCACTTGGGAGTTGATGGTGGGACCACCACACCCCAACCTCCCATGAGAGGTTATGGTGGTAGGGCCCACTCAAGCATAACCCCCCGTGAGATGTTACGACGTGGGGACCACTCGAGACCCATAACCTCTCTATTAAATGATAGGGTTGGGGACCACCTGACACCTATTGATGATGGAGGATACAACCTCCCACCTCTCCCTCTTTAATGAGGGGGTGCCTATTTCCATCCACCTAATTAAATGTGACACCTCTCATGAATCTAAGTAGGTGTGTCCCACTAATTTAATTCTTCAATTTTGAATTACATACCAACATAATAATAGGTAAACCCTCCCAATATTTTGAGTGGCATAATCTTATTTTTGGTGGTGTCTTTTAGAGAAAAGCTAGGGAGAAAAGCTCCCAATGAAAAACACGAAGAATGTAAAGAATGCGAAGAATGCCGGTGATGCTATTTCTTCTTCTACTTCTTCCTCGTCCACCTACTGATCAACATTCCGCAACATCGTTAACGACCTGATACAGTTCGGAATTGAGGACGTGTGGCAGAAGTGAAAAATGATAGTCTGCTCCGTCATCCTTTCATGACTCCATCAAAAAATGAAGGGCGTCGAGAGTCAAATCAAAAGGTAGGGGGTTTACCTTAAGAAGTATTCCTTTTGTTTTCTCATCTTCTTTTCAATAGAATCGTTGCGAAATTTGTGATTAAATTGTAGTTAATCATACCTTTGACGAACAATCTACTATCACCGTAAATCCGGAGGGTTTGGGCCAACCTCACATGGCCTGACACCCTCCTTCGATTTCATTGTGGTGTTCTTCAAAGCAGCAACGAGGCAATGAAGGCAGCGATGATAACGGTTGTGCAACCTACAGCCTCCGCAAACCGTGCCACCCCTACGGTGCACCAGTTCTCTTGGTCAAACACCACCGGGCGAGCATCGCCCGACCCGCCTGCCTACGGCCCCCTGAAGTGGCCTACCCGGTGCCCCCTAGGCGCTGCCCATGGCACAGCGCGCTACGCTGACAGCCCGACGCCCAGCTCGGTGCCCCCGTGGCCCCCTGCCGCATCCTACCCGGCTCCCCAGTGCCCTTCCTGGCATCCCTGCGATTCCCTGTTGCGCCCTGCCCAGCGCCCTACCTGGTGCCCCCTGCGGGCCCCTGTCGCGGCCTTCCTGGCACACCGGCACACTGACCATGCCCTAGTGTGCTGCCCCGGCGTACTGCTCACGCCCCCCTGTAGCCTGCCTGGTGCCCCCGCGCCCCCTACCGCGGCATGCCCAGTTCCCCCGGCACATTGCATGTGCCCCAATGCACTGCCCCGACATGCTGCTACTTGGCACCCCAGTGCCCTGCTCGGCGTCCCCACAGCCCCCTGTCACGCACTTACCGGTGCACCTGCGGCCTACCCGGTGTCCAGCCGGCCTAACCATGCCCCGCGTGGCCGGCCTGTTGGCCACCTAGCTGTTGACCTCCCGAGCCACGCCCCTCACAGCGTTGGTTGAACCGTCCCCGACCTTCGGGTTACGCTGCCTGTGTGGCGGCATCTGGGTCGAACCGCCCTCGCAGTTCGCAATGCCGAGCCTAGTGGACCAACTCTATCATAGTGGGGTGACCTGGCCAATAGGTTGGGTCATACCCATCAGGTCTGTTCGAGTTGACCCAAACCGGGTCGGCCCAGACTAGGTTGGGCCGAGTCGGTTCGACCGGGTCAGACCTGACTTGGGCCCACTACAGACCCTTTGCTTGCTTTGAACATATCATTGGCACCAGACCTCCATTTGACGAACCGTCAGTGGAACTGATATTCTAGATGAGAGACGATCCTTTTGAGAATACCCCACTGGAGATCAAGGTATAGTTGAGATACAGTCAGGTTGGTTCGTACCTGAATCCAACCCGGTCCCGAGACTAAAAGACTATTAACTAATAGACCGGGCATCCGATTGATGTGTCATTTGTTGCGTTGAGACCCCAATGACGAAGAGTACCATTAAGATACTTCATCGTGGGATCTCACAACACATGGAGTATCAACTATTTTCTCATGGAGCAGACCCTCCTGGTGACGAGCGAGCAGATTGCAGAGACTCAGTAGCTGGCTAGGACATGATGACTACTAACCGATCGACTCGGAGTGATTCGGATAGCCTAGTGGGGAGAACTTGGTTGTAGAGGTATGTCAATGGTGGAAGAGTGCTTGGTTGTAGTGACAGACATGTGGTACTCGAAAAAAGGAGTGCCTTTGTAAGCTATGAGGGATAGCACTTAGTTAGAACGACAAACCCAGGGTGGGGAGCACCTCTTTTTTAGTGCGGCAGACCCATAGTACTCGACAAGTGGAGTTCCTCAGTAGTCCAAGGTTAGTGGGAAGCGCTTGGTTGTAGCTGCAGGCCCACTGTACTTGAAATATAAGGAGTTCTCAAGCAACTATGGTTTCTACATCGTGAATAAAAATCCTGGTTTGAGCTGAATCAATGACTTTTGTGTTTTCCTCAGGATTGAGATGGGTTACTAGATAACTTAGGGATATGTATGGGTATATACCTAAGTAATCGTTATTCATTGATTTCATCATGTGTGGTTTGTCTTTATGGGATTTTGTGAGACCTTGAGGGTCATGGGATCCCGACTGAGTATCGTTATACTAACCCCTTCACGGGCTATGCCTACACCTCATTGTGTTGGTTGCAGACGACAGACAACGCTGACGAAGGCAAGGAGTAGCAGGACTGGATGATACCTGGAGGTGGACCACTCTGTGTGACGATACACGGAGTAGATGGACAAATGTGGAGTGCTGAGGAGGCCATCTATTCCTACCCTTCAGCTATGAACCCCGAAGGACGACCCAGTAGCGGCTTTATTTTTCTTCAGTTGTACTTTATTTTCCGTTGTACTTGTACATTCCTATTGGGCATGTATTTTCGGTCCTTTTTACTTTCATGCACTTTGTTTGTATACAGTTTTACTAGTGTTTTGCTTCCAGTTGTGTACTATGATTGTATATGTTTACTTTTTATAAAGGCAATGCAATACCAGCTTAGGGATATATGCCTTTGGTTCTGGTCGCAAGCCCTTGGCCTATGGAAGGCAGACATTGGGTAGTCATGGCATGGGTCCTGATGACGGGTCGTGACATTAGAGCTTGAGAACCCTGAATTATTCAGTCCCTATCAGGGTCCTTTTAAATAGATCTAAAATTTTTTTGTTAATGGTTACTAAAAAGAACTGATAAAGATACATTTTATTAGTTCTAAATTGATAAGAGCTGATAAACCTCTATCTTTATCTATGTTAAGGAAGCACTAATGAAATTAACCTTTATCAAAATTTAATCTTTAGCACTGATAATGGGTTTTTAATTATACTTATAAAATAAAAAAAGTATATTTATTTATATAATTATATATTTGTTTTCTTATAATTCTAAAATTCTATAAATATATAATTGTTTATTTAGAATTAATTAAATAATTTTATAAATTTTTTTATTTAAAATTATAAATATATAAACATATAATTATAGAAAGTATAGATTTATAAATACAATTATAATTATTTTCATAAGTTTTTAAATATATTTATATCATTATATATGTTTATATAATTGTATTTATATTTAATAAAAAAATAAAAAAATATAGAAAAATATTCATTATTGAAATATATTTATTATAATTTTATAAATCGAATTAAATATATATCATTATATAATTATATATAATTATATATATAATTTTAATAAATATATATAAATATAAATATAGTACATATATTTTTTATTTAAATATATTTGTTTCCAATTTTATAATTGTTTAAATGCATAATAATTTATTTAGAAATCAATGATTAATTTTAAAAAATAATATTTATATATTATATCACTACATATAATTACATAATTATATATATATATATATAGCCTCTAGGGTGCAATATAATGGTAGCTTCCCATGTGGGTCTCAATGAGGACTTGAGTTCAAGTCTCGCTGAGTATATCCCCAAATTTTATGTTGTGTTATTTTTTTTGTATGGTATCCCCTTTCCCCATAAATATTAAGTCTCCAGACTCAACATATATAAATATAAAAAATAAATATAAAAAATATACATATAAATACAATTGAAAATATATTTATAAATTTACTACATACATTATATAAATAAATTTATTATAAATTTATTATTATTTAAATAAATATTATAATTAATTTATAATTATATTTATTTCTTTTTTCTTCAAAATAGTACATATTTAGTTTTAATAATTATAAATATCAAAATTTACAACTATAGTGAATATAAAATTATAAATATTTAATTAAAAATTTATTTTTTACATTGTTAATGAATGTATTGTAATGACCCAGAAATTATGTGGAATTTTTTTTTCATAAATACAAGGGAATTTTATGAGTCTGCAGTTTCTGACAATGCATGATTCTTAGGCCCAGTGTGCACGAAAACAATTTCAGAAGTTTTGTTCGGGTGCATTCAGTAAATGTACATGTGGGATTTTATATCTTTTGAGCTGGTGCTCGGAATTGAAATCTAAGGACACCGTTGAACTCGCAGCGCTGGTATTCGCTTAAGGGAAAATTTACCACAGTTTCATTTTATTGAGGTTGGAAGTTATTTTTTGGGGGTTTTCTAAATGAATTAAATTAAAATATGTACAACATATTTTTTTATTTAGGGCAGTTTAATCCTCCAATGGGAGGTTGGAGGTGGGGTCACCCGTGCATAACCTCCCTTGGAAGAATATAACTAGGTGGGACCCACATGAGTATATTCCCCCTCTAACTACCATGTAACTGTCATTAAATTGGGGGAAGTCTCTTAAACTTCCCTTAAGTTTAATAAAGAAAACTCCCCCTTATTTTTTTAAGACATTCCACCTTCCCCATAATGGTGCCAATTAACCCATTAATGAAGTGAGGTAGCTTATTTTAGTTATATTTTCAAAAAAATTGAATTCTTTTTGGAATTCTTGGAAATAATAAAATAATAGGGAGCTATTATTTTTTTTGGGTTAGTGATTCCCTTTGGTGGAGCTTTTGAGTTCTTGGAAAAATGACTTCTTCCAAAGAAAAATGACATCCTCTCCATTGAAGAAACCTCCTCATCTCTGAAGAATGACAAGAATTGTCCTCGATTTTTGACCAAGCTATAAGAGAAGGAGCCGCCCACGAAGAATGCCATCGACACTTCTTACTCGGACGTACCCCAACGTCAACGAATTGACACCGCCAATTCCGCGACTAGTCAATGTTCAACAACCAATACAAGGTAGGGGTTCAGTTAAATTTATTTCTTGTTCTTCATCATCCAACCTCGGTTTATTTGTTGGCCAATTTTTATCACCTAACGCGGAGGGCGCGAGGGGAACAATCATGGCCCGACGTCCCTCCGTTGGTTCTTGATCGGTTGATGACGGCAGTGGCGCAACGACACCACCAGAATAAAGAACCACGATGGAGCATCGGTGACCGACGAGGGGCCGGACGTGAAGAAACTAGCAGTGCAAAGACGTTGAAAAAAGTCGGGGCACCGTCGTGCCGCACGGAGGAGCCGTGGGACGCGGCCAAACCGGGCCGCGATGGAGAGGGTGTGACACCGTCATGCCATGGGGTGGAGTTGAAGGTCACGGCCAGGTCGGGTCGTGGCAGTGGAGGTGTGGCGCCGTCACACCGCGCGGAGAGCAGGAGGACCACGGTGACATCATGCCGTAGTGGAGGAGCGGTGGCGGCAGGCCAGTCCAACTGTCGTGGACCAATACGAGTGGGACCCTCTAGGTCCTGTGACCCATAAACCGGCACAACGTGCCGATTCTATTCGACAAACCGGGGAGGGGCGTGACACCCCCTACCTCTCGTGGCCGGCTGGGCCCCCACGGTCATGCTGCTCCTCGACTGCGCCGCCCTTCGCCAGGCAGCCCTAGGTCGGGCCGCCCTCGGCTGGGCCGCCCTCGGACGGGCCACCCACAGTCGGGCCGACTTTGGTAGGGCATCCCATGGTTGGGCCGCCATCGGGTCGGGCCACCCTTGGGCTGGGCTGTCTCTTCAGGTCTGGCCTTCCCCTTGGCTCGGGCTGCTTCCCCAGACCGAGTCAGACCCACAGACAGGGTCAAACATCGGTTCAGACGAGGTCGAGCTGGGTCAGTCCGACTGGGTCGGGCCGAACCCGGACCTACTAGGGCCGTTTACACCATTTAGCCTGCATCTAGGGCTACGGGTGTCTGATTGATGTACCACCTACGGCGATTGAATTATTGGAGTGAGATGATTTTTTTGGCATACTCCAATTGAGTTTTGAGGCAGTTGGAGTATGACCGGGTTGGTTTGAGCCTAAAAACCAACCGGGCCCCTGGAACGGAAATGCCAATTACTCTCAGACCTGGCATCTAATTGATGTGACGTTTGTCATGTTGGGTACCTTATGAAGAGACGGAACTACGGGACACATCAACTTGAGACTTCATGGTAGTTGATGTATCGACACTAGTCTTGAGTAGTAGATCCACCCAGAATCGAGCGTGTTGTGTGCAGGAACCCTAGGGCTGGCTCCGACGATACTGTACCGGAATACTCTGTGGGTTCGACAACGATGACAACTATACTGGAATCCTCCATGGTTTCAACAATGATGACTACTTTATCGGGATCCTCCATGGGTCCGACAGTTCTGACTTCCATTTTTGTGTCTTGTGTGGGTTTGACAGAATAGCTGGTCTTATATCCTGTTTGGGTCCGACAGCTTAGCTGGTCCTATATCCTGTGTGGGTCCGACAGCTTAGATGAATCAGTGAGTACACCTGATCATCTCTATCACTGTATAAATGATGTACACCTATGTGAGCTGATTCTTGTCTTTCAATCATTATCATCGATTTAATTGACTTTACTTGCTTTGTGGACTGGGTTGTTCTTGGGCTCGAGAGTTAGAGCCGGACTGTGACTGGTAACTTAGGTATATGTATGGCCATATACCTAAGTAAGGTAGGTTGTTACTTCGTGATTGCGTCTTTCTTCTGTGCATTATCCTTAGTGGATTCAGGGAGACCCTTGGGGTCCCCTACAAAGTAATTTTATACTCACCACTGCATGGGCTATGCCCGACTTGTTCTGTTCTGTGCAGACGACGATCAGTGATAATTGAGGCTAAGGGTGATGGATGATAGGCTGCTCAGGGCTGGACTAGACATGGCACACTTCTGGGAGGAGTTGTTCAAGTTTTATACCTACCCTTCAGGTATGATTCCCAGTGGATGATCCAGGAGATGTTTTCCCTTTCTACTTGTACTTGTACTTGCTGTTCAGTTAGGTTTGTATTCTGGCCCACTTACATTCAGCACACATTTCTATTCTATTCTAGTACTTTTTGCCTCAATAGCTTTTTTTCAGACTATTTATGATATAGGTTTAAAGGCAGTTCCTTCCATTTTTATCGGGACTATGCCTTTGGTGCTAGTCGCCAGCCCCTGGCCTATGGAAAGCGGGGTTAGCGTAGTCACAGCGCAGGCCCCAGGATGGGTCTTGAAAAATTGGTATCAGAAGAATCGGTTCTACCATAAAACATGGACTCTGGTTCTTTTAATAGCAATAGTGTTAAGTGTTTTGGGTGTGGTTATCCATTTAGGGAAACCAGTTTTGGTGCGGCAGCCGACGTATCCATACACTAGGGCTCTGACTTCTGATTTCCTACATAGTGCACAAAAACACTGATTGCATGTGTGTTTCCTTTGAAATGTTTTCATCATGAATAATTTGTGTCAGCTCACTGGGTATACCATTTTAACTGTGGAACTTCTGTTATTTTTTCAGGATGGCCCCACGAAGGCAGCCAACTAGGGTTCCGATTTTCGTACGAGATGGTAGCCCACCGAGCGATGAGGCCTTGATGCAGGGCCCCATCATAGTGGAGGTACCATAGGTACCACTACCCGCTGGGCCACCGATACAACAATCCCCAACAAAAGAGATTTCATGTTGTCTGAGTATTTTACATGAGTTCCAGCGCCAGAGGCCGCCCAGGTTCCGGGGAGAGATGGACCCATAGGCAAATAGGGATTGGCTGGAGGCTATCGTGAGAGATTTTATATTGGCAGGGACACTAGCCGACATCATGGTGATCCTTTCCACGAGTCTCCTTCTTCCAGCAATAGGAAGATGGTGGTGCCTGATTCTCTAGGTGTATGACAAGGCATCATTACTCTGGGCAGACTTTGAGAGTCTCTTCTGCTCAGAGTTTTTTATATCCACCCTTCCTGCAGTACAGATTCAGGAGTTACTTCATTTGTAGTAGGGCTGCATAACAGTAGCTCAGTACTCAGCGAGGTTCACCGACCTCTTGTGCTACACCAATGATTTGGTACTAGACCTATTCTTCAGGGCCCGGGCATTCAAGAAAGGACTCAGTCATGAGTACAGGGATTCTATGATCCCCCCATCATCCTGATGCAAGAGTGGGTACCAGAATAAGCTCTTTTAGTATAGAGTTTTCTCGTTGAGCAGTCACCATTAGCAAGACACACCATAGGGCGACACGTAGTGGAGTCTTCTGCATGTGGCAGTAGACAGATGTTGTAATGGTCCAAGTGGACCAGTCCATCAGGGGATGACCCCAGGATATATGTTCCGTTGTGCGGGGCACATGAGACAGAGCCAGCTATACGAAGAGCAGGCAATGCTATGTATGCGGTGGGCAGGGTCACATGGCTCGTGATTGCCCGACCCACCATACAGATGAGAAGAATAGAGTAGAGGGACCTCCCAGGAAAAGGCAGAGGTTCGACCGTGGTGGTCCGCTGAGAGTAGGAGGACGTGGCAGAGGAGTTGGACGAGCAGCGGTTTGTGGATGGCGTTTCGAGGCTCTACCACCACCACCACCATGAGCTCCACCCCGACCCCAGGGATCTGGATGATAGAGGCAGGATCAGCTACAGCGGTGTTCATGAGTCTCATGAATAGGATCTTCCAGAATTACCTCGATCTATTTATCATTGTCTTCATCGACGACATTCTGATCTACTATACTACTGAGGTGGAGCATGCCTACCATTTTCTGGTAGTACTGGATGAAATCCGAGAGCACCAACGTTATGGTAATCTCTCGAAGCTCCAGTTTTGGATTCGAGATGTTCACTTCAAGTGAAACGTAATCTCGGAGGCTGGAGTTTCAAAGGATCTAGCGATGATTGTGGAAATTTTTTCTCAGGATCCACCTAGGAGTGTGACGGAGGTATGGAGTTGTCAGGGACTCGCTAGTTACTATCGGAGATTTGTGCCAGATTTCTCCAGAGTTGTAGCACTGCTTTCAGCGCTGATAGAGATGGGGAAACCCTTCATTTGGTCAGAGAGATGCCAGCAGTGCTTTCAGGTGTTGAGGCAGAGGTTGACTAGTATTCCCATCATGGGGCTACCAGAATAGGGCATTGGGTATATAGTTTACTGCGACTCATCTGGGACCGGAATTGGGTGTGTCCTGATACAAGGGCGAGCAGTGATCACGTATGGTTCTGGGTAGGTGAGAAATCACGAGCAGAACTACGCAACCCATGACCTGTAGTTTGCATCAGTGGTCTTCGCCTTGGATATGTGGCAGCACTATCTTATGGGTGAACACTTTAAAATCTACTCTGACTACCAGAGTCTCATGTATATCTTCTCTCTGAAGGACCAGAACCTGGAATAATATCGATGGCTTGAGTTTCTCCAGGGCCATGACTTCGAGATAGTCTATAATTTTGGGAAGAGGAACATTGTAGTCAATTCCCTGAGTTGGAGATCAGGAATTTAGCTGCTAGTAGAGAAGACAGAGTAGCTGGCCGCGTTACAAATATCCATTGTGGATAGGGATGGATCAACCTTTCTATAGTCTCTCACAATCACTCCTCCACATTTTCAGTGATTCAGGAAGGCACAGCCTAGGGACGTTGACTTTGAGACACAACGTGCTCAGATATCCACAAGACCGGTACCTGATGGATTTTCTGGAAGTGGGGAGAACATCATTCTCTTCAAAGAACGTACCATGGTACCAGTTTCACTTCAGATGGAAGTGTTGTGGGAGTTCCACACATCTACTCTAGCAGTACATCTAGTAGTAGTGAAGATGTATCTGGACCTATGATGATAGCACTGCTGTCGAGGTATGAAGAAGTCCGTAGTAGAGTTTGTCTCACGATGCCTCACTAGTCAGCAAGTGAATGCGGAGCAACGGGTTCCAGCAGGCTTGTTTCATCCCTTAGAGGTCTCATAGTGGAATTGGGATGGGATATCCATAGATTTCATGACAGGACTACCACCTACATCTAGAGGACAAAAATTTATCTGGATGATTGTCGACCAACTCACCATGTCGGCCCACTTACTACCGACCAGAGAGCAGAGCTCAGTAGAGAGCATGGGACACCTCTATGTATAGGAGATCTTCTGGATTCAGGGTGTTCCATCGACGATCATTTCTGATCGATATGCTCGTTTCACTTCCCGGATATGGAAGGTGTTGCAGGAGGCTTTCCGGACATAGATTCACTTGAGCACTACATTCAATCCTCAGATGGATGGCCAGACTGAGAGGACCATTCAGACTCTTGAGGACAAGATCCGTGCATGAGTCCTCGACTTCAGTCGCAGCTAGGAGGATCACTTACACTTGGTATAGTTTGCGTATAACAACAGATACCACTCCAGCATCGGGATGGAACCTTACGAGGTACATTGTGGCTGACTTTGAAGATCACCTATGTGATGGACAGACCCAGGGGAGTCAGCACTTTTAGGACCAGATATGGTGCAGGCTACGATGGAGAAGGTGCAGATCATCTAGGATTAGATGAAGACTGCCCGGAGCAGGCAGAAGTCCTATAATGATAGGAGACGAAGACCACTAAAGTTTGAGGATGGGGACCACATATTTCTACGATTCTCACCTCGATGTGTTCTATGGATATTTTTCCGAGATGGAAAATTTTCTCCTTGATTCGTCGGACCGTTCCTGGTCCTCAGTTGGGTAGGCGAGGTGGCTTATCGCTTGGCTCTTCCACCTCAGATGCACTAGTTGTACGACGTCTTCCACGTATCTCAGCTAAGGAGATTCGTGCATGACCTATCCCATATCATCGACCATGGGGAGATAGACATTGATAATGGGGAGACATTCATGTAGGTTCTAGTGGAGATTTAGGATCAACAGGAGAAGGTCTTGCGTGGATAGTCGATACCTCTGGTGCGTGTTCCCTAGCAGCACGGAAACCTCAAGGAGAGCACATAGGAGCGAGAGTCTTATATGTGTGCTCAATACCCCCATTTCTTTCCTTAGTGTAAGTTGTAGCTTACGGGGAAAAAAATCCTTGAGGTGGGGAGAATTTAAATAACCATAAATTCCATGGAAATGTATTTCATAAATACATGGTAATTTTACAAGTCCAAAGTTTCTGACGGTTTCTGATTCGGAGGCTTGGTGTGCCTGGAATCAATTTCGAATGTTTTGTTCGGGTATGTTTAGTAAATGTACATGCGTGATTTTATATCTTTTGAACTAGTGCATTGAATTTAAATCTGAGGACACTGTTAAACTCACCACGCCGGTATTAATTTAAGGGTACCATTACCACAGTTACATTTTCTCAAGGTTTGATGATAATTTTTGGGGGTTTTCTAAATAAATTAAATAAAAATATGTTCAAATTTTTTTTTACTTGTGGCGGTATAATCCTCCAAGGGGAGGTTAGAAGTGGGGCCCACCCATGCATAACCTCCCTGGGGAGGATATAACTAGGTGGGACCCACATGAGTATAAACCCCCAATAACCCCCATGTTACTCTCATTAAATTGGGGGAAGTCTCTTAAATTTCCCTTGAGTTTATTAAAGCCAACTCTCCCTTATTTATTTTAAAATATTCCACCTTCCCCATAATGGTGCCAATTCACCCATTAATGAAGTGAGGTAGCTTATTTTAATTATATTTTCACAAAAATTTGAATTTTTTTTGGAATGATTGGAAACAATAAAATAATATTGAGCTATTATTTTATTTTGGGTTGGAGATTCTCTTTATAGGAGCTTTTGAGTTCTTGGAGAAACGACTTATTCTAATGAAGAATGACATCCTCCCCATTGAATAATGCTCCTCATCTCCGAAGAATGATGAAAACTGTCCTTGATCTTTGAAAAAGTAATAAGAGAAGGAGCCGCCTGTGACGAACGCAGACGACGCTTCTTCCTCGAATGCTCCTCAATGTCAACGAATTGACGATACCTCTTCTGCGACTCGTCAACATTCAATGAAAAATATGAGGTAGGTGTTGAGTTGAATTATTTGCTTGTTCTTCATCATTCAACCTCGGTTTATTTGTTGTCCAATTTTTATCACCTAACACGGAGGGCGTAGGCTGAACAAACACGGCCCGACGTCCCTCCGTCTCATCTTGATTGGTTGATGATGGAGGTGGAACAACGACGCCACCGAAATAGAGAATCTTGGTGGAGCATCGACAGCTGGCGATAGGCCGACTGTGAGGAAACCAACAGTGCAAGGCCTCCAGAAAAAGGTGTGGCACCGTTGTGCTGTGTGGAGGAGCCATGGGCTGCGACCAAACTGGGTCGCGGCATAGGGGGCACAACGATGCCGCGCCGCTCGGTGGAGTTTAAGGTCATGGCCATGTCGGGCCGCAGTGGTGGAGGTGTGTCCCCATTGCACCGTGTGGAGATCAAGAGGACCGTAGCGCCATCATGCCGCGGTGGAGGAGGGGTGGCGGCTAGCCGGGCCGGCCGCCGTGGAGCCGGACGAGCAGGACCAGCTGGGTCCCACATCCCCCGAACCATCATAGTGTGCCAGTTTGGTTCGAAAAACTGGGGAGGGGTAAAACACGCCCCTCCTTCATGTGACCGGATGGGCGGCCCCTCGGCCAGGCTGCCACGGGCCGGGCCACCACGGTCGAGACGCCCCTCGGCCGGGCCACCCACGGCTATGCTACCCTTGGCTGGGCCGCCCACGGCTGGGCTGCACTTGGGTCAGGCCATCTCTTCATGCTGGGCCATCCCCTCGGCATGGGTCGCTTCCATAGACTGGGTCGGACCTACAGACCGTGTCATTTCGACTGGGTCGGACCGGACCCGGGCCCGTTATGGCCGTTTACACCATTTAGGCCGCATCTAGGGATACTGGTGTCTAATTGACGTACCGCCTGTGGGCATGGAATTTTTGAAGTGAGACGATTCTTTTGGAATGCTCCACTAACGGTTTGATGAATTTGGAGTACGACCATTTTGGTTTGAGCCTAAAAACCAATCGGGCCCCTCGAACAGAAATACCAATAACTGTCAGACCGGGCATCTGAATGACGTGTCGTCTGTCGCGTCGTGTTCCTTATGATGAGAAGGGACTATGTGATACATAAACTCATGAATTTATGGTGGATGATGTATCAAAACTTGGATCAAGGTGTGGATCCTCCTAGAATCGAACATGTTGTGTGCGGGAACCCTACGGATGGCTGTGATGATACTCTACCGGAATCCTCCGTGGGTTCAACAGTGATGACTATTTTACTAGAATCTTTCATGTGTTCGACAATGATGACTATTGTACCGGGATCCTACCTAGGTCCGACAGTTCTAACTTCTGTTCATGTATCCTATGTGGGTATGACAGAATAGCTGGTCCTGTATCCTATATGGGTCCGACAACATAGCTGGTCCTGTATCCTGTGTGGGTCCGACAACATAGATAAATTAGTGACTACATATAACAATATCTATCACTCTAAAAAAGATGTATACCTGTGTGAGATGAGTCTTGTCTTTCAATCATTATCATTATTGTGATTGACCTTACTTCCTTTGTGCACTCGGTTGTGCTTGGGCTCGAGAGTTGGATCCGGACTGTGTCTGGTAACTTAGGCATATGTATGGGCGTATACCTATGAAAGGTTGGTTGATACTTTATGACTGTATCTTTCTTCTGTGCTTTATCCTTTGTGGATTCTAAGAGACCCTCAGGGTCTCAGTGTCCCCTTATGAGTATTGTTATACTCACCCCTACACGGGCTTCACCCACACCGTGTTGTGTTCTGTACAGACGACGGTCAGGAGTGATCTAGGATGAGGATGATGGACATGAGGCTACTCGGAGCTGGACAAGAAGGAACACAATTCAGGGACGAGTTGTTCACGTTTTGTACCTACCCTTCAAGTAGGATTCCCTGGTGGACGATCCAAGAGATTTTTTTCCCTTTTTTACTTATACTTGTACTTGTTGTTCAGTTGGGTTTGTATTCTGGCCCACTTTATTTCAACATAGTTTCCTTTTCTATTTTATTACATGTTACCTATACAGCTTATGTTAAGACTGTGTATGATACAGGTTTAAATGCAATGCCTTCCCTCTTTATCGGGATTATGCCTTTGGTGCTAGTCGCCAGACCATGGCCTATGGAAGGCTGGCTTGGGGTAGTCACCGCACAGGCCCTGAGGACGGGTCGTGACATATATAATCTTATATTCATTTTAAAAATGAGTATATTTTTATATTTAAAATTGTTTACGCTTTAAAAATATTGATAAATGTTTATGTTTTGTTAATTAAATATAGATTATTAAAAAAATGCATATATATTAAAGTAAATATGAATAAATATTGAGAATACTAAAAGTTAGTAAATAAATACATATAAATATATTAGAAAATGATTAAGTTTAAAAAAATATTACAAATTAATTAATAATACCAAACTGTAAAAATATAATAAATAAATAAATAATATTTATCAATTAAAATATATAGTATATTAAATTAACCATTTTATAATGAAATTCAAAAATATACTTAAATTTGAATAAATTATATAAATATTGGGTGTATGTATTTCTATTATTAATTGTGTAAATATTTATGTGTGCATGTTTTATATAAAAATGTATTAAATACATATATGTATGTGAAATAAATGTAACACATGTTTGATATAAGGTAAATTGAAAAATCAAATGACATTAAAATTAATAAGATATTAATATGTTTTTAGTTGTTACATTTTATTCATTTTCAGTATATTTATATTTAATTTATATTATTTTAACTATTTATAGTTAATATATATATATATTAATATTATTCATTTTTATTAACAATTGTTTCATTAATAATTTTATAATATTTTTTTGTCTATTATTTTTATTTTTTTAATTCTTACAATTTATTCATTTTCAATTTTTTAACTTTTTACAATTTATACATTTCATATAGATATATTTAATTTATTTAATTTATTAGTATTTATTATATATATGTATATATATTAAATTTATTAATATTTATCAATAATTATTTAATTAATAAAATGTTTAATATTTTTGTTAGTTGTATAATAATTATTCTTTATTTTCTTAATTAGTTCATTTTATTCATTTTATAAATATACCTATATAATATAAATTATTTTTAAATATTGAAAATTTATATATATGTGAATTCAATTTATTATTTCTTATTTATAATTATTCAATTAATAAAATTATAAATAATTTTTTAAAATTTTTATATGTTTAATTATTTCATTTTATTCCCGATCATTAACAACGCACAAAAAGTACTGATAAAGGATGCCATTATCTATGAAGAAAATAAATTACTGATAAAGGGTATCCTTATTTATTGCTAAAAATAATGCACTAATAAAGGATACCCATTAACAAGTCTAATTTTTTTTATAAATGATACATTTTATCTCATCTTTTTTAAATTCTAATAAAATGTACCTTTTATCAGTGATTTTTTTTGTACTGATAAAAGACACCTTAATCAGTTCTTTTTTCTAGCATTGATAAAGGACAACAATGTGAACGGTATCTTTTCTAGTAGTGTCTCTAATAATGATATTCTTAATTTATACCCATGTTGAAATACCAACTAAAAAACTTTCTTTTATCCTATAAAAATTAATCATCAAAAAAATCTGAGATATGTTGCTCAGTAAGGATAAACATGGAAGATATCAATTGATGATATTAGGAAATCATAAAATCAGCATAATAGTATAGTATTCGAACCAAAACATACAAATTCATTACTAAATATGTCATATATCATCATCAAGAGTTGTGGTATAAAACTTTTTCATTTCAAAATACATTATTCAAAATATTGAAGAATCATTATAATCAATTGTAAACCATAAATTTATAACATAATCATAAGAACATGTCATAAAAATTGTAACACCATCATACACAGAGAAACCATTTAATATCTGTATTTTAATTAATTAAACCATCAAATCATAATAGACTAAGCATCAACACTTGTTTCCCATATCATTCTGGATCATGAATAATCAAATGTTTCTCATAGTGGATCTAACATCATGGCCTTTTTCCCATAGTGAATAAAGCATCGCAACATGTCTCCAATAATGAATTGAACACAAAAACTCACATCCCATAATAATCTCATGGGATATAAAATATCACCCAATAAATTAGTGGCCTATATAATTCTGGTATCAGCCATCACATAATGAAAATCATCCATATGTGTTCCACAGGACCATAAAATATTCATCATATCATCATAACATAACCCATTGAAAGGAAATAATTTTTACCTAAATAAAGTCATTTAATCATATTCATAAAGCATCTGATAAAATTATATGTATTGTATCATTGGATCATGTTACTAGTAAATCATAATTAATATCAAAATATATTATCTTATATGAACATTCCTTTAAATGGTAATTAAAAGTTTTCTGTAAGAAAATACCATTTTGATTTTAAAATAAATATTTTAAAATCCAAATATTTTTAAAATATTATGGAAATAATTTTTTTAAATAAACAAGGAAAACTATAATGGAATATTCTATTCTTTTAGTGGTCATGATGATGGGAAATTATATTCCAACCATTTATGTTAAAACTAATATTCATTTCACATTTTTGGTAAAATGTTAAAAATAGTGTGTTCAGAAAAAATTATGAAGATTCAACATAAATGTTTCCATAAAAATAGAAACAATGGTAAAAATTAATTTAAAAATTAATAGTAATAAATTAAAAAATTATTGAAAATATAATAAATTAAACATGGACATGGTAGAAAAAGATTCCAGACATAATGATAACACATAATTGGTTTTCATTAAAAATATTATTTCACTCTTTTAATTATTTATAGTAAGTAAAATTAAAGGAAACATGTATTATATATAAATAACTATACCATTATATAAATTAATGTAATTTATCATATAAGGATCATAAATGTTCCTCAATTTTAAAACAAACGTAAACAGCCTCGATTAAAATGGGACTGAAACATAAATACCTTACATTATGTATCATCCCACATTATACATGTTTGAAACTATTATATATTAAATATAGATTTATTATTATTCTATTAAAAAACCATATATATATATAATAAGATTTATGATTCACCTATAATATTTTATCACTTGTGTATCAACAATACATTATTTAAATCATTGTTCTATGTGATACTTGCTTCATTTTTCAGGTATATTTTGGCTCATCAGTCCCGATATTTATACATTGATCATGGTTACATTGTATAAAAATGTAAATATTGATATATATATATATATATATATATATTATTTCTTAATTATTTATATATTTTTAGTCATCCATAAAAGGTATAGATAGAAAAATGAATTGAAACATTCATGGAGATGTTATTCTGTACATATGCATGAACATAGTTTTCACTATTCGACGAATGGAATGAGATAAAGGTAAATAATAATTAATGATTAAAAAATAATTATTAAATTATATATATAATATATGTAATATATATTAATTAAATATATCATTATTAACATACATTTAAATAGTAAATGAAAAACCAAATAATTTTTTTTCATGTATGTGGTAGTCCACAGATATTCACAATCAATATTATAGTTTTCCAATGGGTGTGATGGTAGCAAGGTAGATATTATATTATAATTCTAGAAGTGTAACTATGACATTAATATCATATATAAAAATTAAACCCTCTAGAATATCAATACATGAAATATACTTATGGAAAACTAATTGTATTGCTACAAAGAGGTGGTTTTCCACACATACGAATGAGCGATACATTCACGTCCAATTTGATGGAATATAGAGTAGATAATGGTTATTATGTAATAATAACAATATTTAATCATTCTTATGATAATTTATATATTATTTTATGATGAGTAATAAATATTATTTAGTGTTACGATGATAAATAATTAGAATGGGATTGGGTAAAATTATTTCCTCTTCTTTTCTGTGCCCTCTTTATATTCTATAATAATGACCCGTGGAATTGTATTTTAATAAGAAAAAATAAAATAAATCATGTACAGAAAATTTTATAACATAATTTTTTTTATTGAGATATATGGATCAATAATTTCTAAATAAAACAGATATGGGGAGTCTTTTTATAAGGAAGGGAATGTATATAATTGGAATTATTTTAAATATTTGAATACAATTAATGTATTTCTCAAGTATAATGATTATAAGTATTCATATATTGGAATAAATGGATTTTATGGTAAAAATATAATCATCCAATAAAATTTATATAGGATTTTGGTTTAATTTTAAATCAAATATTTGGCTTTAAAACCTTTATTAACTAATTTTAACTTTAACTGTGATAATGACATTTTCAATTTTTAAGGGATATAATATTACTTGTAGGGTCAATATTGGATCATAAATGTACAATGGATGACATTTTAGAACATTTATCATCATATTTAACCTTTTTATATATTTTATTATTTTTAAATAATTAAATAATAAAATATTTCCCCTTAAATATCAATAATTTTAATGTTTTACACTATTCACTTAATATTACATTAAAGAGGCCAATATTGTATTTAAATTTTAATATAAACCTATAAAAATACCTAATATGTTTTATTAATATCTGATTTTTTTGTAACAATAGTTCTCCATTTAATATTACTTTTAGAGTTTTTGAAATCATTTAAATGATATTTCTACCGCTTGCACCAACACTATGGTGGCGTTGTGTAAGCATTTAATGTAAATAATCCATACATAATAATTTAAACTATATTATGATGAAAAAAATAAAATAAATATTTATAATAAACATATTTTACCCAATCTACCATGTTATTGTCATTATGTAAATGTATTAGATATATTAATGTAAAGATAATGATATTTTGGAATTTTAATTAATTAAAATAATAAAAATGTCATTATTAAGGATCACAGTTACCAAATTTTAATATATTAGAACTATTGAGGTATATGTTTATAATTCCCCCATTAAATGTAATAAATGAAATTTTTTGGTTGATTTTGTGAACTTATCTCAATATTTTAACACTATTTTACACATTTTACCCTTAATGTGGTGATAAATATTTACCAAGGTTAATATTTGTAATGAAATAAATTAAAAGGGATCTAATTAACATATTTTAACCTCATTAATTCAATTATTTTATCTATTTCTAAAGGATAAATTTCTCAAAGTGGAAAAAATAAATTTATGATAAAAATGTAAAATGAAACACAAAATAGGTTTTAAAAAAAATACCTTTTTTTGGGTTAAAATGTTATTTTTAAAACAAAACCATATCATTGATTCAAATTAACATAATTTAATTATTTATAATATAATTAAACTAATATTTATTTAAAAAGAATTAAAATCAAAATGTAACGTTTTCAATGATTGAATAAAAAATATATTTTTCTATAAAAATAATTATTTTTCCATATTGAATAGATTATTAATAATTTTACCAAATCATAAAACAATTCTCAAAGATATTTTATAAATACCGATTTAAAATTTTATGTTATTTTTATAAAATAAAATCTCCAAAATATCCAAAAATAAATTATAATAACCTCTCCAAAAATTAATAAAACCCATTTTTGATAAAAAAACATATTTTGAAGAATAAAACGATTTTACTAAAAATTGAGTGCGTATTTAGTAATTAATTATTAGTAAAGTTTTATTTTTTAGAAACTATATATATAATTCAAAATTAATTTACCACAATTCAAACATTCTAATTCAATTTCTCTATTATAATGGTCAAAAAAGTAATAATATTTTGTGGTTTGTTTTAGCTCAATGTTATGTGTTGTATCTTCTATCAAACATAATGTTATTTAAAAATATTATAATGTTAAATTATCTAAAATGAATAAATTATATGCTTTAAATTTTAAATTTTTCTTAAAAAAAATGTTTGTGTATTTCATAATTCCTTATTTGAAAACCCAGATCATAAAATGTGTTAATCAAACATTCCCTTGAAAAGTGGTAAAGGAAAATATAAAGGTTATATTGAATAATGAAAAAACAGGGTTTAAAATATTGGAACATTGGTATAAATTGAAAATATAGACATGGAGGAAAAAATAATTTGAAAATAAGGTAATAGAGTGATAGAGATAAGAAGTGACTGATAGTGAAAAAGATAATGACCATAAGACAATAAAAAATCTGTTGTGGAAAGAACCATAGATTCATAAAAAAATAAGATGAAATTATTTTTTAGTTTCAATATCTTTTTCCTAGAAATGAGGAATTAAATTACAGTATAAATTATAAAAAGGAAATATACATGCATGACATGTATAATTTCATCCTTTAATCAATTTCTAACCAAATATCTTCTTTTTCTTGAAACAATGAGTATTCAATATTATTTTTTCATACTTGAAGCACTAAAATAAATTAATTATAGAGCATATAATTAACACTATGATAATAAGATATTCCTACTTTTTTTAAATATTAACCAAAAATAAAATTATTAACATGAGATATGATTATATCTAAAAAAATTTAAACCTTTATATTAACAAAGAATGCATTTTACATCAAAATTTACACAATAAAACAAAATGATAAAATTAGAATATTTCAAGATTTAATATTCCACGAAAACAATTAATGTGAATAACTATAAGATGAAAGAATTATTTTATATCATTGGTGATCTCATAACATTCATGTTACATCCCAAAAATTTAATTTTATTCTTCTTAAATAATCATTCAGGTTAAATCACATATTAAACTTAAATGTTACATATACCTCATGAAAATGATTAATCTCATTAAATATCTTTAATAACAATGATAAAACAATATATAATCATATAAGTTGATGAAATTTACCAAAATATCATGAATCAACTTGACACACTAACATGAATGATAATCCATATCTTTCATGATTACACTTAAAAATTTCTCTTTATCAATGAAACTCTTTTTAACGATCATGATTTTCTATATCTCGCAATACAATAGAAAATAATTAACATATAATGAAATAAGAAAATAAATAAAAGGTTTATTTACAATTCAGTAGAGTATTCTTCCAATAACACAATAAAAGATTCAAATCACCTCAAAATACCATCAATTAAACCCACAAAATGGGTGTCTATGTATTTTAATTTCTGATCATCCTTAAACATGTAAAACCATGACTATATCCATAAATCTTATGTTAATTAAAAATTAAAACATATTCACTTTAAAAAATTATCCTAATAAATATTACAAAAATAAAACCACAAAATATTCGATACATCTCCAAAATCAGGAAATGCAAAAATATCATCAAATATGACCTAAATAACATTGTCTTCAATTCAATAACTATTTTGATTCTCACCAATAATTTCCAACTTACATTATACATGCCTATAATCTCTTTATACAATCTTAATATTTTCACCTTACCATTAAATCACTTTTCATGGTTATCTATTACATTCAACATATGTTTTCAAATTTGTAAATAAAATCCAAATTATAATAATCCATAAATTTTTTAATAATATTATATCTAAAATATCACTAATATAACACTTTTAAAACATAATTTTATAATCCAAATAAATAAAAAAATAATTCCCTACACCTAAAATATTTTCCTAACCTAGAACATTCCATGGTCTAAGAGATAACAAATGTTATAGTGACACGTAATTTCCATACATGGATATTACATCATATTAAATAAATATTAAATATATATAATAATTATCCACACAAAAATCATATAGTTCTAGAATCCATGTAATCATGGAAACATAAGAAATTGGTTTATATGAGTCTCCCTTTATGACTTTAATTACTATAACCATTCTTAGAAATTTTATTCCTAAAAATATCATTCATAACTTGTGGAACATATACACAATAAAGGATGAGATTAGATAATCTATAAGGGTAAAAATGGAGGTATCAGTGATCACATAAAGATAACATGAATACAAGGGTATCATAAATGATTTTAAAAATTAAAATACCTACCCTTTATATAATAGATCTTAAATAGGGGTCATGTCCTAAATCGTGGAAGTTCATAAAACATGAATCTATAAATAATAAAAGAACATAATCTTTTAGATAATAAAATGGTTGTAATAAATGGTTGTTTAGGATACAAATAATAATAGTAAATCATTTCATTAGTAGTGAAGGATTAAATTATTAGACTAAAATAGTGGACTGAGATCACTCCAAAAATCATCATAGTGGTCGGGGTTCATTCAAAATACTACCATATAGTGTTAATTGCTAATCTTGGGTGACACCAAATTTGATTTTTGTTTAACTCATTAGATATCTATCTTTACCCAATAATGTGTTTGGATATATATCCCCACCCATCACACAATGAACATAATACATACCTGTTTCACAAGAACATAAAACATTCATCATATTAGAACCCATGAAATGAAATGGTCTTCATAATAATTTCCAAAGAGAATAACCCATAAAAAATAAATGGGATTCACAAAAATGAAATCATTTAATCATCGCATAACCCATAGAAAATAAATGTATTTCATACACAAATTTTCTTGACAAACATATACCATTCATAGAAATAATAATGAAAAGTCCCTTTGATCACATTCCTTATAAATCATAATGGAAATCTAGGGATATTTTTTGATAAATTTAAATATCAATAAAATATCATTAATCAATAATGAGGAAAATATCCATAATTTTGAAATAATATCATGAAAATATTCTACTTTTTAATATAAAATGGAAAACAAATTCACTAAAAATAAACATGGAAAAATATAAATGAATATTCAAATATTTCAATGGTTATGAAAACAAAAATTTTCATTCATGTCATATATATACAAAAACATTCCTTTAGTAATTTTTTTTAGAAGTTAAAAAAAGTAAATCAATCAAAAAACATGAATATTCCTTTTAGAACCATTTTTTAAAAATCTAAAAATGGGTAATAATAACCTTAAATCCCCATAGATGAATTTAAAAAAAAATAACTCATTTTTAGAAAACATAGATATGAATGATTTTTTTAAACTAAAGAGTTATATAAATTTTATTTTCCTTAAAAACATATTTTTAGCCTTGTGAGTACTTAAGGTGAGAAAATTAACTAAAAACATGTATTTCAATGAAATAAGTTGATAAGAAGAAATGTAATGAGTTCTTGTTATATTGATCATAATCTTTCATTATCAGAACGTAACCATAAATAGTCATCTTATATAATGATATTGTAAGACAAATACCTTACTACTTTTGAAACATTTCAATCATAATAGCAATGAAACAAATAAATTTTGTGGAAATTTATAAACCAATAACACTAATAATAAAAATAATATTGTAAATTCATTAACATAATATAGAACATATAAAGGAAACAAGTGATCCATATGGCATGTACCTCTGATATATAAAAGTGAGACAAAAATTCATTACATTATGTCAGACTTCCATCATATGCATTGGAACCTCCTTTATAATAAATTTATATTTATTACAAATATATTATAAAAACATACACATATATATCCTACTATAAATTATTAACATATAACCATTTACTACCCATTTGTTTACAACACTTTATTAAAATAATTGTTGTGTGAGATATCTACTTGGTTTTTCATAGATGTTTTGGTTCAGTAGTTTTGGGCCTTGTATTTTTATAATGGTTCCATTATCACCATTATTTTAATCGGGATATAAATATAATTTATATTCATTATTTAAAATTTTATATTCCTTCATAATATATATATATTTTTGAATTACAACATTCATAGAAACAGTCAGTCTTAAATACAGATGAACTTTCTTTTCGTATTTTGATGGATATGAGGAAAGAAAGGTAAATTAAAAGTATACATTAATAAATAATCATTATATCATATTTATCATTTATATTTAGTAAATCATTACTTATTACCATCAATATAAAATAGAAATGAAAAATGAATCGCATTGCTTTGTGGAGGTCGTAGTCTACATGGGCACATGTGTGACATTATTATTTCTCAATGGACTGAGACGTCTAACATCCTTACGAAGGTGCCACACATCGGTTCCCCAAGTCATTTGGTCACATTAGCTCAATCTCACCTCCCTATAAACTAGAGTATTTTTACTAGTAGTTAGGGTCTTGTAATTCCTTCATGGGGTGAATAAACCCTCATTTATCATAGTGAATCTTTAGTCGAAGTAAATAAATAAAATAGGAATCATATATAATCATAGAAATACTAATGTCACAAGATATCCATACAGTAAATAAAATTATCAAATAAAAGGGAATTTTTTTCTAATATATGTTTATTATGTCTATCTTGAAACTGAAAATGAAGACATTGTGATACCCCAAATGGGTCATAAAGCATGCCTAGTTCCATTCTCCAACCCCCATCCCCAATCAGCCACATATCCTAAGGCCTTTTACCTTATCCAGTCTTGCAACAATATAATCTATTTGGGTACCAATAAGACAACATGAATATGGTGTGAGTACAACCTAGTAGGCCACCCCTAAGGTTGTCTAAAACATGTCCAGTCAGAAGATAGTTCATGTATTTCTATAAAAAAATAATTAAAATGTAATAATAAATAGTTTACATAGTTTCATTTACTCATATCTAACTACATTAACTCTATGGTTCCCAAGGATACTCGTACCTCAATACTAATTTTATATTATATTTGTGCCTGAAGTGTTCCCTTTGAAATACTATATCTTAATAATGTCTTCTAGATGAATCTCAATGTATTCAAGGTGCTATAATATCTCATTACATGATTCGACTCAAGCCATATTTCAAATATTTTCATGTGAAGGTATAAATCATAGTTTCATTATTTTTATTCATTAATTTTATATTCATAAAAAAAATTTCAAAAGTTAAAAATATCAAAACCATATGTGATATGACCATGTTACCCAGCACAACTCCCCAATGGAATGACCATGTCAGCATTCTCTTTACTCTGAAGCATAATGACCATATTACCATGTATGCTTCTCAATTTAGAATGACAAGGTTCCCATTCTCTTTACTCATGTGTGTGATAAAGTTGTTATCATTGGTACTTCTCAATTTAGAATGACCATGTTCCCATTCTTTATGGCATAATTAATTTACCAATTAATTATCCACCCTAATCTAATTAATAATTCAAAAATTTGTTAAACATATCTCATATATTATTTAACTCAATAATTAACTGTGTTCTTCAACCCATTAATTAATTCATCAATTAATTAATTAATATCACAACCCATATTCGATAATTAATTTTATAGAATTAATGATCTCATTCAAATCTCGACTTTCTATAATTAATCCTTCAATTAATTTTCTAAATCACATTATCAATGGCACATAATTAATTCACAATTAATTATTTCCAATTAAAATTTTCAAAATATCATAATTTATCCCCCAATTATTTATCTATGATAAAACATCGACCAATTATAATCAATATCCCAAATTAATTATTTAATAGGAAAACCCCTTAGTCTCATGATTAATTCCCTAATTAATCACATATTCCCATAATGATTGGATAAATAAATTGGTAAATCTAATTAAGCCCATTCAAGACAATAAATTTTTAAAGGATGATAGAAATTATACAATTTTTTATTTACATATTAAATCCATGACTATGATAATTATATTTAGACCACCTACCTAAATTTGTTTACATATTTTTTCTTAAGAGAAATCCCCAAAATCTAAGCAGCACAGTTATGTTGATATGAGTTCCATATAGAAATACCAAAATCAAGATCAAGGATACAAAGATCTATTAAATATATATATATATATATATCTAGATCTAAACTCATAGATCAAGATCTCACCAAATAATATTAGATATAAATAAATAGATGATAAATCCTACAAAAAAGATCAAGGAAATTGAGAGGGTAAAAATAGAGATGGGATCCACTTACTGGGGAAGAGTGAATATTCAATTTGGGATTTGGATTTTGAATAACTAAGTTTGGATAGCCTCTGAACCCCCTGGAAGGCTTTGGGATCACCCAAAATCATCATTTCCTTATCCAAGGTCGAATAGGATGTGTTTAGGCATTAGAGGGATTTTAAAACCTAGTCTCGGCTAAATAATAACCATGTGCATAGTTTCTTGGGTAGGGGAACATGGTTTGGAGAAACCATGAACCAACCATGATGACCTATCTATCCAGCGTCACACACTTTATAAGGTTTGGGAACATCATTTTTTAAATAGTGCGCCAGCCTCACGAACCTCCCTATCTGGGTTCACACATATAGCTGGGATGCGTGCATCGTTTACCTTAACCATTCCCCAACCATGTACAGAAGTATTTGTTTCAAAATTATTCTTAAAACTCTACCCAAACACAATCCAACACTTGATTCCTAATATGAGTACTTAAATAAGATGAAATGGACCTAAAATTTCACCCGAGAGAACTCCATAAGTGGTTGGGATCTTATAATATCTCAACCTTATAATAGCTTATCCTCGAGCTACACTCCTAAACATCTCTAAAATTCTAATACAAAATGATTAGGATATTTTTCCCTCATATCCACCTCCATTTCCCATGTTTCTTATTACACATGTCCGTGTTTCAACAACACCCAATGAATCCGCACAACATTTCATTGAAACACTTTCTCACCGTGATCCAACACACCTATCAGATGCCCCTTAAAGAATTCAACTAACTTAAGGTCAACATCATCCATATAGATCACATGAGAAGGGTTGGGGTGATACTGTAGAAGTTTTGACATTGAAAGACATAATGAAAAACACTATATCTCTATGTAATAGTCAATCGGTACATCACAAGCTTTATTCTCTCCACTATCTCAAAGAGTACAACAAAATAGGGTGCCAACTTTCCCAGCATCTTCATCCTATAGTGACCCAACCTATGAGAAACTATAAGGAACACATGATAACCCTTTTAAAACTCTAAATTTCGTATCTATATATCAACATATTATATTTATCTACTCTGAGTGGTAGCCATACATTTTTCGAATCAAGTATATGTGCTATGTCATCTCATGCATGAGACTCGATCTCAAAAAATATGACCCATCTACTTCCCTCCAGAATAGATGTGATCTACATGGGTGAACATAAAGAGAATTATGTGGTTCCATCATTATTGTTTCTTGATAACTTTTGTTTTATGAGAACTCCACTAAATCCAAGGTCTTTTCCCAAGACCCACTGAAGTCAGGAACACAGGCATTTAGCATATCCTCAAGAACATGTATTATATGTTCAAGTTTCCCATCTGTCTATTAGTGGAATGGAATACTCGATAATACCAGCGTGAAAATAACCTTCTATAAGCCATGTAATAATAATGATGTAAAGATTTAATAATTATATGAAACTATAGTCTATGGCACTCAATGAAAATTGATTATCTCCCAAACATATAGTTCTTCGAACAATTCTACTATAATGGTTTCCCTTATAGATAAAAATGAGATACCTTTTTCAATATATTCATAATGACATAAAAAGTTTCATTCTTCCTATGTATATTTGGAAGACCAACCAAAATGTACATGTCAACATCATATCACTTCCAATCTGGAATAGGCAATGATAGTATCAAACCATAAGGTCGTTGATTCTCTTCCTTCACCTACTGACTTGTGAAGAATCTTATCGCAAACCCTTTTATATCCTATTTCATTACTGGATTAAAAAATAGTCATCATAGGTCACAATACATTTTGCTTACACCAGAATGCACCACCCACATTGTGGGATGGAATTCCCACATGACCTCCTCTCACATGCTCATAGGTACCAAAAATCAATTCTTAACATAGATGATCTCATCTTCATTTATCAACCAGTCTAAAGATGTCTCCACACCTTCAATGATTTACCTCAAGGCCAACTACTATAGATCCTCATACTTTTTAAACATTATCTATCCTAGAAGTGTAGAGTCTACTTCAATTGAAACCAGATTCATCTGCTCCTGATGCACCTGAACACCCACATGCATTCAACAAGTTTGTTAATCATCTTACACTCATCTCTTGAATCCTAAACCATTTATGTCTAAGTTTTCCTACTCAAGGAATCATCCACATTATTTCACTTCCTTGTAATATATTTTAGTTTAAAATAAAAATATTTCATATATTAAACCTATATCTACTACCAAAGATTCAAATCACATTGTGATGATATATAAATCTAAATCTGGTTATTTTTATAGACCATAATAATTTCTACCAAAAAAAGAGTGTCACCCACACTTAAGAAAATAAACCACTACTACCAACATTAGGTCTTGCGTAGGTTAATTATATTCATGAGGACTTAACTTCAGAGAGCCATATGCCACATCTTGATCGGCCTACATTATCACAACTCCAAGTTTCTAATGATAACTGCTTTTTCAACTCCTAAACAGACATCTCCCAATACTTTGACCATTCAAGCATTACTCACTTTTGGGTCAATCCCAAAAGTGGAATTTTCAATTGGGAAAATTATTGGATGAATCTTGTATAATATCCAGCAAATCCTAGGAAGCTTCAGATACTGAAAAATTATTGGGATGATCTCAAGAAATCACTTTCATGCCCTTCTCAAGGTCCACATACACACCATCCTCCATGATTATGTTCCCCAAGAAGTGTAACTGATCAATCCAAAACTGTCACTTAGATACATTGGCGTAAAACTGAATATATCTCAGTGTACCCAAGATGATTTGATGTTTTCAGGAATGATCATCATGAGACTTGTGGTACACAAATATTTCTTCCACACACGCCATAATGAATTGATCTAGATAAAGATGAAAAATCATGTTCATCCATACCATAAAAACTACTGGTGCATTTTTCAACTCAAATGGAATTAAGAAAAACTCATAAAGTATATACTTACTTCTAAAAGCATTCCTCTGAATATCAAAATTCTGTACTCTCAACTGATGATACCCAGATATCATGTCTATCTTTTGAGAACATGAAATCCCCCCTCAACAGGTCAAAAAGATCATCGATATGTGGAAGAGAATATATGTTCTTCACTATCATTTTATTCAACTTCTGATAATCGAAACATTACTATAATCTTCTGTCAGGTTTCTATTTTAAGAAAAGGTGAACCCATGGTGACAAACTTTGATGGATAAATCCATTATCCTCCAATTCCTCCAACTAAGTCTTATAATCTTGAAGCTCAATCTGTGAAATTCGGTAGGGTGGAATAGATACTAGCTCAGCCCCCAGTTTGAGCTCAATAGTGAATTCCACATCTCTCTCAGGTGTTATCCCAAATTATTATTAAAAAAAGACATCCTAAACCAGATCCCATACTAGTGGTAGAAAATCCTTCCTAACAACCTCATCATCCAACAAAATACTAACAATTTATGATGTGAGATCTCACAATTGCTGAGTAATTGGCTCTCCTTGGAATGCCTAGATATCCCACACTCCATGATGAATATATTATTCAACCTCATGAGACACAAATGTCACTATTTTATGGTAACAATTGATGTTGTCTTAGAAGGAGAATAGTCAGTGCATACCCATAATTTGGTCAAATATTGTCATTTCAATAACATAGAGATCTAATGTGAAACAATATTCCCAGAGCTCTTGTGAACATCCCTTACAAAGACTGATATCTCTAGACTATAATACCAATAATGTATCTACCGTCATTACCCCACTCACAAAGTCCATTTTTAGGCTTAAACCATTAAAAGTATTTGTAGATGTAATGGAATGAGATTGTCCAATATCAAACAAGGAACTTGCTAAAGTACAAGATAAAAGAATAAATCAACTCACTATCGATGGTTGATCCTCACTATCCATTGGTGTATGATATACTATATGTAACTATGCTTCCCCTCTTTCCTATGATTCTATCTAACTCTCCTATATAGCACCAATCTACTAATATGGGTGCTCCATCATAGAAGAACCACTTCCACTACCTCTGCCACCTTGCCTAGTAGAACTCCATCTACAAACTGATTTGGTGTAGAAGATCATCTTCATATACTCTAAATCTGGCTAGCTACTCCTTCAATACCATTGTGTCGCTGTGACCCATAGAATTTCTGTAGATGTCCATCTTTTTTGGGTGATCGAAACACCACTAGTGGTCAAGAATAGTGCTAATTCTAGGGTCCCATCCTACCAAACTAATGATATATCACCCAGGAAGGTCTTTTTCAACTGACCTTCTTCTTTTATTATTCTTATTCCCCTAACCATGGATAATGATGTCATAATGGTACTTGCTTCCCTCAGAAGTTTCACCTCCTCATCATCAAATAAAAACTACATGTCCATCACTGGAAGCCTCCTTTAGGTTTCCTTATACTATGAGATCTTTGTACACCACTTCCAAAAACATCTTTAGCCAAATGATATTCAAATGGGACTAAATATCACACATAATTACATCCTAAAAATATTTCATCATAGCTACCTCATATCCAGCTAAAGTTGGGGAAAAGCATTATAGATCTGTGTAGTGTCCAGTATATTCCATCACCGACAAGGTCCCTTATATTAGATGCATGAACTCTATAATTTTATCTTGTCTCCGTGTCTCTGAATAAAACTGTTCCAAGTACTTCTCCATGAATTCCTTCTATAACATATTATCAGTATGTCCAGTTAGAACCTGAATGTTTCACCCACGCTTTGATGATCCCCATAGAATATAAGAATCCCACTTAACCCACATCTCAACTAGGGTATGTAAATGTTCATGTACTATCTCTTTGGACTCAACCCAAAATTCTCATCCCTCGGGTATACCCCTTCTTTTAAATTTCATAGGGTGATTCAAATAAAACTCCCATTTCAACTCAGAAAAACTGTTTACAAATTAGCATGGGTATATTTACATTAATGGAATGAATCAAAGACTATTTTCTCAAAACTTTTCCCTTTTATCTTCACCTAACATGACCAGTGCCTCGGGTTCCCTTACTAGAAAAAAATTCCTTGGAACACCCCTATGTCATCCCCTCATTAAGAATCATGGAAGCATAATCTCTATAAAATCCAAACAGACATCTTAGGTTTCATATGACAACAATATAACATTTACATAATTGGAAACTAATCACAACATGCATTTTCCCACACCTTCCACACTATCAAAACCAAGGAACTATCACTACCCTTAACAATATTACATCTAGGTTTTTGTTAACAAGTGTAAACACACTAAAAATATCATGTTTCTCATTTAGACACACAATTATTATCATTTTTATACATATTAAAATCTTTCTCAATTCATGTTAAGTGCCATTTTTTCATTTTAATCTCACAAACAAGGAATATATATCATGTTTAACAACTACAACAACTCGTTTCCCCACGCATGCCTAAAATGATTCATGTAAAAATAACCCTATATGCCTATAATGATGCTTGCAGACTAAATTATTGTACCATTCAGGGCTACAAATCAATACAAAAAAATTTTAGAAACAATAATAAGATCAAACAATAAATTTCTTCCCACAAGGTGAAAGAATATTCATCTTTAACAGCAAACATCAATAACAAAAATCTCACCCTGAGTACTCGGGTATTCCCCCATACATAGGTATGCAAATCCCATGCAGGAGCTCACTACCAAGCCCTGAATCATCCTAGTCTTCTATCTACCTTTCCAAAAATAAAAATTATAAAGAATAATAAATCAATCAACATCTGATACTTTTTTTAACATATCGACCCGATATCCATGCATTAGTGCCCCGAGATAGTCAATTATATAACCTAAACAACACCTCCCCATACACGAGAGGCTTCCAACTAGCAGTGAGGGTTTAGTATGTCATTTATGGGGAGACAATACCCTATTTTATCAGAGTAAAATGACTAGAAAAATAAATAAAAAATAGGAAGAATATATGACCAACACAATACTCATGTCACAAGATAGCCAAATAATAAATAGAATAATAAACTGAAAGGAAAAAACGTGGTATGCTAATATAAGTATCTAGTGTCTATATTGAAACTGAAAATAACGACACTAGGACTCCCCAAATAGGTCCAAAAACTTTTTTGGTTCCCTCCTCCAATCTAGATCCCCATCAGCCACTTATTCTGGGACCTTTACCCTTATCTATTTCGGCAATTATATAATTATTTGGGTACTGGATAGGCATCACGAATATGGTGTGGGTACAGCTTAGTAGGCCACCACCAATGGTGTTTAAAATAATTCCAGTAAAAATATAGTGCATGGAGTTATAATAGAAATAATTACAATGTAATAATAATTTGTTTATCACATTTTCATTTTTTCTTTTATAACTATATTAACTCCATTATTCCCAAGGATTCCCGTACATCAATACTTACATCATCTCATACATGAGCCTGATATTTTCCCATATGTAATACCATATCATAATACCTACATCTAGGTGAATCTATAAGTATTTAAGGTGCTATGATATCTCATAATCTGATTAGACTCATACCCGAGATTGAATATTATTGTGTGAGGCCATAACTCAGAGTTCCATTATTTCAATTCTTTAATTTTACATTTATAAGCCACATTTCCAAATTTACCTATATCACAAAAATATGTAAGATGACCATATAACCATGCTAAATCCTTAATAGAATGATTGTGTTCCATTTCTCTTAACCAATAAGCATAATGTCCGTATTAACATGTATGATTCTCAATTTAGAATGACCATGTTCCCATTATATTTACTCATAAGTATGATTACCATGTCACCATTTGTACATGTTTATTTTGAATGACCATGTTCCCATTATTTATCGAATAATTAATTTTCTGATTATTTATCCACCCCAATCCCATTACTAATTAAAAAATGAGTTTAACACGTCTATTCCATTAGTTAACTCAAAAATTAGCTAAGTTATTCCAACAATAAATTAATTCATCAATTAATATATCGATATCACAATTCATATTCCATAATTAATGTCCCAGAATTAATTATCTCATTCTAATATCAAATTTTTATGACTAATACCTTAATTAGTTATCTAAATAAAATTACCAAATAAACAAAATTAATACACACAAAATTATCTCAACATAGCCTCTTCAATATCTCATATTAAACCCCCTCATTAAATATCTAGATTACAACCCCTACCTCTAATAATCAGTTCTGCAAATTAATTATCTAACTGGAAATCCCCTTAATCTCCTGATTAATTCCCCAATTGATCCTCCATTCCCATAACACTTTGATAACTAAATTGGTTAATCTATTAAACTGAATTCAAGATAATAAATTTCTAAAGGATGCTAGAAATTATAAAATTTTCATAAACATATCAAATCTTCTATTATGTGAATTAGATTTAGAACATCTACATAGATTCATTAATAGATGTTTGCTTAACAAAAATCCCCAAAATCTGAGCAGTACAATGACGTTGATATGAGTTATGGATCTAAATCCCAAAATCAAGATCATGGATATCATGATCTATTCATTTTGGATATATTCCTAAAATAATATATATAAATCTCACCAAATAGTGTTTGATGTAAATAACCAGAGGATAAATACAACCTAAATATCATGGAATGTGAGAGGATGGGAATCCGGATTAGGTCCACTTATCAAGATAAGAGAGGATATTTGATTTGGTATTTGGATCTTGAATAACAGAGGTTAGAAGGCCTTGGAACCCCTATAGAAAAATCTAGGATCACACAAAAATTGTCATGTCCTTGGATAAGGTCAAATAGAAGGTGTTTCAAGGGTTTAGGGGATTTTATAACCAATTTTTAGATAAATAAAAACTATGCACATAGTTTCTGAGGTAGAGGTGCATGGGTCGGAAAAACTGTGTGTCATCCATGAAGACCTCAATATCTAGGGTTTCACTCATTCTTGGGTTTGGGTGAATAATTCTTCAAACCAGGCACCAAACATTAAAACCTCTCTTCTATAGGCATAATTATGTCATAATTATTTTATATAAACATTCAAACCATAAAAATAACCATCCATAAAATATTATTAAGATAAATTAATACTATCTATATGCAGCGATGTTAATAAATATGAATCTACAAGAAATACTTTCACATCCCATTTGATAGAAAGAGTGTGAATAAAGGCGGTTTCGTAATCAGAAAAACATTTCAGTATATTTTATATATTGAGTATATTATTATATGTATATTATAATAGATTTATAATAGGTAAAATAATAATTAAAAATAATGTGATCATTTAAGGTGATTAGGTCTCTTTTGAGAGAAATCCTTAAGATATCCTCTGAAGGATCCTAAGGATGTCCTTTTGGGAAGATCAAAACCTATATAATTGGGATAAGGAAGTCAGTAAGTGATTTTGTTCAGGATGGTTGAACTCTACGACACAAAAGGAATGATTATGTGTTGGTAATAGGTTCACTTTTATAATTTAGGTGAGGGTTATAGTGGACATTTATTAAAATCTTATAATATATTAGAGTTATTATCTAGAAAAATGGTTCCAAATGGCCTATAAATGGTAAATGGATGAAATTTAAGATAATATTACTATCTTGTGTATCCTATTTTAATATTTTTATATTTTCTATGTAATTTAATAAAATATTATTTTCATAAAATATCATAATTTCCAATTTAGATACAATTCAAATAATTTGAATTAAATGTAAAAATTAATATATTTTAATTATAATTTAATAATTTATAATAAAAATATTAAGTCATATTTATCTACAAAATTTATGGTACACATTAAATGACACAAATAATATTAATTGTAATGTTTTTATAATCAGATATTATATTTTTTATATATATTAGAGAAATAAACCATCAATGTTTCATGATTATTTTATGTAATTTTAAAAACCCCATAAATAGAATAAAATCAAGAATATTATTTCATTATAAACAACATAGAAGTTTGTATACATTCAAAATTTGGTTTTTTCCTTTTGTTGATACATAATATATATTTAAAAGTAAGAAAATCACATTTTATAATGTAATTTGATTTAAATATTAAAGAGGTAATTTTCATGAAAAAATGTAAATTAAATAATTATTTTGGACTGTGGTTTTAGTTGTAAAATTGCATTCCTCTAATAAGAAAATGGTGAAAAATTATGACCATATCACGTAGTTATGAACTAGGTTATCCTAATTTACCCTTTATATGAGTGATTAATTTTATCATGATTACTTTTCACATTGAACAAAAATTAAAGGTGTGTTCTTTCAGAATTTTATTATCATTTTAATAACCCTAAACTCAGTATACTGGATGTATTGGTTAGTTTTGTTACATTGGCATCAAATACAAGGAATTGTATCCTAATGTCCCGAATAGTTTAATAGTATTTGTAAAATAGATACAAACATGATTCCCATAATACATTTTAATAAAAAATGTCAATATACTTTTTAATTAATATGATTATTTTCGTGAGAATATATTTTAATATCATTCATAGTAGACTCCTTGGATTTTCTGGAAAGGAAAAAAAATAACAGTGACCACAAATAACTAGTATGGGTGAAGTACAATAGATTGTATAATGAATAAACAATCATAATCAACATGGGAAGGAAAAAATTGGACATAATTTCCATTTAAATAATTTAAATATCATAAATAGATAACACATAATCTATATGTAAAGGTAAATAATTAAAAATACAGGCCATTTAATCTCTAAAATGATAATTAAATAAATATTTTGACAATATCATTTCAAAAATATATTGGCTAAAATAATTGAAATATCGATGAAGGAAATTATTAATTATTAGACATCATGATCTGGAGAATCATGATATCATTAGTGTCAAGACCTTCACATGAATGTTTAAAACTAATGGATAGGTATACATCAGCAGCCCATTTAAGTAAGGATAACCTATTGATTTTTCTCATTATACTACCGATGCATTAAGATAATATATATAATTGTTATCCACCCAAATCTATATGTCCAAGGAATTACTCACATTTCAAATAATGGATTGAAATCATGAATAAATATTCCTTATTAACTAATATATGTATTGATTAAAGAATACATTTTTATCAATATTTCCCCACTTAATCACATAACATTCAATGTATAATACCATATGTAGAAATGATATATCTATTAATTAATAAATATATATAAGATAAATGATATGTATAATTTTGTAAAATGAAATTCCTATTGGTGAAAAAAATTATTATATCTCAAGGGGATGTAAATGAATGGAAATAATAATCAAGAAATAGAATGTTATTTATTTACAAGGTAAAATTGAAAAAAAGTCCATAGAAATAATAATGATTGTATCAACACAAACTCTTCCCAATGTATTATAAGCACAACAAATTTCTGATGTTGTTGAATAATAGAAATACAATAAAAATTCCATTAAAAACAATTTTTTGGAATGTGACCTTTTTTATGTTGAAAATATTTTTAAAACTAATAGTTAAAATAGAATTTGGAAAATAAATTTATTTAAAAACGTAAATTTTAAATTATAATAGAATATTTAAAAAATTGAGTGTTTATGATCGTGTGAAAGTTTGTAATTTCTATACACATTAACATAACCATTCCTTTCAAATTTTTTGTAAAATAAATATGAACCATGTTTGAAAAAATACAAGATGATTCGTTTATATTTTTTAAAAAAATTAAACCAACCTCAACTAGCCATTAATAAATCATTCAAAGAATGTTAAAAATAATAGAATATTTTTTTTGAAAATATATTTTTAGATGAAAAAGTATTTCTTCTAAAGAGATAATTTATGTCAGATTCTTTTAGAAACATTTCCATAATAATTTTCAGTACCAATGAGTAGAAAAATGATACTATTACAAGAAAAATTAGTTAATAAATATTGGAATATAAAATTAAATGGGTTTATTAGATAATGTATCAAAAGTTTCCTTTAATGTAAATTCAATGATAAATAATCTTGATTAAAATGACATTGTAATGTAAATCCTTACATAGATCATAATATTAAAGAAAGAATTAACCAGTGAATTTATTATGTGTATCATATTTAAATCTAAATAATGTTTTTTTAAAACAATATCATATAGTTAATATTTATGACACACAAAATATTATAATTTCAATCAAAATAAAAAGGTAATATAACCCACTGATATGAAATTGAGTTATGAAAATTTTAATCACAAGTTTCCTTTTAATTCAAATCCTCTAAGATGAAATAATTATAATTTAAACATAAAATACAATGAATTATTTAGTCATAATTATTTTACATGTAAAAATGGGTAGTATATACACCATTAAAATTAAATTAGGTGTATAAAATTATAATATGCCTTAATGAAGGGAAATTAGGATATAGTCCCTTACCTAACATCTAATTTTGGTTAATCATATTAAAAAAAAATGTATAATGGTTTTAAGAAAGTTATTAATATACAAATAACCCATATTTATATTTATAATATCATATATTATCCCATTATAACATTTTATAACCCATATATAAATAATATTTCATTATTTACATTGTTTTATGTGTTAATATCCTTGTTTTCTTATGCATGTTTCATCATTAAAGTTTGAGTTAATGTGTATAGGATATAGATTACTAATATGTCTAATAATATTAATGTTATAAATAAAATATTTACTCATTATAAACATTTTTAGAATCATTTTTATTTGTTGAACATGGGAAATTAATTGCATCGCTTCGTGGATATGGTAGTCCAAACTTATACCCGAGCAAAAATATCATTCCACTAACATGTGAAATGGAAAATAAGTGGGATAAATATTAAATTTATAGAGTCAAAGTTATTTCATATATATCATGTATAATCATTAAATTTATCATTACTACTTTCTAGGTAAATATTATGTGAAAATGAATTAGATCTCTTTGTGAGGTGGAAGTTCTATGTACATATGAGTGACGATATCATATTCTAAATAGAATTGGACATAAGAAGTTAATTGTTATATTAAAATAAAATAGGTATAATAATATCATAAATATATTACACATTTTTAAATACATTGTTATATCCATCATTGATAGGTGTTGATTGAAAACTAATTACATGGGTCCATGAGGTGGTAGTCCACCACACACACGATCGATAATTTCATTTCCCATTTAATAGGAGGTAGATTAATATAAGTCATGTTATTATCATAATAACATATTATTAAATTAAATATACTATTTATATTATATAATAATGTTTTAATAATATTGTAATGATGTGGAAGAAGAAACAAAATTAAAATGATGGTCAATGAATGTTACAACTTTTTGAATAACTTCTTTATGTTTTTGTCAAAAGCATTTAAAAATGAGAAATATATAAATTAATGATGGATATAAGATGTTGGTAGGTGAATAATGAACTTATTTTTTCATATTTTCTCCCTAAAAAATGTACTTGGATGTGTGAAAAGTGGAGGATATGGGTCTTCCATTTATAAGTGAGAGAGATCACAGAAATTGAAGGTTTGAAAACAATCTATTACAATAACATTTTTATCATGTAATAATCCTAAAAAATTGATACTTAAAGAATATTATACGTTATATAGTCTAAATATATATCTCAAATGAGTTTTGGAATTGTTTTAGGTCTGTTTTTTAAAACACATCCTCTTATTTTAACCCTTAAAAAGTTTTTTTACCTTAATCGTGATAATTAATTTTTATTTTTTTCACTGTCCATTATGGAAAAAAATTAATTTGCCGCTTTTAGTTAATAAAAATTATTATTATTCTTAATATTTAGTCCATTTTCTCTAATTCAATTATTGTAAGAGGTACCATCCAATTTCATATTAGACAAGAATACGAGATGAAAAATATGTTTTCAAAGAGAAATCTCTCATAAGTATACAATATATTAATATCAAAATAAATTATTAAATTGATTGAAATGGACATAATTCGACAAATATTATTATATTTTAACTAATTTTACTTCAAACCCAATTTAAAATATAATTTAACCTTGTAAATTATTTAAATAAAAAAGTTTTTTTAAATTAAAATTAAGTATTTTTTAAAAATTCATGGGAAAATGAAACTATTTAAAAAATTCCCCAAAAATCACCCAACAATAGTTTATATATAGATGTTAAAAATTAAGTTCCTTTTTTAATATAAAATTTCTATTTTTTTCTATTTTGAACTAAATGAATGAAAAAATCACCTTTTAGAAAAAAATATATAGCTTTTTAGAAAACCACAATTTTTTATTTCAAATGATTTTTATTTTTATTTATAATAAATATATAATAAAAAAATGTGTAAACCTTATATTTTAAAAGTTCTAGTTATTACTTTTCATACCCACCAATTTAATGTGTAAGTTATAACAATATTCAATTTTATGTTTCTTTTAAACTCGGGGTTGTGTTAATCATAAGGTATTTGAGAGATTAAATTTACAATAAATAACTGCTACATTATTTAAAATTAGTGTTTCTTGTCACCTATGATATTGAGTATAATTTTAATCTTTCATATTCTCTAGGGTTTACATTCTTCTAACCTTAAATAAATTTTGGTCATTGCAATTATATCTTTCACTTAGAAATCTATGGTTTGATATTTGAAAATTTCTTAATTGAAATCCCACTTCATAAATAAGAATAAAAAAATAATTCTAATAATAGGTAAAGGGAAGTAAAAAAAGGTTTTATGTATTAACACATAACTCGGTTTCTATGTAAGGGAACTGTTTTAGAAATCTATGATATGGACATGGATGAAAAGAAAAAAATAATTATAGAGAGTGATAAAGATCATTAGTCACCTGAATGTGAATGATAAATTAAATTTTAAGGACCTAAAAACCATAAAATTTTGATGATTTCAAAATCTATTAGACTCATTGGGTATTATGGTAATCAGATAGAATTTTTAATTCATGATACTTTTCCTAAAGTTTAGGAATTCTTATACTATCTAAAAATATAAGGAAGTATACTTACTTGATATATTTCTATTTCATAATCATAATTCCATCATTTTTTTATTCCTTGATCTATTTACTATTCATCACTTACTACAAGAAATACATTAAAAAATTAGTTTTTTTATTCCAAATGAATTATAACCCACTTTTAATGGATCATAATATCCATAAAAGAGTGACATGTCTTTTATTTTGTCTCCGACTATTTTCGGAATCCAATAAGGTTAGAAAAATTTATACAACATAATACATTAATATATAAACATCATCATTAAAACCAATGGTACAATATTAATATTTATCCACTAATCATTTAGTTGAAGAAAAGAAATATTAATCCAAACATCACATTGGTCAGTGGTATGTGCATCACCCTTTTTCCCTTAAATTATGGGTTCATGCCCAACATCTTTTCCTGATGCAAAGGGACTTCACTCAACTTATAGATCACATTTTTTCTAATTATTTTAATACAATTCCAATAATGTTCCACAAGTGTAATAACCCTTAATTAAATAAACATGAATATAAGATAGCCCTTATTGATTACAAATAACATATAACATATTCCATAAAAATGTAATGGAATTCATACATAAATAACTATTTTACATAAACATATATTAAATCTAGGGTTTGTATGGAAATAAATATTTCCAAAAATATCCTTAATCATGGAAGAATCTCATAACATAAAACCTAAAAATGGGTTTTAAATACATTGAACATATGATCAATATTAAGCGCATGAACCCAGTATGTTTTCCATGACTCTTTAGTTAATCAATACATATATATTATTCTAAAATTTAACATATTCCTTAATTTTATCTTGATTCTTTTTACTATAATATCATCGGTAAAAATACATATATAATTTTCTTCCAGAATCCCAATACCTAAATAATTAATCCCTTTTAATTTAGTATATATACATCCATAATCTTGTTGTTATCCATTATAAGAGTTGATTAACATAAATAAAGCTTAGGATACCCAAAATTAAGACAACTAACTATAAATGGATCCCTAAGATGAAAATTATTTCCTTCCATAATAATATTTTGTTTTATTTAGTAAATCATTTCATTATTCAGCTATTTTTTTTAAAAAATATTTTACCATTCCTTCGAGTCAATTTCTAAGGTGAATTTTTCCTCATTTAGGATATTAATTAAATTAGTCCATGTTTCCTCCATTATCTTTATTATAGGAGCTCATATCGTACTCCACCCTTGTCTTCTTTAGTGAGTCTAAGACTTGGTTAAGGTAAATGTTGTTATATATATATTAGGGTAACTAATTATGAAAAGTCATTATTTCTTTCACTCATATCAACATCCAATTTGATTTCTCATTGTCACTAAATTATCCATTGTATTCAATGTTAACATGATTCCTTCAGGTTTGAACAATTGACTAAAACAAAAAAAGCATAGTGATAGCAATAATAAATGTAGTCAAAAAATGATAAAATCATGTATAAGATATCTAAATAATGACACATTCTTTTAAACATAAGACACATTATGTTTATGCTAGTCAATTAATTATCATAATATATTCAAATTCATCATAACCATTTGTAATGAAAAGTTCAATTATCCAAAGTATACCCCCAAGGAATGTCAAACCAGGTGTGCAGTTATTCCCACAATCATTTACCGTGTAATGATCAAGTTAAAAATGATGATTAAATTTTAGATTTATTACCACTAAGTACATATATTCTAGATAAATATCCACATTTGGTATCTAGATAGGGATCTATTTCGAGAAAACCCCACATAATATTTACCATACAAAATCTTAAGGATATTTTTTTGATATTTATTATCAATGTCTATCATTGGGTTATGTTCTTTAATATATTTCTTCCAAAATCTTATTCCCAAGGTTTCTAGTATAATTATTTTTAATCTAACTATAATGACCTCAACCCTATTTTGTTAGAGCTAGTATCTACTTTATTACATTGGAATATAATAAAATTGATCATATCTTGAAGGTCTGAATTTTTAACAGCCTTGGTAAACTAGATACATACATAATTCCTATATTATAGTTTAATAAAATCATTTAAACATATTGTTTGAGAATTTAATTATTCACTATACAATATCCTTTCTTATCATTTATATTATACCTCTTGAATTTTTGGAAAAGGAAACTAAATAATGGTGACATGAAATACTCTATATGTGTTAAGTATAAAACAATATATCAAGAATAAATAATAATAATCAATATAGAAAGTTAAATTACTAAACATATTTTCTATATAAATAAAGTTTTTATCATTATTAAATTGGTAATAGTCAAATTGAAAGTAAAATAATATAACATAAATTCTATTTAATTTGTTAACTATGAATGAAATATAATGAGGTATAATATTATAGGAAAAATATCATTGAGAGTAATAACTATATTCTCAGTGAAATAAATTATTAATAATTGGAGGTTATAATCCTTTGAATCATGATTCTTCTACTGTCATGACCATTCACAATATTGTTTCAAATTGGAGGGTTCGTATACACTAAAAACATATATAACTAACGTTAGCCAATTGATTTGTCTCATGAGAATACTAATGCCGTGAGGTTCATTCTATAACCAAACACCAACTATATTATCATATACATAATATTCCTTATATATTTAATAATCAATTAATTTCATGAATTAATATACTTTATCAACCAATATTTTTTATGAAGTAATAATATGGATTAATCAATAATTTCACTATCAATCAAATAAATTAAATGTATAAAACTGTATATAGAAATTATGTATGGTTTAAGTATTAATTATATCCATGATTAATAATGTTTATATTTATGGGAAATGTATTATCTAATTAAATATATAAAGTGAATATTTCAATGAAATGTTAATGATTACAAAAATTATTCAAGAAATAGAATGTAAATAATTTCCCTGGTCAAAATGATCATAATAAATATAGAAAATAATAACTACTGTATAAATATAACATATCCAAAGTGGATCATAAGTAAAATAATTGGTTTATTATATTTATGAATATAAATTCAGCAAAAAATCCATTAAAATTTTTTTTATTGAAGATAACATTTTATTTCACTGAAAATAATTTTTTAAATATTTTATAATTTATTTTCAAAATACATTTCTTTTGAAAAAGATTTCAAACATATAAAAAATATTTAAAACATTTAGTTATCAAGATAGTGGGAAATTATATACATGTTGTACCCATTAAAACAAATATTCCATTCACATTTATTGTAAAAACAAATCATGCATTGTTTGAAAAACGTCTTAAAGTTATATTCAATAAAATTTTGTAAAAATTTATAAAATTTAAAAAAAACTGTAATAATTCGTCTAGAGAATGTTAAAAAAATTTGAAAACCATTTTTAAAACATGGTTCTAGATAAAAAATTATTTTCTTTTGAAGATATAAAATAAGTAGTATATTTAGAAAATATATCCTTAATTAATTTAAGTACAAAATGTGGAAAATTGGTACAATTACATTAAAATATAATGAATAACCATAGTAGAATAAATTTTAATCAGTTTATTCGATAATAGTAAAATAAATATCTTCAATAGAATATTTAGAAGAAAAAATTTTCCTTAAAATGAGACTATGAAATAAAACCTTATAATGATCAAAAATTTGATATGAGAATTAACCACTAAATCAGTTATGTGTATCAGATGGAAATAAATATAAAACAAGTGTTAATAAAATATAATATAGTCAAAATTCATTACACAGGTATTCTTATAAAATCAAGTAAATCGAATAAATAATATATACCAATGAAAATAAATTGAGTTAAAAAAAAATTTACCACTTGGTAGTATCTCAGTAAATTCCCCTTTGAATAAATAATTTAAATCTAAATTAAAATACAATTAATTATTAAGTAATCATGATATTACATGTCAAAGGGGTAGTATATATGTAACAAACCTTTTATTCATTTCACATTAACACTTGATTTATTACATAAGATTAAACTTAAAAAAACCTAGAAGATCAAGAAGTATTATGTATTTGTGGATTAGGTACATTAAATAATGAATAAAAATTTGTAATACATCATCCTTTTTGAAAACATCCTTAACCTGATTATAATATTCAATCAAACATAAAACTGTATTGGATAACTTGGGGACATACATAAGAAAGTGTTGAGATATAAATCCAAGTAAGGTAATAAACATGGAATAACATGAATATAATATTACTTGTTATAAAATGGGAAAATTAATGGTGCATAATTAGAGTAGGAATCAAAAACATGCACAATAATACATGATTTTACACGATAATCATAAAAAGGGAAATTTGGCGATGACCTAAACCACTACATCATTAACATATGTCAAGGATAATTTACAAGACAACATGATTGAAAATTTAATATAAAATAATAAGGTTAACTCCATGTCCCCACATGAAGTCTCATGAGACAAAACATTACCCAATGCATTGGAGAACTATATATTTCTAGGTGTGCCCATCACACTCATTTCATTATCATGCTTATGTGTGACACATGTATCATAATACATTGATTCATTTATCATCACATTTTATTCCAATAACATGGAGTGTGGGATAAATATATGTAATTACAAAGTCAAATAAAAATATGTGTATAGTGGTGAACACCCTTGAGATGAAATGGTAATGGTATTCACTACCCAATTTTTTGGAATGGAAAAACACTGTGAAATTTTGACAGCATAGCAGTGTCACATAACAAATAATAAGAAGGGATGATGAGAGAGAAATGGGTATATAATAATTTGGAAACAAAATTATAATTAATTGTTACATGGAAATACAAATCCCAAAATTAAGAATTGGTAATAGGATGCATAAGATAATAATGAAATTTGAATAAAGAAGGGAATGTGAGGATCATTTATTTGAGTGTGTAACTCCAAGTTCATTGTCCAAGATTCTTGAGAGATTAGAGGAACCTTGATAAGACTATATATAAGGTAGGCATGAGTATGGACTTTCTCCAAGGATTTTGATTTATGATAATTGATATATTGGGTGGGTTTATATAGGAAAATAGAAGATAGTTATTTATTATTTCTAAAACATATGTTTTCGACTCGGTATTATAAAATAACCAAAACCACAGACCTTACCAAGGTTTTTCCCATAGTTTATGAAAAATGGAAGTGGTTTACATTATTATAGAAAGAACATGGTAGAACATATGAAAATAATTTACTTTATTATGTGGAGGTGAGTCTTACTTTTAAAAAATCATTTTAAAACATTGAAATATTTTAATGGGTTTGGAGGATTCCAAATGGATTTATAAAATTAATAAAATAATAATAAAATCAAATTAATTTAAATTTAATAAATATATTTAGTCACAGATACCATTTATAGTAATTACTACATCACTGTTGGTTAATTATGATGTCATAATATAATAATATATTTATATGGTATTTTATTTTTACCTGAAAATTAGAATCTCTACGAAAATAATGAATAATTCACTATTGGATTAATTTAATATTTTTATTCAAAAAATAATATTTATTTTATCAAAATAATTTTTAAAATATATGAATATTTACATTTATATTAATAACCACCATTTATAAAAAATGTTGGTAGGTTTTGATAATAATAGTTTTAAATAACTTATAAAAATTACATTTGACATTATAAAAATTATATGTGAATTTATATTCAATAAATATTATTTAATAATATTATTTTATTAAAATATTACTAATTTCAGAATCCTTAAATTCAACAAAATAAATTCCAAAATTGAATTTGAATATTAAGAAGAAATACTCTTTGTGTTTCATTGATTCAACATAAAAATTATTTTTAGAGTAAAAATAATCGGATGAAAATATATTACGTATTCTATACAAATGAATTTAGAAAATCATTGTGATAGGATCTTGATACATATCCATTTAATACACTATAAAACACCCTAAGGGTAAGGTGATCGATTATGGGAATTTCATTGTGTGGTTCGGTGAACATGGTTTAGGGAATGATCTCGATGAGCATGAACTTCACCTGTAAATGATTTTGATCATGATTACGTTGTTGGATTGTAGTTGTGGCTTAGTCAAGGTCACCACCTTGATGTCTTATCTCCCTCTTAAGATCTAATAGATGTGAATCATAGTGTACAATCCTACCAGTTGAGGCCATCACTTCCTTGGTTTGAGTCAAGCAGATTTTTTATAACCCTATAGTTAAACTAATCATTTGATCACTATTCCATGAACATATTAGAAATGGTAATCATTATTAATGATTAATTAAATCCAAGAGGATATAATAAAACCAAATATGTGTTTGTTCTTTCTATAATATTTCTGGTCGTTATAATCTTCCACCATTAAGAAATTTATACAGTGAAAGTTTCTTTTCCCATACAAAAATAGATGAGGGTAAATTTATCTCTTCAACTCCCATGAAATGCATACTACTTATTCAAATATGTGGTTTTTACAAAAAAATCATTTAAAAGGTGAATTTTATTATATTTTAGAAAGTTTTCTCTATGATCTAATCTCTTCACTGAATTCTATTTCTATGAATGATCATTCTCCAATGGTAACACCTATGGATTATGTAAATGAGAGGGGTTTGGATTGTACTTCTTCATGAGGGACACATAGAATACATCATTTTGTTGAGATAGGTTCAGTGGGAGTTCTTTTTGACATTCCACCACTCTACTACAATCAAATACCTCAAAGGGGCTAATTTATCTTGCACTAAGCATTCCCTTCTTCTCAAATCTCATAAATTTATTCCATTGAGATATATTGAGGAATACAATACCTCAAATATAAATCAAATGGTATCATAAATGTCTATCAGTTTATCTATTTTATCAACTCTAGGAATCCTTGATGTGGTGCTGAATTGTCTAAAACATTTCCATTATTTCGTAGACCATTTTAGGATATAGTAGTCTGTGTTCCTCAACATCATCTCTACATGATGCTATGATGCACATATTCCCATAAATGGATTCATAGGTATCCATTTGGATGCTTGGGTAGAAATAATTGTTTTATGAGAACTCAAATAGAATTATATGTTGGTCCCAAATTCCTTTTAAGTCCATAGAACATTATCAAAATATGTCTTCCAATTCCTGAATAGTCCCCATATACTGGCCAACGGTTTGGGGATGAAAGGTTTTACATAAGTTCATATCAGTGTTTATAAGATGTTGGAGACATTTACAGAACATGGAGGCGAATATTATATCATGATAAGATATAATCAATAGTGATACTACATATTTACTTTATAATTTGCTAATGTATATCCATACAGGTTGATCCAATGGGAAATACAATCGAATCACAATGAAGTGAACAGTCTTTGTAAGATGAGCCACCACAAACCATATTGAGTTAAAACGTATTAATGTATTCATAAGAGCAGTGACGGAGTATATGGTGATGTTTTCATATTTCCATGCTAGTATAGGTAATTTTTCACCATCACCTTATACTTTTTCCTTTTATCCTTCACTTTCAGACACACTAGGAATTTTGATGTATATTTGGTGAGCTCATTCTCCATATTTTCTAACTAATAGTGATGTGATATATCTTTATACATCATTGTGCTTATAAAGTAAATAGATAAAGTTTAAGAATGTGCATAATATTACAGTTACTTCATTAAATCATAATTTGATGTGGACATAGTCATGGACCAAATCACACAACTCATTCTGTAATAAAATTAAACTCTAATGAATATCCTTTTCTAATAGTTTCAACTTTCTTCTGAATTCTTACATCATCCTTTTGTGAATCCTTTATCCTCACCATAATGGATGGTAGATTAAGGATTTTTAAAATGATCTATGATATTACCACTTTCAAAATCTATAGAGTTAGGATACCTCTAAATTATCATCAATGATATATATTTTGGATCCTTTCAACTTAAAGAATATTCCACACTATTCTATTTACCAAGATGGAATTGGATTGAGAATTCATAGTCCTTAATCACATTTAACCATATTCGTTGGTTCATATTCATCTTTTTCTGTGTGAATATATATTTGATACGTTTTTGATTCATATATATTTCAAAATGCTTTACAAATATATTTTTCTACCATATTTACAAAGTTAATATCATTATAGTAAAATAAAGATCGTAAATTGTGTAGTTCTATTCATGAGGTTTCAGATACCATGAATCATAGGCTACGACTTGGTCATTCTATGTTAACAGAAAGTCTAATCCCTAATTCAATATAGAACTAAATAGTATGAATATTGCTTCACTTATGCGAAGTGAGACAATAAATATAGTTATAATACTCAATTTTAGTTCCTTAAATATCACTTTAAACTCATCATTGCAAAAAACATGACTCCCTTCCTAGTTATTCGGGTTAGATGGTTTGAAAATTGTGAGAACTTTCTCATAAATTGACGGTAATACACATATAATCCCAGGAAACTATGGATATCTTCCACAGATATTGGCCTCATCCATCCTTCAATTTCATCTATCTCTACAGGTCCACATATATCCCATTTCCTATGATGATATTCTCTAAGAATGAATCATTGTTCAATCATAACTCACATTTCATATAATTTTTATAAAACTTCCTCTTTCCCATCATGTTTAGCATAATTCTTAGATGGTCCTCATGATCCTCCATGGTTTTAGAGTATAATATAATATCATTTATAAAGTATACCAAATTTTTTTTGAGTTAATCTATAAATAATATATCAATCAATTACATGAATATTGTTGGAATATTTTTTTTCCAAAAAGGCATCACATTGAACTCATAGTGCTCATTCCTTGCGCGAAAATCAGTTTTGAGGATATCCTCTTTCTTCACACTAACATGGTAATATCCCAATCGTAGATCCACCATGTATAAGTATTTTTCTCCATGTATCTAATCAAAAAATTCATAAATATCTTATAGAGGATACATGTTATTTTTCATGATCTTATTGAGCTCATGATTATCAATACAAAGGGGCATTGACCCACCTTACTTCTCGACAAAGATGACCTGTTCACCCCATGGTGATTCACATGGGCATATTATACCTTTATCTATATTCTTCTATAGTTGATTCTTCATCTCTTCAAGTTCCACAATAACCATTCTATAATGTTTCCTAAATAATGGTACCTCATAGATATAATATTGATTGAAAATTTAACCTCTCAGCTAGGAGGAAGGCTAGGAAATTCCAAAAAACAAATCAGTGTATTCCCTCACAATAAAAATGTTTTCATGGATGATTGTTTCCTTAAAATCAATCATTTTATCTAGATACAATTTCTTATAGTGAAATTATATCCAATACTTAGGATATTGGGGCTAAATAATATTCATCCTACTCCTTTCACTTGTATGTAATTAGGGGTCGATTTATAAAATAGATAGTGATTTCCTTCTCATGAAAATCTATGTTGGATTCATATATGGAAAGCCAATACATTTCTAAAATTTAGTCCAACTAAACCAAAGGGAGAATGAAAAGGCTTCCTTTAAATTTTTACTCAATATTTGTGACAATATAGTTGTTATATACTAAAGTTGCAATATTTGCACCATTTTATATTTTCACTAATAACCCAATTTACATGATTTTTTGAGTTTTTTGAATTGTTCTAATAAGAAAACATTATATGAAGGAATCTGTAGTACAGTAATCAAAAATTAAAGTCATAATACTTGAATGAATAATTAGCTTACATTTAACCACTTTATTATCATGATCTATCTTTGCATTTTTGATTGAAAAGATCTCCCATATTACTATAAAGGTTTTTGGTTGTTTCCAAAAAACCATGGCATAGTAAATTGGTTTAAAAAGGTAATTAGTTCCTTGTTTTTTTCTCAATGAAATTTTTTTGAGGGTTTACTTTAGCATTACATTCTTCCATTACATTAGCAGGTTTCTCGTATCATCAATCAGTATATAGGTGCCCTTTTATACCACACATAATGCATTTTCCTATCCCCCTTAAGAAATTTTTAGGCATATTATTTCTAAAACATTGAGAAGTGGGATTATAAAACCTATTTTAATGATTAGATTTTTCCAATGGAACTACAAAATTAAACTCCACTTTAATGTTCTTATCCCCATTATACCCTAGAGATTTTCTATTCCCCATTTAAACATTGATGGAACATGAGACAATTTCCCAATGTCTATCAATCTATCGGATCCCCAAGGATTTTTTAGATGATGTTTTCCCCCACCCAAAAAGTGGTCATTTTTGTATTTAATGATTATGAAAAATATGAAGGTGTATCATAAAATTCATGTGATGTTTTACTCTTAATCCCTTATAGATTCATCTTCTTTATTCTTAAGGTAAATAAAATCCCTTTTCATTTTATATAGTAGAGTTTAAGAAAAATATTTATCGAAATACATTTTCCTGAATTCCTTCCACTCCATCTTTTCGATCTATTCATTAGGCCTCATATTCATGATCAATGTCCCCCATAAATTGGTTTCTCCCTCTATATCATAAACATCATAGTAGAAAATTCTCTTGATTAAGACATTAAAGTATGATGGAGATCTTATCAATGGATTTGATCCATTGTTTCACAATTAAGGGGGTGGATGATCCATTAAATTTTGGAGTCCTTTTTCCCATAATGGTCATAATATTAGCTTGTTCTCTCTGGGGGGTTGATTGCTCTTCCGGATCCATATTTCAATTCATAAACTGAGTTAGCTGAGATAGTAATTTCATAATGTTTGTGATTACTAATCTAATTGGGATGATAATATCATTCATGAAGTCCTCATAATTCCCGTTGAAATGATTTTCTTCTTGATTTCATCTATTTGTGGCCATTAACTACAATAAAAAAAATTCATGGATGAGTATTTTAACTATTAAACTCATTAATGGTAATCTAATGACATTAAAGGGATAACATATAAATTACATTTATTTATAAATATATGAATTTCTTGGATTCAATCTTTGTCAAACATAATCTATTTCATAACATATATTCTTATGGGACATTTTCCCCCTAACAATGGTTCATAATTAAAAAAATGAATTTACCAGTTCATATCCCCTAGAAGTACCAAACTAGGTGTGTAGTAATGCATGTTGTCGTATATCGGGTCATGTCGAGTTAGGCCCAACACACATTGTTAGAGGTGTTACCTCTAGGTACATATATTCTAAAACCACATACACATGTACTATATAGAAAAAGGTGAATTTTATTGACAAACCAATTACTATTTACTTTCCAAAATTTAGGTATTTTTTCTTTCCCTTCGTGTTATCCCTATGTCTTTCTATGGATTTTTCTAATCCTAATCCCAAAAATAACTAAAAGTTTCCTTAGACGCCAACTATAACAACCCATAAATTTATTTCCCATTAACACTTGATTTGTAACATAATATTACAATTAATGCAACTTGTATGATCAAAACATATAGTGCTTTTGGGGTGTAGGTAAATTAAATAAAAAATTAAAATTAGGAATACATCAACTTTATTAAAAACTTATTTAACAGGATCATAATATTATATCAAATGAAAAAATATATGAGATAACTTGGGGACATACATAAAAAACATGTGGCATATAAAGCCCTTTTAGGGAATGATAATGACATAACATGAAGATAATAATACATGTTATACAAATGGAATATCAATGTGGAATAATAATAGTATGAATCAGAAAAGTGAAAAATGAACCATGATATATCATGATAATCAATACATAAGAAATATGGAAACAACATAACACATTTTATCACGAACATATGTTAAGGATAATTTTCAATATATAATAATGGAAAAGTAAAAAAATTTAATACAATTTACAATATATCCTAATAATATGTTTCATGAGACTAAACATTACCCAATGCATTACAATGCTATATAAATTTTGTCACACTCATCACATTCATTTCAATTTCATGCTTAAGTGTGCCACATAGATCATAATAAATTGAATCATTTATTATCAAATATTATTCCAAGAACATGTTGTGTGGATTAAATACATGTAATTCCCTTGTCAAATTCTTGAGAGGAGCTTATTGAGCTATTCAGGGATCCTTGGGGGACTCCATATAGTATACGGAAGATTAAATAAGTTTATTAAGGATTTCTTGAGATTGGAACTGGTATTTTGGGTGGTTTTATATAGGAAAAGATAAGATAATGCTTTATTATTTCTCAAAAATTGGTTTGGGACTTTATATAATGGACTAACCAAAAAATAAAAACCTTACCATGGATTTTTCCATGGTTTCTACCAAATGAGAGTGGTTTTCATTGTGTTATATATATAATTACCTATATTAATAAAATAACTCCCTTTCTTATGTGGAGGTGAGCCATAATCTTAATGAGATGATTTCAAAACCATAAAATATATTAATGGTTTTATAGGATTTATTTTTGATTTATAAAATTAAAAAAATTAAAATAAAATTACATTAATTTAAAGAGAAAAAATATATTTTTTCTTGGATAACATTTATAGTGTTTATTACATCACTTTTGGGTCATTATGATTTTATAAAACATAATGTATATTTTTATGATATTTAATTTTTACCTGAAACTTTGAACCTCTCAAAAAATATGAAAAATTAAACATTGGATAATTTTGACATTATGATTCAAAAAATAGTACTTATTTTATTTAAATAAATTCATAAATATGTGAATTTTAATATTTAAATTAATAAAATAAATTAATTGAAAATTTGGTGTTTTTGACAATAAGTGTTTACCAACCCTTATAAAAATTATGTTTGAATTCTTTAAAAATATATGATCATTTATATTTAATAAAAATAATTAATTAATAATAAATTGTAAAATGTTTATTTATTTTAAAAATATGTTAATTCATCAAAATAAATTACTTAATTGATTTTGAATACTACACAAATATCATATTTGGGTTTTATTATGCCAAAATAAAAATCATTTCTAAAGTCGCATTAATAAGACGAAAATGTATTCATTATTTTATACAGAAAACGTACATACTCAAATTTTTAGGGTCTAAATACACATCCCATTAATAATCCAAAAAAACATCCTAATGGTAAGGTGAGAGATGGTGGGACTATTCTTGGTTTATTAGGAGAATATATTTTGTGTTTTGATCTCGATGAGATTGAACACCACTCGTAAGTGGTTTCACTCATTCTTAAGTTGTTAGATATCTTCTTGGTCTTTGTTGAAGTAAAATCCCATATATGATATCTCTGTCAATATATATGATAAATGTGATTCATATAGTATGATACAATTGGTTAGGTCAATCAATTACTTTTTCTATATCAATTGGATTTGATAAAACCCCTTATTTATACTAATCATGTGATGAATATTAAATAACTACATTTCTAATTAAAATGATTATAAATGGGAAATTATATAATATTTGATATAATAAAACCAAATTTCAATTGTTTTCTATAACCATATTACAAAACAAGGCATTTATATAATTACAAGGGGAATTTTATTTATAATAGTTCTTGTTATTATAATATACACCATATATAATAAATTAGTTGAATGATGTTAAAATATTCTTTAATGACGAAAAATTGAGATGAAGTCTCATATCACACACTTTATTTTGGTTAAAAATTATTTAAACGCATGTATAATGGTTTTAACAATTCTATTAATTTATAAAAAAATTCATATTTATAATTTCATATATGGATATCTTATAATATATACCACATATTGTTTAATAATATTTCATTATTTCATTGTTTTCGGTATTAATTTCATTGTTTTTCATGATTTTTATCATGAATATTCAAGTTATTATTTATAGTATATTGATTCATCATATACATTATTATATTAATGTTATTAATATAATATTTAATCATCTAATACAATTTTATAATCATTATTGAAGTATGAATGTGTAAGATGAATCACATTACTTCAAGGAGACAGTATGTTGTACTTACCAACATATAATGATATCATTCTCTTGACCAGTTAGAAGATAATAAAGTGGGTAATATATTAATTTAAATGAATCAAAATTATATCAAATATATGAAATATATACACTAAATTTATCCTTATTACATTCCATGTAAATTGTTAGTGAATAATGAATCACATCGTTTCTTGAGGTGGTACTTCACCATACATGGGAGAATCATAATCTTATTTTAAATTGAATAGAATGTAAGAATGTATATATGAAATTGAAATTAAGTAACTTAGATAATATCATAAATATAATATAAATATATTAAATCAATAATTATTTAAATCTTTGAAAGGTGGTTGTGGAACAATAATTACATCGGTTAGCAAGGTGGTAGTATGTCGTACACACAATTAATGATGTCCTTTCACATTTGATGGAAGGGGAGATAAATATATGTAATTATCATAACCTAATAACATCTTTGTATTTTGAATAAATTTTTTTTATTATATAATCAGGGTTTGACAATACATCAATGATGTGTAATAAGAATAAAAATAAAAATGCTTGTTAATAATGTTTCCTCCTTATCAGACAACTTTTGGTTTTCACCAAAAGCCTTCATCGGATGGATTTATGATAAAAACAAGGTCCATATGATGTTGTTAGGGGATTAAGGATATTATGTTTTATTTTATTGGAAAATAAAAATGGATTTTGATGTTATAATAGTGGAGTATAAAGGGGTGACCTTTTATAAGTCGATGAGAGGAAAAAAATGGAATTTTTTAAAATAATCAATAATACCCACGTTTTATCAGGACAAAAGACTCAAAAACATAAATATTACAATAATAAAAATTATAATGTTCAGTTATGGGAACAAAGTTGTTTTTTCCAAATTCAGGGTCATTTTAATCGCTTATTTTCATATTTTAACCCTCTGTTAAACACATTTTCACCTTAATCATGATTATTAATTTATATTATTTTTACTATTTATCATGTTGAAAAATTCAGATAATGTTATTTGAAAAAATATTTATCAATATTATAAATATTTCATAGATTTTTTAAAATTATTTTCACCAATTTGAAAGAATAAAATTTAGAATTATACACATAGACATGAGGATAATATGGGTTCCCAAAGAAAAAAGTTTATTCAGAATAGAAGTTTTAATATCAAAATTAAATATTAAATTGACTAAAATTACATAACTTAATTAAATATTTATATTTGTGAAATATATTTACTTTAAAATCAATTTAAAATATAATTTTATCATTTTAATTATATAAACATAATGGTAGTTTCTAGAAAAAATCAGCATTTATCACTATTCATCGAAAAATGGAACCTTATAGAAAAAAAATCACTCTATGATAAATTTCATATACCAATTTTTAAATTGTTGTAAGTTTTGTAAAATATTTTTTCATAATGATTGAAAATTTAATTTTAAAAAATGTGATCATAACGAGAAAAAACTGCCTTTCAGAACGAAAGTGTTGTCTTTAAGAAAAAATTTATTTTTCTTTCTAATGATTTTTATTTTTATTTACAAACAATATATGATGAATAAAAATGTGTAAACTACATAATTTTCATAATATAGTTATTAATATTAATACACACCAATTTAATTAAGTTTTTATAACAACATTACATTATATTGTTCCATTGGACCCAAGGTTTCATGTGTCGCAAGCTATCTAAGAGACTAAATTGAAGGTAATATATTTTGTGGGTTATTTATGATCGGTCTTTTGTGTAACATAAACTATTAAGTAAAATATTTTTATTTATTAATTTTGAGGTGATAAAACCAATGTTCCCAATATGAGATCCATTTTATCAAATTAAATACCAATAAGTGCAATAAATTATTTTTTAAATAAGTATGAAAAATGGAAAGAAAATAGCATTTTAGAAAAATACATTTTAAACATAAAACATGCATTATTATTATCTCATGATTATAAAAATATAAAATTAATGTTAAAAAAATTCATTGAATATATAATACAATAATTTAACTAAAATAAAACAACAATAGAGATCAATTTAGATAACAATGAAAAAAACACATTGTGCTTAAAAAAATAGAATTTTTTTAAAAAATGATTTCTACATATGTTATTTTTATTATAATTAAAAATTAAAATATATTCGAGTTAAAATAATTGTATTGTTTAAAATATAGGAGATATTATTTTACAATAAAAAATTAATGATTTTATTTTTAAAGAAAAATAAAATTTTCAATAAAAGTCAATATTTTTCACTATTCACTAAAAAATAAATCTCTTTAATAATTTAATTGAAATTTAACCTAAGATAATTTTTATAAGATGATTTAAAATTTTACATGTTTTTATAAAATAATTATTTTAAATTGTCTAATTTTAAATATAATATTTTCCTTGAAAATTTAGTATATTTTTTAATGAAATCTATTTTTTAATTAGAATAAAAAATTTATAATAAAATGAATTCTTATTTATTAAGAATTAATCGAAAAATTAAGATGTGGAAATAAAATTATATGTGTCTTATAATGTAGTTAATCCTAATTGTGTGACCAATTATATGGAAATGTATAACAGTCATATTTAAAAAATAATTCATAATAGTTTTCTTAAGTTTAGTGCTGTTTGTCATATATACAACAAAACATAATTTTATTCTTTCAATGTTCCATGGCTTAACATTCTCCCCACCCCCTAATAAATTGTGTCCTCAAAATTTGATCTTGTTATTGGTAATCAAGGGTCTGACAGTATAAAATTTCATTGGGTAAATCACACATCATAAAAGGGGTTAATTAAACATTGTTTATGAAATTCTGGAATGGAAAATATGAAAGTCATATATAATAACACGCAACTAAGTTTTTAAATAGTAAAAAATAGTAGAGAGTGAAAATAAGAACTTGTTAGAGAAAACTAACTACCACAGACTTATAGATAGTGATAGAAAACTTGTCTAGGATAATGTTAATGAATAAATAATAATAATTATATAATGGTGGAAGATACCATCAATTCATTTTAAATGAAGGTAAATTATTATAATTTTATTTTAATATACTTTTCACAAAGTTTTAGGATTATTTTAATATCATGGAAAAATATAATTTATTTCTTTCAACATCATAAGCAGAATTATGTCCATTGGTTGAACTTTGATAAATTTTCACATCAAATATTAATAAAAATAAATAAATGTCCATGATGATTTTATCATACTATAATCACTAAAATTAACTTTTGATGTATCATAAAATCAATAAAAGAATGAAATTTCACAATTCCTGTCTCAAATATTTTATCAAATCCAAATATATTAAAACATGTTATATAATTAATTAATTTCTATAACCTCAATAATAACATCCACGGTTCAAATTGATATATTCCACAAATAGTTATAGTTGAAAACCCTCCCAAATATGTATTATAAAATTGAAAACCCAAAAATTATAATGATTTCATAATAAAATTTATCCCTATATAACAATACGTTCCCCATAATTTCACCTACTAGACGTTTAAGTTCCAAGATCATACACTCTCTTAAAACATACTAATAATCTAAATCACCATAAAAACATAATGAAAACATATATTCATAATAAAATAATATAATAATTATTCCGCATATAAAATCAATGACAATTGAGGATAACCCATAAATCCCAAAAATGTAATAAACTTCCTCAAAGATGACCTAAATTACTTTTTAATCAAATCACTACCCATTTTTCAAGTTTACCAATACTGTCAATTTAGATAATCTCTTTACTATAACAAAACATTATGTAATAAAAATTAGATATATATATATATATATTAATATTTATCATTTAAGTAATCATGTTTTCTCTAAAAATAACACCTTCTGACTAAGTCACCTTTTTTGGTTATTAGTATGATTCAAAATATGTTTCAAATATTTAATGAAAAACTACTATATAGAAATACATATATGTTTCACTATTTTTATAAACAAAATATAATTAGTTTAACACTTATATATCATATTTTCTAAATCTAAAAAACATTAAAACATCAATTGTTCCACATTTTTCTTAAACCATTATCCATGATTCATTATTTTATTCTCAAATAATTCATTCCTAAAACAAGAAATATGAATCATTTCAAAATATTCATTAACATTAATTTAATCATGTTTCAAACTTTTAAAATATTAAATACAATAAAAATGGCCCATAATATTCATATGTCATACATAGTATTTTACTCTCAATACGTAAAACCATTACTTATACATATTTGTTGATTCTCTTCTTGAGATTTCCCCTTAAAAAAATAAAGTTCCATATTTCCTATACTTTATATATTTAAAACATTGAACCACTGATGATATAGTAGGGAGACCAATGTTGTCATCTATTTCATTTAGAAAAAATTTCATTTTTCTTTGGAAATTACTTGTTGTTTGTTCTTTTTTTAAACTCACTAATCATCTTCTATTTCTTATGAGATATTAAATTGAGTGATTCTTCCCACATTCTATAAATGATGTAATAAGACCCTTTTTTCCTCCATAGTCTTTATGAAACTCCATCATTATATTATATTACGTTTTAGGATACCCACAAATGTTGACATTTTTAATCAGATATTTAGATAATTGATTATTCTTAATCACATAGTTTCACATTCCCTTTCTTATTTCATGTCACAACTCATCCTAGTGGGGCCCATTACATGACTCCCCAAGCCCTCCTATAATAGACTTGGGGTTGGTGACTATTACTGAGTAGGCATATCACTAACATGAGAGGCATTGAATAAGTACCTATACACACACATATATATCCAATCCCACAAATTATGAAATTAAAAAAACACTAATGAATAAAAATACATTCATACAACTAAACATAACCAATAGAGAACAATAGATAGTAATGTGAAGATAGTAAACTATGCCAGAATACGATCCCACAAAATAAAGAGTCTGAAAATGACAATGTCCAACCTATAAGCAAGAAATAGCTACTGGCATAACTTATTGTAGCTATAAGAACACATCATCCTGTAAAGAATCTCACAAATCTCGGTTTGGTTCTAGACCACAATGGACTGCATCAAAAGTTCTCTCTTCTTCACAAGACATGAAACATGCGGGAAAAGACCATGCATGGGTGAGTATAACAATACCCAGTAGAGGAACCCAAAAACCCCAATGTAATATAAAACATAAATGTATAGATATCTATACATGAATATATATCAATAGAAACTTATCTATATTTACTCAAAAACTAGACCCATAGTCCAGACATAAGTCATAACAACCGCATACCCATTCATTGGATTCTATTTTATTATTCCATGAAATAAAATACTAGGAGAACTCACTACATGAGTATGATAGCTTTTATGAAATCCATCCATGAAGTATATTCATTGGGAAGTATCACAAGAGAGATAGACACAATGATATATCTAAATAAAGAATAAATACACTCATTTCGAGAAAACTCACCCATGGGTAGGGAAAGAACACGATACATGGATGAGGATCACTACCATGGTTGTGGAGTATACCACGGAACATCCTGATTCACCTCTTATGTAGAGGATCTATATCCTATAGGATTGGTCCCCTCAATACCTGAATCTACCTAGGGCTATGAATGGGTTGAGGTTGTCACTCTGGGCCTCTCAATTGGATCCAAAATATATCCCGAAATTCATACTGAAAGACTGTAATCCTGTGGATATAAATGATACCTGACCTTCTGGGGAAAGGGAATAGGCATAATAAACCAAGTATAACATGTCCATGTGGTTGTGTAAAATGAGATAAATCCATTTAGAATACATTACAATGCTTATAGAAAGGTCACACACTAGGTACCTTGACTTTAGGTACTGTTCGTGTGCAACAACCAGAGTCTGAAGATATTTCTTGTAAAAATTGCATACACAAGGTGTATTGATGGTCAAATATCATGTATGATTACCCAGGATCCACTCCGTATATGTTTTCCATGTGCCCATACATAGCTTTGACCCATGTATTCCAACTCGTGTACTTGTACATAGGTTAACCCATGTAATGGGCTTGGTCTGGCTGTGTAGTGGAGTACAAGTCATGTACTCCCCCCTGTGTCTGTGTTCCATACAAGATATATACCAAGTCCTACATAAAGACCCAAATTCCTTGTAAAATTTTTCCCATGCCATGTTATTTCTTCTTACATTTCAAAACCCTAGCCACTATAGAGTCTTCCCCACACATTGTGTTCCTCAGAGAACATGCCATGTTCTTTGCGATTTTCCAAAAAATTTATTCTTCCTCCGAGTGCCTTTGGTGATCTTTGGTCTATTGATACAACTTTTAAATCTTCTCAAAACTCATGATACTAGGTCATCCCATCATAAAAATGCGGATTTGGAATGTTTTCAGCATCCGATCTGCTCCAAAAATAGGTTTCAATCTTATGTTCAAAGAGCGGTCAAAGAATGATTTATATTGATCTACATTGATTTGAAATCCACTATTTTTGTTGCACCTTCTTTTGGTTTTCATGTTGTATTATCTCCAATATAGTATCTTTACATTTCAAAACAGACACATAATGATACATTGTTAATAACCCTATGGTAAATATGAAGAACACGGGGTTAAAAGGGGTGAAGAAAATCCAAATTGTAAATCAAGAAATGAACATCCATTTTCATTATTAAAGGAATTGATCCTATCCTATAAGATAGATAAAATAGTGATAATCAAAATAAAAATCAGAATAAGCATGGATTAATTCCCCAAAAAACCCAATAAAAGTCTATCCTACATGAATGAACGATCTGCGGGTCATCCTCTTTGTTGGATGATCTGTGTTTATTATTAAATTAAATAATGGGGGTAAAAAATCAAAACCACAACCCCTACCTCAATCAATAACAAATAGGGAGAGTGGTCTCGGGTCAGGACTTGATCTCAATGTGAAATGTTCCACATGTTGTCGCTCATCATCATTCACCAAGATTCCTACAAGGATGGGTCCTCTCCAAAACTCTAGAGCATCCAAGGATTTTTTTCCAAGGTTATGAACCTAACCATGGGACCATAGTTTTTTAAAACTAAAAAATGTGTCATTGTGTTAATTAAAACTTTTAAAATATAATAAATTGTTAATTTATTCTATTTCCTTTTAAATGTTCTGAAATTAACTTTTATAACCAGCCATCAGAATTTGATGTTAGGGCCTACTTATGGTAAATTTGATTCTATAAATGCAACTAGGACCTCAGATTTCTGATCCTAGAACCTATTTAATAGTTATATCTCATTTTCATAAAAACAACTGATAAATTGAATTTAAATGTTTAATTAATTTCATACATTTATTTAGGGCACCCTGGGCCTTAGAATCACTCAATGTCACAAATCTTGGTATCGAAATAATTCTATATAATATTTGAAAAACAATAAACAAAAAAATGATACAATACATTTCAATTGGTGTTTCATGAAGATAATAATTTCATTTACCATCAAATTCAACACTAAGATGATTAATTTGGGTTTAATCCATTGAATAAAAAGAAAAAGAATTGTGAGAGAAAAAATTATCATAGTGGGAAACCCCATAATCCTAAAAATAAATTTATTGGATTTATGAATCATGAAACCTTTTTCTATGATGAATTTGGTTTAACATAGGTCATTCAACCATTAACAATGATTTGGGATTTTATGATAGACATATATTTATCTCTATAGTTTTCAATAATGTTATATAATAATAGTATCTAATAGATAACTAATCCATCCTATGATACATATTATGGTGACCATTAATTTACATAATTGGATATTACATCATATTATGTTAATATTAATTAAATATCACGACAATCCATGAATAAATCATATAAGTATAGTATCATTCAAAACTTTTACTCATAAACAGTTAGTTTATAAGAGTATCTAATTAATTCTAATAATAACTAGAACCCTTCTTAGAAATATTATTCCTAAAACCTTTTTATATAATAGGAGGAAAATAAATATAATAAATTGTGAGCTGAGATGATCAGTAAGGGTAATCAAGGGAGATATCAATGATTAAATTAACATAACATGAGCATAAGGGTATGATAACATGATCTAAAGATTTTATATCCATACCATACATGTCATATATCCTAAAAATGAGTCATGAAATAAATATTGGAATTTCATAATACATTAATGCTTGAGGAATTAAAGAAAATTGTCTATGAGATCATAACATTGGTGTAAGACTTTTATTTTTAGTATACACATAAACTTAGAAAATTATTTCCTTATTAGTTAAGGATATGCTTCCATGACTATCATAGTGGATTTGGTTTACTACCCAAACAATCATAGAATCCTTGGTTCACTCCCAAGACTATAATAATGGATAGAGTTCCATATGTAACTTGGTTCACACTAAATTACTATAATGTTTATCTCATGTGATAACTTTCTTTACCCAGTGATTTGGATAAGGATATAGGTCACGTCCATCAAATATTGAAATTCACACAAATGCCTTCTAAAATATCATTATAAATCATTATATAATAATACATGAAAATAAATGGGTTTCATAAACATTTTTTCATAGCATAGCCTATTGAAATTAAATGGGTTTCATAAGTATTTCATTCTTTCATCATTGAATATCCAATGGAAAAGTAAGGTATTTGATACAAATATTTTCATAAAAAACATAAACAATTTATGATAATGAATAATTATGGTATCCTCAGATCGTATTTCTAATAAGGAATATGTGAAATTGGGGTTTTTTGTTTTTCATGAAGAGAAATAAAATTAAAAGATAATTAAACATTTTTAAAGAAAATATCTTTTCCATTTTGAAGAGAATTATTGAAAATATATGAATTTAAAAAAAACCATTGAAAACATTTTTATTAAAAATAACCATTAAAATTTAATATAATCTTGAAATCATTGAGTGAACATTATGAATAGAAATTCAGTTTATGCCATATAATATATAAAACCTTCCTTTCATACCATTGAAAAAAATAAAAAGTACCAGATTCAGGTCATAATAAGAATATTTCTTTTATTTTTTTAAAATAGATATATGAGTAAAAATAACTTCCAAAATCACTAGATGATTGTAAAATACATTCTTTAAAACATTTTTTTAAAGCATGTATATGGAGGAAATGCTTTTTCCCAGAATATAGAAATAAATTCTATTTTTCTTAAAAACATATTTTCTGTCTCTTGAGTACTTCAATTGAGGAAAATGAATGAAAAACATTTATTTAAAAAAACCATATTATAAGAGAATTAATGAGTTTCTTGAGATATTGATTATAATATTTCATTATCACAACATATCCATAAACATTCTTGATAAATAATGTTATTTTAATAAAAATATATTACCTCTTAGGTAGCATTTGAATCACAATCCAGCTAAATGATAGACACATAAAATGAAATTTAAATCAAAATAAAACTGATAATAAGAATAAAAAAATATATTCCTATTAATTATATACACAATATATGTTTTTAAAATGGTTGTTGTCATATAGAAATAAAAGTGAGATGAAAATACCATTCCTAAGATATGTCCTTCTCCATACGAGTTGGAACCTCCTATATAATGTGAAATGATTTATTGTACATATAAAACATAAACATACTCAAATTTATCAAAAATTATAAGATTTAATTATAAAATTTTAAAACTATTTTATTGAAAACCCTTTATTTAAATCATTGTTGTGGGTGATATCTCCATCATTTTTCATGTATGTTTTCATTTAGTAGTTCTGGTACTTGTATATTTATAATAGTTCACAAATATCCAAATTATTAGTCATTATATTAATATCATATATTTTAATTATATAAATCATTATAGTCATTCATAAAATATATAAGTAAAAAATTATAAACAACATTTGTTGAGATTGTAGGTCATAGGTGCTAATGAACATTATTTCAATTTTATGAAAACTGGAAATAAAGAATGTTATATAATAACTAACACTTCCATAATAATTATTAGTTATATATATATATATTATATAATTCAAATAAATCATCATTTCCAATATAATTAAATGGAATGAATAATGAATCAGATTACTTCATGGATGTGGTAGTCCATATGAGTGAATGAGAAATGCTGTTTTTTCAAAAGAATTGGAAGCTAAAATTGATGATATTATATTTTATTCATAGAATATTAAATAATACATAATTTTAATATATAAATATCAAGACCATAAAAACCCCCATCCATAAAAGATAACAATGGGAAATGAATTGTATCTCTATATATAGATGGTATGTCATAGGGATGTACAAGTGATACGTTCACATCCCATTTGATAGAAAGATGGTGAATAAAGGTGAGTTAATAATCATAATAAAATTTCTTCATATTTCATATAATTAATTAATTATTTTATATTGAGTATAATAGATTTATTCTAGGTAAAATAAGAATTAATAAGTACGTGATGGGTTAAGGTGATTACCTCTCATTTTAATGAACTCCTTTAGATCTCCCATTATGGATCCTTGTATTTGTTTTTTGGGAGGAATAATACCTTTATAATGTGAAAAAAGAAATCCAGAACTGATTTTAAAGGATATATTTAATAAATAAGGCTCAAAATGTATGAATAAGTGTGGGGATGGGGTTCCTTTTATAATTGAGGGGATTAACACTCTTGGAATTTTATAAAATATTACAATTTATTAAGTCAATTATCAATATAAAAGGTTCCAAATAGACTATAAATTGGAAAAGTTATGCAATTTTTTACCATATAATATCCCCTTTTCATATTTTAATATTTAATTTTTTATGTAATTTAATAAAATATTAATTTCATTAAATATCATTATTTCTAATTTAGAAAATCTTCATTTATTTTAACATATAAGGATTAAAAAAAGATAAATCTCAATATAATAATTTAACATAATTGTGATATTCCATATTCATTTACAAAATTCATTAAACAAATTAACTAAATGAAATTTTATTTCATTTTATATTTTTAAATTAATTAGTATATTTTTTAATAATTTGATAAATACCACATCGATGTTATATAAGAAATTAAAATAGTTATATAATCCCAAAAAAAATTAAAATTAAAATAAATTCTTAAATATAATATCATTTTAATTAAAATATTCATTTAAATTTTTTCATATCATTATTTTGACCATATAAGGACATATAATAGATATTTAAAATTAAGAGAGTGGCATTTTGTAACTGTATTTGACTAAAATATTATATAGGCCATTTTTGTGGAATATTTTTCATTAAACAAGTCATGTTTTATCTTATGCTGATAATCATATAATTAATTTCATACAATAATATATAGAATGAAATGTTACAACCATTTTGCTTAGTTTTATCCTAAATTAACCTCATTTACCATTTACTATGGCGATAAATTTTTCCACAGTTACTATCCTTATGGATGAAGAATAAAAGGATATTATTTGATAAATTTGGACCTACAAATTGAAAACATTAAATCTATTTAATAATAAAATCTTTCATAAATAATGTTAAAATAATTCTACAAAATGGAATGAAAATTATTTTTTAGAAAAATACTTTTTGATGCATAAAGAATGGTTTATTCTTATAAGATGCTTAGAAATATATTATATGAATGATAAAAAATTTGATTTAATATATAATATTTAAATTTATTTAAAATTATTCTCAAATAGTGATCAATTTATTCTATTAATGCAATAACACATTGTGCGTATTAAAATAGTTTTTTTCCAAAAAATTCATTTTTATGGATAGAAATTTATTTTTGAATAAATAAAACATAAAATAAATTAAAATAAACATAATTAGAATATTTAAAATAAAAATTATGCAATATTACATTTTAAAATTAAACATTGTACATTTTTTAAGCTGAAAATATTATTTTATAAAAAATATTATTTTTTATATTCATTAGAAAATTAATATTTTTAGAAAAATTCCAAAAAAAATTGGAAGAAGGTGGTGCCTAGCCAGAAGACCAAGGAATAATTATTATAAAGAAAAATTCTATATGATTCTAAAATACTGAATCATCTTACAATCATTATGATGAAAGGGGATTAGATCAATATGAAGATCATCAAGCCAGGTAATATCTTGATTAATCCCCTTATTCACAAGGCTATCAGTAACCATGTTTTCTTCTCAATAAATATGAGTGATGATGTAGTAGATTTCAATAGGAGTACGAATACAGCTCATCCAACGAGTGGTGTTCGGCCATGCAAGATGAATCACACCATTCCAAATAGCTTGCACAATGGCGGTCAAGTCACTCTCAATCCAATGGTTGGTCCATCCATGTTGTTTGGAAAAGGAAACATCATGAATCATGCTCTTTATTTCAGATTCCAAAGAAGTGGTAGTACCACCACTACCATTAATTTATCCAAGGATCTGACCAGCATGATTCCTAAAGATTCAACCAGAACCTGCAGGGCCTGAATTTCCTTTAGAAAAACCATCCACGATAACTTTAATCTATCCCGGAAGAGGGGTACACCAAAAGACTTCAAAAATGAGACAAGGTTGGAAGTAATATCCATCAATATGGAGTCATCACAATATGCCAAAGTCATGCATCGTGTTGTTGCAGTGCCCCTTTTGGATCGAAGCGGATTCACGTATGGAAATAAGTATCGGCATAATCCTAGAATCATGACTTAATGAGCATTTATTATGAATAAGAGAATTTATATCATACCATATCACATGGGGGAGCTATGAACCAATTGTGAGGAAAAAATTATTAATATGTTGAGAATTATACATCTCTTCACATCTCTTTAATTGAGATTTGATAGAGTCATGTATCAACCTCCTATAGTTAAAAATGTCAAAAATATAATTCCATAGTGCATAACCAGTGGAACATGAATGAAAAAGATGATTGGAATCTTCTCTCTGTGGGTTGTAGAGAACTCATTTAGAACAGAGTTTAATACCATGCCCTTAAAGGTGATCATCAGTTGGGATCCTATTGTGAGAGAGCCTCCAGATAATGGTAAATCTTGAAGGTTTTATCCAAGGTATTTTAAAGTGATTAATCCAACCAAAATCACAATCAGAGTTGAAAAAAATATGTTTGTAATAGTTTTTTGAGTTAATAATTCCATTGTAATTAGTTTTTAGACTAAAAAATAATCAGTGATGGAGAAATTTTAAGTAACAATGAAATTCATGATGTTTTCGGGAAGATGTTCATTTTGGGAGCAGAGGACTTCTCTGATGGAGAGGTTGGTGTTCTCAGGACATTGTCCAAGAGCTGTTCTAGAAATTAAAGGAGTTACAATACAATTATCCAACTAAAAATTGAAGCTAGAGTCTCTTGATACCATCCATTAGGTGTTATTTATAATGGATGAAAATGACTATTTTATAGAAGGCCAGATAGAGGAGGTAGGAAAATATGAGTTACCTTTTTTAAGCTTTCTATGAAATCTATTTTTATGAAAGATAGTTGAATTAGAATTACTATGTAAGAGATCCAAAGTGAGCCTATATTGAAGTGCATCATTAAATTGTTTGAGAATTTTAATGCAAATGCCTCCTTTATAAATGGGTTTACAATAATTTAACCAAGGAATGGTGATATGTTTCTTATCCACCAAGCTACCTATCCAAAATAAATTTAGAGAGGTGTTTACTTTTTAATAATACCAATAGCCCACTTGTAGACCATCATAGTTTAGACCATTTTTGAGACAATAGTATATTTAACAAGACATATTCGACCTTCCATTGGAAGATATTTTCGCTTCCAAGATGAAATTTGATTGAGGAAATGGATGGGAATTTCAACCAAATGTGAAGATTTAGGACTTCCTTAGAATATGGTATCACCTAGGTATTTAAAAGGGGGAGATCCTTCCTTTATACCTAACTCAATTGTAATGCTGCATTTTCAATTAGGAGAAATGTTTTTCTCAAAGAATATAGTAGATTTGAACCAATTGATCACTTGTTCAGAGATCACCTCATACTGAGAAAGTGCTTTTTTGAGGGTTTGAATGTTTCTTTTATCTTTTTGAAGAAAAGAAATTATATCATCCACATATAACAGGTGAGTGGGAGCATTAAAATTGTGTGACACATGAATGGGCTTGTGTTTATTCTGATCAATAAGTCATGTGAGTAAACAACTATGATAATCTTCCAAAATTGAGAAAAGGATAGGAGAGAGGGGGTCCCCCTATCTTACACCTTTAGAGCATTGGAAGTATCCTCTAGGGGATCCATTGATCAGAATGGAAATGGAAGCTGAATCGAATATGATTCTAAGAGTAGTGAGAAAATCATTACTAAAACCAAAATATTGAAGCACCTTAAAGATAAAAATCTAGTATATTGAATAAAAATATTTTATAATGTCAAGATTAATGTCAATATTACCTCCCTTTTTTACGTTTTTTATAGTGTTAAGACATTCTAAAGCAAGAAAAATGAAATTTCGGATGGATCTACCTTGGTAAACCCATATTGATTACATGATACTATTTTATCTATGATGAATGAGAGCCTGTTGAAAATTATTTTTGTAATAATTTTGTAAAGAGTGTTTATGAGAGCGATGGGTTTAAACAAATGGATCTTAGAAGAATTTCAACTGTGGGGATATGATAGATTAATTGTGCATTTAGACCATGACGAAGAACACCATTAGTGAAAAAATATTCGATATGTTTATAAACATCAGATTTCATAATATCCTAGTAGTGTTGGAAGAAACCATTATTAAAGGAATCGGGTCTAGGGGCACTCTCATGATTTAAACTGAAGACAAAATCATTAATTCCAAGATCTAGAAGATTGTTAATAAGTAAGGTGTTATCTTTATCATTGACCACTGTCGGAATGATCCCCTTTAAGATATCCTAGATGTTATCAGGTTCATTGAAAATAGTTTTAATGTATGTGACAATATGGTTTGAAATGCAATCTTCATTGTCTAAAATGTTGTCTCCCCCATGAAGAGTGGAGAGTGGCATATAGTCTATGAAATCTCTTTGAATGTAGTTATAGAACATAATATTTCTATCACCTTCAGAAAGTGATTTAACGTTGAAGGCTTGCTTACTCATGTTCTCCTTAATTGTGAGCAGGGACTTGATATTTATTGAGGTGTTAATTTCTAGATTTGGATCGATGTTAAACTTATAGCTAGTGTTGTGGGTTTATAGTTGGTTGAGCTTATTCTCAGGGAGAATTATATCTTTGTTTGTTTGATTAATATGCTGGCTACACCAATCTTAATCTATTTAAAAGATTTTAGTTTGTAAGAGAAAACTAAATCATCATTGTAATGTTTCATAGATAGCGAAAAGGTTTTGATGATGTCAGTGCATTAAGTGTTGTTGATCCTAGTATTTTTTAATATAAAAGGGAGAGGTCTTCTAACTATATCTGCTGAGAGAATGACCAGAAAAGGCTATTGGTCATAGTGGATCTTGTGATGTGTCGTGCTTTTTATGGAGTTACAAAAATCTAAAGTCGGAACATTCGTGAGGGCTCTATCCAATTTAGAGGCAATCACCCTATTGTAATGCTTCTTATACCAAGTGTATTTGGCACCCGTAAGATTTATTTCTATGATATTATTGTCTTCAATTGTGGATTTGAATTCTCTCATGGATATCGAAGCATGTGAAGGACTAATATTCTCATTATATTTTAAGAAGAATTAAAACCTCCAATAACTAAACAGGGAGTGTTGATGTTAGTACCAAACAAAGTAAGACTGTCCCCGATGGTCCTTCTTTCATGGTATATGTTCTTTGATTAAACATAGGAGAAAAAATAGATGTTCCTTCGAAGAAAAAATCACGGGATAAGTTTTTCTCTGAGATGTTAAACATATTAATATTCTGAATAAAGCTGTGTGAAAAAATCCATAGAGTATCAACTAAGGGGGAGTTTTTTGTAGTGCTAATAAAGGAATAACAATGATGTCATAAGTGCTGAAACTTAGAAGATAAAATGACTTTTAGTTTAGTAATATAAAATAACATAGGGTACTGATTATTAACCAAAAATTTAAGACAGAAAGGGTGTCAGAGTTAGTAATTCCTTGATAATTACAGAAAATAATCTTCATTTTAACCTATGTTTGGAGTTAAAAATCCATTTTTAGTATTTTTGAACCATTGTTCCAAGTTGATCTTCTGTTCTGTTTAGTAGGATGTGGGTTATTTTTTTATGACTACTTTTAGAATCATTATAAGCGATACTTGAAATAATACTATTATTTCAACCCTTCATAGGCGAATTCATAATGCTTTTGTTGTAATTTTTTTTATTATCAGTTTGAATGTACAGTTTCCCAGGATTCACAAGAAAGGTAGTAGGATCAATTGGTTGAAAATGATATATTGACTAAATATCAAAGCATAAAGGGGGAACACCTAAAGCAGACGCAATAGAAAATACATGAATAGAGGTACCTGAGTAATTATCAGATCTCTATTTAATGCTTGGAGGCATTGTAGGCGTGATATCCAGGTCTCTATGGTTTTGTGTCAATACTAGTGAAGCATCAGTTCTGTCTAAAAGACCAGAGCCATCCAGACACAAGGGATCCACCAGGGAAAGATCTGGATCTGCATCTTCCATTGGTTTGGGTGTCTTGAGCGTTTCAAGACCTGATGGTTGTTCTGGACAGCCTGCAAACCTGCTATTTTCCATTAATGAACCCAATTTATATTTGTATTGACTCTTCCCAAAATCAATTATATATTTCTTCTTGGCCACATTCCGATGGATCTTTGGATTTTAACCAGGGTCTTTCGAATCTTCTGAACCAGTGGTTCAATTCAACTAACCTAGACCCAAGGTAGGGAACAAGTGGTTTCAATATGGGGTATATTATTGTTTTTTTGTTATTTTGTAAGTTATATACTAACAAGATGACCAAAAACAATTTTATTTTAATTACCTTCAGACAAAACATCAGTTTTTTCTAGTTGATTTTCACTTAAGGCTGAAGGCCTATAAGATACAAAGATAGTGTGGTGTGAGGATACCTCGCCTGTTTTATTCTTTCTATAATATATTTCTAGTTATTTTCATAGACCCATCACTATAGCTTATAGTTCATTAAGTAGATGTTGATCACTATTTTCTTCTTCTTATACAAGTTCATCCCATGAATCACTCGAGGTTTTCATTGTATTTTTTGGTTTAGAGGTCTTCTTAACCAATATCTCAATCCCCTTTTTTGATGTTTCTGGAATATCCAAGATGGGTGGGTTATCATTTTTATTATTTCTCATTTCCTTCCATTCATTTTTCAGTGGTTGGACCACTTTTTTCCTAATATTTTCTCACAATTAGTAAATGAAATCATTTTTGGTAGAAATTTTTTTAGGTGTAATATAACATTTGTAAAAATTGAATGATTATTCCTATGTATTAATCAATAAATTTATATTAATTAGTATATTTTTATATATCTCATAATGTAGTTAATACTATTCATATCTTCTAATTTAATCACATGGTTATAATGGTTATATTTGAATAATAATAGTTCACAGTTTTTTTATGTTCGATGTTTCATGTTGTATATGCTATTAAACAAAAATATTATTCTTCTTAAGTATCTAGGTGTAACCATTGGATTGTGAAATTGGTTTTTATAATTCCTATATTCCCCAAATAGAATTCATTGATTTATAAATGGTACAATATAATGAAATTCATTTCCCTAAGTCAAAATTTTCCTTTTTTTTAATAATTACATTCCATATATAGTTATATTCTATAAAGGAGACATCTTATTTGTTACAAGTATTCTTCCAACATTCTCATTTTTATGATGCATAATATTTCCCCCCATGTCCTTCCTAATTATCCATTTCTCTTTTAGTAAGTGTATCATGTAACTTTTCATTGATGAGGTTGTTAATTATATAAAGAGATGTCTATATTAGAAAAATTATTATGGTTTTTCATTATTAGTTTTATTCAGTTTCTAATAAAAAAATCATTAAATTTTCTATCACATTATACATTAACATGAATCCTTTTATTTATATCAATTTACCAAAAATATATATATATAATGTGAGAAACTATAGGCATAATTATGAATGATATAATCCTGAGAAATAATTCACTCTGTGTTTAAATCATGGCACATTGTTTTCAATCTATGAACCTATATTTAAACTAAGACATCATCAGTTATCATCGGCTCAAATCTATTATAATTTATCTTGAGGAAAATTTGATTTAAGGTAAAAATATCATAAGGATGTGTCGAACTAGGTGCCAAACAAAGGCACACTCACCACACACCATATTGTTGGCTGATATATACTTATATCAAATATTTTGTGGATTATTATCCATAACTACTTTTGTGAAAAAACCATGATGACATGTTTTTTATTGGTAGGTATATATTTCCAGCAGAGACATATAATCTCTATCTTACTATAATATTTAGATATAATCTTATACTATGTGTTATCCCAATGGTTTTCAAAAAAGTTCTGTAATTTTAATCTTTAATGATTGAGTAATCATTACACTGATACTAATGATACTAAACCAAATTTTTTATATATAATTGTTACATATTTTCATATAAATATTCAATAAATATCATTACATCCCATGCCAAAATATTAAATATTGAGTGATATCGAGAATAAATACAAAAATATATTATTTTGTTACTTTATTCATCATCTATGATATTGATCTTCTCATTTCATAACCTTATTTACATACCCTGCTTAAATCCATTGTTCATAACCAATAGAGAAGAATCATAATAAAGGGTGATATTAGATTCTTCGTATCATTGGACATGATTGATATCAATCAATGGTTATAGGAAATCATAATATAAGCACAAGGATATGAGATCCTGACCAAAAAAGTATATTTCCCATCTTACATATATCATAAAAAATGGATCATTTTATAAAACATTAAAATTTAAAAATATATGAATCATAAGTTTGAGGAATCATTGTCATCAATCATGAATTTATGTTATGTTCAAAATTATAATAACATTTAATAAAATGTGTGACACCATCATAGGAGTATACACCATTTCATTTGTCGGTGCTGACTACTTAGACCATAATAAGGGGATGGATCTTGAATTTCCTTCCATGAATTCTCTTAATCCTAGGGATTCATAATCCCCATTTTGGTTTCTATCCCCTTTTTTTGATGATGGGGCCATGTGGTGAAATGTTTTTAAATCACATTGTTGTCCAAATGGGGGGTTGTTGTCTGGATCAATATTGACAACAAGATCTTGTATGCTTCCATATTTTTGGTGACTCAAGTGTTGATATTGTAGGGAGAATCATATTAAGTGTCTATCATGACTACCCTCCTTCTAGATCAAGAATATTTCTTGGCCCCCAAGTCTTGATAATAATTCGTGCGAATTTATGTGGAATTATTATGATACGGTGTAAGGAATTCTGGTGATGGAAACTTATTAATTTTCAATATATTAAAGGGATATTATTTAGAGAAACCAGATGGTGGATTTCTCTCATATATAGGTTATTTTTAGTATTTAAGTGGTGATTCATGGACTTTAGTATAAATATTGGTGTCCTGTGAGGTAGGATGATGTGCATTATGATCATATGTGGGTGATTCTATGGATGATGGTTATTAGTATTGTTGTTGTGGGTCATTGATCAGCGGTAGACAGTGGATAAACATCCATTGAGGTGGACATTTCCTATTTCATTTGGTTCAATTTTAAAGATTTTTTTATATTGGTTTATTGTGGTGTATATTTCTATACGCACACTAATTTTATTTGTTTCATTTTTCTTGTGGTGAAACATTTTGCATCATCCATAGGGCGGGAGACCTTACAAGAGGGATGGGTGGGATGGAAAACCGTATTCAAAATTTTTCATCATTTTGATAGATATATGGGATCCTTTTCATGGAATCTCACTCAATGTTTTGATAATTTTTTTACATCGCATTAGGTTTGCATTGCTGCAAGTTCCTCACACAATCTGTTGAGTGGGTGACTTTTAAGATAGAAGGGTGTGTTGGAACCCTTCATTCATATATCCTTTATATGTTTATGTGGGTTAGAGAGGTTCTAATACTTTTTATGATAATCATTATGGGGAAAATTCTTGGAATAGGGGGTGACATATTGTTTTGACTGTACTCATTGTAGTAATTACAAGTGAGGGAGGGAGTAAATAATTTTCTTTTGTTTGGATTTATATTTTCCTTACGTTGGACTTACGAAGAATTTATTAGCATGGATTATTTTTTTTATGGTATTTCCATTGAATGAAATCGTTTACCTCTTTTTTGGTACTTGAAAGAAATCTTTTTTTTTGTTCAATAAAGGGGTATTTTATCTCAACCATTTATAAGAACTACATAGACCATGAAATCTCATTTCATCAGGAATAAAAACATATTTACCATATCATAGTGGAAAATACATTCTAAACTATATAAAATAGTTAATTATGTATCACCACTTGTTTCCCAGTGTGGATTGTCCATGCCAACCTTTTTTTAATGTGGATCAAGCAGATAGACTCCATCCCAAAATTATCTCATCAGATATTTTGTTTTCAAAATGAAATGGAGGGGTATATAAATTCAGTCCCACTAAACCCATAATGAAAAAAAAATTCAACAATATCATAAGATAATTAATCATGTAATCATAACATAACCCATTTAAAGTAAATTAATTTTAAAAAAATATTATAATTTAATCATTTCATGACCAATGGAAAATAATTGAGTTTCATAGAAATATCATCATCAGATTCATACTCATAAAATTATATATTAAAAAGGTTATAATTTTACCTTATACCTGTTAATTATTAATTTACATAAAATGATGTAATAATAGATGAAAATTCATTTAAATGAGCATTGGAATGTTTCTTAAGGAAAATATCTATTTCATTTTGAATACATTTTTCAAAATTTTTATAATATAATTTGGAAATTTTATACTTTTTAATGAAACTTTGATACTTTTAAATTAGTATTCAAATTTTCAATAATTCATGATAAAGAAAAAATTCATATCATGTATGTTAAAATAAATATTCCTCTAACATTTTTGGTAAAAATTAAAACTTATCTTGTTCGAAAAAAGGACAAGAATATTCATTCCAAATTTTTCAAAAAACATCAGACATGGGTAAAAATGAAATTAAAAATTCATATTATAATTTGAAAAATTAATGAAAACATTTTGAAGTGAACACATACATAGATGAAAAAGATTCCCGACCATATATTAAAACTTAAATGGTTTTCCATAAAACCATTATATCAATCACTTGAGTATTTATAGTCAGTAAAATAAAAAAGAAAACATTTATTCAACTTAAATACCCATAAGATAAAAAAAATTAATCTAATTTATCTGACATGAATCTTTTAATTTCCACAATGCAAATTAAAGAATAAATAATCTTGATTATAATGGTCTTGAAACACAAAACCTTTACCTTAAGTATCGTTTATCTTCTTACGCATTAGAATCAATTATATAATAATTATATACTTATTATATAGAACATTAAAAACCGTAATTTTATATATCATACCATATATGATTCACTTATGTTATTTTATCACTTTTGTGTTGACAATTCATTGTGAAAATCATTATTCATGGATAACTGCTTCATTTTTCATTCATATTTTTGTTTAGAAGTCCATGACTTTTTAAATTGATAATGTTAAAATTATCTCCATAATGATAATTATGATAAATTTTAAATATATATTCATTATTTATATATATATATATTCTTAAATGGTAGATATTAGAACAATTATTTACATCGTCCATGGTGGCAGTAGTCCATAAGTATGCATGAAGGGTGTTTTCACATTTCATAAAATTGAATGAAAGAAAAGTAAAAAATAATATACCAATATATAATAATTTTTATATCTTATATATATATATATATTACATTATTTAAATACATTATTATTACTATCTATGTAAAGAGGAATTGAAAAAACAAATCACATCACTTTGTGGAGGTTGTTTTCCACACAAAATACCAATAAACATTATCATTTTCTAAAAGATAGGAATTTACAAAGGTATATATGATATCATAATTATAGATGAATAATCATATAATCAATATCCTATATAAAAATTAATCCCATCAGAATAACCATGCATGAATTACAGTGATGGAAAATTAATAATATCATGGTATAGAAGCAGTGGACCACCCTTACCCACAAATGATATTTTCACGTACCATTTGATGAAATTGAGAGAGAAACTACTGATTACATAATCATAATAAAAATTAGTATATTAAATATATTTAATTTATTATTTTATGATTAGTAATGATGATTTAGAGGAGGTAGAAGAGGAATTAAGTTGGTAGAGGTTAGGAAGTTCTATTATTGATTCTTAGGTAGGACTCCTTTAGATCAATCAATGAGGATCCATAGAATAAATTTTTAAGAAGAAAAAAAAATATAATTAATTTATATGTAATATTATAAGTGTAATTTTCAAGGTATAGAATTGAAATATTTCTAAATTATGTGTAAAAAAGAGAAAAGGGGTTTCCATTACCTGAGAGGGAAATGAACACTTTGAATTACTTAAATTATTTTAGGATAATTATTTTATTTAACATGTTTAATGATTAATAATAGACATGAACTAAAAAAAGAAGATATTTTCTATATATAATCATATAATTAAATTTATACTACTTTTTTTGTCATTTTAAACCTTATCTTTTGTTTTTATCTCTTTATTATCCAAATTTAAACTTAATCTTCATAACATATTATTCATTCTTAAAGAGTTATAAATTTATTTATACGGTAAAAAAAAATTCATAAATAAAAAAGGTATGAAATATTAGACCATTTATAATCATTATTTTAGAATTCTATATTTTTATTATTGTTAAATAATATAATGAAATATTATTTTTCATAAATTATCATTAATATCATTTTTGACACTATTTATTAAATTTGACTATAATGATATCCAGGTTGTTATATAATTCAAATAAAAAGCATTAACAAATCCAAAATATGTTTTACTCATCTATAACCTTTATCAACCACTATAACTCACCAAAACAATATTACTTTTTGAGTTTCAAACTACATTTCAAAATTTATCTACTACTTGCACAAGAATATTGTTATCGTTGTGTAAAATTTTAATGTGATTATTCAATAAATAGAAATTAAAATAAATTAAAGTTATTAAAAAATAAATAAACCATTTCATACAAAATTTAAAACTGAATTTTTCCTATGTTTACAATTTAGTAAAAAATTTAGAGAAATTAATGTCAAAAGAGTGATATTTTTTGGATTTTCATTACATAAAATAATAAAATTGTGATTATCATGGGAAAATAGAACTAAAATTATAAATATTAATTTTTATCTAAATTGTCAAATATATCAAATAAAATAAAATATAATATAATATTTGGGTTGATATTGAAACTATATCTCATATTTGAAACCATGTTTTACTCATTTTACATTTATTAAGTTGAAAACAATTTATCAATGTTACTATTAATAATGACAAAATATAAAAGGGTCCTTTAAGAAAAAATTATCCTCATGGTTTTAAATATAGGATCCATTTTTCAAGACCCAATTTCATTATGTGGATAATATTTATTAAAGATAAAAACAAAAAATACAATGAAAAATAGTTTTTCATAGAAATGCCTTTTTAAGAAAAAATCATTATTTTAAAAAATAAAACCATGATATTGATTCTAATGAACATAATTTTATTATTTATATTTTAAAATAAAAAATTTTATTTCGAAATCATTTATTAATTGATTTGTCTTCGTAAATTATTGAATAAAAAATATAGTTTTTAATAGAAATATTTATTTTCCCAATTCAATAGAAAAAAATCCTTTTAGAAAATTATAAATGATGTTATCTATGCTAATATTGGAATATTTCATTAAAATATTATATTCATTTAAAAATATTTAATTTATAAAATTTCTTGAAAATAATTATAATGTTCTAAAAAATAAGTTTTTTTGACGAAAACATATATTGACGTATAAAATGACATTACTAAAAATTGAGTGCTTATATGATAAGAATTTGTCAATGATTTTTTAATGATTAATATAAGTAAATATATTTAATTATTAGGTTATTTTTATTCATTCCTTCTAAATAATCGACTATGTTATAATGTTTATAAAAAAATAATATTTCACTATCAGTTTAAGCTTGGTGTTGTATTCTATATACACTATGGATCATAGTGTTCCTTTAAAATATAATGGTGTTACAAAGATATAGCTAACACATTATAGTAATATGTTATATCTAATTAAAAAGTTATTTATAATTAAAATTCGATCTAAACTCTCTTTGGGAAAGAAGAATAGTCATTCGGGATGTTCTCTTATTTATCCTTTGAGATGTTTCCCCCATTTTATCACATGGGATAAGACAAAGAACATGTGCATGCCAAGATCCATACATTATTGAAAGATGTGAGAATCCAAACATGAAATAAATTATTATATGTCTTAACCAAGGTTCTATAATTTATTTATTTATTCTTAAAAATTATATAATCATTCTAGTGTTATGGAATTCTTTACCCATGTTTGTATTCATAGAAAAAAAATATTAATTCCAAAAATTAAAAGAATTTTTATATGAAAAAAATGTAATAGAAGTGTAATTTGGAAAAAAAATTATTATTATGCATTTAATTTTTTACAACATATTTTTATATGAACTGTGAAAATATTTCTATGCTATGCTTTATTTTAAATTAGTCAAAATTTATTTTTAGGTGGAGTTTCGTAGAAAATGTTTGGTGAAATTATATTGTGATTTAATGATTTTACCCTACCATTGCCTTCCTTCATTTTTAAATTTTGTATTCCATGTCCAATAAATGGAAAATAACTTCTTGTAAGGGGTGGGTGTTCTTGATATAGAGAACATCAGAATTGTTAGTGATTGTAAAATTATATGTTCCACCGGATGTAAGGAGATCTTTTTGTGACATTGTTTATGACATGATATGTTTGGTTTGAGGATTTTTCCTTATCGTGTTGTTTTAATCATGATAATAGTAATAGAATACTAACTTTTTATGGGTTTCTTCTTCAATTTTCATTCAGATGTTTATTATTATGGTGAAATCATTCTCTCTAGATGTTTCTTGAAGCTTAGACAAAAGCATCCATCCTATGGGGATTGTGAATTCCCTTTGGTCGATGTCAGGATTTATTTTGGTACCATTTAAGTGGGTCATTTTTCTTTTTTCAAGACATCGTCAACTACTGTGATTTAAACCATCACTTCATCAGCATGTATATATCATTTGATCCCATAAATCTTGATGGTAGTGATTACTTGGAATTAGTAGCTCTTATAATATTTTTAGAGGATATTCATGGCAGTAATATGACAGGGGGGTATTTTAAATTATGTAATTCAGTACTTATGAAAATATGTTATATTTATATAAATTAACAATAGTTACAATTAAATTAATATTCCAACATACATAAGTCATATGTAGTTATATTGGGATATTATATATAGATATGTAAATAAACACTCATTAAAATTACAATTTTTGGTTCGAAGATTATTTTATGTTAATATCGTACTTGTTATGATCACTATGAGAATATGGTCTCAATTAATGTATGTCCACATCGTGAAAGAATTTCTTGACATAATGTACAGCTGGATAAGAATTTAAATTTATTTGGTGTATAATATAAGAATTCATTAATAGTAAACCTTACAAATATATACGTACAGACACAAACATATATATATATTATCAATACCCTGCATGAAGAGACATCATTAATTTTAATAAGGATTGTAATAGACTGAGGTAGTAGCTCAACATTGTTAGTTTCTTGTACATTAATATATATAAATTATGCCTAGAACTATTTACTAAATAAGTACCTGTAACTGATTCCCATCCTATGAATCAACATCTTATCCTCTTCTTCAATATATTTGATTTGGAAACCAAATAAAGATTCCTCTGTTTTTTCTAGGTGATCAAAGAAAAGGTTGTCATCTCAATTTCAGGAGTTTATGTAAGGGTAAATCATTTTAAATCTCAAATGTAGTGTTTCAAAGTGTTTTTTTTTGACTTATTTTTAAATGATTTAAAGAATAAATAATATCTTTGATTATAATGTTGTTCTCAATGTGTAACATTGAATCTTTTATTTTATTTCATAAAAACGTGTATCCCCATGAAATAATCCTTATTATTGGAATAAATTTAATAGATATTTTTTAAAGATACATTCATTATGAATCCCGGGTTATTTATATTTGAATCCATTATTTTATATGAAAATATTTTTTTAATATTTATATATATTTGCCATATTTTAACTCTTAGGGATTGGTTCTTCGTGATGTTATTTTTTGGATTTGAAATATAATTTTTAAATTATTTCCCATAATTATATAAACCATTTAGTGGCATAATTTACTTTTATGTATTAATTTTAAACACACCTTTTTATTAATAATTTTAAAATAATTCAACATAAAAGTGAAAGAAAATGATTATTTTATTTTGATACATGATACTTGTTCCTTTTAAATGAATGTGGGAATGGAGATTTAAGCAAAACCCTAGTATGATTATGTTTATTATGGGATGGGTAGGTCTCGTAAATCCTTCTAATGAATTGTGAAATGAAAAGAGAGTTTTATTTAATATAAATAACTTTATAAAGAATATGGGGTTAATTAATCCCATATAGTGATTGAGTTAAATGATTATAAATTACTCATAATATAATCTTTTAAATATCCTGTTAGGTGATTCCATTATGAATGATGAATAAGTGATTCCCCAAGATGATATGATATTTTTTTATTCTTGTGATATTTTTTTTAAATGAAACAATTTTATGAAATGAAATTGATTTTGATAAAAGGGTATTTCTTATCTTATCATTGATAACAATTTTATATTTTAATAATAAAATTAAATATTCAAAATTTTATTTTTTCATTAAAATATTTATTTACTTCATAATTATTATGTTTCGTTCAAGAATGATTCAAAACTAATTTCATCCTTTAAGGTGGTTTACAAAACTATTTTATCACACTCTTATATGACTATTTTTTGGCTGAAAATCAATTTCATGTTTAATGAGTTTTTTTATTGATGTTTCAAATATTTTATACTTGTAAGGGAAACTCATGTTTCCATTTTCTTCATAGGGGTTTTGATGGTCTAGTAGATCCCCACATTTCAAAAACAAAACAATGCTAATAAATTTAAACTCACACAATTTTTTTAAAATATTCATATTGATAATGGATATTTGTGGATGATTTATCTATGTGAATTTTCTATCACTTAGGGGTATGAATTTATAATTTAGGTGTTTTAATTAATGAACATTTTAAATTTATATCTTATATAATATGTAATTAAATTGCTAAATATCTAAAAATCTATAACAAATATGATTTCTATGCATGCAGTGAATCAATATTTTGAAGTGATGTTATATTTTTTAACTGTTTAATTCAAGATACATTTGTATGTATTAAAGCCTTTAAATATATTTATGAATTTTGTTTCTTCTTAACAATGGTTCTTGAAGTGTTGGTATTCGGGCATCCCAATATATGTCATACTCATTACAGTAGAGTAAAAATTCTTTCATGATTAAACCTCAATTATTTAAATGACTATAAAACAACATAATATGACATGGTTCTTCTCATCCTTCTGGATTCCGTATAAAAGGAATCATGATATAAAATTTCTCATACATGGTATGTTTTTAGATTCAATAATTAAATATTCAAAATGAAAAAATCAACCATTGTATAAAAAATATATAGTTTTATGAAATATGTAGTAAACAAAGTGGGACATAAATTATAATAAATATTTTTTATGTATAATTTGTGCATGATTTATCTTAATATGAAACCAATCCTAATATATCCATCCTATATTATAAGAATTTATAATTTTTTATAATTATCATAAATAATGGAAAACACAATTTTATATTTTGAGAATTTCAATATAACATAACTTTGAATGATATATAATAAAATATTGAAAGAATAGTATTATAAAAATTATAATAATTATTACCTGATAGATACTCTATGTTTATAAATTACATAAATAATTATAATAAAACTACATATTAGAGCTATTCAAATCATTCAATATGATATAACATAGTACATTCCTTATATTTTCTACATCATTAAAGATCTTTTAAAATCAATACATCCCTGAGTACTTCGTTTCATATCACTATGTAAAATCAAATAATTAATCTACAAAAATCCATTGTAGTAATAATCTATATGATGAATTTTAATTTTAATTATTTTTTATTTGGATTGATTATCATAATCATTTAAAAAAATAAATCCTCATTAACATTTATCTGATATCATTTGTTGAGTAATGTTAAATTCAATTTATAAAATTAAGATCATTTTCAATCAATAGATCAAAATATATTTTAAAATATACTGTGACATTATCATTAGATAATGTTAGTGTAATAATTTATTTATTAGTTTTTAACAATATCCAATATTAAAAATACAATCAAACATTTATGAAACATATATTTTCATAAAAATGTATTTATATATGATAAATTCATTTATATTAGGGAAAATTATTATCCCTTAATAAAAACATTAATCATATAAACTATTATTGGGAATAAATAGTATGGTATTCCCTGTCTATAGAGAAATATTATGAAAATATAGTTTTATTTGATAAAATAGTCATTTTGGGTGTTTTTATTGGTTTACCACATATTTTAAATAATTACTAAAATTATAAATATAGATTCATAAAAACACATTAAAAATAAATTATTCACAAATATATTAAATAATTATATCAATATAAAATTTTTTAAAATAAAAATGACTATCTTATTTTATTTTATAAAATATAACCATTATCTAATGATAATTGTGGAAAAAATGAGTTATAATATATATCCTTAATTGAACTCATCCTATGAATTAATGTAATAAATTATATCCAACAACTAAGAATAGAATCCATTTTCTTTATAATTTTCATATAAATAAAAACTCCACCCACTAACTATTCTTAATTTTGAATACTAATTTATTTATTAGAATTGTAAAATGTGCAATTCGTGTCATGTAACTATTGAATTAAATGATTTTATTTATATTATATTATTACATGATTCATAGTTTACATGAATATTCTTGAAACACTTCAAGAATTCTAAACAATTACATTTCTAGTGCAAATAGTAACCTCAATAGAAAACAACCCCTCCTTCCCCTTGCATCTTTCTAGTTTCAATGAATGACGATATATATTAGAGCCTTTAATTGTAATCTTCAAGAATTATATTTTACAATTCTATATTATAAATAAATCATAAAATCTATGGTTCCCCAAGATCTTCTTATAAATCCTTAATATATTGCGGACATGAGGTAACATTTATAAAACATAATCAAATTTAAATTAACTACAAATTAAAATAATTTTTTTATTGAAATGGTTATTATATGAAATTTATAACAAGTTACATCATTAAATGTAATTCAATATTTTTTTCATTTCATTTTTGTACACTATCATATTGAATGTATGTGTGAATTATATAGTTCCTTTGATCAACTATCATACAAAATTATATTCAACCCTAATCCTTCTATGTCTATGATTGTTCCTAATAGAACCTTTAATGTTATTTATCATTATTAATGCATACATAATCCCAACATTCATTAGAAAATTATTATTTATGGAAGAAACATGAAAGTGTAGATAGTAATCAATTCTCTCATTTTATCATAAAAATAATATTAATTAATTTCTTAAATATTATCACTATTTGTATTTTTAGATGTGGTATCTCAATCACATTGAATTTTTCTTCATATATTAATACCATTATAAGTATTCTATTGTTTTTATAAAAGGGTTTTTATAGGATATAAAATAACAGTAATTTATTTGAAGTTGACCATGGAAAATGATTTATTTTTAACAATATCTTTTTCTTTTGTCTAACCACTATAATTTTTTTCAATCATTTAACAACAATCTTTACTAAAAGTTAAATGTATAAAATGAATACCAATGTCAGTATACATCATACCATATTAATTTTGAAATATATATTTCAACTTATAATATCAAATTTATGTTTATAAAATAAGTATTGTAAATATATACTGTTCTATCATGTTAGTTTTATAACAAATGGAACTTTAACAGTTTATATGTAAACACCTTCTAAAAATATGGAAAATATATTATACCAACTATTTTATTATATAATCCTAAACATTATAGTCTCATTTTTAATTTAACTCAAAATATCATTATAATAATTGGAACTAAAAAATTTGGGCCACCTATAACTTAATTTCATTATACAAGACAAAATATGTAAACAATACTATTCAGTAATTGCACAATTTTTAATATCATGGATTTAAATTATTTATCCATTGAATGGAATAAAACATCTATTATTTTAAAGTGGTGTTTTATAATTTCAAATTGTTATAACATGTATTACATTCAAGTATAAATACTTGTAAAAATTTTGTTTTTATATCCTATACAAATTCCAATATTTATATATTCAAAAATTATTATTAAATAACACATTATTAGACCCATGATTTATTTTATAAACCAAAAAATTCCCATTAAATTAAAAAATATCCCAATATATATTTTTTATAAGTTTTTAATTATAAATTCATAGAATATTATTAAACCAAATCCATATAAGAGAATATATGGTTAAAAGTGCATCCAAACACCAAATTTCAAGCTGGACATATGCCCCAATACAAAAAGGATGTCTAGCCCAAATTCCAACAATATATATATAAATAATCAACATTAACAATAAATCCATTAAAATTATAATAACTATTTTTGATAAATTATAATTAATATCTAATTTCATGTTCATTATCCATAATTTATTCATTTTCATGGTTGAAGATAACTAGAAATTATAACATACCTATATGGTACCTATATATATATTTGGTATGTCTTATTATATTTATTATCAAAAATTAAACATAATCATATATTCATTCATAACCTAAATCTTGAATTACTAAATCTTGACAATATGGAAATGAGGTGCACTTTTTTAAATAAATAATTAATGAATTACTAAATCTTGACAATATGGAAATATAATACACTTTTTTTAAACATTTCATAAATAAAAAATATAAAACAATATAATTTAAACATGTTTTTTGAACATTACCTAAAAACTAAACATTAATATTTTAGAATTATTTCAAATTAAACCCTATTATTTTCTCAGTTAACATATTATTCAACATGAACCTCTTCATATAGGAAATACTTATCATTTATACACATAAAATCACCTAAAAACATATTATTTTTTATTTTTTTGAAAAAACTTTTAATAATATACATATAATAAAATATACCCTATTTACATTTTGATCTAATCAACCCAAACACATTAATTTATTATTTATAGACACTTTATATATAAATCAAAAATCTAATTCTATATTAATCCTTGATCCATCTTCTAAAACATTTTTTGTGGTATAAATCCATCATTGGATTTATTGTTTTCTATTAAGGCCCATGTTATGAATTATTTTGGGTAAATTTAAGATAATATATTTTTTAATTTCCAAACAATAAAAAAGTCCCATTTTTGTTAAATATTTTCACATGATTTTTCTTAGTGACATCTTTTTCCAAAATAATGAATAATATTTCACCGGGTAAATCTATTTAGAGTAAAACCTTCAAAATTTAAGAATTTATAACTATGATATGATTTTTTTCGATTAAAACATATTTTTCCTTATAGAATGTATATTCCCATATTGAACCCATATTGTTTTATCCAAAATCACAATATAAATTTATATTTTATGATGGTTCATTTTTGGGAATAATTTCCATGACCATTTTTCTAAAACAACAACATATTTTTATTATATTATGTATAAAACGTGATGTTATTAATAAAAACGAATCTTGATCAGTAAATTTTCTTGAAAAACAATATTTTTACATAAATTACATTTTGGTTCTGGGAAAACGTCATTTATTAAATTCATTTGTTGTATAAACATCAATAAAAATGAAATGAAAGTATCTTAGATACCACATTCATGATTTTTTGGAAAACCCCTGCAACAATTCAATGGAAAATAAATAGAAAAATTTCTACAAGAACTAAAATTTAATTTAAATAAAATGAAATATAATTATGAAACAAATTCTAGTTCTATTGAATTATACTCCTTGTTCAACTTCCTCTTAATTTAGAAATATCATTATGTTTTTGAAATTGACTCTTTCCTCTTTGGGAATACATTGGATTCTATGAATATCCTAACACATGGGGTGTATTCACCCATTATAAAGGTTTATGAAAATATTTGTTTAATACAAATAGATCAAGGGATCTATAAATTTTTAGTTCCTTACAAAATTATAAAATATTAATTTAATGTATCCATTGGAAAATTTATTTATCACATTTTATATCTATGAAAGAAACAACATGGATGTCTTACTATTTAAAACACGTTTTAATATAATTTTAACTTTCACAAATATTTCTAGATGTTATAAAAAATTGTGTCTTGTAGACAAATATTTAATTAGTTTTTATTTTTTTAATAATTTATATATATGTTTAAACAATAATAATAATTTTTAACAAATATTAAATTAAATAATGATAGATATTATGGAGAAAATAGAAGTCAATATACATTGTTTTATAGTACATCTACTTCTATGGTTAGAACCATGACGTGATGATGTTAAAAATTACATATATTACATCAATGAAAACCAAAATTTAGTTAATACTATAAAACATGGTTTTTTAATTAATTAAAATTTAATAAAAAAATATTTCTATCATTTAACTCACTTGATTTTAAAATATTAATGGACATGATGATTCTATATTTATGATCAATTTAATTTGATGTCAAAATGGTTACAATTTCTCATATTAGTGAGAAATATTAGATTATATTATCTCCAATTTATTAATAATGTATGTAAATATTCAAAATAGATCATTATAAAATCTAAAAAATTATACGGGAATTTGATTAATTTTACCACATTAATTTTTTTTAATATTTTTTTAAAAAATAAATAAAGGGATCATCAAATTAAAATATGAAATGATTCAGGTACTGAAAATTAAATTTTATAACCTGATTACTTACTTCAACAGATTAATTATTGAGTTCTTTAGTTGAATGATTTATTTTTCCTAAATAAAGAGACAAATCATGTGAAATATAATTTATTTTCAAGTAATAAATAAATTTATTTAAAAACTCAATACTTGCTATAATAAAAAAGCCCTAAAATAGGGTAATGTGATAATACTATAGTGATGTTTTATTATTTTAATAGTAACTTGGTATTATATTATATGGTGGATAATTTATATGTAATTTTATGAAACCAAAACCAAATAAATAAATTTTTGGTTATTATAGAAGTTTTCCATAAAAGAATGCATTGAGGGAATGGGTGGGAATTTATTTTTTTTCATGGTAGTAAATTCAAAAATGATAAAAATTCATCAAGAAAATTTTCAATTGCAGAGATTTGATTAAGGATATGATTGTAACATAACACATAGGGGTCCATATTTCTAGAGTGATAATTTATATAAATTTTATCCTATAGAAGAATTCCATTAAGATTCATTTTAGAATAAAAATAAAAAATTATTATTTTAAATTATATTTTCAATTAATAATTAATTTACTGTATTTGTAAGAAATGATTATAGAGATAAAGAATCATTATTTTCAAATTATGAATCTAATTTAAAATAAAATTTATATTATTCATTCAGTTAAATTATTAGAGTAACAAAAAATAAAGATTAATTAATTAATCCTGAAGAGGGGGTAGTTGATTTAAATTTTTTTCATAAAGTTGTAATATAAGAGATTAAAATTAATAAAAATAACAATAAAAAGAATTATATAATGATAGAATCCAAAAAAAATATTTTATTTTGTTGATCAATTCTCAATTCCATAAATTGATGATTAAGATTATTTTTTATTTTATGGTAATTAAAAAACCAGATTAAATTCATATTTAATAAATAACATCAATCCAAAATTAGTATTTATCTAAATTAATAGTTTTAATAACTATGAATCATGATTCTGAACAGAAAAAATAAAATTATAGAAATTATAGAAATTTTTAAATTTTAATTATTATCCAGATATATTAAGAACTACATGATGTTTTAGAGTTATTATACAGGATGAAAAAATGAAATTAAGTTGAAGTGATAGAGTAATTGTATAAATTAATGTGCAAGAAAGATATAATTATTATATATTATAATTAAATGAATGAATGATAAAAATAAAAAACAAATCAAAATTAAATAAAAGATATAATAAAATAAAAGTACAAAGGAAATGGATAATTTTGAAAGAAACAAATAGTTAAAAACTATGAGAGTTTGTTAATAATATTGATTTTATTGTATTCAAAGTCAAAAAAAATTAAATAATTTATCATTAGTAATGAAGTGTATGTTCAATGATTAGTTGGATTACACAATTCCAAATTTAATTAAGAAATAATGTTACTAAAAATATAACAATTTTCGGGCAAATATAAATCATAATTAGTTAAAAAACATAAAATGAATAAAAAAGTGTATTATCTTTGAATTTGTCACAACCCGTCCCCCAGGGATCGTGGTGTGACTATCGCAAGCATGCCCTATGAAGGCCAGGGGCAGGTGATTATCACCAAAGGCGTCAACCATCACGTGGGAAGAATTTTCCTATGATCCTGAATACACACACATGCCCAACCATGACCCAAAAAATGAATGGGGAAAAATATAATAAAACAAGTTCTGGGTACAAGTACAACGAAAATCATGTGGGCCAGAATACAACCCTAACAAAAAGACCTCAAAACAGAAAGTTACAAAGGGACTTGGGTTGCCATCCAGTGAAAACCCCACCTGATGGTAAGAGTAGTGTAGCTACTAGAAGCCGAAGTAGTGTGTCTTGTCCACCAAATCCTACTATGTCTCGTATCTTCTTAGGACACTATGTACTCCATCTAAGCATCAACTGTATTCCCCAGACACAACAAGTGCGGGCGAAGCCCGTGCTGGGGTGAGTAAACAATTACTCAGAAGGGGACCCCAAAACAAGAAGGAAATACCACAAAGTAATCCTCAAAGTAAAGAATGATGTATTATCATGAAGAAAGAGTATGAAGCACAAGGAAAACGCACAAGATAGATCACACCAAATATATTCTTGGGTATTGATAAAAGAGTACCAGTCACATCATTGAACACATCAGCTATTAAAGAGCTCCAACATTATGAGTATATTGGGCTTATCGGGTCACACATAACATGATTCCCCCTAACCATGGACTGTTGTGGTACTCATACCTGAAGAGTACCATGGGTATATCGAGTCACAGAGTCTCTCTCCCACTGTGGTCCTACAATGTCACACAAAGGTGATTCCCACATTGGGCAACTTAGGTACTTCTACACATCACATACCATGGGTCTACCGACTCACACAATATTTCTCATACTATAGGCCTGCAATGTAACCCAGAGGTGCTTCCCACTAGTCCATAGTTGAGTCAGATAGAGTCGCCTGTTAGCAATCTTCAGGTCTCAGCCAACCGCAGGGTTCCATACATAGCATTCTTGGGAGAACTGCTTATCAATACATTTTTCACATCTCAGTATCTATGAAAGTCTATTTAGATCATACCAAAATATCCACCTAGTTGAAAGGGTCGCAATGCCGCAAATGGTTCATCAACCTGATACCATGTCTGCTTGTTTTTAGCATTTTTATAAATAAGGGCCGGTTGCATCTAGGCCCGGTCTAACTTTATTAGACTGACTCGACCAACCCTCACTTGGGGTACCACACACCTCATTTGGATTCAACTAACCTGATCATATCTAGATTGGGTTAAGGTAGGTCCTGTTCAGCCTCGCCACTAGGCCATGCCCAATGTGTCTCGCTGGACCTGGCCCAGTTTGGTAGAGGGTCTAGCCCACCGGTTCGCCCGAAGGCCCGATCTTATCTGGACCGGCCCGAAGGGTGAGGGTTCGGCCTTCCAGTATAGGTCCAGCCTATCCTTCTAGATAGGGGTAAAACCCGCTAGAAGAATCTGGGTCTGCCAGTGGTGGACTGGTGGTGTATTGCTACGATGTGGAATTTGTAGCCATATCCCCTTCCTTCCCTATGGCATGTCCACAGAGCCTTTGTCGATCGTGGTCGAGTGACCACAGTTTTCCAAGGTAGCCATGATGTAGTCCACTACCACCATGCGATGCCAGGTTGGTGTCTCCTCTGCTGCGGCTGATGGGTTGTGACCTCCTCTACCGTGGTGTGCATGAGAATGCCACCTCCTCCAGTGTGGCCGAAAAGGGGAGAAAACCACGTCTAGCATTTGGTTCCGGGGGTGGAGATGCCTCATCCAGCATGGCTGATGAGGGTCGACCACCACTATTTGTGGCCAGCATTGGAAACACATTCTGCAAGGCCATTGAGTCTACTCTGGTGGTCTGATATCTGATCAGTCTATGCCTATGGGCCTCTCATGTGTCCTCTATCACTACATTGGTGATAGATTACTCTTGTCACAACTAGAGGATACGACAACAAAGAACACACATGCAAAGTGACCCAGGCCTTGTTCATGTTGTCATGTGCACTCCACTTTAGAGATTTCAAACATGGGGAGTCTCGGGGATTATAGTTCAATCAAACAAGTGATAGTTTAATCCTGGATAAAGAAATCCCAAAAGGTCACCCTCCCACAAGAACGCATGATCCATAGATCAACCTATTTATAAGTTGATCTACATTTTTTTTAAATTTATGAATGGGAAAAAAAGAACATAAACATGACCCCTATATGGATTGAAGTTATATCTCTAATGAGGGGAGAATCTCTAAGCCGTTGTTGATCATTGATTCATTAACATTGTTCACCATTCTTCAATGGAGTTTTTCATTCTTCATTGCAGAGGAAACCCACTAGTGGTTCATCGAATAATTTACAAGGATTAAGTTTAATTCCCCTAATGCACTAAACAAATAAAAATAAAACTTGTCGCAATGTTTTTGTTATACTGCGATGCCAACTCATTAGGTTGTTTCATTTTTGAAACAACGTAGTTGTAGTGATTCATTTAATGCATTGTTACACTATGTGTTTACGATCCATTAATGGGTTCCATTAATGCACCCCATCAATATGTCATCACCACATCGCTACTTTGTCATTTTACTACTCATCGGAGGAGGAAATGAAATAAAATATCTTTTTAATGTCATTTTATTTTTTTCAAAAAGGTTTAAAAATTAAATTTTCATTCCAGCCCTTGTTGGTTAAAATAAAGTACTTTCTAGGAAAATATTGGCATTCCATGTTCAATGGCGCCCTCATATTTTTTATATAAGCACTGGTTAAAAAGTTAGAAAAAACTTCTCTCATATTTACTTAACGTACCTTAAAAAAGATCAAAATTCCCTTTCATCCTCACTAGGCCTCAAAATCCTGTGTCGTCAGAGCATGTAGTTTCAAAATGATTCTATATAATTTAAAAGAAAATACACAAAAATTCTGAGACATTATATTATCCTCATCATAGGGATTTACATACCTGAGATTCAAAATAAGGGTTAATCCAATAAATGGGAGTACTGACCACAAAACTGAGCCTCCCTGTCCCATGTGCTCTCTTGGAGAATCTCGTACTTCCACTGAACGCAAACCAGTTGAATCAAAAATCCACAAAAGAACTACACTTTTCAAACCTCTATATAACTTGGAAACTCTCTAAAGGTATCCCCATTGCCAATTTCTAGCACACCCTAATAGATCACCTGTGATTTATCATGTGTTTATAATCTCAGATGCGACACATGGAAAACATCATTCACATAGTGAATCTGTGGAAGAAGAGATATGTGGTATGCCATCTCTCCAACTCTTCTCATGATAAGAAAAGGTTTTATAAACCATAGATATAGCATGCCTCCCCAACCAAAAAAGTGAAATCCTTAGCAAGGGAGATATGAAGGAACACACGGTCTCCCTCCTCAATCTCCAAGGGTCTCTATATCCTTTATTCTTAAGACTTATGTCTTCTCTATGCAATCCTCATCTGCTCCGGGATGATCTGTACCTTCTAGGTGATAGCATGTACCAACTGTAGTCCCACGAGTGTCGACTCCCCTAGGTCTGTCCAGCATATAGGTGTTCTGCAAGGCCACCCGTACAATGCCTCAATCAGTTCCATGATAATGGTGGACTGATTGTTGTTGTTGTACGAAAACTCCATTGGTGTAAGGTGGTCCTATAAACTATAAACAAAATAAAGAATGAAATCATGACGAATTTCCTCCAGGGTCTGTATTTTCTACACCATCTAACCATCTTTCTGGGGATGACATGTCTTTCTCATGCACAGTTATGTCCTGACCGCATCCTATAGTCCCTTCCAAAACCGGCTTGTAAAGTGTGCATCATGTTCGGAGGTGATCTTCAAAGGCACCATGTGAAGCCGCACTATCTACTGGATGTAGAGGAATCCTAAGACCTATAACGGTTTCAGCTCCCAAATTGGTAGGATATGAGCTGAAGTGTTGATTTGGTCAATGATAACCTAGATAGAATCATGTCCTCTAGATGTATGTGGTGTCCCCATCACGAACTCTATCGAGATATTGTTCCATTTCCACATCAGTACCTCAAATGGCTGAGTCAAGCCTATGGGAACCTGATGCTCTTCCTTCACTTGCTGATAAGTGAGTCATCATGAGACGAACTCTGCCACTTCTTTCATTATTCCTAGGCACCATTACTGAATTCGGAGTCCCAAATACATCTTCACCACTCTATGATGTACCACCAAAAAGGATGTATGGAATTCCCTCAATACCTACTCCAACAACACCACGGGTACTATGGTGCTCCCTCTAAAAGGATGACATGCTCGCCACCTATCAAAAATCCATCAGTATCTTTCCCTAAGGATTACTGATCATGTTGGGACTCAAACTCAACATCCATAAGTTGTGCCTCCCTAGCCCACTGTAAGAGTGGCGGAGTAACATTTATCAATTGATGGTAAGCTACTCCATCATCATCCATGAAGGATATCTTCATCTAGGATAGCTTCTCTATCACCTCACTAAGTAGAAATAAACTATTACTCATGCAAAGTTTATCTACTACCACATTCCCCTTCCTAGAATTATATATTATCTCAAAGAATTAGTCCTGGAGGAATTGTAGCCAATGATGCTATCTCAACTTCAGGTCCTTCTGGGAGAATATATAACAGAGACTCTTATGGTCGGAGTAAACTGTAAACCATACACACATCAAGTAGTGCTACCACATCTTCACAGAAAATACCCCCACTACTAACTCAAGGTCATGGGTCTCTTAGTACTCCTCATGCTGCCTCAACATTCATGTTCCATAAGCAATCACCACTCACTCATGCATTATAACACAACCTAGAATGGTCACATATGTGTCGTAAGAAAACGACGTACTCAATTCTCTCCTCTAGGAGTCTCAATATGGAGGCACTATTCAATTTCCACCCTATCACCAAGAAATTTAGATGGCATTTCTCTATCAACACGAGGGGTTGTCCATTTTGTGTCATAGATGATAAAGGTTCTTCTAATTTAGAAAAGTATGGAACAAACCTATGACAATAATCAGCCAACCCCAAGAATATTTGCACCTTAGTCATGATTATGGGTTACTCTAAAGCAAGAATATCCTTTATCTATGCTAGATCCACTACAACTCCAACCTCCATGATGATGTGTCCCCGAAGATGGACTTCCCGAATTTAGAAGTGGAACTTCGAGAGCCTACCATAAATATGGTTCTCAGTGAGTATATCCTTGACTATCCATAGGGGTGTGACATGATCAACCTCTTACTCTAAGTACACCATGATGTTGTCAACGAATACCAAAAATATATGGTCAAGGTAAGGTTGGAAAATCATGTTCACTTGTCCAATGGACACCACTGGGGCATTGTTCATGCCAAAAGATATCACCAAGAACTCATTGTGGCCATACTGGAACCTGAAGGCTATATTCAGTACGTCCTCATCCCATACCCAAAGCCAGTTATTTCCTGATATCAAGTCTATCTTTCAGAACGATATCTCATCCTTCATCTTATCAATGAGTTCATCAATTACTGTAAGTGGATACTTGTTTTCACGGAACCCTAGTTCAGGCACCGAAAGTCCACACACAACTTCAATGTTATGTCTACCTTCTTGGAAAACAATACTGGGACTGCCCATTGGAAAACACTAGGCCTTTTGAACCCCTTCTCCTAAATGTCCTCCAGCTGTACCCTCAGCTCACAAAGCTCTACAGGAGACATCTAATATTCTGTTGTGGATATAGGTGTCGTCCGGGGGTATATGTCGATGAAAAAGTCTATATCTCTATGAGGAGGTAGTCATGGAACATCCACAGAAAAACATATCCATACTCATCCACCACTGTAGGAAGGCTTGGACTCCTCTCATATACTACACCAATGGTGAGGCTAGTTAACTGGTGAGTTAACAGTTTCACCCTCCTCCAAGAAAATTTGTCTTGTACTATAAGGGTTTCCTTCTCACCAGTGATGTAAAACATGTTCCCATCTCAGTGGACACATTGCATCGTACTCTTAAAATAGTAGATTAGATCATGTGTTATGGATAACCAGTTCTTATCTATGATGACATCGTAAGGCCTTAACGCCACTACTAAGAGATCCAAGCCAAAACTATCTCCTCCCATAGTAAGATCACATTGCTGGAACTAGTGTGTAATCATTGAATCCCCTTTCGTAGTAGTCTATATACATAAATATTGAGCCAATATCTCCACCATAATTTCTAAGATCTGAACGAGAGCCATGAAAAAAAAAATAGTGACTACAACCGATGTATATAGTAACTGCAGTTAGGGTGGTGAAGACAAAGATTATACCTCAGATCATCTCCGGAGCACTATGGTTGTAAGCCTCTACTGCATGAAGCTATGCTAGCCCCTATCTTCCTACTCTTTGAGTCAGGGTGGACCACCTAGGGGTGGAACCTGTATTACCTCAAATTGTCACCCACCACCTATTTCTCGACCTGCTCCCTTTCCATATATGTTGCCATGCAGACTTCCTCACATGAACATATGACTCTGTCTCGGTGGTCCAATGACCATATTCTAGTCATATTCACGGTGGGTTGGGTAGTCACATTCCATGTGTCCCTATATACCGAATCCAAAGCATTTATTAACTCCCTACTAACTCCCTCTCAGAGCCCCACACTATTGACCCTACATCCTGGGGACAACCCCTAAAAGACCGATCCCACTTGGGAAATCATTTTAGTTATCTGATAGTGACCCTATCCTTTAACATATAACATTACATTATATTATGAATAATTATACATTGTAGTACAAGATAAGGATAATAAATTCTAGTGTCTTGGAAGACGTGATACATAATAAAAAATTATAAAAACAAGTTTTTATTTAAACATCATAATGGGGTCCTATCTTCTATTGTGCTTATACATCTACATAGGAATATATGGGGATAACCTAAATAATGGTAAAATCTAAAATACCAACAAGGGAATAATAATTAGAACAAATAATTAGCACATGGAAAAGAAGCCATGACATAATGATACAAAAAGGCATGTAACATATAAAATCATAACATATAAACATGGGATTATTTATAAATAGAATCTTATAAATGAGGAAAAATCATAAAACATGAATTTATTACTATTAATGGTCATCCGCAAAGACTGTTTCCAATAGTAGTACAATCCAATGCGAACTACCATGATTGTTTCACATAGTAGCATAAGCCAACGATAACCGCCAAGACCGTTACACAGAACATCTCATAAGACTCAAATTTTCCCAAGGAATTGGAGATATATCTTGTCTCACTCATATTAAATTTCATGAATATATTTTCCCCTGAAGGAATCATACATAATCAATCATACATAAATATAATGGTTACCAATGGAAGGAATTGGGTACCACTATCATGACATAAATCAAAACTAATGGGCGTATCATGAAAGTGTCCATGAAAAAAGGGATTAAAACATACATGGATGCTCATAAGTTAAAATAGGAATATATTATGGTTAGTAATGTCAAATATAAGTGATAAAATATAATAAATGAATTTGATAAATTTTAACATAAATACATTTTTGTGCAGTTTTAATTAAAATACTATAGATATTTTAAAATAGAAAAGGGAAAAATATTTATATAAAACAAGAAGTGAAATAAAAATTTGTTAATAATAAAAAGGCTTATTTTATAAATAAAATTCTTTCTTTAAATAAAGGATATAGTGCACATGAAATTGGGATAAAAAATGGTAAGTTCCCTTAAAACAAGTTTTCTTATTAGGAAGTATCTAGGAGGGAATCACTTAAAAGAATGTATATCCTAGAAATAGAATGATGGATGGATCTTGAAATGTGAGATAGGAGCATTTAAATAAAATTTATATGTTTTACATAAATATAAATGACAAAATCATTTGGTTAAACAGAATGATATAACAACCCGAAGAAATAAACGTGGTTCATGTATATTTCATTATGGTTTACTGGCACAGTATTGGGAGTACATTAGAAGGATTCATGAAAGAGAACAGAGTTTATCAAAACATATAAATAATGAGTGTGGTATGGGAGAGTTTATAAATCATATCCTATATTTATTTTTTACACATAAAATTGAATAGTATAGAGAACATTCTTGAATAAAAGTGAAATGGAGAGGATCCCTTACCGTAAATAGGATGGTGATCATTGATCGCACTTAATGAACTGATAATAAAATTAGTTTCATTAATTAATAATTAAATAACCTAATATATATAGATATATAACTCTATCATAAAATTTATATGTTAATTTATAACCATTTATATTGGATAAGAGGTTCAATTTCATTGCTTGGGTCTGTTTTCTTACTTTGTTTTAACGATCGGTCTACTTATATTCTTCTTCGGATAAACATTTTTGATGAAGGTGTTTTTCTTGAATTGATGTTATATGGAATTAGTGAAAATATAAGAGGTTAAATTGTAGTAAATTTAATTTGGTTACTTGGAGTGATTTTGGATCATTATGTAAAACTTTAGTGACAACCATTTTGGTTAATTGGTAGTTTTTTTCCACAATGAACATGTTATGTTTTATAAACCCAAACCATGTGTTAAAAAAGATTTATAATACTATAGATGAGGCATAATAAATATATTATTCTCTAGTTAAACAATAAAAACTGTTTCATTTCCATAATTGATGATGATATTGCAAATTAAAAAACCCATTGTCCTTGAATTTGATAAATTATCATATCTGAGATTTTGTACATACTACTAATATAAAAGAAGAGTAAAAGAGAGATGATAATAAATTATTTAATTATTATAACATAATTCCATTACATATATGGTACTGGATTTTTTATAACATTTATATGAGGATAGGTAAGGATATAAAATAAAACAAATGCACTTAAAAAGAAAAAAATAAAAGAAAAGAGGAATTTACCTCTTGATTCAATCTAACATAAGAGCCACTTAAGGGAAGAACATTTGGACTATTGAAAAGACCATGGGATGTGGACATAGGGGAGGATAAACAAAAGTGATTTAGGGTGAATATATGCCTGAAAAGGCTTGATATTAGTGAAGAGAAGAGGTAAGGAAAAATGGTATTTATAGTGAAGGAGAGGAGGGTTTTCATAATATTATAGTCATTAATTTATTATTTTCTCATAAGACAAGAAATTGCGATGATTACATGATTAAGAATATTAATAAATTAATGTTTGTTTGATATTTTGTATCTTACATCACTTATGATTTTATGAATAGTGGATTTAAACTATAATGTATTTATTAGGTAAATTAATGAATTTAATTATTCACTAAAAATTCATGTATTTCATAAAAATCCCATAAATTCACTAAAACCATTTTTCAATGTGTAAAATGAAAAACTGAAATCAATTTTGGAAAAATAATTTTATAAATATGATTATTTTAATATTTAATTAAAATCACAATTTACCCGAAAAATAACCATTTTAAAACATTTATTTTTTTATTCGAACATATAGGTATAACGTACTTCCACTTGAATCTTAAATATATACTATCATAGGTATGTTTAATATTAATTAGGGTATATCTCTATTCATATGGATATTTTTCTATTCATAATTGTTGGTTACTATTCATCAAAAATTAGGTTTTTTATCAGACTCCAAAACATCTTACTGATCACAACTGTGTGTATCAAATTTTGGAAATTCAAACACTGAAGTTCCAAATTATGATTAAAGGTAACATAGAAATTAGTAGTTCATTTTGTGGTAATTTTATGTGACTATATGACATATTTATAATAAAGGAATTTCCATTGAAAAAAATTGGATCGTTTTATTCTTCCCCCTTTATTAAATTTCACCCCTGAATTTTTTTTACATTCTATGACATAAATAAGTGCGGGTATTTTTCATTCATTACCTCCTCCAGTTCCCATATTGCCTATTTGTACTTATGGTTCCTCCATAGTATGACCAAATTATTAGTCATTTTTATGTGGAACATTATCTCTATGATCAATGATCTTCACTAGCTACTCCTCATAAAAAAAATAAACCTCCAACTGTACCACCTCTGAAGAGAGTACATGTGAATGATCTGGTATGTACTTCTATAATTGGGAGACATTGAAGACATATTTTACATTGGCCATGGAAGGTGGGAGTGCTAGTCGATAGGCCACATCCCCAACATGATCACGAATATCAAAGGGGTTGATTTACCATGAACAAAACATCCGTTTCTTTCCAAACCTCAAGACTTTCTTCTAAGGAGATATGTGTTGAAATACTAAGTATCCATCATTGAACTCAATGTATTGTTGATGAATATATGTATTACTGTATTGTCAAATTTTGGTTACCTTGATATTCTATTAAACATTTTTCCTCTTCTCCCCCATTTCATTCACCATTTTAGGTCCAACCTGTTTATGCTAAATGACTTCATCCCAACAAGACAGTGTTCTACACCATTTCCCATAAAGGGCTTCATATTGTGCCATTTGGAATCTTGATTGGAAACTGTTTTTATAGGGGAATTCAACTAGTGGAATATGTTCATCCCAACCTCCATTGAATTCCATAAAATTGGTTCCCAAATTCTCTTCCAATGTCTGAATAGTATATATAGATTGGGCTTCTGTTTGAGGATTAAAGGACATAATAAAGTTTAGTTCAGTTCTTAGAGCATGTTGGATAATTTTCCATAAATTCAAGGTGAATCTCTTATCTTGATTGGATACAATAGATATATTACTTTACACTTCTTTAATGTATATCTTTTCAAGTTGATCTATTGAGAATTCCTCTCAAATTGCGATAAAGTGATCTAAATTTGTAAGATGATCCACAATAACCCATATAGTAATGTTTCCTCTTGCTGTCCATGGATGTCCAGTGAAAAATTCTATGGTGATGTTATGCCAATACCATGTTGGTATGGGTAGTGGTTGCATCATCATATTATTCTTTTTCCTCTCATCCTTCACATGCTAACATAGCAGTCACATTTAGGTATATTTTGTAATCTCCCTCTTCATATTGTCCCATTAAAAGTTTTCTCAGAGATCACGATACATATTTATAATCCCTGAGTTAGTAGAGAAGTTTGATCTATGTGCTTCATTCATAAGCTCCATCTTTAAATCTAGATCAGATGGTACACTTAATCATGAAATAAATCTTACAACTCCTTCCTCATCCATCATGAACTATGAGGATTTCCCATTTTAGATAGCATACTCCATTTTCAGAATTTCCAAACCTTTTTTGTGGGTATCCTTTGTTTTCTCCATGAGTGAAGGTTGTGCAGTCATTTGAGAAAGGATTAATGATATTACTCCCATAATGATTCACATGTATATCCTCTGAAAATCCAAGAACATTGAATCCATTTCAATTATCATCATTGATAGAGATAGAAATCCATTCTACTTAGAGAAACCATAACCTTATTTGTCATACCGTGATGGTATTGTATTGAGCAGTCATAATCCTTAAGGATCTCTATCAATATTCATTGGTGAATTTTAAGATCTTATTATGTGAATATATATTTGAGACTCTTTTATTCATTATATATCTCACACTTCTCCCCAAATAGATAATGCTTCCAGATTTTCATTCCAATGATCACAGCCTCCAACTCCATGACATGGGTGAGATAGTTTTTCTCATGGATTTTAAGCTACAATGAGGAATTATGTATCAATTTATCATTTTTCATCATCACACATCCTAGGCCCTTATTTGAAGAATCACTGTGCACCACAAAGTGTTATCTACTTTCTATGAATATGAGTATTGGGGTAGTGATTAACCTCTTTTTAAACTCCTTAAAACAGTCTTCACATTATTAAGTCCAGAAAAACTTCACCCCAATCAGTGTCATCCGGGAAATTGTGTTTGAAAATCATTAAAATTTCTTCAAAAGTCATCTATATTACCTACCTAGACCCAGAAAGTTGTGTATCTCTGTTACAAATGTTGAATTGGTACACTCTTCATTTTCCATTGTCTTGGAAGGATCCACAAATATACCTTTACTGGTGATAACATGCACCAAGAATGATACTCCCTCCATCCAGAACTCACATATGTTGTAATTTTAATATAACTTATCCTTTTTAAAAGTATTTAAAATAGTATTAAAATGATCCTCATGTTCCTCCTTTATCTTGGAGTATATCAGAATATCATCAAAAAAAGGATACAACAAATTTTTCAAGGTAATGTCTAAAGACACTATTCATTAAATCCATGAAAATTGTTGGAGAATTAGTGATTCTAAAAGGCATCACAATTAACTCATAGAGTCCATACATCATTCAAAAGGAAGTATGGGTAATATCTTCCTTTCTCTCTTTTAATTAGTGATATATCAACCGAAGGTCCACCTTAGAGACATAACAGGCCCCATGAAGCTGATCAAACAAGTCATCTATACATGGAAGGGGATACTTGTTCTTTATCATGATTTTATTGATCTCATTATAATCTATGTAGTGGTTCATTGATCCATCATTCTTCTTGATGTAGATGACTGGGATAGCCTATGGTGTAACACTCAGGTGTATAAAACCCTTCTCCAGATTCTCCTGTATCTGTTTCTTCTACTCCTCCAGCTCTACAATGTCTATTCTATATGGTTTCTTTGATATAGGTAGATATACCAGAATAATTTCAATTGAGAACTCAACCTATTTATTAGGATTAAGATAAGAAAACACTTTAGGGAATACAATAGTGTAATCCCTCACAATGGGCATGTCTTTATGCATGATTCTCTCCTTTGTCCATATCATTTGAGATAGACATGCTTGATCATAAGGAATTAATATCCACACATGAGACAATGATTCTAAAGGAGATTCATCTTCTTCCATAAACATGTAATGAATTGGAGGATTCTTTAGGATGTGATGAGATACCTCCCTTTACTGACAGTTGATGTTGTCTTGGTATAAAGATAGTGAATCCATTAATAGGATAGCGTCAAACTCCACTAAAATAACTATAACAATAAATTTTGGGAGGTATATTCCACATACATTAACGGTGGATGAGTTATAAATCATGGACAAAAAAATTTCCCCATTCTTTGTTCTCATAGATTACATTTCCTCCAAATTTTGAGGCGGTGTTTGAATAGTTCTACTAAACATGAAAGATATGAAAGATTATGTAGAACCTGAATCAAATAGTACATTCACTATTTTTGAATGAATAACTATCGTACTTGTCACCACATCATTTTACAACTCCTCCATAGTAGTATCAATTGAATATTCCCTTCCTTGTTGCTTTAGAGGTTGTTGTTGATTTCCTACGATAACCCATGGCTAAGGGAAATTGTTTTCAAAATTCTCAGGCTCGTTTTAGTTGTAACAATCCACCAGTGTTTTAGCATTTATCTAAACCTTCATTTCATCTCCCTCATTAGATGGATTTTTCATATCCCTTCAACTATTCTTGGCCAGATTTCCTAGCATTCAACATTTAATGAAATTCCCAGTTCCCTTTAGATAGTTCCCTGGATGCTTATTTGCACAAATTTTACTAGTAGGATATTCGGTCTTCTTTCCATCATGTGATTTTTTTAACTTCCAGTGTTGTTCTCCATTTTTCTCATCGTATCATTGGGCCCACAACACCATTGTGTAACATCCTAGGTAAATAAAGAATAATACATTTTCATACATATTAATATTTATGAATTAAATATTAATTTTACTTTAAAGGGGTTGTTATGTTCGATAGCGTACCCAATATGCAACAAAGAGTTTCTTTGAAATCTTACGTTGCACACTAGTAATAAAATAATATTATTTTTAATGATAGTTAACACGAAGTCGTTGTATTGGAGGTAATGAATAGAAATAACTAAAATATGATTATATATGTTTGTTAAATGTTTTTACATTTATCCAATAAAGGATAAAGACTTAAAATATGAAAAGAATTCAATTCTAGGCATATATACTCTAATTTTCACTAAAGGTCCACTTATCGCCTTTTGATGGAGAACCCTCTTTAAATATAGTTTTGTTCACTTTTATACACTCTTTTGGACCAAATATAATTCTTCTTTAGAATCGGGACATCAAAATTTACATTGTGTAAATTTTTGGTATTTTTTCGATAAAGTTTATTTTTTTAATGAATAGTGAAAAATTTTGTATTTTAATTCAAAACCTATTTTTAATCTAATTTATTTATACGATTAGATTATCTTTTGAATTGGTTTTAAAGTGAAATTAGAATAAATTTTTATAATATAATCCAATAGTGGTTGTTGGAATTAATTTCACTTTGAAATTGAACTTAAACTAGTGTCAATCATTTGATATATATTGTTTCATAAAAACACGCTATTTGTCATGACAGTGGGAATTAGTTATTAAATTAATTAATATAACATATATGATTTGAATTTTTTAAAATAGACATCATTTTGGTATTTGGAATATAAAATATAGCTTAGGGTGAAGTTTGGATATTTTTCTGAAAAACTTCAATTTTTGATGAATAGTGAAACCACTAAGTGGTACTTAAAAAAAGATTTTTTTTGTTTAAATGAAATTTTACCATCTCTGTGTTTTGACTTTCAAGAATCCGACATACATGGCTGTCATTAAGAAGTAAATTGTGGTTCAATGGGATTAAAATATTTTTTGTTGAATAGTAACTTTTAAGTTTTTAATCGCGATTAGAGATAATTAGTGTAATTTAAGGTAAAAATAATGTTTCAATAATATGAAATGACCTTGACACATGTCCTACCCTTATTGGATGTGTCATGGACGACCAATAAAATCCATGTGTCAACTTGGGGACCCCATGGAGCCACTTTGGTAGGAAAATAACATTAATAATATTTTCTTTAATGTTAAAATAAAAATGTCACAAACATGTGTTGTTTAACTAAAACAATTTTTAAATGGGGTTATAAAAGTCATATTTTTGACTATAAATATTCGTTAGAAATATAAAATGATTTAATACATCATGATATTTGTTTTATAATTTTTAGACATTAAAATAATTTATTTATTTATGACACCATGATGATGCAGCGATTACCTCATTATTTAACAATTTAAATAAAATGAAAAGATAATGTAAAATCTAAGACCTAGACTTGTCAAAAACTTATTGTATGGGTGTATTTAGAACCCTTATCACCTTATCCTAGAAACATCTAATTTTGGGACCTTTAAAAACCGAAACTCATTTTATAATAAATTAACCTTTTATATCCTTCCAAGAGTGCCCCTCCTCTCCTCTTATAAAAGGCCCCCACCTCTACCACCTTACCCGCACCTCTAAAGCCTTTGTCTCGGCCAAACCATTCCCATTTTGTCTCTCCACATCCCTATATTTCTCCTAGAAGCCTAAATTTAGGAAGAAGTCTTTTCAAGGAAGCCTTTGATCTCAAATCAAAAAGAGTTACCCGATTTAAAGGTAGTGTCTTCTCTTATGTTCTTATGTTTTATTTTGCTTCTCCAGCCCCCTAAACACTTTTTATTCTTTTATTTTGCAACAAGACCAGTATCATCAATATACTAGGATTTTTTTATGAGAAATAATATATATACACCTACACACACCTACATCTAATGGTTAAAGAGCATACTATTTCCGTGGATGGCGAATTTCTACCTCAGGAAATGATGATTGTTCAATATTTTTCTAACACCATCAAAGGTGGCCATTAATATGACACTATATTTAAATATGATATATAATATTTTTATATTTTCCTTAGGCTTCTATATTTTTCATTTATGGCATACCTTTATGGCTTCCATTATGTGTATACGCGATATCATAAATTTAGGAAGTGCGGACTACCGCCCCCTCAAAGTGATTTGATTCGTTAATGCCATATGTGGGATGTATAAAGGATGGAGTTAATGATATTATATATGAACTTATACTGTAATTATAATATACCATTATGTCATTATGACTCCATTCATTATAATATGAAATAGAAATGAAAGTAGCGTTCATGCGTACGTACGGCTTACCATCTCCATGAACGGTGCATTTAATTTCATAATTCTAAATTTTATGTAACATTATAAATGAATGTATATACTGGATATTTATGCTATATATGATATATACATAATTATTATAACTCTGGATATAATGGATACATGAACAACTTTTAATTATAAAGAGTTTATTTTTGACTCATGTACCAATGATCGTTAAAACGACCGTTATTAATTTAAATAATTACATAGTGTTCATGACAAGGTAATAAGTGATATAAAAGGAATAATGAACATCAAGAAGGTTATTAAGAAATTATAAATTAACTCAAGTTTATTATTCATGAGATTAAAGAGAAATCGATTCATGTCGGACTCGAGGTAAGGGATTTCGTCTCAATCTCCATTCATTGTGGCATATTTTGTTTTATACACAACTATCTTTTATACAGTGTATAAACCCCTTTTACTTTTACAATTATTCAAAAGGAATATTTTTTTATACGAAGTATTTTACTAAACGACAAAAGGAATGTTTTTTTGTCATACGTATGCGGCGATAATGACTTCTCCACCGCTGTGACCATTATTTGAGTTTCGGCTTCCTCTACAAGTCACAACCTAACTTTTTTTTAAATGAAAAATAAATACCATATTTTACTTTTCTTTTATCTTGGTATTGAAAATGGTTTTCATAATTTTTTTATTATATCAATGTGTGTATTGATATCTTGTGATTGAAATGTGGAAATGTTATGTTTCATTTATACATGTTTTACGTGATACGATTATGTTATAGTTCTTGGGAATTGTTATGAAGACGGATGGTTCCGTGATAAACTAAGGGAGGGTGAGCCCAATATAGCTCTCCAATGCATTGGGTAATGCTATGGAGTTAAACGTTATGGTTTCTCCGAATAGATTTAGAAAATATATTATAATGGGTATTCCAAACGTAACCATGAGGGTTACTCCCTACGTAAGAATGTTATGAATGCCTCAAGTTACCTTTATGTCTTATGATTTCGATGATTTATTCATGATTTGATGAGGTATGTTAAAATGATTATGTTTTATGAGTAAATTATGATTTCATACATGGACTAATGTTTTCATTTCATACTTTTATATCCCTTAATGAGCTTTTTATGCTCATCCCATGTTTTTGAAATGATTTTCACAGGACTTAATTTGGAATAGAGTTAAGGATGGGATCAAGGATAACTCATGCTATCTAAAACATGAAACTAGACATGTTTCTTTTTAAGAGTTTTTATTTTATTGAAACTTAGTATAAGTGTCTACTTTGTAATCTTTTGAGATGTAATAATTATGTACTAATTCTCTAAAACTATAAACCTTAAAAGATCCTCAATGTAAATTATTCATTTAATTCAATATTAATTAAGGTTTAAGTCCGGTGCCTTTTAGTTGGTATCAGAGGTCGGTTTAGATAACTTTAGGAGTTAGAATTCTATTAAATGATTATCCAAAAATAATTTTTTATGGTCAAGTTGAAATGATATATCATTTAAAGATTACCATGTTGCTTCACCTAATGTATTTCAATGTTAAGAATGGTTTTTTGTAGGGGAAACATACATGATTTTTTCGGAATGCATACTGAGGAAAATGACCTTCAAAATCAACATACTGAGATGGTCAGAATCAGAATTGAGCATTTTACTACAGTGATGGATCAGTTGAATCAATTGATAAATGGTGGTTATGTTATTGATGATATATGGGTGTTTTCTAAAAGTAAAGAGGACCATGAATGTCATTTAAGGGTTATCCTGCAAACCTTAAAAAAAACTGTATGGAAAATTCAGCAAGTGTGAGTTTTGGTTACAACAAATTTCTTTCCTTGGTCACATTGTTTCAAAAAAATGGCATAACTATTGATCCTGCTAAAACAAAAGTTGTTGAAGAATGGCCAAGTCCCACAAATGTAACCATGACCCGTAGTTTTCTTGGTTTACCAGGTTACTACTGAATGTTTGTTGAAAATTTTTCATGGTTAGCTAGTCCAATGACTAAGCTAACTTGGAAGGGTGTTATGCTTATCTGGACAAAAGAATGTGAATATTGTTTTTAGGAGTTGAAAAGAAGATTGGTGAATGCTCCAGTTTTGGCACTTCCTTCCAGGAATGGTGAGTTTGTTTTATACAGGGATGCTTCGTTGAAGGGACTTGGTTGTGTCCTTATGCAGAATGATCAGGTAATTTCATATTCTTCACGTCAGTTGAAAACTCATGAGGTAAATTACCCTACACATGACTGGGAATTAGCTGTAATTGTTTTTGCTCTAAAAATTTGGAGCCATCATTTGTATGGAGTAATGTGTGAAATATATACTAATCACAAAAGTTTGAAGAATATATACACTCAGAAAGAATTGAACATGAGATAGAGGAGATGGCTAGAATTAATTACGGATTATTATTGTACAATTCATTACCATCAGGGAAAAGAAAATAAGGTGGATGATGCTTTGAGTCGAAAAAGTAATGCTTTATTAACCATGCTACGTTTGGAACGAGATCCTTTGGTTTTTGATTTGATGACCTCTAGAATAGAAGTTGTTGGTACATGAAGTTCTTCTATTTTTCTTCATGAATCAGTGAGATCATCTCTATCGGACAGAATTAAGCAAGCGCAGAAGAAAGACAGTGGGTTGTAGAAAAAGGTAGAGCTGTTTCAAAAGGGTATGTTGCTGGAATTTAATATTGATAATGATTGTGTTTTAATGTTTGGGAAGAGATTATGTGTGCTTGGTGATTCACAGTTGAAGAATGAGTTGTTATATGAGGCTCATAGTTCCCTATTTTCAATTCATCCTGGCAGTACTAAGATGTACACAGATCTGCAAGAGTATTACTGTTGGAATTGAATGAAAAGAGATATTGTTGATTTTACTATGAAGTGTTTGACTTATCAGCAGGTTAAAACAGAGCGGAAATTACCGAAAGGGATGCTTCAGCCTTTACCAGTGCCAGAGTGGAAATGGAAAAATATATCCATGGACTTTTTCGTTGGATTACCGAAGACATCCTGAGATAATAATGCAATCTAGGTTATTATTGATCGCTTGACTAAATCTGCTCATTTCCTTCCAATTAGAGATATTTTCCTTATTGTTAAACTTTCTCGATTGTATTTTAAAGAGATAGTCAGGTTCCATGGATTTCCCCTATCAATTGTTTCTGATCGTGATCCCAGGTTTACTTATAGCTTTTGGAAAGGTGTTCAGAAGTCGTTGGGTACTGAATTAAATTTTAGTATAGTTTTTCATCCTCAATCTGATGGGTAGTCAGAACAAACAATTCAGAATTTAGAGGATATGCTACTTGCTTGTTCGATGGATTATCAGGGAAGTTGGGACCAATATCTTTATTTGGTTGAATTTTCATATAATAATAATTTTCATTTCAGTATACAGATGGCTCCGTTTGAAGCATTCTATGGTAAATGGTGTCGAACTCCAGATTTTTGCGATGAAGTGGGTGAAAGGAAGTTGATGGGACCAAAATTGGTAGAAGAGATGGTAGAAAAAGTTCAGTTGATTCAGAAACACATGAGAACAGCATAGAGTATGCAGAAGAGTTATGCGGATAACCGGAGGAAGGATCTATCTTTCGAGGTAGGTGATCATGTTTTTCTCAAAGTTTCACCATGGAAAAGTGTGATGCGATTCAGTAAGAAAGGAAAGTTGTGTCCAAGGTTCATTGGAACATATGAAATTCTGGAAAAAGTTGGATCAGTTTCTTACCGAGTGGCTTTACCTATGAGTTTACCTCAGGTACACCATTTTTTCTTGTTTCAATGTTGAGAAAGTATATGCTAGATCCATCTCTTGTTTTGAGCCCAGAGGTAGTTCAGTTGGAAGAGAATCTCTCTTATGAAGAATAACCAGTCCAGATTCTTGACCATAGAGAGAAAGTGTGGTGGAATAAGGTAATTCATCAGGTAAAGGTTTTGAGGAATAACCACATGGTTGAAGAGGCAACATGGGAATCTAAAAATTCCATGAGGGATAAATACCCCCACTTATTTTGATAAGTGAATAAAATTGCGAGAATGCAATTCCAAAAAGGGCGGAAGGATGTAACATCCTAGGTAAATAAAGAATAATACATTTTCATACTTATTAATATTTATGAATTAAATATTAATTTTACTTTAAAGGTGTTTCTATATTCGATAGCGTACCCGATACGCAACAAAGAGTTTCTTTGAAATCTTACGTTGCACTATAGTAATAAAATAATATTATTTTAAATGGTAGTTAACACGTAGCCATTGTATTGGCGGGAATGAATAGAAATTACAAAAATATGATTATACATGTTTGTTAAATGTTTTTACATTTATCCAATATAGGATAAAGGCTTAAAATACGAAAAACTTCAATTCTAGGCATATACACTGTAATTTTCACTAAAGGTCCACTTATCATCTTTTAATGGATAACCCTCTTTAAATATAGTTTTGGTCACTCTTATACATTATTTTGGACCAAATAAAATTCTGCTCTAGAATCTTGACATCAAAATTTACTTTGTGTAAATTTTTGGTATTTTTTTCGATAAAGTTTATTCTTTTTAATGAATGGTGAATAATGTTGTATTTTAATTCAAAACCACTATTTTATATAATTTATTTATATGATTAGATTATCTTTTGAAATGGTTTTAAAGTGAAATTAGAATATATTATTACCATTTAATCGAATTGTGGTCGTTGGAATTAATTTCACTATGAAATTGGACATAAACTAGTGTCAACCTTTTGATATATATTGTTTCATAAAAACGTGCTATTTGTCATGACAACGAGAATTAGTTATTAAAATAATTAATGTAACTTATATGATTTGAATTTTTTAAAATAGACATCATTTTTGAATTAGGAATATCAAATATAGCTTAGGGTGAAGTTTTGGTATTTTTCTGAAAAACATCAATTTTTGATGAATAGTGAAACCACTAAGTGGTACTTAAAAAGCTGATTTTTTTTTAAATGAAATTTTACCACCTTTGTGTTTTGAATTTCAAGAATCCGACATACATGGCTGTCATTAAGAAGAAAAATATGATTCAATGGGATTAAAATAATTTTTGGTGAATAGTAACTTTTAAGTTTTTTATCGCTATTAGAGTTAATTAGTATAATTTAAGGTAAAAATAATGTTTTAATAATATGAAATGACCTTGAAACATGTCCTACACTTATTGGATGTGCCATGGCCGACCAAGAAAATCCATGGGTCAACATGGGGACCCCATGGAGCCACATTGGTAGGAAAATGAGATTAATAACATTTTATTTAATGTTTAAATAAAAATGTCACAAACATGTGTTGTTTTACTAAAACAATTTATAAATGGGGTTATTCAAGTCATATTTTTTACTATAAATATTCATTATAAAGCTAAAACTATTTCCTACATCATGATATTTTTTTTATAATTTGTAGACATTAAATAAATTAAATTATTTATGACACCATGAAGATGCAGCGATTACCTCATTATTTAACGATTTAAATAAAATGAAAAGATAATGTAAAATATAAGACCTACACTGGTAAAAAAACTATTGGATTGGTGGATTTCGAACTCTTATCACCTTATCCTAGAAATAGATAATTTTTGGACCTTTAAAACCCGAAACTCATTTTATAATAAAGTATCCTTTTATAACTTTCCAAGAGTTCCCCTCCTTTCCTCTTATAAAAGGCCCCCACCTCTACAACCTTACCCACACCAATAAAGCCTTTGGATCGGCCAAACCCTACCCATTTTGTCACTCCACATCTCTCTATTACTCCTTGAAGCCTCACTTTGGGATGAAGTCTTTCCGAGGAAGCCTTTGAGCTCAAATCAAAAATAGTTACCTGATTTAAAGGTAGTGTCTTCTCTTTTGTTCTTATGTTTTATTTTTCTTCTCCAACCCCCTAAACTCTTTTTATTACTTTATTTTGTAACAAAAACAGTATATTAAATATTGTAGGATGTTTTTATTATAAGTATTAGAGATAGTCCTATACACACCTTCATCTAATGGTTAAAGAGCATACTCTTTCCATTGATGACGAATTTATGCCTCACAAAATGATGATTGTTCAATATTCTTCTAACACCTTCAAAGGTGGCCATTAAGATGACACTATATTTATATATGATATATAATATGTTTATATTTTCCTTAAACTTCTGTATTTTTCATTTATGGCATACCTTTATGGATTCCATTATGGGTATACGTGATATCTTCATTTTAGGAAGTGCGGACTACTGCCCCCTCAAAGTGATTTGATTCGTTAATGCCATATGTGGGACGCATAAAGGATGGAGTTAATGATATTATATATGAAATTATACTGGAATTATAATATACCTTTATGTTATTATTATTCCATTCCATAAAATACGAAATAGGAATGAAAGAAGCGTTCATGTGTACGTATGACTTACCATCTCCATGAATGGTGCATTTCATTTCTTACCTATAAATGATATGTAATATTATTAATGCATGTATATACTAGATATATATGATATATATGATATCTACATAATGATTATAACTCTGTATATAATGGATACATGAACAACTTGTAATCATAAAGAGTTTATTTTTGACTCAAGTACTAATGATCATTAAAACGACCGTTATTAACTTAAATAATTACATAGTGTTCATGGCATGGTAATAAGTGATATAAAAGGAATAATGAACTTGAAAAGGTTATTAAGAAAGTATAAATTAAATAAAGTTTATTATTCCGGAGATTAAAGAGAAATAGAGTCACATCGGACACGAGGTAAGGGACTTCGTCTCAATCTCCATTCATTGAGGCATATTTTGTTTTATACACAACTTTCTTTTATACGGTGTATAAACCCCTTTGAATTTTACTCTTATTCAAAAAGAATATTTTTTTATATGAAGCGTTTTACTAAACGACAAAAGGAATGTTTGTTTGTTTTACGTATGTGGAGACAATGACTTCTTCGCTGCCTTGACCATTATTTGAGTTTTGGCTTCCTCTACAAGCCATAACCTAATTTTTTTTATATGATAAATAAATACCATGTATTAATTTTCTATTATTTTGGTATTGAAAATGGTTTTCATAATTTTTTTATTATATCAATGTGTTGTATTGATATCTTGTGATTGAAATGTGGGAATGTCATATTTCCTTTATGCATGTTTTACATGATACGATTATGTTATGGATCTTGGGAATTGTTATGAAGACGGGTGGTTTCATGATAAACTAAGGGCGGGTGAGCCCGATATAGCTTTCCAATGCATTGGGTAATGCAAAGGAGTTAAACATTAATTTTTCTTCGAAGAGATTTAGGGAATATACTGTGATGGGTATTCCAAACGTAACCTTGAGGGTTACTCCCGACATTAGAATGTTATGAATGCCTCAAGTTACCTTTATGTCTTATGATTTCTATGATTTATTCATTTTTTGATGAGTTATGTTAAAATGCTTTTGTTTTATGAGTAAAGTATGATTTCATACATGGAATAATGTTTTCATTTCATACTTTTATATCCCTTACTGAGATTTTTATGCTCATCCCAAGTTTTTGAAATGTTTTTCACAGGACTTAATGTGGAATAGGGTCAAGGATGGGATCAAGGAAAAGTCATGCTATCTAAAACATGGAACTAGACATGGTTCTTTTTATGTGTTTATATTTTATGGAAACTTAGTAGAATTTTTTACTTTGTAATATTTTGAGATGTAATAGTTATGTCTTATTTCTATATAACTCTAAACCTGAAAAGATCCTCAATGTGAATTATTCATTTAATTCAATATTAATTAAGGTTTAAGGCTGGGACCTTATACACTGAGAGTCTCCAATCTCCATTTCAATCTTGACGGGACAACAAACAATCTCTTAATAACTATCAAAGTCTCGAATCACCAACACTTTTCGTAGACTATGATTCAGACCATTAATGAATTGATCCAATTTAATTTAAGTGTTAATGAAAAATCCATATGCATACATTTCAATCCATGTAAATTTTGCTTCATACATCCCAATGTAATCATCTTCATTATGGTAGAAATAGAGGAACTCTCTTTCCATCTTGAGATGGAGGGTTCGAGGAAAATATTTATTGAAAATCCTCCAAATGAATTACTCCCAATCCATGGAATCAGTTTCCTCTTGGGAATTTTAATTCTTGATCACTTTCTACCACAAATCAACTTCTATCAAAAAAAAAATGGTAGACTGCTTGTACAACAATCTCTTTTTCTGATAACTAGAAGATAGAGAATATCTTTACAATGGAGTTAATCCACTATTCTACGAGAAGGGGATTAGAAGATATTCTAAACAAGGGGGTCCCTCATTGTATGATGTATTATATAGAAACATTCTCTTTTCTTGGAGGATGACGGTGTTCCACTTGATTTAAGTTATAATTCCCAACTTCATCTATATGAGAAAGTACTGTCATGTAGTTTGGGATCTTGTTCCCATCATATCAAGCATTTCATTAGGGAAATATTCTCATTACCTATCACATTGGTTGTTGGAACATGTTATTTTATTTATTTCCATTAATATAGAACATGATTTACAATAGAGGGATTGAATACATAGTTATTGAACATAAAAAATGAAACTTTTGAACATAATCATATAAACATATAGAGGAGAAGTATATCCTAACTTGTGATTCCTTATCCTTAAATCTAGGTTATCCTCATCTATTTCTTAACTTATATTCTCAATGAATTTATATTATTCCATTAACAATGTATTATACAATGATCGTGAATTTTCCAAAGCATTTCCCCTAGGAGCATTAAAACAAGTTTGATGTAAGGCCGGTTTTCATGTACATGGATACCACATGGTAGGATAGAAACTCCTTGTCAGAGTTTTCACTCCAAGGAACATATGTTCCAGAGCCACCTTTACCTGATTCTATCTAGGCATGGATTTATTTTCTTGATAAACCACTTACACTATACTTACCAACATTTAGGGTTGTTTTCTTATAATTCATCTCATCTGTAATGTTCTTACTAAAGTTATCTATTCTTAATATCCAAAAAATAACTAGACCATGCCTATAATACCAATAATAGAAAACATATCACTTTATATATAATATTACATGATTTTAAGCATAATTATACATCATAATACAATCAAATGATAATAAAGTCTTGTGTCTTTGTAGACTAGGTACGTAATCAATCATTACAGAAACAAATTTTTATTTAAACTCAATAATGAGCTCCTATATTCCATTTTTCTCATCCAACTACGTAGGATAACCTATGGATAACATGAAAAAAGGGATGAGATAAAATTCGTTTATCAGAATAACCATGAGAACAAAGCATAATCACATGGGAATGAAGGAAGTACATGATTAAATAAAAAGGAATGTAACATATGAAATCATATCCTATAAACATGGGATCATTTATATGTGAAATCATAGAAATGTGGAAGAAATATAAAACCTAAATATAGTACGAGTCCAAGATAACCACCAATAATGTTTACAATATTAGCACAAACGAGTGCTAACCACCAAGACCGTCTCACATAATATCTCATGAGACCCTACATTACCCAATGCATTGGAGTGAAATTTGGGAATATCCATATTACATTTTATGAATATGTTTTCCACATAAATAATCATACATAATAAATCTTACATAAACATAAGGGATACCAATGGAAAAAAATTGGTACAACAATCATGACATTAAGCATAACCAATGGGTGTATCACTAAAGTGTCCATGAAATAAAATAATTATAAAATACAAGAAAATTTACAACGTAAAATAGGCCTATATAAGGGCATGAGATTTCCAATATAAGTTACAAAATTTAAGAAATGAATTTTAGAAATTTTAGCATCAAAACATTTTTGTGCGGTTTTAAGGAAAATACTATAGAGCTTTCAAAATAGGAAACGGTAAAATATTTTATATAAAATAGAAGTTAAAAAATAATATTTTCATAATAAAAAGTATGATTTTATAAATACAGTGGTTTCTTAAAAGAGAGGATAGGGTTCACATGAATTTGGGTAAAAATATGGGAACTTCCATTAAACCGAGTTTTCTTATTAAGAAGTATTGAGGAGGGAATCAGAAAAAAGCATGTACATCCCAGAAACAGAATGTGCTATGGATATTGAAACATGATTTTTGATAATATACACAGAATTTATAATTTGTACATAAAAACTACAATACAACTTCCTTTAGTTAAAAATAAATATAGAGCAACCCAAAGGAATAAAGGCAGTTTGGGTAGAATTACTTACATATTATTTGCATGGTATCTGGTGTAATTAAGAGGGATTCATGACAGTGAAAAGAGTTTATCATCACTTATAAATATTGAGGGTTTTATAGGAGATGTGATAAATATTACCCATTAATTAGGTATTACATAAAAAATGGAATATCATAGAGGAAATTCTTGAATAAAAGTTAAATCGATAGGATTCCCTATCGTAAATCTGATAGTGATATTTGATAGAAATTAATGACTTAAATAATAAAATTAGGTTCATTATTTAATAATTAAAGAACCTATTAAATATGTAACATTTTTGTTAAAATAAATTTAGGTTTATTTATAACCATTTGGATTGGTGAAGAGGTTTAGTTTCATTGTTCTGGTATGTTTTCTTACACAGTTTTAATGGTTGGTTCACTTATTTTCGTATTTAGATAAACATGTATGATGAATGTGTTGTTATGGAATTGAAGTTATATGATATCAGTGAACATCCAAAATATTACATGGTTTTGAATTTAATTTGGATACGTAGTGTGAAGTTGAGTCATTGTGTTAAACGTTAGTGACAACCTTTTGGGTTAATTGGCAGTTTTTGGCCTTAATGAACACATTTTGTTTTATAAACCAAAACAACATGTAAAAACAGATTCCAGAACTATAGATGAGGAATAATAAATATATTATTTTATTTTTCAACAATTAAAATGGTTTCATGACTATAATTGAAGATGGTAACTGAAATTAAAAACCCATTATCCTTGAATGTAGAAAATTAAGACTTCTCAGATAGTGTCTTTACTACTATAATATAAAACGAGTAATGGAGAGATGATAATAGCTTATTACATTATTATAAAACAATTCTACTACATTTATGGTACTAGAGTTTTCATAACATTTGGTGTATAGAGTTATGTTTATAAAAGAAAACAAATGCACTTGAAAAAAAAGAATGAAAAGAAACGAGGAATTTACCTCTTGATTCACTCTTCCTTGAGAGCCTCTTAAGGTGAGAGATTTTTTTCTATTGAAGAAACCAGGGGATGTTAGAAGTGGGGGAGGACATTAAGTTGAGATTTGGTAAGAATATCAGAAAGGAAAAATTCGTGAGAGGAGTGAACAGAATAGGTAAAGAAGGGGGTATTTATAGTTGAGGGGAAGAGAGTTTTCATAATATTATAATCATTAGCTTTTTATTTTACCATAAGACAAGAAATAGTGATGATTTCATGACCAAGAATAGTAATAAATACATGTGTTTTCTAGATTCTAGTTCTTACATCACTTATGATGTGAGTAATATTGGATTTAAATTATAATGTATTTATATGGTAAATTTATGTATTTTACTATTCACAAAAATTTGAGTAATTCAGAAAAAACCCAAAAATTCACCCATACCATTTTTCGAAGTGTGGAATCCAAAAATGAAATCCATTTTCCAAAAATATTTTTATAAATATTATTAATTTAATATTTTAATAATATCACAATTTAATTTAAGAATAATAATTTTAAAACATTTATTTTCTTATTCCATGATATAGGTATATCATACATCTACTTGAATATTGTTTTTATAATAACATAGGTAAGGTTAAAATTCATTAGGGTATGTATCTATTCACAAGGGTATGTTATTATCTATATGGGTAGGTTACCATTCACCAAAAATCTATGTTTTTCTTATCAGACTCCAAACATCTTACTGATCAGAACCATGTGTGTAAAATTTTCAAAATTCAAAACACAGATGTTCCAATATTATGTTAAAAGGTCACATAGAACATATGAGTTAATTGTGTTTTAATTTTATGTGATTATATGATATATTTATATGAATAGAATTTCCATTGAAAAGTATTTGGTTGTTACATATCTAATGACTGCGAAAGACTCTGCCACCTGGGGTCTACTGGTAGCTCGAGCAATCGGCACCTACTTTCCTAATGAATGTCTCCACAAGAAGGGATCACATCACCACCCCAGCATGGGTAGGGGTGCTGAGAGACAACATTGATTCCCTAATCTCCCATTTCATTCTCTGCTCAAATTCCTGATCCCTAAAGAAAGGGTATCAACCCAAGTATATGGAGTAGCGTGAAAGCTTTGTGAACCTCGATGAGTACTCATCCACTATCAGGCTTCCCTGTCGAAGGTGAAGCAACTCTCGTATGACATCAGATCACAAGGATATGAGGAAAAACTCCACCTAGAAAGGCCACATGATGTTTGTCTAGGTGAGGGTCACCACATCTTGAGTATGAATCGTCAGACTCCACCATCTCTATATCATTCCCTAAAAAGGGATTGTAGCTAAGATTTATATCTAGTCAAGTGGTGTCCTCGCTAAGAGAAAGACCCACATCACTACCTCCAGCCATTCCTTAGTGACCTGAGGATATTTCTCTCCCCTGATCCTGGGAGGTATCTATCTCTAGAATTCGTTCAACCTGTTGAGCATGCATGTGTCCTATACCGGTAACTCCAGTAGTAACTACTAACCAATAGGTGGTGGAAACACCGGTGCACCACCCAACATGAGAATATTTATCACTGGTCCCTAAACTAACACCTCATTGATAGGAAGGTTTTCCACATGATCATGTATCAGGGTCCTGGCTGGTTTCCACATGAAGGAATATTGAGATAGATCAAGATGTACCATGGTCCGGAGGTTATACCTGGTAAGCTGACTATTATTAAAAAATAACATATGGAGACACTTATGAAAATAGTTTTTTCATGTTTAGAGTTGAAAATATAACTGAAGGTCTTGGGGTATGGATACGTCAGCTGCCATACAAACACTAGACACCCCAAATCTGAAAGTTTGGAAAAAAACAATTAACAGTGTTTCCCCAAATACAAAACAGCAGTCTACTGGTCTTATAGATGGAACTGACTACCCTCTGATACCACTTTTTCATGACCCGTCACCTGGGGACCATGTCGTGAGTACCCCATACCAACCACTTGAAGTACAGGGGCTGGAGACTAGCACCGATGGTGTCAACCATCAAGTGGGACTCATTTTAATGAGTACTTGAATGCACAAACATTACTAACAACATCCCACAAACTGTATGGGAAAAACAACTATACTGAACAAGTGATGACTATAGGTACAACTAAAATAAAGTGGTCCAGAATATAAACCCAACATAAAAACTAGATTCAAAAATTTACAAAGGGACTCGGGTGGCATTTTCATGAAACCCTCTATTAATGGTAAGAGTAGTGTATCTACAAGAAGAAAAATTAGTTAATATTGTCCACCAGATCCTATTGGCCCCCACTTACTCTGATCACTGATATTTTGGCTTATTTAGATCTGTCTGGTCTTTACTATCACTACCTTCACCGCAGATCCCTCTTACTACCACATTAGAATAAAACCACAATGAACGCATGTGTGGAGGGACCCAATACTTCTTCTTGTCACCCCGCACCCTCTGTGTAATAGGATTAAAACATAGGGAGACTCGGGGATTGTAGTTCAATCAAACAAGTGACAGTTTTAACCTATATATAGAAATCCCCAAAAGCCACCCTTCCCCAAGAACACATGGTCCACAGATCAACTTGTTTGGTGGTATATCCATGTTTGTTAATGAATTTAAGAATGTGAAAGAATAAAAACATCAACAAAATTTTTTCCTGGATTAAGTATATGTTTCTATTGAGGGTAAAATCCTCGAGACGTTGTTGATCCTAAATCCATTAGTGGTCATCATCGTTCGTCGATGGAGTTTGTCATTATTTGATCGAGAGGAAAACTTCTGGTGGTTCTTCCTAAAATTGACACAATCTTATTAATGTTCCTCCAAAACACCAAACAAAAATAAATAGAAAACATGTAGAAGAATTTTAGATACACTGCGACGCCACTTCATTCCGATGTTACGTGTTATTTAATGCATTGTTATGCTTCGGGTTTATGAACCATTAATGAGTTCCATTAATTCACCTTTTTGTAACCTCATCGCTGCATTGTACCGTCAACATGTCGACTCTCATCGGTGGAGGAAAAGAAATGAAATATCTTTTTAATGTTGTTTAGTTTTATTCCAAAAGTTCTGAAAATTAATTTTTTCACCTGACCCTTACCGGTCAATGTTATGTTTTTTTATAGGAATATCCCAACTTTCTGAATTCAATGGTGCCATTAGATTTTTGACTCGGGAACCGGTTCAAAATTTAGAAAAACTTGCTCGAACATTTTCTCAAAATACCTTAAAAAATGTTCAAAATTTCGTTCTGGGCTCACCTGGCCTCAGAATCATGTTCTTCCAGAGTGTGTAGTCTCAAAATAATACCATATACTTTAAAAAATATTACATGGAAATTCGTAGATATTAAATAATTGATATATTTCTCTTTTTATATTCAAAAATCATAAAATAATAGTGTGTAAAATATTACCTAAGTAATCCCACATAAAAATATTTTCTCATATAGTGTTCATATATCTATTCAAATGAAAAATAAATTTATTTTTTTATAAAATATAGTTATGAAGATGTTTTCCTTATTCGTGATGTTTTTTATCTGCAATTACATAATTTATCTATTGAATAAAAAATAAAATATTGTAAATTATTTATTTACTCTATATTGGACTGGATGATATTATGTATGTTAATTCATGGTATCTTAAATGTAAATATACATTACACATCATGGGAAATATAATGATTATAACATGTAAATTTTTTCTTGTGGATAAACAAATTCTAAATTGAAATAATAGTTCTTTTAAAATTATAAAAAGTAGATAATAAATTATCACCAATTATAATTTTACGGAATATTATGTTCTTTATTGTATGGTATTCAAAAGAATTATAATATTAGAGTAAATTATAAAATATTAGATTTTAAGAAAATATCCAAAGGAAATGTTTTTCAAAAAATTTAAATTATAGAGGAACCAAAAATTTTGTGGCAGGATAATATATAATGGTATTTATATGTTAGATGGGAAGAATAATTATTACTCCTCCACTATATTGGAATAAAATAAATTTTTTATTGTGGGTCAACATATGTTAGTAGAGAATGGAAAACAAAAAAATATAAATTTTTTAATGATGTGAAAAATGTAAGAAGATGATTATTTGAATATTTTAATTACAATATGCAATAAATTATGGTGATAAATACCATGAATACAAAATAATTTCATGGAATTAATTTTGTAAAAAAATCATACTGATGTTTGTGGCCTCTTAAATCCACTGTAGACTAATTTTGATTAGTATTTTAAACTTAGTGATCATATAGTTTTAAAAATATTCATATAAATTTATTCAAAAAAGTGATGATTTGTAAATAGATATTTCATTGATGTAATGAAAAAATCAATGTGGAATAAATCTTAAGTATTTAATTTCATATAATTAGATGAATTTATCTTTTTCTAATAAAAAATATCATATAAATATGTATATTTATATGATTTATCACCATCAAGACCCCTCCTAGGTTTACTACATGACCAGGTGTGCTTCACCAAGCCTATATTCAAATGTTTAATATCTAATGACTGGAACTATGTTTTGTATTAGTATAAATTAGATAAACTTTATTATAAAACATGAATAGTCTAGAGACTAATCTAATGAAAAAAGAATAATTCATAGAATATATATATCAGGTATTCAATGTTTTACATTTATTCAATGTGTTGGTGTTTAGTCTATAAAACATGAAACATAATGTATTTAATATATTTAATGTATTTAATGTATTTAATGTATTCAATGAAATATATAGTACTATAAATAAATAACACGATTTATCGAATTTATACTCATAAAATAAACACCAATCTAATAAAAAAGGAATGATTCATCGAATACATGAAATATATTGCACTGAAAGAACAAAAATTAATAATTCATTCATGTAATTCAATACTATCCATTAGAAAACAATATAAAACATTCTTATATAAAAATATATATAATATTCATAATGTACACCCAATATTATATGTTAAATAATAAGCATGAACACATGAATAAATAATTATTCCCATAAAGAGATATTAATAAAAATACCTAGTGGTATAATTTAATATTTAAAACATGACATTAGTATAAAATATATTTATGGTGGCACATTTTTCACATTAGTTTTTTATAACCAACATTATATGATTTTTGTAAGTTCAGTTAAAAAATATTCAATGAGAAAAATATAATATGTATTTTTTTCACATCAGTTGTTAATTAACTGATGTTTAAAACTAATAATATTTTTATGAGTTGTCATGGTAGATTCATTTTGGGTTCACTTATTCATGCATCGGTTGTTATCTTTCTCTCACAAGATGAATTATAGAACTTCATTATTCAATCTGGTGTCCTTGCATCTATTTCAATTATAATTAACCATAGTTTTCCACTCTCATCCATTATCGACTGATGCCTTCACTCTCTCTGTTTCATCTTTCTATTTCTGTCACCTTCTCAATATTCCCCCTTCGGATATCAATGTATGGTTTTTGTTTAGTGATTTGATTGTCTATGCATCCATGGTATTTACATTTGTATTTTCAGTTTTTTTCCATTGTTGTTACCTTTACTTCATTATTTTTATATTTCATTTTTATTATTCTTGCATGTAAGGCATTTTTAGTGTATGAGTGATTATTTTGAAATTAGTTTCTAATTAAATGATTATTTCATGAATTAGTTTTATAAATAACATTAGTTTACCGATTAATATGTCTAGAAGTTATGTTTTTTCTCCATTGTGAATGATAGTTTTGAGGTTATTGTTATTTGTGGAGTTTTAAAACAGAATATTGATAACATATATATAGATGATCCTATTGATTTCATGAAGTGTTTTTATTTTTTACTAAAATAATGATAATTATAAATATTCAAACTGATAATTTTTTTATCAAATATGTTTTCTTTATTTTGTTTTTCAAATATTTAATGGAATATATATTATAATTACTTAGAAATTTAATTTTAAATTTAAATTCAAAATATAATAATTTATTTTCGATTACTATATTTTTATATGTTTTAATAACTCAATGTTGGACTACTACACTTTCAACATGTGATAAATATGAGGTGGGTGTTGTTTTTTTAAATTGTTAAACTGAATGTTCCAAACGATGACATGTTTTTCTATCCATGATTGAAATGTGTAAATATGAAAAATATAATATCAATGAAATCAATGATTATTTAATTTAACATGGATTTATATTATTTTACATCCTATAGATGTGGTATTGAAAAACTGGTCTAAAAAATATATATTGGTGATGATGATATTCAAGATGATAAGTTTGATCAAATTGAAGAAATAGATCAGGATATTAAAGTTGAAGAAATTAATAAAAACTAATAATTGAGAATATATATAGTTATTCTAAAAACCATTATATCTCAGTTATATAGAATTAATTTTTTCTTTAACAGTGTTATGATTTTATAACTTGGAAGAAAAAATGGATTAATTTACAAGAGTTTTATAGAGTTTCTACAACTTTGGAAAGACATTATCCCCAAATATAATGACAGTCTAGATTATAATTATAATGAAAAGACAATATTATGCATTATGGGTTTGGGGAATCAGAAGACACATTCCTATCTGAATGAGTGTGTTCTATGTAGGATGAAATGTAATGGTATTTTATAGATTTTTAAGTGTCAGACATCATGATATAAGTTAAAAAAGTATCATAAGCTGATTTAGTACTTATAAAGTATCCTACTAATTGATTTTTGTATCTTCATATAATTCTCCATTTGAATCATTTATTATCAAATTAAAATAATTAAAAGTAAATATTTCTTGTATATGAGAAGACATCTGATGGAAAATTATGCCATTTAGTCGATTTTTCACAGTAGATGAAAATTAATCAACAAATTCCTAAATTTATAAATAATGATAAAAACCTAGAATATAGGCTATACACATATGGAATGAATTCATATTGAGTCTTTAGTAAATAAACATATTTCATGCACTATTTTATTTTTTACATAAAACTTAGCTCTGGAATTTTTTATGATGTTGAAATATATCACGTGAGATGAAATGATTTCTCGACCAAAACCATCATGAGATGATGTTGATGTTATCCTAACAACAATAATTTATGATTTAATAATTTTATGTAAGGATGATATAAGAGTGTATGGTTCTTATAAAATGTAACATTTTAAATAGAAAGAAATGATTATTTTCCCTATAAATGAAATCCCAATATATGATTTTTTTGATATAGTGTTATGGAGATTAATGTGTGCCCAATTTTTGAAAAAAAATCATTATATTGTCAACTATACGATGGAAGAATAATTGTATAAATAGATCATTATAGGTATTTTTATGTAGATAAATCTTATCCAATATTAAAAAACATAATCTATATTAGAGATATCACGAGTTCAACCATAATATTAATGTCATACAGGTGGATAATAATGTTTGTGTTATTTAGACATCATATTTGATAGATATACAATATAAGACTAATGATTTCTTGAATTTAGTATTGTAATTACACCCAATTGGAAAAAGTATCAAGTTAACTCACACACCTAATAGAAGTTGAACATACTGAAATCTGACTTTTCATACATTATCCAAGAGGGATAATTTTTTTCATATCATCTCTATGGTATCAAAGTAACATAGGGTTATTCTTAAATTGTCACGAAATTTGTGTCACTAAAATATTTGAAGTTGATTGTCAGGAAATCACATGATTTTCATGTACTGCTGAAACAGATCCTACCAGTTTTATTGTATGAACTATTTCCAATTCCTACAGGAATGAGTATCATGAAGTTGTGTAATTTTTTCAATTAAATTTTTAATAAATTGACTGATTTGAATTCATTGAATAATTAATACAGTAAAATATATTCAATTCTTTGTGAAAAGGAAATATATTTTCCTCTATTTTTTTGATATCATGTTGAATTTAATAGTTCATTTGTGGTACAAAATAAGGCTTTATGAACCTATAAATATATATTGAATATAAACTTCTTAATGGTACAAGATGACATTAATGGGATATTTTAAAAATATATACTAACATGACTCTATCAATATTGAGTGGTATATTATGAATTTTTTTGTAGAGTTTTTACAAGCTAATTATCTAAAATGGATCACATTAATTTTATTAAACCCCAGGAATAATGAGTAAATTATGTGAGATATAGAATGTGAGGCTATAATGTAGAATTGTCAAATGGTAAATGGGTAAAGATAAATTTACAAACATTCAATTATAGTGACAACGTTCCTCTATAGGTAACATTGAATATTTATGTAATAATACAATGTTATCCAAATAAGAAATGAATGTGGATTTTTAATGAGTATACCAAAAAAATCCACTATTTGAAGATACCATTCATGGTAAATTATATTAATAAAAAACTTTATGATATTTTGTGGGAAGCCCAAGTATAAGTTTGATAACATGGTCTGGTTTTTATATTAATGGATATAAATTTCATATTAATGATCAAGAAAATAAAAGTGGAGTTCAAAATAGAAGTGTATTGGTGTTCCCATATCCAATTAATTTTTTGAGTGCTAATGAAAAAATAATATCTACATCGATTTTATATTAAGTTGTCCCGAATGTAACATGAGAGGATGATCATAATGAATTTCAAGTTAAATTACTAAACATTAAATGGGTTTTTTGTAACAATAGTATTAGACATAATAATTTTAGTATGAAAATATAAAATTTTAATTGATTATAATACATAGATGATCCTTTTGCCATTTTTTCACATTAAACAAAATTATATGTTCTTTATCAATCAATTATGAAGTTTTCAATCATGTTGTAAGGAAAAAAATTATATGTTGGTGATGGAAGACTCGATGAAGATGTTAATATATGTGAGATCCCCATTTCCATTGAATGATTTGTAATAAAAATTCATGAAAAGACCATATATGTAGTTATGGACATAATGAATGACCATGTGGGAGGAATATGAAAAAAATCCTTTAATAATATTCTAATATTATAGGTAACATGTATTTATTTCTTGTTTATATTTTAAAAAGTCAAAAAAAATATTTGATATATTAGTTTTTTTTTTGCATAATACACATATTTTAATTTATTCAGATATACGTGTGTAACACCCCATGCTTCTACGATACGCTTCTCTTTGAATAATGCAATAGCGTGTGTTGTATGCAACATCGAGTTCTAACACACCACAACAAATCAAACTAGACGTTATGAAAAGTAATACCCACTTTTTGAAATTTATAAATTTTATTTTTCCAAATGGACTTCATTTTTGGATTTGGAATATTGAAATTATCCTTAGGTGAATTTTTGGAATTTTTCTAAAAAACATCATTTTTTGATGATTAGTGAAACCACTAAGTGGAAGTTAAAAAACTAAATTTTTCATAAAACATAATTTTACCTCTTCTATGAGTGGAATTTTGAAAATCTGAGAGACATGGTTAATATCAAGGGGTAAAATGTGGTTCAATGAGATGAAAATAATTTTTGGTGAATAGTAACTTTTTACTTTTATTTACCGCTGTTAAAAGTAAATAGGGTAATTAAGGGTAAAAATGAAATTTATATTACCCTAACACATGTCCTAATTCTATTGGACAACTGTATTGCGACCAAAAACAATATTAGGAATAAAATATTATCATTTAGGTACACTTGGATTAGATTAGGACATTTATTGTTATTTAATTGAAAGAAGACTTAAAAGAGTTAAAATCAATGTTTATTTACTAAAATATTTTTAATTTAGGGTAATAGATAAGAAAAATTAGATTGCAAATATTCAGTAGAAAAATAAAAAGATTTCTAACATAATGGTATTTTATTTATAATATTCATACATTAAATAATTTAATTTATTTATGACACAATGGTGATACAGAAATTACCTAACTAATGAAATATTAATATAATTGATATTATAAATATTCAAATAAAAGTAATTGGAGACTTGTTATGAATTAAACTAATTTTCAAGGTTAATGTGACATGTTAGGAGTGATTTAATTAACTTTTTTCGAAGTAATCATTCTGTTATGATTTTCACAAAAATCAATTTTCCAAATATTGTCGAAATTGACATAAAAGAGTTTTTTAAACAAATATTATATTATTAATTGATATTCAATTCCTAAAAATCTAAGGATAATCCAAGAGACTTATATCATGATAGGTGTATCATTAATTGACTAGTTGGGGTTCGCTTGGATGTATATAGTAATTTTATTAACCATATAATATAAAAATACAAAGAGACAATGTAAAAGTGAAACTAATTAACTAAGAGTTAAATCTAAAAGATAATGTTAATATAATAACCCAAACCCATCTAAATTCTATTGGTTGAGTGGTGTTTGACCCATCCTAACCTTAACCTTTAAATTACTCACTATGGAGCCATTAGAAACCGAATATAAATTTATTATAGAATAATATTTCTAGCTTTTCCAAAGGTGCCCCTCACCCCTCTTTTAAAAGTACACTCCCCCTTCTCACTAATTCACACTTTCAAAGCCTTTTGGTTTGGACAACCCCTTCCCAAATACTCTCTAAACTTCCCTCACTTCAACCTAAAGGCCTTGTTTTGATCATAAATCCAACCTAAGGATTCCTTTTGATCAAATCAAAAGGAATAACCCGAAGAAGATGTAATGTTTTCACCACCCTATTTCAAGTTCCTTTCTTCTTCAAATTCCTTTGTATTTGTTATTCCAATTCTAAAATAATAACTCCAGTATCTTATATATAAAGTGATGTTATTATAAATATGTTACAACCATAATCAGTATTCTATCCATTCTTTGAATGACATGTCACCATACGTGTGTACGTACGGCTTACCGACTCCACGTCGTGGTGTAATTATTATTAATAAATTATTATTTTGATGGGTATAATAATGATGTGTAATTCATGTAAATAATAAATATAAAATTATAATGATTCTGTATATATGATATACTATCCAATTATATATTATTTTAATATCAAAAGAATGATATTGTCGCTCGTGCGTACGTATGGACTACCATCTCCACGAACGCGATGAGATTCATTCTCCATCAAATCCATTCAAGTATAATTATCATTTGATGATTAAAAATAATTTTAGGACATTATATAACTATTGATGTGAATAAGATACAACCTATCCATAACAAACATGGCTTATGTAACAAAACATATACGAGGAAGTTAACACCCAAAACGCCGATAATACTAAGATATAATTAACAAAGCAATGTTAAAAGATCATATATGATATCATATTAATGTATATGATTCTTGTATAATTTAATAAAAATTATTTCACCATTATATAGGATGTTAACCTACCCCCAACCAAGGAAAAGTATAAGGTAAGGGTTTATTTCACAATCTCTTCATTATCCAAGGTTTTTTATACGTGATTATCTATTGGGACTTCTTTATCATCCACATCCATGTTTCTTAAAAATGTATTCCAAAACATTTTTACTATTTACTAGAAAATGTGTTAAAGTCATTTATACCCTTGTTTGACTTTTATAAAATGGTTTGAATGGAATCCATCCGTTGTTTTCCAAACAAGGTCATTTTTTAACCTTTTCAATAGAACTAAGGTAAGAATGTCTTTTTTAACATATATGGTGGGTGTGGCTATTTTCCGCTGTTATAAAATCATAGAAGGATCCCTTACAAGAATATAAGGATATTTTCAAAGTAAATGTTTTATTTTATAAAAATTTGACTTTTAAATGATTTCAAAAAAATAGATATTTCCCTCAAATAGATTTGATTTCATCTATGTCAACATCCTTTGATGGATTTTAAGCTTATTAGATGTTGATTTATTATGATACAAAACTTATATACTGTATTGAAGTTTTTATGATATGTTTGACTGTGGATGTGTTATTTTTATACCATTCACGGTTTATGGTGAAAGTATTAAAATTTCATATGCTAGTTTTAATATGAATGTTTATGTTATGTTGAAATCTATTCATATGAGGAATGCATTGGACTTAATAAGTGACGGGTGGAGCCCGCTATAGCTCCTCGATGCATCGGTAGGTCTCATGAGACAAAATAGTGTCTTGAAACAAGGCCTTGACAAAATCTTATTTTTAGTCTTGGCACGAGGCCTTGGCTATGCGGTTATGATAGTCTGGCATTATGAATTCCATCATTATGAATGTGGTTATTGATATTGCATGTGATTATTCGACTAGTAGAATATACATGTGAATAAGTGTATGGAATTATTTCATTTTATTTCTACCATATTATGCTGAAGTTCATGTTTTAAAAGGCTTTTGTTTTAGATATACATTGCCTTAAATGTTTATGCTTATTTATGAAAGTTTCCGCTATATCGTTATCCTTACTGGGCATTTGAGCTCACCCATTTCTATGTTTTATTTTTCCCAGGATGTGAAGAAGTATTTTATGAATGACCTGCAGGGATAGTATGAGGGGATACGAGTGTGGACTATGGAGACTATATTGTTTTAGTTTTTCATTTTAAGATGTAATGTAAACTTTATGAATGTATCTAGTAATTCCAAGGATACTAAAGTAATCGGTCTTTTGAGACTTGATCTTTCTTTTTATCATGCCAATGTTATTTTATAATGCACCGACTCTGGGTAACTATGGTCAGAACGTTACAGTTGGTATCATAGGATGTTTAGTACAAACATTGGAATCTAGATTTAGATAAACTCTGATTAGAGCACACGGATTTAAGATGTACTTTGAGGATTAGTATAAATGAACTTCCTAGAATTTTGGTATTGTGGAGATTTTTTGAGTTTTCCGAGAAATAAATCCATGTCTAGATACGACCAGGTAGAGGCGGCTCTGGAACATATGTACCGAGGGGTAAAACCTGAAAAAACCGCTTTGATCTAGACTCAAACGGGAAATGGTGCACAACAACGGGCCCTGCTGCACTCTTGGTTACGACACTCCCGGGGATATGCTTAGGATAACTCTCATTTTCTATACAAATAATTATGAAGGGTTTATGAGTTTATATGTCATCAAAGAAAACATTTTTATGATTTTTGATTATATCCATAAATAGTTCAATTTATGTTAAGTGTTTTACAATTATGGAATTATGTATTTTGATTCATAAACTGATCTAGTTTATGCCATTGTTTAGAAATGGTGCCTAGTGGAAGAAATGGAAACCGTATCAATGCACGCACTCCATGTAGGGATTTCTCTCCTACTAAATATAATTATAGTGGTGTTGGTGATGAAACTGGTGCTGATCAGCTAATCACCATACTAGGACAACTCACTCAGGTTATGAAAAATAACCATATCTGTATGGAGCACCCTGATCCACAGCGTGGGGGATCAATGATAGATTGCTTAATGAGGAAGCAACCACAAACAGTCAATGGGAGTACAAATCCTTTAGTAGCTGAGCAATAGATAAGTTTCCTAGAGAAAATATTTTAGGCTTTGGGGAGTAGTGAAAGGGAAAAAGTTATCATGGCAGTTTACCGCCTCACCGGAGATGCTGATCAATGGTGGTAATTGATTCAAAACACGAAGGAAGATGATGAAGTATCAAATATGGAATGGAGGGAGTTCAATGATCTGTTTTTAGAAAAAAAAAACTTTCTTTGTGACCATCATGCAGATATGGTAAGGCAATTTCAGAGTCTGAGACAAAAGGATGATGAGAATGTCACAAAGTATGAGGCTAAGTTTACAAGGTTAGAAAGGTATGATGGAGATTATATACGTAACCCAAGAAGTAAGATTTATCGTTTCTTTGATGGGTTAAAACCATTTCTCTATCGAGCATTAGTCTCATAATCCTTCTTGTCATATGAAGACATTGTCTCATGTACTATCAAGACAGAAAATGAATTCTCAAAGTCTTATGACTATAAAAAAAGGAAATAGAAGAAGATATCTGTTGATCAATCTGGGAATGGAAATAAGGGGAAGAAGGGAAAAGTTGAGTATCCATCCTATAGTAAATTTGGGAAGAAACACCCTGGTACTTTCTTAAAAGGAATGGGAGTCCATTACATGTGTGGTGAAAAAGGCCACCAAGCTCGTGATTGTAAGGGTAAGAAGGAAGCTACTGATGTCCAATGCTACAATTGCAGGGAGATGGGACATTATAAAAATGAATTTCCTAAGCGTTAGGGGAACTTACCTCAGAAAATGCCAGGGGATCAAGGCCAAGCTTCTGATATGACTACTACTAGGGTAAAAGCTCCGAAAGACGTGGTGGCAGGTTATTTAATTGTTTCCTCATGTTTAGAAAATGATTTATTTGATTCTAGATCATCGCATTGTTTCATATCTTCCCAGTTTTCTAAGAAAATTAGGTATTTCCAATATGATTTAACATAGTAGTTTTCAGTTAAACCTCCTAAGGGAAGTATCATTGCAACAATGTTTTGTGAATCAGCCCCCATTAGAGCACAAAAATGTTCCTTATCTTCTGATCTCATCATCATTCCTATGATTGATTTTGATATAATCCTTGGTATGGATTGGCATTCAAACTATGATGTGAATATTTATTGTAAGAAGAATGAGGTTACGATTTTTGATGATGATAATAATAAGGAACGCCTTATCTTTAGAGCAGAATCATCACCACCAAATTCTTATCTAGATCCACCCCCATTAGCTCATCTAAATTCAATTATTGGGGAGGAAGAGAATGAAATAACTATGGGTGAGGAAAGGAATGTTCAAATAGAGGATTTAACTATTGTGAAAGAATATGTAGAAGTGATTCCGGAAGATTTACCTGGACATCCTCCAGAACGAGAAGTTGAGTTTTCCATTGATTTAATTTCTGGATCAAGGACTATATCGAAGACCCCTTATAGAATGGACAATGTGGAATTAGTTGAACTAAAGAAACAACTATGGGAATTGAGTAATAAGGGATTTATTCACCCTATTGTTTCTCCTTGGGGATCCCCTGTTCTTTTTGTTAAAAAGAAAGATGGATCTATGAGGTTATGTATCGAATACAGGGAGATTAAAGCTATTACAATAAAGAACAAGTATCCCCTGCCTCACATTAATGATTTATTTGACCAACTGCATGGAGCTCAATACTTTTAAATGATTGACCTTTGATCTGGATACCATCAGTTGTGTGTAAAGAAGGAATAAATTCCAAAGATAACATTTCGAACAAGGTACGGGCATTAAGAGATTTCGGTAATGCCTTTTGGGTTGACTAATGCGCCCTCTGTATTCATGGATCTAATGAATAGAGTTTCCATGGAATATATCGATTAATTTGTGGTGGTATTTATTGATGATAACTTGGTATACTCCAAAATCTATGAAGATCATGAAAATAACTTTCGCATTATCCTGAAGACTCTGAGAAGACATGAATTATATGGGATGTTTAGCAAGTGTGAATTCTGGATTCCGGAAATTTAATTTCTTGGCCAAATTTTCTCTAAATATGGAATCTCTTTTGATCCTTATAAAACCAATGAAATCCATGAATGGCCTGCACCGATGAGTATAACTGAGGTACGCAGTTTTATTGGGTTAGCAGGTTATTAATGACATTTTGTCCAGAATTTTGCCCGATTGGCTAACCCATTAACAAATCTCACACGTAAGGGGGTTAAATTTTTTTGGACATAAGAGTGTGAAGAATGTTTCGACAAACTGAAGAGATGATTATTAAAACGCTCCTATATTGAATCTACCATCTGGGAATGATGGGTTCGTTATTTATAGGGATGCATTGAAGAAATGACTTGGTTGTGGCCTTATGAAGAATGATAGAGTTATTTCCTATGCATCACGACATTTGAAAATTCATGGGAAAAACAATCCTACTCATGATATCAAGTTAGCAGCTGTGCTCTTTTCTTTGAAGATATGGAGACACTACCTCTATGGTGAAAAATGTGAGATTTATACTGATCAAAAAAGTTTATAGTATATTTTATCACAAAAAGAACTCAACATGAGGCAAAGGCAATGGTATGAACTACCCAAGGATTATTATTGTACGATACAATACCACTCAGAAAAGGCATATAAGGTATAAGATGCTTTGTGCAGAAAATATCATTTAGTTTTGAATAATATGAGAATTGAAAGGGATCCAATTTTCATGGATCTATTGAAGACAGACATGGGAATAACCATGGAAGGTGAAACATTAGTGCTTTTTCAAATGGTTGCCAAACCATATTTACTAAAATGGATTAAGAGTTCTCAGGATGATGATGAAGAATTTCAAAACAAGATTAAAGCTGTGAACGATGGGAGATTGAGAGACATTGTGTATGAAGAGAGAATTTTGAAATTTGGGAAGAGACATTGTGTTCCCGATATACCTAGTGTAAAAGGGGAATTTTTAGACGATTCTCATAGTTCCAATTTCTCTACACACCCTGGGAGCACCAAAATGTATAGAGACATGAAGGAACATTTTTGGTCGGACAACATGAAGAGGGAGATTACTGATTTTGTGTCAAGATGTATGGTTTGTCAACAAGTGAAAGCTGGAAGGAAACAACCTGGTGGAGTATTGCAACCTCTTCCCATACCTGAGTGGAAATGAGATAATATTACGATGGACTTCGTCATAGGGCTACCAAAGACTCTTAGAAGGAAAGATGCAATATGGGTTATTTTTTATCATCTTACCAAGTCAGCACATTTTCTTTCTATAAGAGAAGATTTACCAATCGTAAGTCTAGAAAGACTATATATTAATGAAGTGGTGAGACTTCATGGAGTACCTATATCAATTATTTCTGATTGTGATCCCCATTTTACTTGATGATTCTGGAAGAGTCTTCAGAAATCCCTGGATACTGAACTTCAATTGAGCACTGCCTACCACCCTCAAACAGATGGACAATCAGAACGGACTATTCAAACCTTAGAAGACATGTTTAGATCCTTCTCTCTTGACTTTCAGGGTATGTGGGATCAATATTTACCTCTGGTAGAATTTTTCTATAACAATAGATTCCATTGGAGTACTCAGATGGCACCATATGAAGTGTTATACGGAAAAGAGATGTCGCATACTAGCCTGTTGGGATGACGTTGGTGAACGAAAACTTGTAGGCCCAGAACTGGTGGAGAAAACAACAGAAAAGGTAAAGGTAATCCAAAACCACATCAAAGCAGCTCAAAGTAGGCAGAAGAGCTATGCTGATAACCGAATGAAGGATTTGGAATTTCATGTAGGAGATCATGTTTTCTTGAAGGTATCTCCATGGAATGGAGTTATACGTTTCAGTAAGAAGGGTAAATTGAGTCCTAGGTACATCGGACCTTTCAAAATTCTATAACGAATTGGGGTAGTACATTACTGTTTGGAAATGCCGCCAAGTCTCTCCAAAGTTCACGATGTGTTCCATGTATCACTGTTTAGGAAATACATGCCTGACACAATGCATGTACTCACTAATGAAGAATTATAATTGGAACCTGATCTGTCTTATTGCGAAGAGCCCATCAGGATTCTTGATACAAGAGAACAAGTACTGAGAAACCAGACGACTCGTCTGGTAATATTTTTTGTGGAGAAACCATAAGATGGAAGATGAAGCATGGTAACCTGAAGAACTTAGGATGAAGAACCACCCAAGTCGCTTCATGCGGTAGTATTCTAGAAATTTTGAGGATGAAATTATTTTAAGGAGGGGAGAATTTAACAGCCCAAGCTTCTACGGTACGCTTCTCTTTGAATAATGCAATAGCGTGTGTTGTACGCAACGTCGAGTTCTAACACACCACAACCAATCAAACTAGCCGTTATGAATAGTAATACACACTTTTTGAAATTTATAAATTTTATTTTTCAAAATGTACTTCTTTTTTGGATTCAGAATATCGAAATTAGCCTTGGGTGAATTTTTGGTGTTTTTCTGAAAAACATCATTTTTTTGACGAATAGTGTAACCACTAAGTGGTAGTTAAAAAACTGAATTTTTCATAAAACATAATTTTACTGCTTCTGTGAATGGAATTTCGAAAATCCGAGAGACAGGGTTAATATAAAGGAGTAAAATGTGGTTCAATGAGATGAAAATAATTTTTTGGTGAATAGTAACTTTTTACTTTTATTTACCACGGTTAAAAGTAAATAGGGTAATTAATGGTAGAAATGATATTAATATTACCCTAACACATGTCCAAATTCTATTGGACATGTTTATCTCGACCAAAAACAACCTTATAAATAAAATATTAACATTTAGGTCCACTTGGATTAGATTAGGACATTTATTATTATTTAATTCAACGAAGAGTTAAAAGAGTTAAAATCAAAGTTTATTTACTAAAACATTGTTAATATTGGATTATACATGAGATATAATAGATTGTAAATATTCATTAGAAATATAAAAATATTTACTACCAAATGGTATTTTATTTATAATTTTTAGACATTAAATAATTTAATTTATTTTTGACACAATGCTGATGCAGTAATTACCTAGTAAATGAAATAATAAAACAATTGATATTATAAATATCCAAATAAATGTAATTTTAGACTTTTTATTAATTAAACTAATTCTCTAGGTTAATATGACATGTTAGGATTGTTTTAATTAACTTTTATTGAAGTAATATTTCATTTATGGTTTTCACAAAAATCAATTTTCCAAATAGTGTCAAAATTGACAGAAAAGAGTTTTTAAAACAAATATTATATTATTAATTGATATTAAATTCCAAAAAATATAATGTTAGGCCAATAGACTTATATCATGATAGGTGTTTCATTAATGGAAAACTTGGGGTTCTCTTGGATGTATATAGTATGTTTATTAACCATATAATATAAAAATACAATGAGACATTGTAAAAGTGAAACTAATTCACTAAGAGTTAAAACTAAAAGATAAGGTTAATATAATGAACCAAACCTATCTAAATTCTATTGGTTGATTGGTTTTCGAACCATTCCCCACCTTAACATTTAAATAATCTACATTGGAGCAATTAGAAACTGAATATTAATTTATTATAAAAAAATATTTCTAGCTTTTCCAAAGGTGCCCCTCACCCCTCTTATAAAAGTCACTCCCCCTTCTCACTAATTCACACTTTAAAATCCTTTTGGTTCGGCCAAACCCTTCAAAAATACTCTCTAAACTTCCCTCACTTCAACCTAGAGGCATTAATTTAATCTAAAATCCAACCTAATGGTCTCTTTTGATCAAATCAAAAGGAAGAACCTAAAGAAGAGGTAATGTTTTCACCACCCTCTTTCATGTTCCTTTCTTCTTCAACTTCTTATTTCATTGTTATTCCCATTCTAAAATAATTGCTCCAATATATTATATATACATTGATGTTATTATAAATATGGTACAACCATATTCAGTATTCTATCCATTCTTTGAATGACTTGTCACCATATGTGCGTACGTACGGCTTACTGTCTCCACGTTGTGGTGTAATTATTATTCTATAAATTAATATTTTGATGGGTATAATAATGATGATTAATTAATGTAAATAAAAAATATAACATGATAATGAATCTGTATATATGATATACCATCCAATTATATATTATTTTAATATCAAAAGAATGATATTGTTGCTCGTGTGTACGTACGGACTACCCTATCCACGAACGCGATGAGAATCATTCTCCATCATATCCATTCAAGTATAAATAACATTTTATGATTAAAAATAATGTTTAAGGACTTGATATCATTCTAGATATGAATAAAAAAACCTATCTATAACAAACATGACTTATGTAACGAAACATATACGAGTAAGTTAACACCCGAAACGACGATAATACTAAGATATTATTAACAAAGCAATGTTAAAAGATCATATATGATATCATATTAACATATATGATTCCTGTATAATTTAATAACAATTATTTCACCACTTTACAGAAGTTTAAACTACCCCTAACCATGGAAAAGTACAAGGTAAGGGTTTATTTCACAATCTCTTCTTTATCTGAGGTAGTTTATACATGATTATCTACTGGGACCTCTTTATCATCCACATCCATGTTTCTTAAAAATGAATTCCAAAACATTTTTACTATTTACTAGACAATGGGTTAAAGTCATTTATACTCTTTTTTGACATTTATAAAATGGTTTGAAAGGAATCTTCCTTTCGTTTTCCAAACAAGGTCCCTTTTTAACCTTTTCGACAGAATTAAGGTAAGAATGTCTTTTTTTAACTTATACGATAGGTGCAGCTATTTTCCACCATTATAAAATATTAGAAGCTTCCCTTACAAGATTATAAGGATATTTTAAAAGTAAATGTTTTATTTTATAATTATGTGACTTTTAAATGATTTCAAAAAAATAGATATTTCTATCAAATTGTTTTGATTTCATCTATGTCAACATCCTTTGATAGATTTTAAGCTTATTAGAAGTTGATTTAGTATGATACAAAACATCCATAATTTATGGAAGGTTTTATGATATGTTTGATTGTGGATGTGTTATTTTTATACCATTCATGGTTTATGTTGAAAGTATTGACATTTCATATGCTAGTTTTAATACGAATGTTTATGTTATGTTGAAACCTGTTCATATGAGGAATGCATTGGACTTAATAAGTGATGGGTGGAGCCTGCTATAGCTCCTCGATGCATCGGTAGGTCTCATGAGACCAACTAGTGTCTTGGAACAAGGCCTTGAAAAAATATTTTTTGTAGTCTTGGCACGAGGCCTTGGCTATGTGAATATGATATTCTGGCATTATACATTCCATCAATATGAATGTGGTTATTGATATTGCATGTGATTATTAGACAAGTAGAATATCCATGTGAATTAGTATATGGAATTATTTCATTTTATTTCTTCCATATTATGCTGATGTTCATGTTTTAAAAGTATTTTGTTTTGGTTATACATTTCCTTAAATGTTTATTCTTATTTATGAAAGTTTTCGCTATATTGTTATCGTTACTGGGCATTCGATCTCACCTTTTTCTATTTTTTATTTTTCCCAGGATGTGAAGAAGTATTTTATTAATGACCTGTACGGATAGTATGAGGGGATAAGAGTATGGACTGTGGAGACTATATTGTTGTAGTTTTTTATTTTATGATGTAATGTAAACTTTATGAATGTATCTAGTAATTCCAATGCTACTAAACTAATCGGTCTTTCGAGACTTGATCTTTCTTGTGATCATGCCAATGTTATGTAATAATGCACCGCCTCTGGGTAACTGGGGTCGGGGCATTACATGTGTTTATATTTATTTATTTTAATTAAATTTAAATACAAATATTATTAAACAACAAATATATAATATTTTTTTATTTTAAGGAGAAAATTAATTTTAATTTCGTGTGTAAAATTAAAAAAAATTTAAAAACAATTATATTCATGGAATAATATATTTTCTATAAAAATTGTGTAATATGTTGAAGATTTTAAACTTTTAACACACCATTTTTAATTAACTATACTCTAAAATGGTGTGTTAAATTATATATTCTCAAATAAATATAAAAAAGAGTGGTTTTTTATTATTGTATTGTTTTTGTACCAATTTAAAATTTATAATTATATTATTATGTAATAGTTTTTCTATCTTCATTTGTGTAATACTATACCTTATTAATGTTTATTGCATTTTATTTAATCTATTTCAAAAATGTGAGGGAAAATGTGTTTTATTTTTTTTGACCATTTTTCATTTTTAATTTAATTATAAATTATATTGCTGAATTTTAAATTTTTTACTAATTGATTATTATTATTATTTTTAGGGTAATTTAAGATTAGACATCTGCTTTACCTTGATCTTATGGGGAGGACCAGGCACATAAATCTATGGATGTGAAATCTCATCTTTCTACATATGATACATCAACTACCACATGAGAATATAATACTTCCATAATTAGTAAATGAAGGGGGTACACAATTAGAAAAAATATGTATTTCCTATATTTGGGACCAGAGGATACAAGTTGATCTAAATGGTAATGATATTATTTGGGGTGAAAATTAAAAACTATTTAAGACATTTACTGTTCTGAAAGATTAAGGCAAATTTAATTTTTTGACATGTGATTGTAGAAGTTTTAAAAATGCAACCATAACTCAATTTATGGGGAAAATATATGAATGATAATTTTTTATTATTTTACATACTATGAAATTTGCATACTACTATGGGTATTCCATTCTTATCAACAGACCTATGATATATCTAACACTAGAGAAGTTATCAAAAACTATTTAAATTTTTTATAATATGATAAAAAGGTATTTTAATTAATCTATCACATCATATTTCTTTTCCAGGAAAAAATGAAAATAAAGGTAATATATATCCTATTATATGTGAAGATACATGTATTTGGCTTTTTGAAAGAGGTTGATAAGAATCATTTTTGTTAAGTGTAATGTTATATTTTAAATGTTTTCTATATTAGTGATCATGTTATTATTTTTATTTCTAATTTATAGAAAATGTAAAGATCTCATAAATAATCCATTCCCAAAATGTATACCCTCATAATTAATATCATGGAGTTTTTATGTTATTGAAAGAAAATGTAATATCTAGAATATTTCCAAACAAATCAGAGTGGTATCATCAGGCTCTACAGAGGTTAACCCTTCTTCCCCCTAGTTAGAAAAAAATGTTACAAGGTCAAGATTAGAAATAAAGGAAAATATCTCACATAATATTTCAGAGTGGAACTTAATAGGATTGTAATAATGTATTTAAATTTTTAATGTTATTTAATTTATTTATTGTCATTATATATTGTAATTCACTAATTTATTTTTAAATATTTTATATAGGAACCCATTAAGGGAAGGATCTCATAAAATTCCATAATAACTAAGGCTAGAAAATATATTTCATCTATTTTATTTATAATTATTGAACACTCGGGTTGTGTATGAGGATGCATGATAGTTATAAAAATAAAAAATGTGTTAGGTCATTATAAATCTTCTTCAAAGGAGGAAGTATATTAATTAAAAACAAAATCTTTATAAGATAAATTTCAATATATTTGTGAGCTAATGTAGGAAAAGATCAAATATTTGGTATAGAAAATATTTACACACATGAAAAATTATTTAATTCTTTAGAACTCACTTCTCCACCCCTACCTATAGATCCCACTTCTTTACATCCTTGTTATCTAACCCCTACACCCCCTTCTCTAAAACTTCCCATCTATTGTGAGTTATTTTTTGTGGATCCTAAATGTCATATTGTTTTTATGAAATTATATGTTAGCTCCACTAGGCTGGATACCCTGAGAGGGGGGGGGTGAATCAGGGTATGAATAATTAAAAATTAATGCCCGTTCTGATCTTGTTTCGCTGTTAAGAAAAACACTCTTCTCTCTTTTTCCTGCTGTACGATATAAACAGAATGTAAAGCAAGCACAGGACACAGCAATTTTACTTGGTTCACCGCTAAGGGCTACGTCCAAGGAGAATACACCGACAGGTTGCCGGTCGTACCAAATTCCACTAATCTTCACTAGCTGTGGATTACAAGGTTCGGGCTAGATCACTTCTATGCCCAGGCTCACTGCCTTTACAATGTTTTAGGGTCAGCTCACTGCTTTTCCAAGTGTCACTCCCTGTTTCTCTCTCTCTGGCTCACTACCGGTGGAGAGGATCACCTTCTTCCTCTTCCTAAGATCACTACTCTTGGATGGAATCCACTCATAGTTTATAGACCTGTAGGTCTCTTCATTTTCATGAAAGAATGCATCCTCTCTTGTATGTAGATGCTCTGTTGAAGTTTAACTTTCACCTGTTGATGAATATCTCTTTGCACCGAAGGTATCGGGCAAACTTCCAGCTTCCACGCAGCCCGAAAAACACTGCTGGAACAAACCTTTCTTGGCGCACAAGTCAACCTCGGCGCGCAAGTATCGGCGCGCAAGTCACAACGGGCGCGAAAGTCCTCCTCAAACACTTGCGCGACTCAAGCTTCCTCAACTCCAAACTTGCGCGACTCTCTTCCTTTTACGCCCAAACCAATATTGGCGCGTAACTGCCAAATGGTGCACAACTTCTAACACTGGCGCACAACTTCAACCACTGGCGCACAAGTCCCACCTGCGCGACCACACACACCACTTGCGCGACCACCACACCTGCGCGACGGGAGCTCTCGTCTTGAACTCCGGTGAGAAATGAGGAAGGGTGGTCCGGTATTTATAGGCAATCTGACCACCCTGCGCGACGGCGCGCAAGTCACCTGCGCGACCCAATCTCGGCGCGCAAGTCTTCTCTCCTTTTAGACACTTGCGCGACCAACTCCCAAACTTGCGCGATCCTATTTCATTAGCCATATTATGATCTTCTGATCTTGAAAAACATGTGGCGCGCAAGTTTCCTGTACACCATGTTCGCGGCGCGCAAGTCCCTTTGCCAAAAACACTTTTCTTCATTTGCCGATTTTCAGGCCCAAAAATTTGGCAAACACTGGAAAACGGCGCCACCTTGTATCTGTTCTTTTGTACCGCCTCTAGATCATCCATTCCATTTATCGACGTTCTTGAATCAAACATGGATCATTGAACTCAGCTCTTGAACTCGACATTCAACCATGAAATCCTCTTTGTCAACAATCACAACTTAGATGTCCACTTTGTCAACAAACACAATCACCTCAAAAAGGCTTCAATGATACCTTGAGGGATTTTTGCCCAACAATCTCCCCCTTTGGGTTTGTTGACAACTCTTTCAAACAAAGATACGTCATTGTTTCTTCAACCTCCATTCGCCTCATTGCGATTCTGATAGCGACCAAGGATTTACTCAACACATACTCTAAGCCCACATGAGCAATTCTCGGCGTGAGAAACAAGAGTAAATGAAAAGTTCATCAATGAATCACTTTGTCTCTGACATCCACTGTTGACACCAAACACTGTCCAACACCACTCTTTTGCTTTTATCACGATCCTCAGCTGTCGTGATGTCTATTCTTTGATCGATCACTTCTAGCATCGTCATATTTAATACGCTCCCCCTTTCTGCTCACAGCTTCAACACCTTTTTAGCCATATTTCCTGTGTTGTCCAAGCTAAGCTCTGGCTAAGCACGTTCAACTAACTTCAACTCCCCCTATATGGCTACTCCACCTGTCAGCGTCTCCCCATATCATTCATGATTTATCAAATCTTCACATTGTCTCCCCCTTGAACAATCACTATTTTCTCCCCCTTTGTCAACGAACCCAAATGCAGTCCTTTGCAGACTGTAACAGAGTAGAGAACAAATCAGCACATTAGGGAAAAACACATCATACCTCGGGGAGAGTGGGGGTCCCACATCCACACAATTTCAAGTGTAGGGAATCGACTGAACTCCCAGAGCTAGTCGATGCCTCTCAAAAGCTTCCTTTGGTAAGGCCTTTGTCAGAATGTCTGCAACCTGTAGCTCTGTAGGCACGTACTCCAACTTCACGATGCCCTGCTCAACCTTCTCCTTGATGAAATGATACTTGATCTCAATTTGCTTTGTCCTGGAATGATGGATAGGATTTTTTCTAAGATTTATAGCACTTGAGTTGTCACACTGGATTCCGATCGGATACTTCACTTCAACTCCCATATCTTCAAGCTGCTGCTTCATCCACAATAATTGTGTGCATGCTTGAGTGGCCGCAATATACTCAGCTTCTGCGGTGCTCAATGAAATGCAATCTTGTTTCTTGCTTAGCCAAGAAATACACAATCCACCAAGATAGAATGCACCACCTGACGTTGATTTTCTATCATCTGCTGAACCGGCCCAGTCTGCATCAGTATATCCCAATAACTCTGTCTGAGATTTGTCGTTGTATGTCAAGCCGAAGTCCACCGTGCCCTTGATATACTGAAGTATTCTTTTCACTGCAAGCATGTGACTTTCCTTGGGATTACTCTGATATCTCGCTGCTTGGCATGTGGCGAAAACAATATCAGGCCTTGTTGCGGTTAAGTACAACAGACATCCAATGATTTGCCTGTATTCTGTGATATTAACTGCCTTGCCATCCTCATCTTTTGATAATTTCATCCGGGTAGCAAACGTAGTCTTCATTTCCTTGGAATTATCCATTCCAAACCTTCTTAGAACCTCCTTGGCATATTTGGATTGAGAAATGAAAGTTCCATTCCTTCCTTGTGTCACCTGTAGACCAAGGAAAAACGTTAGCTCTCCAATCATGGACATTTCAAACTCATATTTCATGAATTCAGAAAACTGTCTGCACTGAGCTTCATCTGATCCGCCAAAAATTATGTCATCGACATACACTAGAACCATCATCCTTTGATTATTGTCATTGCTGAAATAGAGGTTGTAGTCAACTCCTCCACGATGGAAACCAAGCTTCTTCAAGTACTGATCCAGCCTTGAGTACCATGCCCTTGGTGCTTGTTTCATCCCATACAACGCCTTCTTCAGCCTGCAAACTTTGTTCTCATCCTCATGAATGAGAAAACCATCTGGTTGCTCAATATACACCTCTTCTTCCAGAACCCCATTCAAGAATGCGGATTTGACATCCATCTGGAACACTTTGAACTTTCTTTGCACTGCTATGGCCAAAAATAATCTGATTTTTTCCAGCCCTGCAACCGGTGCAAATGTCTCATCAACATCTATTCCCTCTATCTGGGAGTATCCCTTGCACACTAGTCGTGCTTTGTTCCGAATCACTGTTCCATCTTCATTCATCTTGTTGCGATAGACCCATTTAGTCCCGATGACATTCTTGTCTGCTGGCCTCGAAACAATCTCCCATGTCTGGTTCTTCTCAATCTGATCAATCTCTTCATTCATGGCCTGAACCCAGTTTTCATCTTCAGCTGCATCAGAAAAACATTTCGGCTCCACTTGAGACAAAAACGATGCTTGCTGTGATGATTTATTCTTCGAGTCTGAACTGGAGTTGTTTGATCACCAATGATATTCTGCCTATCAATTTCAGCTCGACACTTTGGCTTTCTCACAGACACCGACTTGACACTTTCCTCTTCATCATCAGTATCTTCTTCTGAGTCAGCTTCTGCCACTTCTGCTCCCCCTGGGTTGCTTACCTCATCATCACTTTCATCCAGGAACTGTTCACTGGATCGTTGAGTATTCTGCTCATTTTCAACTATAGTGACATCATTGCTTTCAATGATTTTTCCCAGCCTTTTGTTGAAACATTTATACGCTTTGCTTTTCCCAGAATAGCCAAGGAATATCCCTTCATCTCCTCGTGCCTCAAACTTCCTATGATGTTCTTTATTGAGAATGAAACACTTACTTCCAAAGATTCGAAAGTACTTCAACGTTGGCTTCTTTCCGTAGCACAGTTCATAGGGAGTCTTCCCTTGCTTCGGACATAACAGGGACCGGTTTGAAACATAGACCGATGTCAAAACCGATTCCTTCCAAAATTTCTCTGGCAGGTCCTTATCAATAAGCATTGTTCTGGCCATGTTGTTGATGATCTGATTTCTCCTTTCAACTACTCCATTCTATTGGGGAGTTCTTACTGATGAAACTTGATGCCTTATCCCATGTTTCTCGAGATAGTTTTCAACCTGACTATTTGTAAATCCTGTACCGTTGTCAGTACGAAACTTCAGAATTTTCTGCCCAAGCATCTTTTCTAATTCCCTCCTGTATTGCTTTATGCAACTGAACACCTCTGTCTTATGGGTAATTATGAATACCCAGGCCATTCTGCTATAGTCACCAATGAAAAGAACATAGTACCTTTTCCCATCTATAGCTCGTGGTGAGATAGGTCCACATACATCAGCATGCACCAATTCGAGCACTCGAGTTTCTTTTTGTTCCTTTGGCATGTATGTCTTCCTGATGATCTTCCCTTGTTGACAAGCATCACATGTATGAGTGCGATCACGTGATAGTTTGGGAAGGTCTCTAGAAGCATCACACTTTACCAGATCTTCCATAGATGGTTGACATAGATGACCAAGTCGCTTATGCCACAGCTGATTTTCTTCTTCTCTGGATAAAAGGCATGAATCTTCTTCCCCACCTACCAGGTAAAGATTCCCCTTTGTTCGTTTTCCCTGAAGAATGGATATTCCATCTTTTCCTTTAACAAAACCCATCTTCTTGGTAAAAAGGATAGAGTGCCCAGAGTCACATAGTTGACTGACGCTAAGCAAATTATGACTGAGACCCTCTACCACCAAGACATCAGCATGTCTCATTTCTTTGCCCCCAAACTTGGCTTTTCCTGAGCCAACAATCTTCATTCCTTCATCATTTCCAAACTTGACAACTCCTTCTTTGTCATATTTTATGCCTGTAACCAGATCCTTATTACCCGTCATGTGGGATGTGCAACCACTGTCAAGGATCCAAACACCAGAACGATCTGATGCTTTAAGGGCAATTTCAGCAACTACGGCCTTCTCAGTTTTCTTCTTCCTAGTCCATACTTTTTCATTCATACTCGGCATGGATTGAGGCTTCTGTTCTTTCTCAGAGTATGATGGACCAGCTTCATCTTGCAAAACTGCAAATCTATTCTGAACTTTTAACTCACTTGTCAGTTTACTGATCTGCTGCTTGCAAACATTTTGATTCTGCATTGGCACATTTTTCTGAATGGTCGGAGTGCAGTACCTAGCCCTGTGTCCAAATCCTCCGCACCAAAAACAGTGTCCTTCAAAAAATGTTCTGGAAAACCGTTCTCTGTTTGGCTGCCATCTCTGTTCTTGTTCCCTTCGATATCTTTTGGCTATGGAACACACATACTGTGAATGTCCCATCTTTCCACAACAATAACACCTGATATAAGGTTCAATCCTTCGTGTTACTTCAGCATTACGAGTTTCCCCTTTTGATATCTGAGTATTCTGATCCTGCTTTGTGCTCAAATCCACTTTCAATCTCGGGAAAGGTGTTTGCGTTCTAACTTTAACTGCCGTAGATTTTTGTTTCTGATTAAGTCGTGAATCAGCCTTAACATCTGAGTTCAATTGCTGCTTCTTCCCTGCTGAACTACTAGGCTCTTCTTTCTTCTTTTCCGTCTTCGTAACGACCTGATTTCCCAAGAATGTGTTGGGATTCAAAGGTTTTTCCTGGTCATTAACTTTTCTCCACAGACCGACAACTTCCTCTTCAAGCTCTTCAATACGCTTGACGTGATCTTTCACTTTTCGACTCAAGCAATCGATCTCCCTTTTCTGCTCTTCAATCTTGAGCTTATGCTCATCAACCTTTTCTGTGCGCTCTGTCCTGGAAGACTTAAGATTATCAATTTCTTTCTCAAGCTCAGACTTATATTCTTCTTGTTGTTGCATGTAGAGTTTGGCATCACGTACTATCTTGTTGGATTTCTTTGTTTTTTCTCGCCAAACATCTATCTCTTCAAGAGCTGCTTCTAATTCAGCTTCCATGTCAACTCTCCCTTCAATTTCTTCTTCTTCTTCATCAGTTTCGGTTTCATTCTTTTCTAGAGCACTACTAGCAACAGCCACCATCGCATTTTGACCATGATATTTGTAGTTTTCGATCTCTTCAACTTCTTCACCCTCAGACTCAGCTGAACTGTCAATTTATTGGGAAAGAAGATTCTTCTTCTTAAAGAAATTTCTCTTGAACTGCTTCTTCCCTTTCACAAAGGCTGAAGATTTTTTCATGGGAATCTCAACTTCATCTTCATCGCTTTCTTCTTGAAACTTTTTGGGACATCTTGCAGCAAGATGACCAACCTTTCCGCACCGGAAGCATGCTAGTGGAAGTTTCCCTTTAAACATTCCTTTTCCTCTTTGCAGATTTGAAGAAAGGAACGACATCACCTCATCTGACTCTTCTTCCTCCTGAGAATCTTCAATAGTGAGCCTCTTCATGGCCTTAAATGCCACCTCTTTGGATTTCCCCTTTTCCACAGCATCGTTGTCATCATTTCTCATTTCATATGCAACAAGAGTGCTGTGTAGGTTATCCAATGTTAGCTCTTTCAGATCTTTATCTTCCAACACAGAAACTTTCGGATTGAACCGAGGTGGAAGCTTTATCAAGATTCGCTTTACGATTTTAATGTCTTCGATAATTTCTCCAAGACCCCGCATGTCTTCTACCACAGCATTTACCCTATCAAAGAATGCATCAACAGACTCATTCGGGTTCATTCTGAGATCTTCATACTTGATCCACAACACTTGCAGCTTTGCCTGTCTGACTTTTGTATCCCCTTCATAAATATTCAACAGCTTTTCGCACATGGCATGTGACGTTTTGCATGACATCACCTTTGTATAAATGGAATTAGAGAGGGCTCCCCCTAAGGCGTTGATTGGTTTGGAATCCGCATCCAACTCTTTGTGCTCAGCTTCTGATAATGCACCACTAGTAATATCAGGTGTGATACCATGCATAGCTGCTGAAAACACATCCATTCCCAAAGATCGGAAATAGTGTTGCATTCGATTCTTCCATATCTGAAAATTACATCCGTCGAAGATCGGAATCCCTCTATGATTAGTGACCTCCATTTAGAGAAGACCAACTGTTAACCTTTCCCTCTGATACCACTTGTTAGCTCCACTAGGCTGGATACCCTGAGAGGGGGGGTGAATCAGGGTATGACTAATTAAAAATTAATGCTCGTTCTGATCTTGTTTCGCTGTTAAGCAAAACACTCTTCTCTCTTTTTCCTGCTGTACGATATAAACAGAATGTAAAGCAAGCACAGGACACAGCAATTTTACTTGGTTCACCGCTAAGGGCTACGTCCAAGGAGCATACGCCGACAGGTTGCTGGTCGTACCAAATTCCACTAATCTTCACTAGCTGTGGATTACAAGGTTCGGGCTAGATCACTTCTATGCCCAGGCTCACTGCCTTTACAATGTTTTAGGGTCAGCTCACTGCTTTCCCAAGGGTCACTCCATGTTTCTCTCTCTCTGGCTCACTGCCGGTGGAGAGGATCACCTTCTTCCTCTTCCTAAGTTCACTGCTCTTGGATGGAATCCACTCACAGTTTATAGACCTGTAGGTCTCTTCATTTTCATGAAAGAATGCATCTTCTCTTGTATGTAGATGCTTTGTTGAAGTTTAACTTTCACCTGTTGATGAATATCTCTTTGCACCGAAGGTATCGGGCAAACTTCCAGCTTCCACGCAGCCCGAAAAACACTGCTAGAACAAACCTTTCGTGGCGTGCAAGTCAACCTCGGCGCGCATGTATCGGCGCGCAAGTCACAACGGGCGCGCAAGTCCTCCTCAAACACTTGCGCGACTCAATCTTCCTCAACTCCAAACTTGCGCGACTCTCTTCCTTTTACGCCCAAACCAATATTGGCGCGTAACTGCCAAATGGTGCGCAACTTCTAACACTGGCGCACAACTTCAACCACTGGCGCGCAAGTCCCACCTGCGCGACCACACACACCACTTGCGCGACCACCACACCTGCGCGACAGGAGCTCTCGTCTTGAACTCCGGTGAGAAATGAGGAGGGGTGGTCCGGTATTTATAGGCAATCTGACCACCCTGCGCGACGGCGCGCAAGTCACCTACGCGACCCAGTCTCGGCGCGCAAGTCTTCTCTCCTTTTAGACACTTGCGCGACCAACTCCCAAACTTGCGCGATCCTATTTCATTAGCCATATTTTGATCTTCTGATCTTGAAAAACATGTGGCGCGCAAGTTTCCTGTACACCATGTTCGCGGCGCGCATGTCCCTTTGCCAAAAACACTTTTCTTCATTTGCCGATTTTCAGGCCCAAAAATTTGGCAAACACTGGAAAACGGCGCCACCTTGTATCTGTTCTTTTATACCGCCTCCAGATCATCCATTCCATTTATCGACGTTCTTGAATCAAACATGGATCGTTGAACTCAGCTCTTGAACTTGACATTCAACCATGAAATCCTCTTTGTCAACAATCACAACTTAGATGTCCACTTTGTCAACAAACACAATCACCTCAAAAAGGCTTCAATGATACCTTGAGGGATTTTTGCCCAACATTATATATTGTATTGGGGATATCATTCATCATTAAATAATATATATGAATAATCAAAGGGTCGTCATGATATATAGAATATATATATCACTATGAGTGTCATTTCAATAGGAAAAAATATCACTTGAGTTGAAAAAGGTATCAACAATTTTTTATTTTTTATATTTATACTTGCCTAAAAAATTACCATTGTTGTATATATAGTCTCTATACATTATTATGTCATATTTTTGTTAATATTATTTTAAAATTATAAAAAATATATATTTATCTTTTTTTATTGTAACACATTAAAGGTAAATATATACTACATTGAAAACTATAAGTACATGCTTCTATGAATTGAGCTACTACAACTTATGGACTTGATAGATAATCATCATATTCATCATTACTTTTGAAATATTATGAGATTCTAATGGATGATAAAATTTGTGGTAGTGAACTAAAAGTGATTATTTTAAAGGCATATATCATGGATCTTGTAACTATAGATTTTTTGTACATCAATGCGATGAAATCCTTTCCATGTGTGTTGATTATCATATATCTACCAATTATTCTAATTTATTAAAACCTAATAATATTACTTGTTTTTATTGGGTATATTTATATATTTTTTTCTATGTAATGTTGCATCAGAATAATTATTTTTAGTCCCACAATTTATTTCATCTGTAGTGTTGAAAATTAAATATGAATAAAGAGTAGTAAATATTTCCAAAATATTTCAAAATAATAAAATTAAGGGTTGGATACTTCATTTTCATTAAGGGTTTAAAACATATATTTTTTAAAGTTTTATTTCCTTTCATTGAATAACCACTAACATTATATTTTTTATGTATATTTATAGTCATTTTAATTTGAATGGTTTTTTAAGAGAGAAGACAATGTACTAGATATTATTTATACATGGTGATGTTTGATAATGTTTTAAAAATATATTGAACATGTAATATTGATTAATAGAATAATTTTATATTATATTAAATTTTAATTTAATTTCATACATTTCATTTTCCAAGAGTGACTAACCTTACTTTAGATATATAATAAGGATGAAAAGTCAAAATATAAAATATGTAAAAGAAAAGGTGACTTCTTATTTAGAATAAATATAGTTTGACTACAATTACATAAAATGTTAATTTGAATTGAAAATTATGTTTTGAAAAATATTTTTCATCTTCATGAAGTTTTAATTGAATGTTGATATTTTGTTCTAAAATTTGTGTGTTAAATTATTTCAACTGAGACAATTATAAAATTCATTAAGGTTAAATTTTATTATAAACATTCTTTTAACATATCTTATAACTATTTATAATATAAATGCTAAATTTTTTATTTTAAATTTTTATCTTTTTTATTACTATTTACCCTATACTGTATAAGTGATATGTCTTATAAAAAATAATGATTGGGTTATTTTACAAGCTTGGATGTGTTTTAGATTATTTTTAATTGATATTTTAAAGATTAAATTTCAAATTGAAAAGTAAAAATAATTTTAAATTTGCATATTATTTTTTACTAGTTTTTTATGAATTAATTTCCATCACGTTATATTATATTTTTCCTTGGTGGATATATTTTATTTAAATTTTAAAATATTATATTAAATATTGTTATTTGTAATTTATGTGAAGATATTCAGTCACTGGTTTTTAATATATGTTCTTATATGAAAATCATGATCAACAATTTTTCAAATCATTTGTATTAAATAAAAAATGTGAAATAAGTTTATTGTGTTAGATATATTAAAAATGAACTAAAAACTATTCAAATTAGGTTTTTTTAATCTAGTTTCAATGATGGTTTTATAAAACTAATTCTAAAAATATTAATCACATCTTTTGTTGATAACCAACAGGAAAAATATTTTTACAACATATCCAATAATATCGTCGAGATGTAACCAATTTTAAAAACCCAAAAAAATCAAATGTGAAACCCATTTTTTTCACTACAATGATCTCAATTTCAAATAATTACAATAATAAGAAAAGTACCATAAAAAATAATTTTTGATATCATTACTAGGAACCACCCATGGGGCTCATATAGGTGAGGTGATCTACATTGTGTGTATATATTCATTAAAATCCACATAATATCTAAAAAACAATACTCATTAAATAATATTTTTTTAATGATACAACTAGTGAAATATGGTATATAAAACCATTATATTATCATATAGACAATATTGTTTTCCAAAACAAATATAGAAAAATTTGTTACTATTGGGAAAATATTGGTTAAAGGATTACCTTAACCATGTTATAGAGGCTCAAAAAACACCGTGGAAAATAATATGATAGAGGTTTACCAAAAATCCATGTATTAGTCCATGGAGAATCACACATCCTAGAACCTTTGTTTGGGATATTAGAATACCAAAACATTATTATTTCTAAGAATTTAATTTTTTAAATTAATAATAGAACCCCACTAATATTATCATACTATAAAGACCTCAATGAAATAGATAATTGTGATAATATCATTAAAAATAACGATAAATAGACATAGGAAATAAACATTAATCCGCGATGACAACATCACTACTTATAATAGAATAGACAAATCTCATATTATATGGTGAATAGTTCGTTCAGAGTAATATCACAGTACAACGTGGATTATTTATAACTAAAAAATCATTAATTTCCTTTTAAACAATTTGAAATAGAATATCCTATATCATATCCTAACCTAGATTATATTACTCACCTAGAAAAAGAATCATGAGTATAAACATTCTATGTAATATTATCATCATGTGTTTTTATACATGGAATGTGTATTTTATAAAAAAATATTTTATTACTCATTGAGAATCTATCATTATCATAATGCATCCCCAATGTGGTATCAACCAAGCTATTATTGTCTGCGACATGTTTTAACATGTAGATTTTAGTAATGTCTATATATGCCATGTAATATTAGCTAATAATGTTATTAGGGTATGATCATTTATGATTATATTACCTTAATAATGTGATATGATGATTTATTATTGACGTAATATGTGTGTATTCAAACATTTTGATATGATAATGGTATCTTCATGTGATATAATCCAATTCATATAGAATGTATTATGGTATTTATCTATATATAATTGACATAAAATATCTTAGAATAATCTGGTTTCATATGTTATGAAATTGTATGTTCTACTTCATATAAATAGTGGGTTTCGATCTAGTCTCATTGTGTAAAAAAATTTCCCAAGTCATCTCTTCTTCTATGTGACCCTATAATTATTAATTGATGAATGATTATGTCTCTATTTTGATATCTATGGTGTATACTGAGTACACTTTAATGGAATGTATTGATTATACTAGATCACAGTTAAAATTATCTATGGATCCTTGAATTGCTATAATTTAATTGGATTTAATTTATTTTTCTTTATCTACCAACCCTGAAACAGTGTCCCTCGTAAGGGGGAAGTCTTAAACACACATGGAATTTCACATTAATTGAGTCTCTATTTGATAAAAATTTATATATACTGTAATCTAGGTATATCCTTTTCCCTTGGATTAATAATATTTCAACTGAGGCTCATTGAATTACATATCATTCCATAATGGTAGTTACTTTATACAGTTTATTGTAGCATAATTATAGGTAAACAACACTCATATGTGTTAGTGGGTCAGAAGAATTGTCAAATTGTGTAAGAATTTAGAAAGTACTGTAACAACCATGTTAAAGATAATAGGAAATAAATTTTTTTTCTTATTTATGATAATTAAATATATTTTATATTGTTATATTCATTATAAGAATATGAAGTAATTTTCTTATCAAGAAGGAAATAGTTTTATTCTAAATAAATTCAAAATCTTCTATTCTAAGGTTTTATTTTAAAAAGTATTTATAAATTTTAGAATTAGAATTTGAAAAATTACAATCATTTTTTAAATAAAATTATCAATGTTATCTTAGATTGGAACTTTGGGTTTTTTGGAAAAGATTGAATTTTTACAAAATAGTGAAACATTCTGATTTTATTATAAAACTAACAATTATTTTTATTATATTAATTAATATAATAGTACCTATTCATTATAAAGTAATATAATCCTCTTTAAATTATAAGTAAACTAATTAATTCCCTAGGAATCAGAATTATACCTTATTTTGGAATACTTTCATTTTAGAACCTAAAACAAATTTTTCAAAAAATTGATTGTCATTGCATTTTAAATTTTATTTTATATTAATTTTTTGCAGTAATTGAAATTTATTCTTGAAAAATGGGTTCCATATTTTTTATAAGTAGTTCCAAATTTTTTAAATAATTATCTTTTATTTTTTCAATATGAATAGTAATAGTAGCAATAGTTATCTCATCAGTAACGGTAAAGCGCGTAATTAAGGTTAAAAATAATGTGATAGGGCCTAGAACTATTCATTAATTTTTCATTTAATTATAATTTATAAGTGTGTTTGTACCATTAAAATCCAAATATTTTAAATGTTTATATTTATTTCCAATTTCCTTTGATAAAAACCATCATATAATTTTTAATATTGAAGGAATGATAATATGCCTTTTCTTGTTATAATATATCTAGATTTATTACATATGGTAAAAAAAATGAAATTTTAAATTATAAATTTATTTGATACAATATAAATGATTTTTTACAATGTTTTCATTCTTTTTTAGTGATGAAATAATTACAGTAAATGTATATGAAACACCGACATAATGCTAGTGCAAGCTGTAGAAATATCAACTAAATGATTTTAAAAACTCTAATAGTATTATTTTATGGTTGATCTATATTATAACATAAATTTTATAGATAAATATAACATATTATGGATGTTTATTAGTTTTATATTCTAATTTTATTACTATATTGATGTCATGAAAATCAATGAAAGTGAATAGCTCGAAAAATAACATTAATGATATTTTATAATATATAATATTTTATTAAATTATTCAATATTTATGATAATATTTTATTTAATTATTCAAAATTTATGAAAATATTTTATTCATCCTAGTGATTTAATTTTGATGATAATATAATCCATGGTGTATATATGGACAACATATCCATTTATAGTAACTTTCATAACTCATATAGTGTCAACAAATTTGATGTTGCGGTGATCATCAAAATTGTTAATTGGGGATTAAAAAATAGATAAGGGTGAAAAATTATCATAAAAGAATAAAAATTTAATATAATGGAGTATTTAGACTCATCCACATATTATCCACCAAAATATATCAATTTTATTATACTTTTCCATGAAAATTAATGTATATTTATTTAACACATTATGTAATTCCTAGAGTGGCCCTCCCTGCACTTATAAATGGGATCCTTCTCTCCTATTTTCCTCACAAATTTTTAGAGATATAGTTTTTACAATACCTACACAAGTATCCAACAGTCTTATATCCTGACATCATATGGGTACTGGTCTCACCAAAAAAGTAAATGTACAATACTCATGGTTCAATACAAAGAGGTTATCTAAGGAGAATGCAGGAACCCTAATTGGCCTATTTCAAGTTTTTTTCTTCTTCCACCTCCTTAAAATATTCACTTACCAAGATAAAATACTAAAATTAGTATTTTTCAAATACATGAATTTTATTACGATCATGGTATAAATCTATTTAATATTATTTTGTATCTTATGGGATATGAAAATATCACTCATGTGTATGTGTGGATTACAACCTCCATGAGGTGATGTGTTTCCTTTCCCATTATCAACTATCATAACTATTTACAATGATGGATTAATTTATTTATAATATATTCATTAAATATTACTCATTTTATAAATTTTGTATATAATCTAATTTCTTATCTTCACATCCATTTAAAAGGATAACTTCAATTTCCTGTACATGTATATTACTATCCCCACCAAGCGATGTGATTCATTTCTCCTGTATTCATTTCATGGATGATGCAATGTATAAAAATATTCATTATCTAATGATTATTAGTTTACATATGATTAAACAATAACCTCAATGACAACATTTATTCTACTAATGTTGTTTTGGGTTTATGAATTAAATATCCTCAAAATATCCAATAAAAGCTTAACTAATAATGTAACTAAATAAAATAGTCAGAAATGAGATAAAATCGATAATAATAATGGAAGGAAAATAAATAAGGTTCTTAGATTAGTAAATAATTGATATAATTTTTTTATTTTGGATGATGAATAACGTATGTGACTAGTTAGACTCAAGGTAAGAGGAACTTTTACTAAAAACCCCATTTAAAATGTTTTAAATATTTATTTTATAGGTAATTTTCTTTATTGTTCATATTCTAAAAATAATTTTATCGACCCAATTGTGTGGAAATAAATGAATTATAACGGAAATTTTATGTCAACTTTTAATTTCTAAAAATTGATTTAAAATAGAATATTTTTCACATTTTAAACAAGACTTTTCTACATTCATTACAAGAGGAAATAGAATGTTATATTTAATTGTATGTAGATTCAACTTGTTTCCATTTTCCATAACATTTATCGTATTTTTTCTCTATTTATAAGATTCCATTCAGTATTTAAAAAATCCATTCTTCCTTTTATTCTTGTATTTTATTTTTTTAATATTATTTTAAAAGGAAATGATATTTCAAAATCCTAAAATGTTTTGTATATGGGTTCAAAAGAAGTTTTTTTATTTTAAAGTTGAAATCATGAAATATTAAAAAGTTTTATTTATGATGTGGTACTTGATAATTGAATATGATTAATGGTGGTCCTGATACAACTTATATTATGGATGATCCCGACCCAAAAAATATGATGGTTGAGCTCGATATAGCTCCCCAAATAATTAGTTAATGTTCATTTTATTTAAAGAAGAGATGTGGGGAGTTAACAAAATAGCATTTTTGAATGGATATAACTATGATTAAGTTATTTTTCACATAAGGTATAAAAATAATTTTCCTATTTTTCTAAATTGGAATACACATTCCCTCAAATGGTTTTAAATATTTTATTTTTCAAAAAATATGTGTTATTATGTAGATGTTATTTATTTCATAAGATCAATGTATATTGTGATAATTTTAAATCAATTTTGGGTGTTCATGTTTTTTACTGTACTATTTTATTTCTTACTTTTATGTTCTTTACTAGTATTTTTTTCGCATCTCATTTTTAAATTTTTTTCATAGGGTTTAAGGATGAGTTTAACCAATATATGATGTAAATATGAAATTCATGAATATTATTTAAAAAATTAACCAATGTTTCATTTTAAATTTTTTATATTATAGGGAAATGGATAATGAGAAACAATTCTTATTTTTAATATATGAGTTATTTTGTAGTGCCCCCCTGAGTTCCACTAAATAAAGCCCCTAGATGGTGGGCCACAAGACCTCAAGTTCATCTCCCAAAATTCTAGAGGTGGGTAACTAGAAGTAATGGTTTGGGTTTTTTATTGAGAATACTATGACCTCATATGATTTATTATAACACAACGGTAAATATTATATATCATGTAGTAGAAGCATAATAATAGGCAAAGAGTTGAAGTAGCAGATAAATGATCCAAATAGAATAATTAATAACTACAATATCTGAATAGTTATGAAAAATACCATTATTATGTCAATGTATGATACCATGAAAATTAAGAGTGAAGGGTTACATGGGTATAAAAATGTACTTCATGATAATAATAAAAACCAAAATCCCAAAAACTACTACACAACATCTCGAGCATAGGATCTGTCCTATGCCATCAAAACAAAATCCTAAACAGGAAAGTAATCAAGTATCTAATGTGGCATGGATCCCTTTAACCACACCTATGAGTATAAATTCTAATAGGTACCAAACAACACCCAGCCCGGGAGTGGGATATTATCTCAATAGGCTAGAGCCCACAGTGCCTATACCTTTCCATTATGTTCTATAGGTAGATTACTGTGAGCCAGATAAAATGAATATGAGTAATGAAATAAATAAAGTAACTTCAACATGGTATGGATTTCTAAGAATACACCCTCCCCATACCACCTGCTTCAGCCACTACTCAGATTCGTAATAAAGTACATGTGCAAGGAATAATAGGTATTCAAGCACCAAAGTAAACATGGCAATCCAAGAATGCATACACCCCATGCATGTTCTTTATCTTGGGGTATATATCTCATGACATCATCATGTGTGATAATTAATGAAAAATATGTATCACAAAAATATAATAAAGCTCTATGAAATATTAATTAATGCATCTCATGCAACTCAAGCAGTTCTAGGAAGTCTGTCAAATCTAGTGGTGGATTCTAAGATCGTACCAAGTGATCTATATAGAATCCTTGGTATCGCTATGGTCCATCCAATATAATCCAATACTATTGATTCTGTCCTAGGTGACACATAAGAAGTGCCTGGTATCACCTGAGTCATGATGATTCGGAGTCCATCCCATGTATCTCCCTAGAGGATCGAGTATCACCCAAGGCATGGCTTATACATGTCTTCATTGTGTCTTTCCACAGTTTCTCCCTTCAAAAAAAGTATCACCCATGAGTAGGATAAATTTTGCAAGATTTTCTCACCTGGAATGATCTACCACTACCCCTGACATGTTGGGTCCTAACCCATCGAGCATAGTGTTTCCATTAATAATTTCATAATACAGAACTCACATTCTCTCTTGGCCCATGTCAAGAGAACCATGTCACCAAAGAATATCATAGGGAATGACATATACCCTAATGAAATATACAATTTCCATAATTTTAATAATAATTTCAATTCCAAGAGCTTAATATTTAATTAAGACATGCAATTCATGCAAAAAAAATTAGTATTTCATATATCAAAGTAGTAAAAATTTATCGGGAGCATGGTTTAAACAATAAGAACGTAATTTAAACAATTTCATGTCATCACATTCAATTTAATGTTACAATCTTACCATTTTATCAAACATTTCAAATTAAGACATATGAAAATCTAATAAATTATATATCATGGAAAACCAGTATAATAATTGAAAATTCTGGGCATGAGGCATAAGCGTCATCATATGGAATAGTGAAATGTTGTAAAATAAACATTCATATAAGCATTTAAATGAAAGGAATATTTCTTTCATAAAGAAACACCAAACATGAGTAATGAATTTAACAACTATCATGGGAAATTATAATTAAATCAAGACATATGGTATGAAATGTGATCATTTAAATGAATTGAACGAGAAAATAACAAAAGGCAAAAGGATACTCATAATGAAACATTCGGCATATTAAGGTTTATGGTTTTATACATGGACCACATAATTACTAAAGAAAATTATTACCAAGAGGGACCCAATACATGGTTTATCATTCATCTTAAATAAGTTAATAAATTTTGAAAATTAAATGAAATTCGAACAAAACCCAAGGCTTAAAGAAACATAGGCAAAAACTTTGTGCACACAAAAGGAGGAGTCCAATGGAAATGAAAAATACTATAAAATGTAATTTTTCATAAGGAATGGTCCCTATGGACACTACAAAGAACCCTAATAAATTTATTGAATGGTACAAAGATTCTCCATCTTGTTCCAATTATAATCACAAAGACATGATGTTAAAGGGAGGCCATGGTGTAGAGAACACCCCTTGAATGGATTGTGGTGTTTGCGGGGGTCACTACGGACACAAAAAAATAGTCTGAAAAATATAATATGTGATATTGAGATTTACTAGGAGGTTTTGATGAGCAGAATAATGATGAGAAATATAGGACAAAATGAAATAATGTGAGAAAGGTTTAGACACCCTAAACAACATTGTAACACTCACTATGTTTGGAAACAACCTTGGATTCATCCTAAAATAGAAGAAATTGACAGATATTGAGAACTCCCAAAAATAGGGTTAAAACATCGCATGAAGATTTCAAAGATGATCGGTGAAACATGAAATAGATAAGTATAGTAGATAGGGCCTATTTAGAGCTTCCCAACGCTTCTAAAATCAATAAAAATAGAGAAGAAATGAGGGTTGTAATCACAAAACCCTAAAAGGAGGAGGAGGTGGATGTGTGCACATCTCGAGGGAGAGGGGAAGAGGTGGTGTTCATGGAGGGAGGGAAGAGGAAGGAATGAGTGAAAAAAACAATTAAAATTATAAAAATTAAGGGAAATAAAAAAACTAAAGATAAGATAAAATAAATGAAATGATAAGAAAAATAAAATTAAATAAAATTAAATTAAATTAAATTAAATGAAATAGAATAAAATATTCATAAATAAAATAAAAAGACAAGATAATAAAATAAAATAATGTAAATAATGTAAAATAATATAAAATAATATAAAATAAATTTAATAAAATAAAATAGAATAAAAATAAAATATAATAAAATATAATATAAAATATAAAATAACATGAAAATAAAATAAAAAGGGAAACCCATATTTTATGATAACTTAAAAAAAAACTATGCATGATCCAAAAATATGATTTATATAACAACATACGAACCATAAATTTCCCACTTTTTGGAACCCACAACAGGTTGCAAAGGGGTACACATTGTGTCGCATGGTTCCAGTCAACAATGCAGCCCAGTCTGCCATTCACAGTTTTGGTGGGACATACTTCAAAAATGACCCAAACGCACCTGAGATCTATTTTATCCTCATGATTATTTTAATTGGGGTGTTTTATGGTATTAAATTATATTTTAAATATTTTTCACCATTGATGAAGATGGGATGTTAAAACCTCCACCCCTTAAGAAATATCATCCCTGAGTTACCATACCAAGGTTAGTGGAATGCCATCTGAGAAAGTTTCTTTCCACAATGCACATACATTGGCCTCCCAACCCCAAATCCTACCATTAATATTTTCATGCTACCATAGCACCCAGACTAGAGGAACTATCCTAAGTCATGGAACTATTGTGTTATCCTCGATGATTCGAATTTGATGCTCCTCGAAAGATATATTCGCCTCAATCTTGTAATCATATGGGTCAAACAAATGAGATAGTTATGGATGATACAATAAAAGGTGAGAGGCATGGAAGATGTCATTCATGAACTAGTACCTCTGAGGTTATAATAATCCATAAGCTACCAGCAAAACACTCTCCAATATCTTGAACAGTCTTACATATATAGGTGATATCTTTCCATATCTCCAAATTCATATATTTCCAAATCACGGAGAAACACATAGAAATACTCAATGTCCAACATTTGACTCAAGATGTTTATAATGATGATCAATATAGTACTTATTTCTGGAATGAGCTATGGCCATACGATTTTGAATTAGCTAGACTTTCTCAGAAGTCTCTTGAACAAGATGACGTCCCAATAGGGATACCTCACCTATCTCAAGCTAGCATATTGGTTAACAACACGGTCTACCATAGAGGGCCCCATATGGATCCATCTAAAACGTTTCTTGGATGCTGTTATTATAGGAAAACACAACTAAAGGAATATGTTTCTCTCAAAAACCTTGGAATTCAAGGATACATGCCTGTAGAATATTCTTTAACACCGATATGATCTGCTCAAACTACTCGTTGGTATGAGGTTGATATATAGTACTCAAAAGCACATGGGAAACATGTTCCTTCTATAATCCTTTCTAATACTGCAAATTAAAGTGGGGGTTTTAGTATGAAATGATATAATGAGGCACACCATGACCTCTCAATATCTTCAAGATATATAGCCTCCTTTAATCATCAATAGGCAAAGTCTCCTTAAAGAAGTAGGATGTGAATGAATATAGTCAACCAGCTGATGCTAACCCATAATACATTGTTTCCTCAAGTTAATCTCGGAAAGTCAATAATGAAATCCATGGTGATATCATTCCACATCCTCTGAGAAATAGATAAGGGCTGTATAATTCCAATAGGTCACTGACTATCTACCTTCACCTACTAATAAGTAGAGCACCGAGTGATGAAACCCACTATTTTATTTTTCAATAATTTCCACTAATACAGATGATTCACATCTCTTTACATCCTGGAAAGACTAGGATAAACCTCCCAAAGAGAGGCATGTGATTCTCTCATCATCTCTTTATACATATCCAAAGGGACCCTTACATTGAGACTGTATAATAGGGCCTAACTACCATTAATAACCCATCCAAGTGTTGGGTACTCACCTATGACACTTTCCCTCAAATTGATTCCATCTTGATCCGAGATCTTCTATATTTGAACTCGCTCTATATGAGAATATTTCACTCTTATATCTACTAGAACTAGTTGTATTTGTTGCTCTTGAACCTCTAGATGAAACTCATAGAACATATCCATCATCTGATACCCACTTCTGGCTACATGGATGTCATGTGTCTATGTATTTTAGCTCAATGCATCATTTACAACCTTACCGTTTCTAGGGGTATAAGCATCCTCAAAGATGATTGAATTCAGGTATTTCACCCACATGCTCTACCTCAAATTCATGTCCCAAGGCGTGGAGATATATATTAATATTTATGATTTGTGTAAACAATGAACCTCTCACCTTGATGATAGTGCATCCAACATCGCATAACTTAAACTACATTGGATATGTTGAGATTGTGTGTATGATATTTATATTCATGGGGCCTCAGTTGACTATATCCATAAGCCCCATCTATATCACCTTACACCCAAACTACACCTTCTCTGATTCTTAATGAATCAAAATAAACTATATAACCTTTTCCCATTTCATGAAGAATCAAAAACTGGGCTGAAGTGAGTCTCCCCTTTAACTCTAAAAAATTTTATCAAAAACTACCTACCATATGAAATACACACCCATCATAGTCAGGGTTGTAAGAGGAACTTCCAAGTGGGAGAAGTCCTAGATAGAATATTTTTAATAGCCACAAATCCCTAATAAGATCTCTATATCAAACACATTTTTGGGTTTCTCCTATAAAACCATTGATCAATCCATTTATGGGTCAAATGATAAAACTTCTTCTGATATGATATGTCCCACAAAGTGAATCTTACTAATCCAAAAGTGGAATTTTCTGAGATTTACATATTTATATTTCTATCTTAGTTTACTCAGAATGATCTTAAAATGATTAGCATGGTTTTCTAAAGAGAATGAGTATACTATGTTTTCATCTATGAATATTATTACAAATGAATCAAGGTATGAGTGCAAGACCTGATTCTTCATATCCATGAACATTGTAAACTGTATCATCAAACTAAACATCATAACCAAAAATGCATACAAGTTGTTCAGGCATTGGAATGTTTTACATGGTATATCTAATGGTCGAACACACACATGATGATAGCCTGACATCAGAACGATCTTGGAGAAAATAGTTTCTCCTCAGATCAGGTCAAGGTGGTCATTTATATAATCTAATGGATAAAATTCTTTATTGTAATCTAGTTCAGTCAATGATAATTCATGCACAATCTGAGGGTATTGTGAACCTTCTTGGTGAAGAGGGCCAGTGAACCCCATGGTGACATGATGGGTCTAACAAAACACTTCTCCTCAAGATCTTCAATCTCCTTCTTGATTCATAGATCTCTATTAGTTCTATCCTATAAAGAGGAATGGAAATTGGTGCCACACAAGTAACTTGTTCTATTGGGAAATTAACCTCTCTCAAATGAGGTAAATACAATAAATTTTCAGGGAATACATCCATGAAACAATCCATAACATGAGGGAATTCTACTAACTGTATTCCCTGGTAGTTCATAAAGAGGCGTTCTAACTAAGCTATCACTCTACCAATCCCAGTCCTCTTGGTTCCTAATTGATCCTCCTGGATATCCCATTCTCCATTCTATACATGTTTAAATCTGTTGGGTGATGTGAATGAAAGTCAATGATGATAGAAAACCACTTGGTCATGATCAAGGAAGATTCGTGTTATACCTATAATGATGTCAAAGCTAGTCATCTTAATGAAAAAAAGTAATTTTGGGATAAACAATACTTGACTCTCTCAGGGGGAACTCCTAGCACTAGCGTACACCCTCAGTTTTGACCCTAACAGTGTGTCGAGATAAATAACATCACATAAGTACTCGATAGAAAGACCCAAAATGTCCATAGTAGCAATAAATATAAAAAAGTATGAATAAACTTTAATAAAAAGGTCATAAAATAAAGTAGAGGCTACAAGGATATTACTTCTAATAATATATGGAAATGGACTCTACTCCACTATCTCTTGATGCACTACATGCATTTTTCCTTAACCTCATCCTTGAGATGTTGCCTAACTAGACTAAGCAGATCCAGTCTGCCGATGATGATGTTCTGAAGCCTAATTGCCTCGACCAGAACCCCCACTACCTTTCCTAATTATCTAATATAAGACATAATTCCATCATAACATAGTGCCTCATATTCTATATCTGATATAGGATTTGGTATGGATTCCCTTCCACGGAATGATGGAGGGAAAGAATGGAAAAATCACTAAATAGGACCCATCCTCCTAAAACCTAAATATTTCATCAGGTTCCTCATGCACTGGGGATTTTTGTGGCCAATCCTTCCACAATGATGACATATGATAAATCTATAATTTCATGTCATCCGACTTTCAACACTCTCATGTGTAGCCTCAAAAATGAGCATTTGACTTCCAGAAGAAAGATAACCCAACCATAGAACTAAACCTCCTTGGATCAAAGGAACAACTTTCCTGGTATTTCATTCTATAATAAGGGTCGGGTTTACTATCTTTATAATGGGCGTCAACTATATGATATTCATCTATGAGTAGACAACATACCTGAGACCATCAACAAAATTTCTCACATTCGTCAATTCAATAATAGGATGAGATGAATAATGAATCTTAGTGATGTGAGAAGAATACTCTAGCATTGTCATAGAGCATTTATAAAGATACAATAACTCACTAGTGTTCATTGCTCTAAGATTCTACAAGAATAAGTGATCATAGATATCCAACTATATGTATTCCCAAACCATGTATTGGTAGTGCTCTGACAGAGAAACAAAATTCCCCCAATGCTTGGTAGAGTCAAGAATCATATAGGTATAATTTTTTAACGTCTTCTCTAGCGAAGTCTTAAGATTGTAGATGTTGGATATCATAGATTATATCAATGAAACTATATTATATAGACCCCTATCTCCTGATAAGGTGGAAGGATATTGTTGCTGGAATTCTTGTGTAAGCTCTACTATTGTCGGGGTGGGCCTGGGAGAACTCTAAACAGACTACAAGAATCAGATAAGACTATGCCAGAACTATTCATTGAAACATAGTGGAGGATTATTAGGAGGTTCCATAGGGGACACTACAGGAGGAACTATGGGTGGATTAGGGCCCACCACCTTTGTAGTCTATTAATTGTCACACTCTTTGGGTATTACATGAGGAGGTTGTGGTGGAAAAACCCAACAATTTCTACATACGCAACTCAAACAATGTATCCATAACATATAAGGAATGATTGTAAAGATATAGTAAATAAGGGAAGGTGTGAGGCCATTCTGAAACACGACACAATTACTATGGAAAGTGATAAATCAGATAGGTATGTATCCTTCCTTTGTGTATTACATAATAGAAAGCTCGCTCTAAGAGTAGAGTCTATGTTATAAGAAAAACACAACATGGATCCCATAGACACACAATCTACAGTCCATTTCCAAGGTAAAGTCAATTCAATGTCTCACTCTTCAATTTAATGCATCCTTTCATTTTAATTTCATCTATGAATTTAATTCACCTTTAAATAGATTGAATTATGTTGATCACCATTATAGTTTATTTGGGCCCATACACCTTGTAAATCTAATTTGAATGTCCACTTAACCAAATTTATAACATGATCCTACATAATAAACTGGCACAATTATTCATTTATAATAATATAGGACGAAAAATATATAACAACTAAGCACAATAGTAATCACATGAAAATTGGCAGATGCATGCTGATAATAGAAGTGGAAAGGAAATAATGTAGGTCACTTCAATTCCTATAATTCCTAGTATGATGTATGATGTGCAATGAACTCATATAATCAGTATTAAATAATAATAATCATCATCTTAATAATTCCAATATCAACAACAACACAAAACACGTTTTATCACCCAATAGGGAAGTCATATCAACCATAAATGGCATAATCAAAACTATAATTCCCATAACAGGTAATTTGGGGTTCCCATATACATGGGTTAGTTATTTCCAATAATAAGGTAAATTCCAAATTCATATGCCCTAGTCTTCTATATAACCTAAACACTAAGACAATAAGATAATAGAACACTGATAACACATTATAAAGTCCCACCCTGATTGCCACTAAATAAGGCATCAAGACAGTGGTCCACATGGCCTCAAGCGCATCTCCATAAACACTAGAGGAAATTGACTAGTAGTGAGGGACTTGGGTGTGTTCATGGTAAGAATATACCCTCATAGGATAAGGGATAACAAAATGGTAAACAATATATGTTATGTTGTAGAATAATAAGAATAAGAAAAAAACATCTGAAGTTGTTAAATGAACCAAACAGAAAAAAATAATTGTGGAACATGAATAGTCATGAAAAATACCATGACGCTATAAGTGTGTGATTACCTGAAAAATAATAGTGAAGGGGGTACAAGGTACATGTACATACTGCATTCTAACAAAAACTATGAAAATACCCAAACCTTATGCACAATATCCGGATCATATTATCGGTCCTCTTCCCCAAAATCTCCATCCTAATGAGCTAAGCTATCAAGAATCATAAGCAGCATGGTTTACATTTTCCATACCTATGAGCATAAAGCATACTCAGGTTCCAAACGATGCTCATGTAGTGTGTGAGATATAATCTCATTAGGTCCGCACCCATGATGTCTAGAACATTCCATTTCATTCTATAAATAAATATCAGTGTGCTAGATAAAATATTTTTAAGATGTTAAATAAATAAAGTAACTATAAATTGGATTGGATTTCCATTAATACATCTATGCCATACCACAAGCTTCCGCATATACCGAGAGTTTGAATAAAGTACATTTTCCAAAAATATTTTAATGCAAGGACCAATGTTAACATGGAAAATTATGAAGACATACCCTATGCTTATTCTTTGGCATGAGATCTATATCTCATTTCCATGTAATGTGTGTTAAAAAAATATGTATCAGAAAAATATAAGAAATATCTATGAAAATATTAATTAATGAAGCCCATGCAATTCAAGAATTTCTAAAAAGACCTTAAATTATAGTGGTGGAGTGTGTGCCCATCCCTGGCGATCAAAGAAGAATCTGATGTATCACTACGGTACATCCAATGTAATGTAATACCACCAAGTCCATCCCAAGTGATCCATAAGTAGTCCCTAGTATCACATAAGGCATGATGACTCTGATTCCATCCCATGTATCTCACTAGAGGACCGATTAACAACCAAGTCATGTCATAGACATATTGCCAATGGGTCCATCCATAATTTCTCTCCTTGGGAACTGGTACTACCCATGAGTATATTAAATTGACCAGGAAGCCCTCACCTGAAAAGACAAAGCACATCCCCATCACATCGGATCGTAACCCATCGAGTACGGTGAGTCCATCCATGATTACTTAATATGGAACTCACTTTCACGCCCAACCCATGTTAAGAGAACTATGTATCCAAATAACATCACAAGGAAAGACATATACAACAAATAAATTCATTTAACATTTGAATCCATTTAATAAATATTTCAATGCCATGTGATTACTATTTAATGAATCCTAGAAATTAAAGACAACAACAATGGAATACTTCCTATAGAAATGAAATAAACATTTATCATGAGAATGGCTAAAGTTATAATCACTTCATTTAAACAATTTCATTTGATCACATGAATATTAATATAACAAGATTTCCATTTAATCAAACATTGCATGTTAAGCCAAATGACAATGGCACAACTTATATATAAAGAGAAAAACTAATTTAATAAGAAAAATTCATGGTCAAGAGGCATAAGCGACATTATATGAAAAGGTTAAAAGGTGTAAAAAATAGTCGTATAAAAATTTAAACGTATGGCATATTTCATTAGAAAAGAAACACCAAACAAGAGAAAAGAATTTATCAACTTTCATGAGAAATTATAATTAAACAATGACATATAGAATGAATTGTGAGAATTAAATCAATTACACAAACTACTAAAAAATAACAAGCATACACATAATGAATCATTAATAATATTATGGTTTATGGTGTTATACATGCACCAATTAATTAATTATGAAATAGATTTCCAAGGGTGACCCAATTCATGGTTCATTATTCATCCTAAATCAATTAATAAAATTACAATGTTAAAACAAAGTGGAGAACAACCCATGTCAAAAGACAACATAGGCCAAAACGTTCGGTGCATCGAAGGAGGTGTCTAAAGGTTAGGCGAACACAATAAAATGGGTTGCACTATAAGAAAGGGTCCCTACGGGCACTGAAAAGAAACATAATCTATTTAATATGTGATAAAAAATATTCAAAGAAAGGTTCCAATGAGTGGCACAAAGATGGGATGCCAAAATGAGGCCAATGTGACATGAACACCACATTAATGGGTTTATATGCATGCAGGGGTCACTAGTGACACATCAAAATAATTCAAATATTTTTAAACACGACATTGAGCTTCAGTAGAAGGTTCTGAAGAGAAGAACAACAGTAAAATAATTATAATTCAATGAAAATGTGAGGAATAGGCACAACCACCCTACCTTAATGTTATAGCACTCTCAACGAACAATAGAAATCTTTGATTCAACCTCAAATAGAAGAAATCAATGGATTTATAAGAACATCCAAAATAGGGTCAAAACTATTGCATGAAGAATTTGCACCAGATAATGGGGGAATCATGAAATATATAGGATTAGTAGATATATCTTACTGAGGGATTACAATGGCTTCTAACAGTACAGAATATAAAGAAGAAATGAGTGGTGAAATCCAAAAAACCATAAGAAGATGAGGAGGTGGAGTGCACCTATAGGGATAGGGGAAGAGGTGGTATGCGTGGAGGGACAGAAGAGGGGGGAAGGAGAGAAAAAAAGAATGAAATGAAAAGTAAGAAATGTACAAAATTAAGGTAATGAAAAATAAAATAGAAGAGAATATAAATGAATATAAAAGATATAAAATAAAATAAAATAAAATAAAATAATGGAAAATAAAAAATAGGATAAAAAAATAAATTGATAATAAAGTAAAATAAAACAAAAAATATATAAACAAAAAAGGAAAATCACATAAAATAGAATAAAATATAAAAATATAAAGGAAAATTAAATAAAATACAAATAAAATAAAATAATAAAAATTAAATAAAATAAAATAAAAATTAAATAAAATAAAGTAAAATAAAATAAATTATAAATATAAATAATGAATTAAAAAAGTAAAAATTAAAAAAAATTGAAACACCTATTATATTTTTCTTGTGCACAAAACCACTATACATGGGCCTCATCGATGTTTTAAATGACCACATGAAAATCTTGTGTCTGACCACTTGCTAAAACCAGCAACGTGCCACATGTTGGTAAATCCTAGGTCATGCAATTCCAGAAAAACCATGTGTGCCAGTTTTCCTTGTACTTTTTTCGATGTGTTGAACATCACACGAGCCCCAAATGCATCATAGATTACTTTTAACATCATTTATTTTTTAAAAAGAGTAATTTTAGGCTGTTAAAATAATAAATGTAATTAGTTCACACCTTTGTTTAATCCCAAATTTTATATTTTTATGTATGATTAATGAAATAAATCTCTAAAACTCAAAACATTAAAGATCCTAAGAATGTATAAATGTGAATTATAGACTAGAAACTCATGATCGGGTATTTTTTTAATATTGGGTCATTATATTTCTTATAAGATGGAATATTTTGATAACACTATATGTTAGTATAACTTTAATATAATACTCCAAAGTTTATAATTTATGGTTATGTAGAAATGATATAGAATTAACTTTTTTCCATGTTACTTTACTCATTCAATGCCTATTTAGAATTATTTTGCACATATGAAACATATATATTAGAGTATGAAGATTTCAATAGGAAAATATCTTTTTAAAACAGCATCGTTGAATTTTTTGGAATGGAATAGAGCAGTTTTTTATGGTGATGATGTAGTTAACTCATGCTGTAAATGGTAGTGGAGTGCTTGTTAGATAAAAAATTTATTTTCCATGTAGGAACATGTCGATAGTTGATCATTTCATGAAACAACCTCCTCTCGATTTAAGGGGAAATTCAAATGCGGTGGTATTAAAATGACAGATCAATCATCTTGAAAATATATTAAAATTCATGGCATGTTCAGAATGTCAAAAATTACCTTTTCCATTTTCCATTTAAAAGAAGGATATGATATATGGTTTCCCTAGGTTAGGCATAAAAAATAGAGCGATGATAATGATTCCATGAAATGGGATACATTTTATTGTATTATCCTAGAGAAATATTTCCCTATGGTTTTCCAACCTATGATTACGAACACATTATTGGAATTGAGGCAAGGGTAATGTTTTGTAGCCCTATATAAAAAATGATATAAAATATTGTCCAGGTATATATGAAATTTTATTTTTGATATTTATTTAAAATTTAATATAATTTCTCTGAATTGAGTCAGTGTTTACGAAGAGTATTGGCCTCCTTAGAAGATAATTTTTATAATTTATTTTTTCATTTTGCTGATAAATTTAATATGGAACTTTCTGAAACTAATTCTAATATTTATTACAAGAGTAATAAGTTTTCAGTCTAGAATTAAATAAAAAAGAGTTCAACAACGAAATTTAGATTTTTTGCACCAACATGATCCGTGTATGGTAAAAAAAATAGAGAATGTTTGATAGAATATATAATGGTCTACCAATGTGATAAGTTTGTTTATATAGAAATTAATAATAATGAAATAATTATTCAAAAATATAATAATGGGGGGAAATATAGTAAGCCAATGGATTGGTGTTTATCTTTCAGTGGTAATGGTAATTATGGTAATTTGTGTTATATGTTAGTTACATGGGGTTAAAATCATCAATATTTGAAGAAAATTGATTTTTAAAAATCATATTCTACTTCTAATTTTTATGTTGGGCTATTTAATGAAGTGGTGGCAGTTACATTTTTTTATTCAAATTGTGTTGATTCCTTATTTGACTCTGGATCATCAAATTTTATTCATTTTTAGAATTTTTCAAGTAAAATTGGAATATCAACTAATAAAATAATGATATAACATTTGGTAGAAACTCTGGTTGGATGTATTAAACCAAACCCGGTTAATATGACTCTTCTTATTGGTATCACTAAGATGGTTTTCCTACAAATCATAATAAAATGACCATCATAGAGTTTAATATTATTTTGGGTATGGACTGGATTTTATTTTATCATTATGAGAAATATTATATAGATAATAAAGTTATATTAACTAATTACATACCTTTTTTAATATATCATGAATCATTGAAGTTGATTAGAGATGGGAATGGAAGTTACAAAAATAATATTTTTGAAAATAAATAAATTTTGTAAATTAATAATGTTCATTTAGTGAATGAATATAACGATGTATTTTATAACGATTTCCACGAGTTATTCCAGACCAGGGGTTGAGTTTACAATATATTTTTTTATACTAAGTCTATTTCAAAAACCCCACATCAAATGGATCTGTTTAGAATTTAAAAATACGTAACAATAGTTTCAAAATAATGGTTTTACTCATCTATGAAAATCATCGTGGGGTGCTCCAATTTTATATTTTAAATATAAATAAGGTTCAATGAGGATTTTCCTGGATTATAAATTCTTGAAAAACAACTTTATTATAAAAAGGTATCATTTTTATCAAATCAATGATTTTTTTATAATATTTCAGGGGAAAAATAATTTTTTTATGAATGTCTTCTAGTAATGATAAATTTAGAAGATGGTAAAAATGTAAAATATTCTAAAGACAACATTTTAGACTAGATACCAAAATTAGGAGTCTATATTTATGCCCTTATTCTTGTCTAATGAACCATTTGTATTTATGGTCCTCATAATTAGAGTTTTCCATGACTATTTATTTAAACGTTTGGTCATTATTATTTAAGTTACATTGGTATATTCTAATGTTAATGAAGATCATGTAAAACATCTAATATTATTATTAAAAACTTGAATGAAAAAAAGTTGTGTGGAAATTTTCATAAAAGTGAATTTTGGATTTAAATGATTTATTTACTTTGGTATATTTATTATAAATATTCTATAGGTTTTTACCCTAAAAAACTATTTTTTTAAGAATATTAATTTCCCATAAATTTAATTGAGATTCAAAGTTTTTTTTTTGATTATTGGGTTACTACCATTAGTTTGTGATAAACATTTCTTAGTGATCTATCCTATTAATTTAGTTAACTCAAAAATGAGTTACATTCATCTAGATAAAAGTGTGTGATTATTTTTTTATGTACTAAAAATAAGATTGGTGAATACTTTAGTTTTGTCCCTTCCCTCTAGAAATGGTTAATTTTTTATCTTCTGCACTGTTTCTTTAAAGGGAAATGGTTGTGTTTTGATTCTTAATGATTAGGAAATTGTTTATTCTTAATGTTAATTGAACCCACCTGATCTAAATTGTCCTAAAAAATATTCGAAAATATATAATATTTTTTTATTTTATAATTTAAATAAATCATTAATATACAGTAAAATGTGAAATATATAATTACTAGAAATATTTAATTTATTTATTCAATCAGAAATAGTTGAACATGAGATTGAGAATTTGGATATAAGTAATTAAGGATGATGATTTCACTATTCATTATCATCTGGGAAAAAATCAAAGTATCCTATTCTTTGTGTGGAAAATATAATTCATCATTAACAATTCTATATTTCTATAATGATCCCTTTGTAAATTTTTTAATGAATCATGTAATGGAATTTTTTCATGTAGGAACATCATTTATTTTCATAAAGATTTATTATAGTCAACATTTTCATACATAATTTTAAAACATCATAATTAAGACCATGATATATAATGAAATACTGACCATTAAAATAAAGATAAGATACATAAATTTAACATTGATAAGGGATGTTATTTGATATTTGAATGAAGGTTTTGTGATCATGTTATCTCCCATGTGGAAAGGAAATTATTATTGGATTCTCACAACTTTCTTTTATTATGATCATCTTGGATGTACTAATATATAAGTAGACCAATGATATTATTAATGGTGGGTTAGAATGAAGAAAGATAGAGTAGATTTTTCCATGAAAATACAAAATTTACATTAGCTTAATGTTAGATGATAATTATCAAAACCGATTTTTCATCCAGTTTTAGTGCAGAAGTGGAAATGGGAAAATATATCCATATATTTCAAAGTGGCATCACCATAGACATTATTAGGTAATAATTCAATTTGGGTAATTTTTTTCACTATGTAAATATACTTATTTCTTTTCCATTCGATATATTGTGTCCTTAGATCATCTTTCATGACTACATCTCAATGAGATAGTCTTGATATTGTGAGTTACTCTATCCATTGTATATGATCTTTCTATTAAATTTACTTTCAATTTTTAGAATGTTCATTAAATGTCCTTGGGTACTAAATTATATATTAATACATCTTTTTATTCAAAATATGATAGACATTCCAAGTGAACAATTCAGAACATCAAAGACATTAATTTTCATTATACAATTGATTTTAAGGGAATTTGGTTTCAGAATAGTGCTTTGGTTGAGGTTTATTATAATAACAGTTTTAATTTTTTTTCTATATATGGCACCTTTTAATGAACTATAATTAATTTTCTGTCAGAATATTTTTTGTAGGGATTAAGATTGACAAAGGATGTTTTTGGGACTACAGTAAGTAAAAGAAATGTTTTATTAGGTGAATATGATTCAGAAATATATGAGGATAGTTCATTGGAAGAAGAAACATTATATGAATAATAGGAGGAAAGTCTTTTCTTTCAATGATATTTTTTATGTATTTCCTAAATTATATCCATGGAAACATGTTACATGATTCACTTAAAGGGGGATGATAATTTTGTGTTATATTGGACCATATGGAATAATTTCTAATTTTGGATTAGTTTACTATTGAGTGTCTTTTCCTCAATGTTTATCTTATGTAAATTATGTATTCAATTTTTCAATAAAATATAAATAGTTGTCATATGCATGTCATGACCCTTCCTCGGGCCCCGTACCATGACTACCCCCAAGCCTTCCTTCCATAGGCCATGTAACGACCCGAAATTTTGAATAAATCTTGTTTCCTAATTTTGTGTGTTATTTTATTTTATACTCAACAAAACTATTTCATTTGATAACATGAGAATAATTAAAATGAGATTGTTTGGTTTTGACTATTATATGACCATTAGTCAGTTTGACCTTTGGAAACTCAATGTTACGATTATTGTATCTAAATACAAGTGATATTGGTTAATTATTATAGAAAGAAAATTTGATGGCCTCCTCCAGTAGTCTCGGTCCAATCGAATCCCATCTAACAGAACTTGGGATGGAGGTAGCACCACTGGGCTTTGCTCTAGACCAAACCCAAGCCGAACTTCATTATGTAAAGATAGAACGAAATCTCCTTCGCGAGAAGTTCAAACTAATAGAAATTACTACTCTTGCAATGTTGGCCGATCGCCCTCAGATTCTCTCACCTTAGCACACCTTACACTTTGGTCTAATGCTGGGGTTATAAGGGGCTATGTAAGGAGACCATAACTGCTTTGTGTAATCCTTTGAGATAAATAAAATTTGGTTTTCTTCATATGGTGATTTTTGGAAATTTTCAAATGTTCAGATAAATTAAGGATGTATATTATTTATGAATTCGAAAAAATGATATTTTAAAATATTTTTGTAAACCTTAAATAATTAATGATGTGTAATGATTTTCAAAAAATGGTCCTCTACAAATGTGTTCAGTAAGAAATTTAGAGTCTAATAAGATCAACATGATTTGTGATGAATATTAAATTATGAATAGTAATTTTACACTTAGGATTAGTAATGTGACCAAATGGATTATTAATATCACTTACAGAATGTATTAATATAATATATGGACCTTGATTAAGTAATGTGATTCAATAATATAGGTAAATAACTGTTTCAGAAATTATTAGTCAAGTATTAGGTTTTTTAAGTTAATAGTGTTTTTTTAATTAAAAATTAAATTAAAAATATATTAGAAAATTATTTTTATAAAATGGATTTTATTTTTGAACTCAGAGCATCGATATTATGTTATTGTAATTTTTGGGGATTTTTCTGAAAAAAATGAATCTTTGGTGAATAGTTTATTTATTTAAAAATTAAATTAAAAATATTTAGAAAATTATTTTTATATAACGAAGTTTATTTTTTAAATCATAGCATCGATATTTGGTTAATGTGAAATGTTCATATTTTTCTGAGAAAGTTGAAATTTCGGTGAAGAGTGAAAATACAATTTTTAATTTACGGGTGTTTAAAGACAACATTAAATGATGTATTACGTATGTAATCAATATAGTCGACTTGTGAATAGTAACATAAGGTATGAGGTGTCCCATGTGGCCAATACCATTGGAAAATACCATGGTAAAGCCCATGGTTTTGCCAATACCACCAATGAGGTGTCCCTTGGCCATTATGCCTTGTCCCCTTACTTTCCCTATAAATACCCACCCTTTCCACCGTTATCATTCACTCCCAACTCTCCACCAACGAATATATGGTCTCATTACCTCCAAATAAGTCCTCCCAAGGTTCCCCCCAAGACATCAATGTCCCAACCATTGAGTTTTAAGAGTTAAGTTTTATGGTAAGGGATCCAACCTCTCTCTTTCTTTTCAACTACTCTCTTTTATGTCATTTCTTTTATACTCCATGTTCTTATGTTGAAAGATGTTTTTTTAAATTCATCTTACTATCCTTTTCATGTTCATATGATGAAATACCCCCTCTTTCTCTCATCATTTCATTTCAAAAAATTTAAAGTGGCGTTGTTAGGCTGCCGAATTTTTAAGGGATTCTTTCACCCTTCTCGTTTTCAAGATCTATTTTCATGTCAAGTCATTCATGTTCTTTTTTATTATGTTGTGGTATCATCTCTAAATCTATCATACTGATATTATATGTTCATATGACTAGAGACCCTATTTTATCTCTTCAATTCAGTATTTTGATGATTTAAGTGTTGTCGTTAGGCTGCCGAATTTTTAAGGGATTCTTTCACCTTTCTCGTTTTCAAGATCTATTTTCATGTCAATTATTTGATGTTTCTTTTTATTATATTGAGGTATGATCTCTAAATATATCATAATGGTCTTTTATGTTAATATGATGATATACCCTATTTGATCTCTTCAATTCTGTATTTTGATGTTTTAAGTGGCGCCGTTAGGCTGCGGAATTTTTAAGGGATTCTTTCACCCATCTGGTTTTCAAGTTCTATTTTCATGTCAAGTATTTCATGTTCAATTTTATTTTGTTGAGGTAGGATCTCTATATCTATCATAATGATATTTTATGTTGACGAGAGACCCTATTTGATCTCTTCAATTCATTTTTCCTGATGTTTTAAGTGACGTCATTAGACTGCCAAATTTTCATAAGAGAAATCTTATTTTTGTCTTCATTTCAAGTTCTTCGTTTCATATGGTATCATTAAAATTTCATTACCATGTTCTTAATTATTTTATATTCTGTTCCATACTGTTTTTTATATCATTTAGAGTGGTTGACCCATGTCCCCTCTCTTTTCACTATTTTCTAAAACCATGTATCATAGTTGTTATACTGTAGAATTTTCATCTCAAAATGTCTTTCTCTTTTTCTCAAATTATTTTTTTTATTAAGTGAATAATCAAATATCTTTCTTATATAGGGGTATTCCTAAATATTTCGAAATGTTCTATTTTAATTCTGTAATTTTCATACATGAGACCCACTTTCCTTTTTTTGTAGGTATAAAGTGACATAAAGATCACCTCTTTAAAGCAGTTTTTAAAATGTGATGACTATTAAAATGAAAAACATTTTTTATGTTGTATGGGTTTTTTATGAAATTTTTGATGATGGTATATGTGGATCACATGAGAATAAAGACAAATTTGAGGATTCTCCCTGATAGCACTCCAATTCATTGGTTAAAGACTTAATCTCTAGAGATGAACATTTTTAACGACGCCTTGGTGAATAACCTTGGTAATTTTTAATGACACCCTGGGGATGGACCTTGGTGAAACATAAATGATTGTCTATGTTAAATGTTGTAGCCACATCTTCATGTTATGAAACATGTTATTTTAATTATGATATGCCTCATGAACTCTTTCTCATGCCTTAAAGTTATTTTTCAGGACTTTTGATGTATCTCAAGTTCTCATGTAAAATGTTTCCCTTGTTTTTCTTATAGGGCCTTCTGCTCACCCTTTCCTTTTATGTAAGCTCCCAGGGTATGAGATGTTGTAATGAACAAAAGATGAAAAAAATTAAAAATCCTTTCAAGTGTTTAAGATGAATTTTTTATGTTGTTTTCCTGTATTATGTTCCTGGTTTCCAGGACACTAAACCTTAAAGATCCTCTGTTTTAAAAAATGTAATGAATGTTTATGTGATAAAAACACGGGATTCTATAGTTGGTATCATATGATGGTTTAGTTATTTGTGGAAATTAGGATATAAAAACTTTAGGAAGAACCCTATATAAAGGTTTAAATATAGGAAATCTTCCTACTATTTTGGTGAGTATTGAGTAAGGGGTTTCCAAGAAAATAAATCCCTGTCTGGATACGAACAGGTAGAGGTGGCTCTGGTACAGATGTACATAGGGGTAAAACCCAAAAACACTACTTTGAGCTAGACTCGAATGGGAACTGGTATATGATAAAGGGCCTTGCTGCACTCTTGTTAACGACACTCCTGGGGGGTATGCTTTGGTAAATTAATACGCTTAATATGAACCATTATTAAAGGAACAAAGATAAAATAAAATAAAGATTCACATAAGAATATATGATCCTGGATAATCTAGATTGGAACCTAGGGGATCACAAGTTAGGGTATAATTTCCTTCTACAAGTTTATCATTCTTTTCTTAATGTTTTATTTTAATGATTGTTGGCTAAGTATTTAAGACCCTAATTATACATTCTCTTCTTAGTTAATGGAGGGAAATGGAAGAACATGTCCCAACAACCAACGTGATAGGAAATGTGACGATTTCCCTATTAATGTGATAGAGATAGCGAGAGATCATGTTGAACATATTTTGATTATTCTAAACCATCTATCAAAAATCACAATTAATAATTAGTACTTATATGAATTCCCAAATTTATCAAGGAAGAAGAAGACAACCTCTCAAGGATGTTAATCTGAAAAAAGTTGATAAGGGAAAGAAGATCGGATTTCTTTTTTGAAAAATGTGTGGGAAGAGGCACCAAGGAGAATGTCACAAAGAAACTAGGAGATGTTTTGAGTGTGGGAAGATAGGGCATAAAGTAGCCAATTGCATTAAAAAATGGATAATGTGATGAATAAAGATAAGGATTCAATCTAATGTACCTTATACTATTCAATGTGGTAAATATGGAGAAGTTGGACATTATCCAAGGCAATTATCTCTTGGAAGGTATGAGAAGCATGATGAGAATAAACAATCATCATGTAAAAGGGAACAATGCAAGTCATATGCTGAGATGGATCATGATGACTAAAGTACATACAACTTCTTCGTAATAATTGTCAATGTCATGTTGTATTTTAGTTCATGCTCCAGGAGCATATCTGTAATGTTTTCTAAGAACATCGAGTCACTACCTAAGATTGTTTTATATCATTAAGGAAAAAATATATTGTTATCTACCACATGTTGATGTAGTGAAGCTGTTCTTCTTAAAAAATGTGATTAGGGGATTAAAATATGATAATAATTTTGGAAGACTTTCACTATTTTGGGAACCCTACATGATCGAGGTAAATAGATTACTACATTATTTTATTTGAGGAGTAAAGTTTGACTTATATTTTGAAGAATCGATGAATTTAAGGTGAACTTATGGTAATTTAGGTTACTTATGGAAATGATTAACCTATCTTGGGGAAAATGTTATTAGGTTAGTTACTTTTTTATAAGATGATAAGAGTGGTTTATGTTGTTTGGAGATGAATGATAAAGTCTATCGTGGAAGACTATGTTATGAGATCGTTCTTAATATTGGGATTCAATATTAGTTTGGTTATTTTGAGGAATTTTAAGGATAGTTATTTATGGAATGGTATATGATGAACTTTGGGTAGTACCATGGAATTTTGAAGATTTAAAAAAGATTCCCTTCCTATGGGATTCTTTATTTTTGAAGATTTGTTATATCTTACACTTTCTATTTTTTTAGATAATGTTTTAAGATAGAAGAAATAGATAGTTAATATTTTTGTGGATTATATGATTCTCTTGAAGACGATTATTTTTCTTTTGATGAGACCAAGTGTTTTTGAATGCTCATCATTTGGATAAAAGATTAGTTTTGGTAGAAACTTATTAAATGATGAAACTCTACTTGATGTTAAATATATTTCCTTATGTTTTTATTCTTTTTAGTAAATGAATTCCTCAAAATTATAAAAAGGAACGTAAAACAAAAACGTTGTTGGTTTACATTTCCTACATGGTAATCAAAGAACGTTTACACACATCATAAGTGTGTGATTTTCTTATGATTAACTTTCTCATAATCACGTTTTCTATCACTCTCCCTCAGAACTTGATCCTTTGTTTTCTCCTCCATATCCATGTTTTCCTACATGGAATCCTTGTATGGATTAACTCGGGCGACCTTTGTAATTCCCTTTCATTCTTTTAAAGTAATAGTATTACTGACTCCTTCTCCGATGTGGGACTTTCAATGAAATTTGCAAACCCAATTTTAAAAATCTCAAGGATTCCATTTCTTAAGGGGGGAAGAATGTAATGAACCGAAATTTTGAAAAAATCTTGTTTCCTAATATTGTGTATTATTTTATTTTATACTCCAAAAAACTGTTTCATTTGATAACATGAGTATAATGAAAATGAGACTGTTGGGTTTTCACTGTTATATAACCATTAGTCAGTACGAACTTTGGAAACTAAATGTTGCGATTGTTGTCTCTAAATACATGTGATATTGGTTAATTAATATAGAAAAAAGATTCGATGGACTCATCCAGTAGTCTTGGGCCAATCGAAGCCCATCTAACAGAACTTGGGAAGGAGGTAGCACCATTGGTCTTTGCTCTGGACAAAACCCAAGACGAACTTCATCATGTGAAGTTAGAATAAAATCACCTTCGTAGGAAGTTCAAACTAATAGAAATTACTACTCGTGCAATGTTGGCCGAGCCGCCCTCGGATTCTCTCACCATAGCACACCTTACACTTAGGTCCTATTCTAGGGTTAAAAGGGGCTATGTAAGGAGACCGTAACTGCTTTTTGTAATCCTTTGAGATAAATAAAATTGTGTTTTCTTCTTATGGTGATTTTTGTAAATTTTCAAATATTCGGATAAATTTAGGATGTATGTTATTGATGAATTTGAAAAAAGGGATATTTTAAAATATTATTTTAAACCTTAAATAACCAATGATGTGTAAATATTTTCAAAAAATGGTCTTCTACAAATGTGTTCATTAAGAAATTTATAGTCTAATAAGATCAACTTGATTTTTGATGAATAGTAAATCATGAATAGTGATTTTACGCTTAGGATTTGTAATGTGACCAAATGGATTTGTAGTATCACTTAAAGGATGTATTAATATAATATAGGCACCTTGATTAAGTAATGTTATTCAATAAAAGAGGTAAATAACTATTTTAGAAATTATTTGTCATGTATTAGGTTTTTTAGGTGAATAGTGTTTTTTAATTAAAAATTAAATTAAAAATATTTATAAAATCATTTTTATAAAATGGACTTTATTTTTGAACTCAGAGCATCGATATTATGTTAAGGTAATTTTTTAGGATTTGTCTGAAAAAAAAGAATTTTCGGTAAATAGTGTATTTATTTAAAAATTAAATTAAAAATATATAGAAATTGTTTTAAAAAAAATGGAGTTCATTTTTGAAATCAGAGCATTGATATTTGGTTAAGGTGAAATTTTGGGATTTTTCTGAGAAAGCTGATTTTTCGGTGATTATTGAAAATACAGTTTATTAAGTTACAGGTGTTTCATGACATCATTAAATGATGTATTAAGTATGTAATCAATATGGTCGACATGTGAATAGTAATATAAGTTATAAGGTGTCCCATTTGGCCAATACCATGTGCAAATACCATGTGAATTCCCATGGTTTTTCCAATACCACCAATAAGGTGTCCCTTGACCATTAGCCTTGTCCCATCACTTTCCCTATAAATACCCACCCTTTCTTCCTTTAGATATCACTCCAAACCCTCCTGTAATGATTCTCTGGTCTCATTGCCTCCCAATATGTCTTTACAAGGTACCCCCAAGCCCTCAAGGTCCCAACCATTGAGTTTTAAGAGTTACGTTTTAAGGTAAGGGATCCAACCTCTATCTTTCTTTTCAAATACTCTCTTTTATGTCATTTTTATGCTTCATGTTTCTATGTTGAAGGATGTAATTTTATATTCACCCTAATTTATTTTTCATGTTCATAATATTAGAGGCCCCCTCTTTCTCTCATCATTTCATTTCAAGAATGTTAATGTGGCGACATTAGGCTGCCGAATTTATAAGGGATTCTTTCACCCTTCTCATTTTCAAGATCTATTTTCATGTCAAGTATTTCATGTTCCTTTTTATTATGTTGGGGTATGATCTCTAAATCTCTCAAACTGATCTTTTTTTTTCATATGATGAGAGACCCTATTTTATCTATTCAATTCAGTATTTTGATGTTTTAAGTGTCGCTGTTAGGCTGCCGAATTTTTAAGGGATTCTTTCACCCTTCTCGTTTTCAAGATCTATTTTCATATAAAGTCTTTCATGTTCCTTTTTATTATGTTGGGGTATGATATCTAAATCTATCATACTGGTCTTTTATGTTAATTGGATGATAGACCCTATTTGATCTCTTAAATTCAGTATTTTGAAGTATTAAGTGGCGTTGTTAGGCTGCCGAATTTCTAAGGGATTCTTTCACCCTTCTCGTTTTCAAGTTCTATTTTCATGTCAAGTATTTCAAGTTCCTTTTTATTTTGTTAGGGTATTATCTCTATATATATCATAATTATCTTTTATTTTCATATGATTAGAGACCCTATTTGATCACTTCAATTCATTTTTCTTGATGTTTTATGTGACGTCGTTAGGCTACCGAATTTTCATAAGAGAATTCTTATTTTTGTATTCCATTCAATTTATTCATTTCATATTGTATTTCATTAAAATTTCATTAACATGTTATTAAATCCTCTATATTCTGTTCCCCTACTATTTTATGAATCATTTAGGAGTGGTTGACCCATGTCCCCTCTCTTTTCAATGTTTTCTAAAACCCTGTATCATAGCTGTTATGCTGCATAATTTTCATCTCAAAATGTCTTTCTCTTTTTCTCAAATTATTTTATTTTATTAAGTGAATACTCAAAGATCATTCTTCTACTGATGTATTCACATATATATCAAAATGTTCTATTTTAATTCTGGGATTTACATACATGAGATCTTCTTTCCTTTTCTGTGGGTTTAAAGTGACATAAAGATCATGTCTATAAAGCCGTATTTTAAATGTGATGACTATGAAATGAAACCCATTTCTTTTATGCTATATTGATTGTTTATGAAATGTTAGATGATTATATATGTGGATCACATGATAATAAAGACAAATTTAAGGGTGCACCCTGATAGTGCTCTAATGCATTGGGTAATGACTTAATCTCTAGAGATGACCATTTTTAACGACACATTGGTGAATAACCTTGGTAATTTTTAATGACACCCTAGGGATGGACCTTGGTGAAACAGAGATGATTGTCTATGTTTAATGTTTTACCCACATCTTCAAGTTATGAAAAACTTTATTTTTATTATGATATGCCTCATGAACTCTTTCTCATGCCTTAAAGTTATTTTTCATGACTTTTGATGCATCTCAAGTTCTCAGGTAAATTGATTACCTTGTTTCCCTTACTAGGTCTTCTGCTCACCATTTCTTTTGATGTGTGCTCCCATGTTATGAGATGTTGCAATGAACTTAGGATGAACAAATGAAGAATCCTTTCAAGTGTTTAAGAAGAATTTTTTATTTTTTTTTCATGTATTAAGTTCCAGGTTTCCAAAACACTAAACCTTAAAGATCATCGGTTTTGTAAAATATAATGAAAGTTTGTGTGATAAGAAGGTGGGATGCTATAGGCAAGGGGCTGGTGACTAGAACCAAAGGCCTAATCCCGATAAAAGGGGAAGGTATTTCCTTTAATCATGTAACAAACAATATCTGAACCCAAGCTGTAGAAGCAACAAGTACTATAATAGGAATGAAAAGTGTGCTGAAAGTAAGTGGTCTAGTATACAAACCCAATTGAACGACAAGTACAAGTAAAAAAGAGAAAACAACTCCTGGATAGTCCATCGGGGAATCCTACCTGAAGGGTAGGTATAAAACTCGAATAACTCGTCCCGGCGGAATGTCCCATATAGTCCAGCTCTGATCAGCCTCCTGTCTGTCACCCTCAGCCTCGATCACTGCTGACAGTCATCTACAAAGAACACAACAAGGTGCGAGTGAAGCTTGTGCAGGGGTGAGTATAACAATACTCAGTATGGGACCTCAGGACCCCCGAAGGGCTCCTAGAATCGAAAAATGATAATCCACAGCAGAAAGATACAATCACAAAGTATCAACCAACACTACTTAGGTATATGCCCATACATATACCTAAGTTATCAATCATAGTCTGGATCCAACTCTCGAGCCCCAGCACAAACCACAAAGGATGTATAGTCAATCACGACGATGATAATGGTTGAAATACATGACTCAGATCACATAGGTATACATGTTTTGTAGAGTGATAGAGATAATCAGATGTAGTCACTGATTCATCTAAGCTGTCGGACCCACACAGGATACAAGACCAGCTATGTTGTCAGACCCACACAAGATATATGACCAGCTATGATTCATTTGAGTTGTTAGAACCACACAAGATACAGGACCAGCTAAGCTATGAGATCCACATAGGATACAGGACCATCTATTCTATCGGACCCACATACGATACAGGAATAGAAGTCAAAACTGTCAGACCCATGGAGGATCCCATTACATTAGTCATCGCTGTCAAACCCTTAGAGGATTCCAGTACATTATTCCTTGTTGTCGAACACATGGAGGATTATGGTACTGTAGTCATTGTTGTCGAACCCACATAGGATTTCAGTACAGTAGTCATCTCAGTCGCAGCCAGCCATTGGGTTCCAGCACACAACATGCTTGATTTCTGGAGGGTTCGCTCCTTGAGCCATGTGTCGATACATCAACTATCACCGAGTCCCAAGTTTATGTATCTCGTAGTTCCTTCTCATCATAAGGAACCCTACACAATAGATGACGAGTCAATCGGACGTCCGGTCTGAGAGTTATTGGCATTTCCGTTCCAGGGGCCCGGTTGGTTTTTAGGCTCAAACCAACCCGGTCGTACCCCAATTAAATCCAAACCTCAAGTGAAGTATTCCAAAATAATCGTCTCACTCCAAGAATTCCATCACCGTAAGTGGTTCATCAATTGGACAGCTATAGCCCTAGATGCGGGCTAAATGGTGTATACAGCCATAGTAGGTTTCCGTCCGGTCCGACCCAGTCAGACTGACCTAGCCCGACCCGGTTAGAACCGTGGTCTGACTTGGTCCGCGGGTGCAGCCTGACCCGAGTGGTCGACCTTTCCTGAAGGTGCGGTCCGACCTGAGGGGGGGGGGGGGAGGGGGGGGGGCTCTTGGCGGCATGGTCAAGGGGTGGCCTGGCCATAGCAGCCCGACCGAGGGGCAACCCGTCATGGCGGCCCGGCTGTGGGGCTGCCCGGCCATGGGGTAGCTTGGTAGAGGGGCGGCCCTGCCGTGGGGCGGCCCGACCATGGTGGCCTGGCCGAAGGTCTTCCTTGGTGTGGTGCAATGGCACCACGCCGTCTTCGTTTGCCATGGCTCCCTTCCTCTGGCGCTGTGTGATGGCCACACACCTCATCCCTCCACTGCGGCCCACATGGTCATGGACTCTTTCCTCCCGTGTGGTGCGGCGACACCACACCCTTCCAGCTCCACCTCCGTCATCAACCAAACAACAATCCAACAGAGGGTTGTCGGGCCATGTTTGTTCTGCCCGCGCCCTCCGAATTAGATGATAACAAAAGGCCACTATTGAACCAAAATAAATGATGAGGAACAAGGGTATATTCATACATTAAAATAATCAAATCCACCTACCTCGTATTTGTCGTTGTATGGTGATGAGTCACGGAAGATGGACGTCATGGATGATAGACGTCATTCTGTCAACGTCCGAGGAGGTAGAGCTTGGTGAAGATGAGTCGAGACGACGCCCTCAGTGTTTTTCATGGGTGGCAGTGCATCCCTTCCTTGCTCCTATTGAAGAAGGAAGAAGTTGATGCTCCACATTTTTCGGATATGTGGAGCATTCTTTATGTTCTTCGTGGAATGAATGGAGTTCTTCGGTGGTTCTTCGTTGGATGTAAGAAGCTCTTCTCTCACAAGCTTTCCAAAGGATTATGCCAACCCCCAAAAATGACAAAGGATGGCCTCTTTTAATTCTTTCCCACAAAAACAGAAACATGTGTTTAATTAAATGAGGAAAATAATTTAATTGAAGCTAAGGGATGGTTCAAATTCAAAATTAGAGGATGTGAAGAGTTTAATTAAAATAAGCTACCTCACATCATTAATGGGTGAATTGGCACCATTATGGGGATGGTGGAACGTTTCAAGAGTTTCCCCCATTAATGGGGAGCTCAAGGGAATAAAAGGGGGTTAAGAGGATTCCAAATAGTGGGATCCACCATGTTATATCCTCCCAAGGGAGGTTAGGGTGTGGTTGGCCCCACCTCTAACCTCCACTTGGTGGTTTTAACCACCAACCAAATAAAAATATATTACACATATTTTTACTTAATTGTATTTAGAATCCCCAAAAATTAACTTCCAACCTTGATAAAAGGAAACTACAGTAACAATCTTCTTAACATAATACCAATGTTGTGAGTTCATCGATGCCCTCATATTTCAATTCTGAGCACTGCTTCAACAGATATAAAATCATGCACGTACGTTTACTGAATGTACTTGAGCAAAACTTCATAAATGGATTTCGGGCACACCGGTCCTTGGAATCAAGCGCCGTCAGAAACTGTGGACTTGTAAAATTACCATGTATTTAAAAAAAATTCCCACTGAATTTTTGGGTCTTTACATTATCCCCACCTTAGGGATTTACATCCCAGTAATCTACAACACACAGTAAGGGAACAAATGGGGGTACTGAGCACGCATCTGAGCCTCCCGGTCCCATCTTCTCCCCTAGAGGTTCATATGCTGCCTGGGAGCGTGCACTAGAGGAATCGACTATCCATGCAGGACCCGCTCCTCTCGATCCTCAATCTCCATTGGAACCTCTGTGAATGTCGCACCGTCGTCGATGTCCAGATCCCCATGGTCGATGATGTAGGATGGGTCATGCACGTATCTCCTCATCTGCGATACGTGGAAGACACCGTGCACCCGGTGCAACTGAGGTGGAAGATCCAATCGGTAAGCCACCTCTCATACCTTGCTGAGGACCTAAAATGGACCGATGAATCGTGGAGATAACTTGCCACCTCATCCAAATCACCATAGACCTAATCGAGGTGAGACCCATAGGAAAATGTGGTCAACATCCTCAAACTCCAGTGGTCTCTGTATCCTATCAACACAGGACTTATGTCTATTCTATGCAGTCTTCATCTGTTCCTGGATGATCTGCACCTTCTATGTCGTATCCTGTACAATCTTTGGCCCCATAAATGCTGAATCTCCTGGTTCAGTCCAGTACAGAGGTGATATGAAAGGTCGGCCATACAGTGCCTCGTAAGGTTCCATCCAGATGGTGGAGTGGTAGTTGTTGTAATACGCAAACTCCACCAAGGGTAAGGGATACTCCCAGCTGCTATCAAAGTCAAGGACACATGCGGGGAGCATGTCCTAGAGAGTTTGAATAGACCCCTCAGTCTGACTATTTGTCTCAAGATGGAAGGTGGTGCTCAAGCGAAGCTACGTCCGAAAATCCTCCAACAACCACTTTCATATTTGAGAAGTGAAACGGGCATCTTGATCAGATATGATCATCTATGGAACACAATGAAGTCGTACGATCTCTTGTACATAGAGGCATCTCAAGCTCTCTACTGTGCCATGTTCTCTGATCGGTAGGAATTGCACTGACTTGGTGAGTCAGTAAACAATCACCCAGATAGAGTCATGTCCTCTGGATGTATGTGGATGTACCATCACAAAATCCATGGATATCCTATCCCACTTCCACTCTGGGACCTTCAAGGGATGAACCAAGCCTACTTGAACATGGTGCTCTACCTTTACTTGCTAAAAAGTGAGGCATTATGAGACAAACTCTACTACCTCATTCTTCATACATGGCCACTAGTGCTGTCGTCAGAGGTCCTGATACATCTTCGCTACTCTTGGATGTACCACCAGAGGGGAAGTGTGGAACTCCCTCAACACTTCCTCTTGAAGTGCAACTGGTACCATGGACCATTCTCTGAAGAGTATGATGTACTCACCACCATCAACAAATCCATCAAGTGCATTTCCTATGTATATTTGAGCACGTCGTGTCTCACAGTTACTGTCCCCAAACTGCGCCTCCCTAACTTGCTGAAGATGTGGGGAGTGATTGTAAGAGACTGAAGGAAGGCCACTCTATCTCTATCCATAAAGGATATCTATAAATAAGCCAGCCGCTCTGTCTCCTCTCATAGCACCAGAATTCATGATCTCCTCCTGAGGGAATCTGCTACAACGTTCCCCTTCCCAAGAGTATAGACTATCTCGAAGTCATAGTCCTAGAGGAACTCAAGCCATTGCCGCTAACTCAGGTTCAAGTCCTTCTGTGGGAAGATATACCTGAGACTTTGGTGGTCAGAGTTGACTTTGGGGTACTTTTCAGCCTCTGCCTCATCTTTTGAAAGATATTCTGTTATCTCTCCAACCACACGGAGGGTTGCCCCTTCTTCACAAAAGCTGATAGTGTTGTTGCTACTCTGGATACGTTTGGCACTAAGGTAAGTCTGGTCGACTCATGAGTGATCGACCACACCCTCTTATGCATGATTCTATCATGTGTTGCCAGGGTTTTCCTTTTTATGGACCAATGAAAACCCCATCCCAACATTGTAGATAAACCACATCCTTTTTTCCTAATATAGTCAATCTGTGTATGAACTGTGGTTGTCCATTCCATACCCAAACTAACTTCGTAAGGACTCGATGCTGCCGCCAAGAGGTTCCCACAGAAACTCTCACCTCAAGGGTCAGATCACACCATCGGTGTAAGTGTGATTATCGAGTCTCCTCCCAAAGGTTTCTCTAGACGTGACTGTCAAGTCAATGGATTAACCAGAAACTATAGGTTTGGGAAATGATTCGTGAAAGGAATGAATGATTGGTACCTATGTCTATTGATATGGAAGCTAGTAGTATACACATACCGTACCTCAAATCATTCCTAGAGCCATTGGGCCACAATCCTTGACCACATGCATCTAATCTCTATCCCACCCTCGAGCTCCCTGAGCCTAGAAGGGACTACAAAGGAGGGTGGTTGTAACATATCCAAATGTTCACCACCTCATGATGCTTTCCAAGAGATGATTATACATTTGTTTCCCAAAAGATTCATCTGTCATTAACATTTCCTCTTTGAAACATTTTACACGCTCATGTCTTTGAGACTAGCGCCAGTTTCAAGCTTCCAACTACTAACATTAACTGGCTATAACCGCTATGCCAATGAACACTCAACCACAAAGGTTCTCTCTAGTACCCTAAAATAAGTAGGAATGCATAGAGGACAAAGTTATGGCTCGGATATCCTTGAACACACCTCACTCAGAGGTACAAGATCTAAAGAACAGATCATATCATATTCATCAAGTACTATGAATGATCTGTATGCCTCAATGAATACCCAGTTACCGACACGTCGTCCTGCCGAAGCTGTATAAGCCCTAGTAAACTCTCATCCACCTCCTCAAGCTAGTCCTCATCCGCCTGTGGGTTGGGCTCACCTCCGACCCTCAGGGGTATCTGATGCTGAAACACGTGTAAGGCACAAAGGCAACAAGTGTCCTCTACCGGTACTGTTAGTTTCAACTGCTGACTAATGGGAAGTGATATATCTGACACACTACCCAGAGGAACTATCTTGGGTAATCGTCTACGTATCGAAACTTCACAACTATTCAGATCATCTTCATGGTCACTCACTGAAAATGATCAGTAGATAAAATCAACATCTACTCTACTAGTGTCTCTACTAGGCAGATAACTCCATTAATCACCTCCATACCGTCCTCTGTTTCTTGGGAATCTGTCTCGCCTCGAAACCTCAGATGCCTCTACCACAGAAATTCGTAAAACGCGCTCTTTCGGCGTGCATCGTACACCAGTGAGGCTGGAGGTATCTGCTTCCCAACGAGTGGTGGTGCTTCTGGTACACCAACCGAAGGTGCTGACATATAAAGAGGGCCCTAAACCGGAGCCTCGTCGCTTAGTGGGACATCATCATGTATTCTCCAGAATCCCTAGCTGGCTGTCTTTGCAGTGAAATCCAGATAAGGAACAGGTGATCCAAGGTCAATAAGTTATACCTGGTGAGCTGACTCAAAGATTTCATAAAGAAGACTCTTGAAAACACACTCACAATTAGTGTTTTCGTCCACTGAGTTGGAAAATCCGAAGTCAGGGTCCTGGTGTATAGATATGTCGGCCGACGTAGCAACACTGGACTCCATGGACTGAAAACCACACTCAATACTCTTATCAATATTGCTTCATAGTAAGATACATCAGAGCCCTGTGTTCTGTGGTAGAACCGACTCCTCTGATGCCAATTTTTCATGACCTGTCCTCTAGCCCCATTTCGTGACAACCCCAATCCCTCCTTCCATAGGCCAGGGGATGACGACTAGCACCAAATGCGTAATCCCAATAAAAAGGGAAGAAATTTCTTTTAAAACTGTAACATACACTGTCTGAACAGAAGCTGTAGAAGGCACATGAACTAGAATAGGAATGAAAAGTGTGCTGAAAGTAATTGGGACAATATACAAACCCAACATAACAAAAATTACATGTAAAAAGAGAAAAAAACTCCTGGATCATCCACCAGGGAATCCTACCTAATGTTTAGGTACATAACTTGAACAACTCGTCCCTACAGTACGTCCCTTCTAGTCCAGTCCCGAGCAGCCTCTCGTTCGTCACCCTCAGCCTCGATCACCGCTGACCGTCATCTGCACAGAACACAAAACGGTGCGGGTGAAGCCCATGCAGGGGTGAGTTTAACAATACTCAGTAGGGGACCTTGAGACCCTTGATGGTCTCCCAGAATCCAAAAAGGATAAACCACTATAGAAAGATACAATCATGAAGTATCAATCAACCCTACTTAGGTATATGCCCAAACAAATACCTATGTTAGAAAACACAGTTCGCCTCCAACTCTCAAGCCCAATCACAAACAACCAAGGAAGTATAGTCAATCACCACGATGATAATGGTTGAATGACATGACTCAGGTCTCATAGGTATAAATATTTTGTAGAGTGATAGAGTTGATCAGATGTAGTCACTAATTCATCTAAGTTGTCAGGCCCACATAGGATATAGAACACGCTAAGATGTCGGACCCACACAGGATACAAGTCCTGCTATGATTCATTTGAGATGTCAGACTAACATAGGATACGAGAACAGAAGTCAGAACTGTCATTCCCAAAGAGGATCCTGGTACAGTAGTCATCGTTGTCAAACCCATAGAGGATTCCTGTAAAGTAGTCATTGTTTTCAAACCCAGGAAGGATTCTATTACACTAGTTATCGTTATCGAACCCACGGAGGATTCTGGAACAGTAGTCATCTCAGTCGCAGCCAGCCCTAGTGTTCCCACACACTGGATGCTCGATTCCGAGAGGCTCCGCTCCTCGAGCCAAGTGTCAATACATAAACTTTCACAATGTCCTGATTTGATGTATCCCATAGTTCTGTCTCATCATAAGGAACCCAATGTGACAGACGGCGCGTCAACCGGACGCCTAGTCTGAGAGTTATTGGAATTTCCGTTCCAGGGGCCCAGTTGGTTTTTAGGCTTAATCAAACCCAGTAGTACCCCAACTACATCCAAATCTCAAGTGGAGTATTCCAAAAGAATCCTATCACTCCATGAATTCCATCTCTGTAGGCAGTATGTCAATCGAACACCTGTAGCCCTAGATGTGGGCTAAAAGGTGTATACGGCCATAGTGGTTCTGGGTCCGGTCTGACCTAGTCAGATTGACGCGGCCAGATCCGCTATGAATCGAGGTCTGACCCAGTCTGCGGGTGCGGCCTGACCCAAGTGGTCGGCATGGACCAAAGGTGCGGCCTGACCTGAAGGTGCGATCCAGCCTGTTTGAAGCTCGGCTCATGGGCGCCAGACCGTGGGGCGGCCCGGCCGAAGGGGCGGCCCGGACGCGGTGGCCCGGTCGTGGGGTGGTCCGGCCCAGGGGTGGCCTGGTCATGGGGGCCTAGCTCTGGGGCTACCCGGCCATGGTGTCTAGGCCAAAGGGCTTCCTTGGCATGGGGCGATGGCGTCACACCATCCTCATTCACCACAGCCACCTTCCTCTGGTGCGGTGCGATGGCGCCGCGCCTCTTCCATCTACCAAAGCCCGCATGGCCACGGCCACCTTCCTCCGGCACGGTGCGACGACACTGTGCCCTTCCAGCTATGCCTCCTTTGTCAACCAAATAATAATCAAACCCAGGGTTGTCGGGCCGTGTTTTTTCGTCCTGCGCCCTACGCATTAGATGATAACAGAAGGACACCGTCGAACCAAAATAAATGACGAGGAATGAGGGTATATTAATACATTAAAATAATCAAATCCCCTACCTCATATTTGTCCTTGTACATTGATGAGTAACGGAAGACAGACTTTGTGAAAGAAATACGTCGTTCCATCAACGTCGGAAGAGGTTGAGCTCGGTGAAGACGAGTCAAGACAACGCCCTCGGTGTACTTCGTGGGCGGCGGGGCTTCCCTTCCCTGATCCGGTTAAAGAAGGAAGAAGATGATTCTTCACATTCTTCAGAGACGAGGGGAGTTCTTTATGTTCTTCGTGGAAAGAATGGAGTTCTTCGGTGGTTCTTCGTTGGAAGGACGAAGCTCTTCTCTCACAAGCTTTCCAAAGGATTATGCCAATCCCCAAAAATGACAAAGGATGGCCTCTTTTAATTCTTTCACACAACAACACAAAAATGTGTTTAATTAAATGAGGCAACTCATTTAATTAATTCTAAGGGATGATTCTAATACAAATTTAGAGTAAGTGAATAGTTTAATTAAAATAAGCTACCTCACTTCATTAATGGGTGAATTGGAACCATTATGGGGGAAGGGTGAAGGTTTCAAGGGTTTTGGCAATAAATTGGGAGCTCAAGGGTTTAAAAGGGGGTTAAGGGGATTCATGCTAGTGGGGCCCACCTAGTTATATCCTCCCAAGGGTGGTTAGGGTGTGGTGGGAACCACATCTAACCTCTACTAGGTGGTTTTAACCAGCAACCAAATAATAATATGTTACACATATTTTAACTTAATTTTATTTAGATTCCCTAATAATTATCTTCAAACCTCGATAAAACGCAATTGTGATAAAGGTCTCCTTAAGAGAATACCGGCACTACGAGTTCAATGTTTCCCTTGGATTTCAATTCAAGGAACTGCTTCCAAAGATATAAAATCTTGCATGTACGTTTACGGAACCCACCCAAACAAAACTTCATAAAATTGATTTTGGGCACACTGGGCCTCGAAATCGAGCGCCGTCAGAAACTACAGACTCGTAATATTCCCATGTATTTTAAAAACAATTCCCATGGAATTTATGGGTCCTTAAAATTCATCTCCTGTTTTGGGCCAGGACATAGTTTGGTTGGAAGAAAACCTTTATAATCAGGAATAACTGATACATAATCTTGACTACTGAGATATGTGTTTTCAAAATAAGGTAATTATTAATGTTATGGTTTTTTGGTAAAATGATACTATTGATGAAAAATATGGGAATTTTAAAATTCACCAAAGGAAAAAATATCACCACTTGATTAGGTAATAGATAAAATTATGATGACACAATTTCAAAAGGGGGAAATAATGTACAAAACAAGGTAAAGATAATATAAAATAAGTATAATTTCTCATTAATATTAATTAATTATATTTTATATAGTTGAATTCATTATAATAATATTATGTATTTTTCAAATGAAAAATAAAATATTTCTATTCTTATTAAATTCATTTTACAAAATAATATGTTTTCATTTAAAATATAAATCATTAAATTTTAGAATCATAATTTGAAAATATTATATTCATGTTTAAATTCATCATATAAATGTTATCTTAGGGTTACATTTTCACTTTTTTCTAAAAAGGTTGAACTTTGAATAAAAATATACAATTATTTTGTAAAATATTAATTTGTTTATTTATATATTTTAATTTAAAATTACCATTTGAGTTTAATTTAAAAATTATTATACTTTCAGATGAATTAATGTATTTAATTGAAACTTAATCATCATTATAATTGGTTTTTATTATATGTTCATTTTTTAGCTTAAAACACATTTGTTTTAAAAATATATTTTTTTTCATTTCATGTTTTATCTAAAATAATTTATGCCACTTATAGAAATTCAATCGAAAAAATTGATTCCATAATTAAAATCATAAGGATTAAACTTTTTAAATAGTACCCTTTTATTTTTTACATCTTATGAATAGTAACTGTTTCAAATAATTATTAAATTGATTAGTATAAATTAGGTAATTAATGTTAAAAATAATGGGACATGGTTTCAAAATCTCTTAAAAACATTTATTTATTTTACTGGATAATTAAATTTTGGAAATGATCAAATAATTATTGAAAATGGTTCAATATATTTTCCCTTTCTTTTAATATTGAACTTATTATTTTTTTAAATAAAGAATATAAAATTTCACTCTCTCTATTTTAAAATCTAAAAAGATATTCATGGTGATCAAAAATGGATTTTCTCAATTCTAAAAGGAATTTTTAAAGATAAATTATTTTTTATCATGTTAATTTATTTTTAATTTTAGGTGATAAAATATTTATACTAATGCGTACACAATGCCAATACAGTTCAAGTGCAAGTAGTAGAAAAATCGAGTGAATGTTTTTAAAAAATATAATAGTAATATAGTTTGGTAAAGTTATAGTGTCCCATGAATTTTAATGATAAATTTAAAATATTAGGTATTTTTGAAAGGTGTATATTCTAATTCCATTAATATAATTTTATCGTTAATGTCAAATTAATTGGACAGTTCAAAAAATGACATTAATGATATTTTATAACAAATAATGTTTTATTAAATGAGTTGAAATTCAAAAAACATCATATAATTATCGATGTTAAAAAGATACAATTTTTAATATCAATTGTGATTTATTTATGGGAAACATTTCCTTTTATATTATCTTTCTTGAACGCTATAATGTAAAAAAGTGATTTTGTAGTGATTATCAAAAGGGTGAATATGGTGTTAAAACAAAGAGATTATAGATGAAAACATCACCTAATTTGTAAAAATCGAATTAAATGGGTGGATTTCAACTCAACCTAATCCTATAATCTAAATATGTCAATTTGGTTCATTTTTCCCCTAAATACTAATTTATTTTAATTTAATACTTTATGTAATTCCAAGAGTTACTCTCCCCTTACCTAAGAAAAGGAACAATGTATCTTATATTCCTCTTTCTCCTTGATCACTCTAGTTCATCCAAGCCCAAATATGTCTCTCCAATACTTTACACTCTATATCCTATAGTTCCGAACTACTCCAAAATACCAAAACTATATGGCCTAAGGTGTAATCCAAATATGTTATCTGAGTAGAAAGTATAAATCCTAATAGTCCTATTCCAACATTATTTCATCTTCCAAAAACACTAAATATTCTTTAACCATGCTTAAATAATAACATAATTATCATCCATAGATGTAAAATTTATTATTATTATGGTATAACCTTATTTTGACTCATTTTTTTATCAAATGGTAAATGAAAATACCACCTGTGGGTATGTGTGGATTACCACTCCCACAAAGTTGCGTGTTTTGTTTTTCGTCACAACCTATCATAAAATGTTTATAATGATAGATTTGAAATATATATATAAATATGATATTATTGATATTATTATAACTCTATAAATATATAATATCATCTAACTTATTATATATCCATCCCATTGAAAATGATAACATCATACGTGTGTACATTTAGATTTCCACCTCAACTAAGAGATTTCATTTTTTTTCCTATATGCATCTCATTGATTGCATAATTTTTCTTATGTAAAAAATAATCATTATGAAATAATTATTATTTTGGATATTCTATAAAAATGATCTCATGGAACAAGTTCACCTTTCCAAAGATGTTTTGTATTAATGAACTGACGGCCACAAAAAATATTATGTACACATAAACGATGAAATTACAAAAAAACATTATCATAAATGATTTAACATTTATAATAGTAATTTAATGAAAATTAAAAAAGTTTGTAATAAATTAAATAATTTTCATTAGTTTATTATTCACTAAGATAAATAATGTACATGATGATCCATACATTAGGTAAGGGTAACTTCAACATAAAACGTCATTTCAATTGTTTTCATGATTTATTTGTATAAATTTAATACCCCAATAATTTACAATATAAATATTTTTAGAATGAATGTATCATCATTGATATCATGTGATGCATGAAACACTTGGTTTAAACAAAACAAGAATCTCTATTATAATATTATTTAAACATAATCATTTTAATATAGATGTTATATTAAAAGGTATAAATCTAGATAATTAATTTATATATTCCACACACATAATTGATTTATCTATTTACAATAAATTAAAATAGTAATCATTTAAAAGAAAAAGAAATGTTTTATGAAAAAGCTATATTAGTTTCTAAAATATGGGTTACTTGTGCTTTAAGAACATTATTTTAAATTAACTTTTCACCCATTTAGAAAATTTATTTGAGAAAAATAAATATAATTCTTCAAACCATGTTATCAAAATTATCCTAGATTGAATTATAGTGATATTTTTTAAAAGATTAATTATTTATTGAATAGTGAAAATACAAAATATTAATTGAAAACATCATTTTCATTTAAATAGTTTATAATGATATATTTTATTTTTAATTATTTTTAATGTAAAATTAAAACATTTTTTAATCAATTAATCTAATTTAGGTCATTGGAATAATTTTAATATTTAATTTTAACACAAAAACTTTGTAAACATTTTGAAATTTTCTCTATAAAACCATTATTTCTCATTGTGTATGAGGGATTAATTTAAAATTAAATTATGAAACATATAAATTTGATTTGTAAAAATGGATTAAATATATATAATAATAATAATTTATAATGTTTAATAATATTAACCTAATAGTTCACCAAAATGAATAATAAAAACAATAACAATTAGTTACTGAATTTCAAGTGAAATTGATTTACAGATGGATAAACTATGAAGAAAATGGTTAAAAGTGATCTAAAAATTTTACAAGCACCCCTTTTATAGCCATATTTTTACATTATGGATTATAGTTTCAAAAATATTTATTTTAGAGTATTTATGAATAATAAAAATGTTGTATGATTGAATATTTTGTAAAACATACAAGTGTGGGAGTCACCTCACTTAAGAAATGTCTCCCCCTCTCCTATATTATAAAAAATTTCACACATTTTTAGTTTATAGAAGACCTACTGAAATTACATCCCAAATTTCATCCTCTCATAATAGAAGACTTATATAGCATAGAAATACAACCAAGGATGGGTTTGGTGAAAACATAAGGAGGATACCCAAATAAGAGGTAACATTCTCCATAGAGAAATTTTATTTTATTTTATCATAGTCCATATTGAAATATTATGAAAACATTATGATATAATAACCTCATTGTATTACACATAATGAGATATTTTTTTGTTATGGTCATGACCTACAACTATCTCCACTTACGTCAAATGGGATATGTTATCATTGTCCATATGTAAGGTGGACTTCCACCTCATGAACCAATTTCATTTATTATACAATATATTTATTTTTTTACTTTTCATTTCATAAGAGATACAATAATTATACTCATGTGTATATTTGACTACCTATTCACAAAATGATGTTATTCAACATACACAAATGCTTAACATAGAAGGTGATAAGTATAATGTTAATGATTATAAGTGATATAAATGAAATAATTATGATATTAATATTATATTTTTCATTTTAAAATTATAATATATATGATTAAATTTCTAACCTTTTCACTCAATGAATGTTGATAACATCATTCATGTACATGTGGACTACAACATTCATGAAATGAGGTGACACTGTTTTCATCACCACACCACATGGATGATATATATAAGTATATTAAAATAAATAATACGATATATATTATACTATAATCAATATTTAAATATAAAATATTACTTACCTTCTTTCGAGAATGATTATTGGAAAATGGGAAATTTACTCATGCGTACGTATAGTCTGCTATCTTCATGGTCGTAAAATACTTCATTTCTCAAAACTGTATTTCATGATTGTTTTTAAAAGTATAATTTATATATAAATATGATAATTATATCATGAATATAATTATTTTGGTGATGAAACTATATAATATTCTCCAGAACTTGAACTTTCATAACATAAAGGGAATGATAAAATAGTGTGATTAACACCTGAAACAATGAAAATAATGAAATATTATTAACAAACTAGTGGAAAAATCTTATAATAGGATCATATATGATATTATAAATATGATAATTGTTTTTATTTGAATTAATATCATTAATAAAACTATTATTCATGATGTAAAATAATGGTCAACTTATGGATAGTGTGAGGTAAGTGATTTTATCTCTCTTTACACTCCATTGAGAATTATTTTTTATTATGAACCAATTCACTTTTATGTGGTGGATATAATTCACATTTGACATGTAATATCGTGATTCATTAATAAATCATGATATTATAAGATTCTATTTGAATTATTTTATCGATGGGGTTTCACATGAAAATTAGCTAGTGGTAAAAGTTATTGTGTAATCTCACAATATTTTGCGACTGATAAATTTCTGTTGAAACATTTACTTTATGGTGATAATTTTTTATTGGGAATTACATTTCTATTGAATATCAAAATACAATTTTGATTTATATGAATATTTACTAAACCATATTCCATTTTTATATATGATTTTTTCTTTATATATTTTTTTGATTTTGGAAATACTAATAAATCCATGTCATTTACATAATAAAGATATTTGATGATGAGGCATATTGATTCATGAATTAAATAGATCATTCAAAATATGAGGGTTGATTTTTACATGTGCTAATTTATGGGTTTGGTATATCATCTATTCCCTTGATGAATCAATATTTCTTTTGAAACAAATCAGTTAGCCAAATTATTATTTTTACCTATATTGATTAAATTGTCTAGTGAAAGGTATTTATAGTATTAGTATCATGATGCATTAGATAATGGGGTCCAATAATTAAGAATTTCTTTAATTAATAATTCAATTTTTATTATAACTGATATTTTCATAATGATAATATTTTTTGATTCATTTTATTATCATATTATTGATCAAATGAGTTGTTTTTTAAATTTTTTACCTTTTTATGTTGATTATTACTTAACTTATCATGATGGTGATGTTATTTAAATGTAATTTGTGTTTAGTTATTTACATTTTCAAATTTATTATTATTATTATTAATCCATGATATTTTAATTATTCCTTACACATTCTAGGAATTTCATCTCACCCTTATTTTGTTTCCTCTCCCCAGGACATATAGAAAAATTCATTGAATGTGTTTTCAGTTATACGGTTCATTTGATTTTGTTATGTATAATGTGTTATTTTCAATTCCCAATTTAAAATTGGTATCATGTATATATATGGTTTACAAAACTACTAAGATTATCGGTTCTTGAATACATGGACCTATTTATCCATGTCGATGTTATAATGTAAGACATACACTCCTAACTACTAGATTAATTGTCATTATTGTTGGTGTCCATGTATGTTTAGTAAATACCTTAGGAAATAGATTTGGGAAAACATAGAATATAGAACATAACCCTATGATGAACATTAAGGATAAATATAGTAGAACATACTAATATTTGGGTAGGGTAAAGTTTATTTCTGTTTACTAGAAATATAGCCATCTCTATACACTACAAGTGGATATCGTTATAGAATATAGGTATGTATGAGTAATTACTCTAAAAAGGGTTTACTCTGCTAGACCCGATCAGTACCAGTTTCATGAAAAAATGACCCACTTTTTACCTATTTTGAAACAACTGTGGGATATTTTTAGGATAATTCACATTTTATTTACAAACCATTATGAAATATTTGAATCTTAATATATCCTCGAAGACACTATTTTTAGGATTCTTAGAATAACAATGAATATTGTTATTTAAAATTTCTGTTAAATATAACACCATATTTATAATTATAAATTATGATTTCAAATTCATAATTTATGGAAATGGAATATTTCTTTGTTTAGAAATGGAACCTGGAAAAAACGTGGGTATCAATACTCGTATCCAATGTAGGGATTTAGCTGCTGAGAAATTTAATAGATATGGTATTGTAAATAATCATATTATGGACATATTAGGTAATATTAATCATGTTATGAAAAATAACTATATCTAGATGAAAGAACCTAATCCACAGTGAGCTTATTCTATGTTGGATCAATTTAAGTGATATAATCCCTCATTATTTAGTGGGACTAGTAATCCAATGATATATGTGTAATAGATAAAGACTGTAGATAAGATCTTTATAAAATTAGAATGTAGTGAAATGAAAATGGATAAAATTGGAGTATATTTTCGCAATGGTGATGATAATCAATTGGTTTTGTTGATCCATTATACTATGTTGGAATATGAAATTGTACTCATATAATGGAACAAATGTAAGGTGTTTTTCATCAAAAAATATTCCCCTCAGGAGTAGAAAATTTAAATGAAGGCATTGTTCGTTATCTTAAAGAAAAAGTAATAATAATGTATCTCAGAGTATGAGGATATTGTTACAATATAATAAATTTATTCAACATATTACACAGGTAATATAGAGTTCATGAGTGATCATTTCATTGAGGGACATAACCCATGTCTTCGAATGGTGATGGTCTCTCCTCAATTTTCATCATAAGATGAAATAGTTTTATGTTCCATAAAAATGAATGAATTATATAAATATTATATATTCAAGTTGAATCAAGTGAATAAGTGGTCCTTAAAGAACCATGAAAAATGGAATTACTTAATAAAGAAGAGGAAACCATGGTGATTTCTATCTTATGAAAACTGTTGAATGAATCAACATGGGAAATTGTTGAAGAATTATGATTTTTTCATAAGTGTATATGAAGGGTAATGAGGATAACGAATGTAAGGGGAAGATAAAAAAACTTTGATTTCTGGTGCTTCAGTTGTAAATAGATGGGGAACTGAGAAAAAATTCCCAATTTTTTGAAGGGATCCACCATATAAGAGGGAACATGAGAAGGTAAAGTTTAAGTGATCACTACAACTATGGTGGAAGTACCCAATGTCATAGTGGAAGAATATTTATTCTTTTATTAAAATATATCAAATGATTTATTTATTTATGGAACTCACAATAATTTATATCTACTATGTATTCTATGAAAATTATACATTTCTATTTTATCTTAAGAAGGGAGTTGTTACTAAAAAATCCTAGGGGAATTCTCACAACAATAATGTTGTGTTAGAAAATTCCAATTATGAAACGTAAAAGTAATTTATTTTCTAACATTATTATCATATATACATTTTACTTTGATCTAATTGTTGGTATGGACTAGATTTCAAAATAAGATGAAAAATTTTATTAAAATAGGAATAAAAGTATCATTTTGGGGTAACATATAGATTTTCTTATCTTTATAGTAGATAACTCATCATCTGATTCATATATATATCCACCCAAAGTAGCTCAACAAAATAATATTCTTATATAATAAGGAGAAAAAATATAATGATGAAGTAGGTATGATTTAAATTTATCATTTACATATTCTATAGGAAAATATTGATGTGTTTCATGAGGAATTACTATACCAACCCCCAAAGAGTGAATTTGAGTTTTCCATTAATTTAATCCTTGATTTAAGACCAAGATCATTGACTATCTATAGAATGCACACTATATAAATAGTGGATTTGAAGAAAATTATTGTGGAGTAAGATGATAATGGATTTATTATCTCTAGTGCATCACCATTGTGATACCCTACTCTATTCTTTATGATAAATTAATGTTCCAAGGTATAGTGCATTGATTATAGAGAAATGAATGCTATTATGATAATAAACCCTAGTCCTTTTTCTTTCATTGATGAATTATATGATCAAATTCATATAGCCCAATACATTTCAATTATTGACCTTCATTTTTGGTATAATCAATTATGATTAATGAATAAAGATATTTTGAAGATAAATTTTTGAACAAGGTATGGACATTATGAGTTTATAGTGATGTCATTTTGATTAAATAATGCACCCTCTTGGTTTGATATAATAAATAGTGTATTCATGGAATATATTGATGATATTTTGTGATATTAATTAATAATATATTAGTATATTCTAAAATCATTGAGGCCTATGAGAATAAATTGAATATCATTCTTGAGTCTCTTATAGGATAAGAGTTGAGTGGGAAATTTTTTATGTTTGATTTATTTCTTTTTGAATTTTTTTCTAAGCCATATTGTCTCTATGGATGGAATCTTAGTTGGTCATAAAAAATATAAAGTCTTTAGACAATGACCTATAACAGTGAACAAAACCAAAGTATATAGATTCATTTGTTTGGTAGTTTACTGTCATTGGCTTGTTTATAATTTTTTAAAATTAACTAACATGTTGAACATACTTACATAAAAGGTGGTTAAGTTAATTTGTAAAATGGAATGTGAATAATGTTTTATTAAACTAAATAAGAGATTATTCATTGCTCCAATATTATTTCTACCATCTGGAAGTGATGGGATGGTGGTATATGTTGATGCATAGAGGAAGGGAATTTATTGTTTTATAATAAAAAATGATAATGTTATTGTATATGCATTAATAAAATTGATGAATCGCGAAATGAACAATCCAACCCATGAAATTGATTTTGAAGTTGTAATCTATTCTTTGAAGATATGGATTCATTATCTCTATGATGAATTATGTGTTATATACACAAATCACAATGGCAAAAACTATATATTTTCATAGAGAGAGAACAATATGAGAAAAATTTTATGGCTCAATCTACTCAAGGATTATGATTCCTTAACACATTAAGACCCATGGAAAGAAAATAAGGTAGTAGATGAATTGAGTAGGAAATATCATCGAGTTGTGATTAAAATAATGATTAGGGTGGATCCTGTTTTCATGGATATTATAAATATGGATATGGTAATTAATAAGGAACTGGATATATCATTTAATTTCCAAATTATTATGAAGCCCTATTTATTATAAATGATAAAAATTTCTCAATCTAATGATGAGGACATTCAAACGAAAAGTAAAGCAATGAATGATGGGAAATTAGTAGAACTAATTTGTAATATGGTGTTTTAAAATTTGGAATAAGATTATGTGTTCCATCTATACATGAGCTAAAATAGAATTTGTATATGAAATTCATAACTCAAATTTCATTATACACACTCTTAAAAAAAATATGTATATGGATTTGAGGGAACATTCATTGTGGGATAACATGAAGTATAAAATTGAAGATTATTTTTTTAGATGATTGATTTGATGACAAGATAAACTTTGGATAAAATATCATAGAAGAGTCATGAAACCTCATCCTTTTCCTGTGTGGAAATGGATGAAATTACTTTGGACATTGTTACAGGAGTATAGAAGACTCATAGAATGAATAATGAAATATGGCCATCGTTGAACACCTAACCAAATATGAAAATGTTCTTACAATAAAAGAATATTTACCTCTTGAGTTCATCAAAAGGATCTATATTAATGATGGTTTATGTCATCATGATGAACCTCTTTTGATTGTGTTAGATCCAGATCCATTATTCACTTTGAAATTATAGCAAAATATTTAGAAGTCTCTCGCTAATGATAATTGTTTGAGCACTGATTACCATTATCAAACCAATGCATTGTCCAAAACGATGATTCAAACAATGGAAAATATGTTTAGGTCATCCTCACATTAATTTCATGGTATGATGGATCATCATTAATATTTTATTGATTTCTCCAATAATAATAGTTTCCATTCAATTATACAAATCTTGCAATAAGAAGTATTGGGTGGAAAGAAACTTTGTACTCCAAACTATTGATACAAAGATGGTGAACAGATACTCAATGTCCCATAACATATTGAAGAGAAGATAATAATGATATGGGTAATTTAGTTCCAAATTAATTAATCTCAATGTATTAAAAAATATTTATGCCAATATTCATAGTAAATAATTGTAATTGTAAGTGGGGATCATTTTTCCATGAAATTATCTAATTGAAAGGGTGGTATACATTTTAATAAGAAAGGGAAACTGAGACCTAATTATATAAGATCCTTTTCAATTCTTGATATAATTTGTTTTTTTCTTATCATGAGAAAATTCCTACAAATATCTCTAATATACATGATGTGTTTCATTTATCATTGTTAAGTAAGTAAAAGATAGACCCAATGCATGTTATCACCAATAATAATACAGAATGAGAAAAAATATAGCATAATATGAAGAACCAATATAGATTATTTATTTTAGAGTTTATGTATTAAGGAATCAAATGACTTTTTTTGGAAATGATACATTGGATAAATCACAAAATCGAGGAAAAACGTGGGAACTAGAGAATGTTATGTTAAAGAACTAACCTCATATTTTAGATGGTAATATTCATGGAATATCATGGAATAAAATTTTGTAGGATGGTATAATATAACACCCAACACATTAAATTATTTTTATTTTAGAATAAATTTAATTTCAGTGATAGATTGTAATGCACAGAACACCTAGTTTAAATGAAATGTGATACACTATTAACATATTATATAAAATTAACTATTTTAATTTATCAGCTATATCAAAGGTTATTAATAATAGAGAATGAATTTATATATTTAACAAAAATGTTTTTTATTTTAATTAAAAAGGAAAATAAGAATTATTTTGAAGAAAAAGTAATGTTTTTTGAAAAAACCATATTTTTTATGAAAGAATATTTTTTCACATGTTGCACACATAATTTAAATTACATTTTTTAGAAATTATAGAAAATTAATCTGAAAAAATAAACACTATATTTGGAATAATAATATCAATATTAACTTAGGGTTATTTTGTTTATTTTCCTGAATGGTTTCATTTATTATTAATAGTGAAAAAACTAAATTTTAATCGAAAATTTCCTTTTTGTTTAAATAATATATAACATTAAATTAAAAGTATGATTATTTTTAATGTAAAAATAGTTTAATTTTATATCAATTAAACCAATTTTGATCATTTTAAAAATTTCTAAATTTAATTTTGATATAAAAACATTATATACATTTTGACATTTTATCTATAAAACCTGGGTTTCCCTTTGCATCTCTAGGATTAATTTTAAATTACATTTTACCAATTATGTGAATGAAATTGTTAAAAATTGATTAAATATTTAGAATCACTATATTTTAATTTTTATAAATATTTAAACTAAAATTTTGAAATAATATTAATAGTGAAAATAATAAAAATTAAATACCGTAGTTATGGTAAAAATTTATTTATTGGGGGCTAATCTTAAAAAATAAGGGTTAAATATAAAGTACAAAATTTTCCAAAACCCATTTATGGGATATGTTTCGACCTTATCTCCTCTAGTATTGATAATTCCCTATTTTGGATGCTTTTGCAATGAAACAAATGTTGTTATGAATGAATCATTTCAAAAAATTACCAGTGTGACCTAACCTCACTTATAAAAGGCAACCCAATATCCTTTATTCATCACAACATCACATCATTTTCTTTTAGTCATTCCCTAAAAAAATACACATTCCCTCTATTAATCCTAGATTTATAATTTTGGGTATAAATACAACCTATGAAGGATTTGGTGAAAATGTAAGGAGGATACTTGAATAAGAGGTAAAGTTCTCCAATGAACTTTTTTTTATTTCATCATCCACGCTGATAAATTATTATTAAACCATTATAATATAAAAACATAAGAATATTCCATATATGAAGATGTTTTAATGTTATGGTAATGACATACAACTATCTCAACTTCCGTCAAATTGGTTACGAAATCATCATTCGTATGAATGGTGGATAACCATCTTATCAAAAGAAGTTACTCATTTTTCCATTGCAACCTTTAACAGTTGGGAATTATGTTGGATATAATGTATATATATTATATTAATAACATAATTATACCTTTTTAGTCATTATATTAAAAATTACAGTTTAATTTTCATTCCCTAGTAGATACAATAATATCTCTCGTGTGTACGGAGGACTACCACCTCATGTAGTGATGTGCTTTGTCTTTCACTAGCATTTTACATGGAATCCGATAGAGAATAGTTTAATTAATATATTATATATATATATAATAATTCTGATATTAATGAAATATTTTTCATTCTGAAAAATATAATATATATAATTTAATTTTTTTCCTTTTCACCTGACAAATGATGATAATGTTGTTTGTGTTGTTGTGGACTATCACCTTTACGAATTGATGTTACTCTCTATTCATTAGAAAAACACATTGATGATATATATATATATGTATATTTAAGGAAATAATATGTTAAATATGATATTATTATCATTATTTTAATAAAATATATTACTTACAATATTTCCAAAGTGATCATTGGAAAATGGGAATGTTACTCATGCGTACATACAACCAACTATCTCTCTGACTGTAACATACGTAATTTATAAAAAAACATTTCTCAAGATTTCTTATAAAAGTGAAATTGACATATAAATTTGATAATTATCTCATAATTATTATTCTAGAGTTGATGGAACTATATATTAATCATATGAACTGAAACATTCACAGCGAAGCAGGAAAGAGAAAATATGGCGATTAAAACATGAAGCAATGAATATAATGAAATATTATTAAAAAATAATCGGTATTATAATATAATATTTGAAATTATAAATATTATTAATTTTTTATAAAAATTAATTAAATTTATAAATACATTATAGAAGAGGTAAAATATCTTTTAACTAAAGGAAGGCATGAGGCATGGTATTTTATCTCAATTTGAATTCCATTGAGACTTATTTATCATTATGTGCCAATTAACTTTTTTGTGGAGTATATATTCTAGCTCTTACATATAATATGATTTTACCTAACAATTCATGGTATTTTATGTTAAATTTTGAATTATTATATAAAAGTGGATTTGACTTGAAAATTTCCAGTTGGTAAAGGTTACTATACAATCTCACTTTCTTTTGTGGTTGTTAGCATTCACTTGGTAAAAACCAATTTCTTGTGACAATTCATCCCCATTAATTATATTTTTATTAAATTTACATATTCATTTGAAATTGATATTAGTATTACCTAACCCATATACCATTTTTACATATAATGTATACTTTTAAGGTCATTGGATTTTTGGAGAAATATTGTTAAATCAATATCCTTTACTCAATAACAAAATATGATGATGAGGCATATTGATTTATGAATTAAATAGATCATTTCAAATATGAGGATTTATTTCTACATGTTATGAGGGGTGTATTTTGGGTGGGGATTAGATTTTATATATCCCATCGATGTATCGATAGGTCTCATGGGACAGATCAGTTGGCCATATTAAAAGTGTTTCTACCTAGAGTATTTAATCTTTTTTATGAATTTTATTTATAGTAGAGATGTTATTATTCCTTTGAACATGACATCAAATAATTAAATCTTTCAATAATTAAGAATAAATTTATTATTATCCAAGATATTTTCATTATGATCTTATCTCTAGATTTATTTCAACCTCATATTATTGATTAAATGCATGTTTTTTCAGTTTTTTACCATTGCATATTGATGATTCCTTAGCTTATCATGATAATTACGTTATTTAAATTCTAAATTTTTTCAGTTATATAGATTAAAATATTTATTATTCTTACTAATTCTTGATAACTTCCATTATACATAACTCTTATTGATCATTTTCATTTACCATTATTTTGTACAATTTCCCCAAGATATGAAGAAGTAATATTTGAATAGGTATGATAGAATGTAGTTCACTTGATTTTATTTTTTTATTATGTATTATTTTATATCCCCAATATAAAATGGGAATCATTTATGTATATGATTCTGAAAATATTAAAATTGGTTAGTTCTTCAGGATTTTACCTTTTGTATCTATGCCAATATAATAATGCAAGACACAATTTTTTGGCTACTAAAGTTGGGGTCATTATAGTAAATATTTTTTTCTTGAATATATTTATTCTTAACATTAATTATTCGACTAATTTATATTGAAATAAATAAATTCTAAATGAAATTTTATTTCTCTTTTAGATTTCCTATATAAGTTTATAAAATTAATATTATTCCGTAGTTTATGTAAAAAATTTAACATTCTTTATAATAGAAAAAAATAATGTTCAATTTTAATGTATATGGATTTTATTTCCCCTAAAACTATTATTTGTTTTTAATATTCCATTACATATTTACTTGTTATCTTCATTAAAAATTACTTCTCCTATTTTTTGGGGGTATTTTAGTTTTGAAATTGGTTTTTTAAAAATAGAATACGCATATAGATTTTTGATAGTGTTTTGCTAAGGGGTTCAAAATTTTTTTAATGTTTTATGATGAAAAGATGAATTATTAATATGTTTCATTTAATAAATCATACATGAGAATTATAAATAATGAATGGCTATCCATATTCAGCTTATATGAATAGTGATCATGATACATATTATACGATGCGTGATTCAAATATTGATCTCCAAGGCATTGGGTAATATTCCATGTATTTAAATGAAAGATTAATAGATATAACCGATGAGGTTTATAATAAATATTTTATTATACTAAAATTTTTACAAATACATGTTAGTAATATAATGCTTTTTGTTTCATAAAATGGCTTCAATTTTCATTACATGGTTTTAAAGGGGTTTTTTGAGAAAAAAGTTTTTATTTTTCTTGTGGATTTGATTTATTTGAAATGATCAAAGAATATTTTTATAAAGGTAAAAAAAATTACGGTTTTAATTTTTACCTATACTAATGAATTTTATACTTCTAGTACACATAATATGCTTTTTTCCCATCGAACATTTGAAAAATAATTTCACAGGGTTTAAGAATGAGAATGAACAAATAAGAAGTCAAGTTAAAAGTAATGAAAATTTGGAATCAAATGATAACCTATTTTATTTTAAAAGTTTTATATTGTGGTAAAAATGGACATTGAGAATAGGTCACCACATTTCCATATATGTGTTTTTATGTAAGATTTATGATGTAATTCTCTAAAACTCAAAATCATAAATATCCTCTAATTGTGAAAATGTAAAGTCTTGACTAAAAATTCCTGATTATATAATGTTTTAAAGAAGGGTCATTATAAGTAGAGTGGTTGATTAACCAAAAATTATAATTCCATTTAATTAAATAATGTTTAATATTAATTAAATATAAGAAATTTAATATAAATCATTTTATATTAAAAAAATTAATAATGAATAATTTGGAAACAAGAATCAATAATAATATCCTTGGTGAAATAATATCTCATTGTCCATTGCATTAAAATATAAATGTTTTCATAGAGTTTTTTAATAAGAATAATTAAAACATAATATTATATTTATAGAATAATTGTTCCATTATGAAATATAAAACACCAATATTAAAAACATTAGTACAAATATTAATTCTATTTCACAAGTAATATAACTTCTTAGTTTATAATATGTAGTCTCATTGGCATGATATTTTAATTTATTTCCCTAAAATTAATTATTTTTAAAATTTACATTCATAAAACATAATTATTTTTACTTAATAAATTATATATTTAATTCTTAAATCATTTATTTAATTATAATGAGTTCTTATACTGTTATATATAAAAAATGAAAATATGATATTAATAAATTAAAAAAATAAAAAATTTAGCCACCGTATTCACCCTACATTAAGTAGTTTTTTTCAAAATAAAATCACAATAGAATATTATTTTGTTTTAAAATATCACATAATTGTTTGGATATTTCATGTTCACTATAGAGTATTTGATATATTATTGGGACCCAAACTAGAAGAATCTAACACCTATAATCAACTAAATCAAGCTAAAAGAGTAGGGGAAGTCTGCAACATAGTCACGATTGAGACAAAAATTGATACGAGGCTAATGAGGGAATATTCTATTTAACATCCAAGACAAAAATATCCAAAATCCATGAACTCTATTGTGATTTCATGAAGATGTTGTATACAAAGAGTGGGTGAGTAAGATATATAAAATTGGTTTTCCATAGCTGTGACAGACGACCCCACCTCTCGGGGTAAGGGAACATCCTTTGGGATCCCAACCCATTAATTTCTCCCAGATCCTCTAAGATACCTCTTTCATATATGGTAATCTAAATATTACTCTCTCACACACACTCTCTCCTTTAGAGTACTCAAAATCCATTGTCTTACTTAAACTCTCTTTAATGTCCCACTTCACCCATTTCAACTTGTTGGTCAACACTTTTGAAATACTTTTTTACAATTTATAATGATTAATAGTTCATACTACTATTGGTTTGATTTATTCATATAAAATTATGTTTAAACTACTGTATGATTAATATTTATAATATATTTGGCATCATTCCACCCATATTATTAATGGAATTTGATTCACCCTATTGATATCGTCCTACAATTTTCACATGAAAATGGATCCTCTAACCTCAACACATTGGGTAGTATTCTTTTTTTACCCTCCTATTAAAAAATAATAATATTTTATAATTTAATGTAACTATGTTTAGGTGTTCTTTGAGTTTCAATATTACTTATATGGAAACACAATAACACATTTCCATATGCATATGCATGGAAGATTTTTTTTCTATCTACATGTTGAAGTGATATTTACTCAAGTTTTAGAAGAGTTTCATCACATTCAAAATGTTAATTTTGAGTCCTTATGTGATTTATGTCTATCCTTATTTTATATTTTTCATCATCACTAATTATATGGCCATGGTAATGCAAGTAAGGTGTATACTTTCAACACCAAACCCATTGAAGCTTTGTATACTTGTCATGGTGATATTAGGAATTACAAGTCTATTAATACTTCTTTGTCAAGAGCATGGGGTCCTTAGGTGGTAAGGGATTTCTCATTCTTTTTTTAGGGTTTCAGTGGGTGCAAGGATAGTCCCATATATCCTATCTTGAAGGTCTTGTTATTAGAATTGTAATTACCCATGCAGTTATAGAATATTTTGTTTTCATTATGGAATTAAATAGTTAAATTAATTATAAATTTATAATGAAATATTTAATATTTATAGAAATTATAAAATCTAAACGAATATAATAGTAACATAAACTATGAAATTATAAATTAAATTTATTTATCTTATAGTAGAAAATATATTATATTTATACCCTGGAATAAGTAAATAAATGTGTTGTAAATGATAAACTACGTGGTTGTATTTTTGTGAAATGTAAATTTTTATTCACAATTTAAAAGTTAATATTATGAATTAAAATAATATTTCATATCATAGATTCATAATTTAGTATTTGGTTCTTATACATTTGTAATACTTTTATGAATTCTTAAGTTATTTTTTACATTAACATAAACCGATTTACGATTTTAAAATAGACATGTTGGGATTTAAAGATCATTTTAATTATAAATTAATTTATTCATATTTAGAATTATTTTTTTTCATAAAATTGATTTAATTTTTTAATTCTAAACATCCAAAAATGGATGTGGTAATTGTTTTTGATTTTTTTGAAATAGTTGAATTTGGTTTGAATAGTAATAAATGATAACTTACTATATATAAACAATATAAGTTAAATTAACTATTCCTTGAGTTATAATTGAAGTCATCACTATAATATCAATAACCATTTCACTATTTTAATATATTTATTGATAATTATTTAATTATTCATAGTCTTGATCCAAAATTATAAAATTACAATTGAAATAACCAAAAAACACCGCTCTCATCCACTATAAATACTACCTCTTCTTCTCGCTTCTTAGAAGCCTTATATGTTGTTTAATTTCTACCAAATTTTGATTAACATCCTATTCAACGTGTCTAATAAATATTGGTCTCACCAAATGGACAATGATAAGGGCCTTAATGAGGTTCACAGTGAGAATAACCCAGGAGGTAAAATCATCTTTCATTTTCTTTTATTTTCCTTACTTTATTTTATTATCTTATTTTCTCTACCAATGTCCATATAAAAGGGGAATTAAAAATCCATAATATTATATATACTGGAATTTTATCAGTTTTATGTAAGAATTAATTCTCAAACTCCTTCCCATATACCTTTTGTTGTAAAAATGAGAACATCGTCTGTGATGTGTTGATTTTCCACCATCATGGATGGTATAATTTAATTTTCCATTACCGCATTCACAGCTAGTCATAAAAACATTATAATGGATAAATAAGTTTATTTAATAAATATAATTAGTTATATATGGTTCTAAAACCAATATATAAACATAATATTAAATAAACAGGTATAAGTTTGTGACGATCATAAAAACCACCAAAATATGTTAAATCATATTCATTAATGTTTTACGTAATGAATCATCCTAATATAATAAAAATGATATATGGTATATTTTATAATTATGGAAACATATTAATACCATTTCATTCAATTTTGTTTTTATTCCATTGGAAAATAAAATACATAATGAACTAACCATGGAAACCATGAAATAAATACAACTGAAATACTAAAATAAAAATATATTATCAATTAATTTGCAGGAAAATTTTATTAAAAGATAATATAAAGTATTATAGATATGAATATAATACATTATTATATTAATACCAATTCTTAAACTATTATAGATGATTATTTAACCCATTTTAAGAAATAAATAATCAAGTTAAGTGACTTTTCATTTAAAATGCACTTTTAAATTTTCATATTTAAAAAATTCAATTGGATTTTTTGTATATATCTTATGATTATCATATTTTCATTGGAAATTATTAATTTTTATGGGTAGTACTTATACCTAACCTAAATATATTGGGTATTTATATGTTGTAGGTTGATCATATGGTTACTCCAATTGTAACAGTGATGGTTTCACTATAAGGCAACTATGAGGTTTAAAATGTATGGTAGACATGAGGGTTACATTTTAAGCTATCTATGAGGGTTAAAAATAAAATGTCATCCATGATGGTCAAAATATTCAGTATGTAATCCCAAAATTTTCCACTATGATTGTATTTATCTGTTCTACGTTTTATTGAAATCTCTTGTTTTCACAAATTGACTTTATGGTACTTTACAGGTTTGAAGTATGTCTTTGTGAAAAAGATTTATTATGTTTATATTAATTCATATTCTAGTGGATAATTTCATTATTTTTATGTTCCTTTCTATAATTTTTGTGGTCAGAAAATTTTCTAAAAGGTTTTTCATCGGTTTTAAGGATTGGTAATAGAAAAGATGAATCTAAGATGAATATTGTGATTAATTTTCATGAAAAGAATTCAAGTGTTATTAAAAACATATATATTAATGAAGAAATGGATACTTTTTTAGTAGTAACAACTTAGTATTATCATGGGTTTATATGTAATAATTAATTATTAATTATCTAAAACTCTAAACCGAATTGATTTTTGGGAATGTAATAATTGTATTTTAGTGTAATTAAGTAGATTATGTACTGTTTATGGTTGGGACTTAATAGTTGGTAATAGAGCATGTTTTCAAAAACATTAGGTGATATGGTGATGTAATTAGAATAACATAAATTATTTTTACTTTATTTTTATGTTGAAATGTTATACAATTTGAACATTACTATGTTATTTCACCTATGATTTTTCTGTAAAAAATGGTTTTCAATAGAAGAAATATGGATTCTGAAGTAAGAATGTGTCGAGAAGATGATATATTTCCTAATACCCAACCAAGAATGGTGGGAATTAGAACTAAGACATTTTGTAAAGTAATGGATTAGATGAAATAGGCTACACATGGTAGTGTTATCCATAAAAGATAACAAACAGAGCTTCGAGGAAGGAACATAATGACAGTGGAACATTTTATGAGGAAACACCCTCTTTCTTTTAGTGGATATTATACCTTATAGTGTATGAATGCTTGATTAGTGTCATTGAAAAGATATTAAATATTATTGGGAGATTATATATTCAAAATTTTAGTCTTATCATTTGAAAATTCGTTGGTGAAGTCGACTAGTGATTATGGGTAATTTGAAGTCAAGAAGAAGAAAAGGTCAATATTGTAATAAATGGTTAAAACCCAATAAAATAAATATGAAGTTATGAATTACCCTCATCCATTTTGTGGGAAGTATGGTAAAATGCACTATGGGTACTGATATAAAAAAGTCTACATATGTATTTGATTTGGTATGTTTGGAAATATGGACAAATATTTCAATAAAAAAGAACTGGGTGATGGTATATTTAATTATGATAAGAAAACTATAAAACACTTTTAATGTGGTGTGATGGAAAATTATAAAAATAAATTCCCAGAGAATGATCTGAATGGTATAAAGAATTGATTTTATAAGAATAAATGTGTAGTGAGATCCTTTGTGACTATGCTAGTAGATGTTGGCCCATCCAATAATATGGTATCAGGCACTGTTCTTATTTACCCATATTTTTCTAATGTTTTCATTGTGGAAATTTCAACAGATTCTTTTGATTTTGAAAACAAATTATGAAAAATAGAAAATTTCACCTCATGAAATGAAACTAGTGCTTATAGTTAAAATAATATTGTAAATATTACAAAAAAGTTAATTATAAGGATTTTCATGTTTTATTATATGGAAATACATTACTAAAAATAATTATTTTTTTACTCTTAGTAGAGTTTAATGTAATTATTTGTATGGATTATATTTTTTATCATTATTAGTTGGATTGTAGAGATAAATAAGATCTTTTTATGAAAGTGTTTTATTTATGCAATAATGAACCTATACCATTGATAATATCTTAGGAAGCTAATAAACTATTAAAGAATGGAAATGAATGTTATATTGATCATATTGTTGAAAACAAGGGAATTGTTCAGAATAATTATGTTCTATGGGAAAATGAATACCAAGAAGTAATTTTTGATTTTTTTTCAAGGATATTCCGAGTCGGGAAGTTGAATTTTATATTGACTTGGTTCATGATGATAATCAAATTTCAAAATCCCCTTATAAAATAAATCAAATAGAACTTCTTGAATTGAAACATTATTTGTAAGAGTTGGTTTCTAAAAGCTTTAGCTGTCCTAGAACTTTATTGGGTGTGGTTCTATTTTACTCGTTACGAATAATTCTAGTTTCATGAGACTTTTCATCGATTATAGAGATTTTGATAACATTAATATCAAGAATAAGTATCCACTACCTCATATCGATGAATTTTCTGAACAGCTCTATGTAACTCGGTATTATTCCATTATTGACATGTGTTGTTGGTACCATCATCTATAAGTGATGAAGGATGAAATTCTAAAAATAGTTTTCTAAACAAGATATGATCATTATGTTTTTTATCCACTTTGGTTTGAAAAATATTTCTTATTTATTTATGAATCGTAAGAGTTTAATTTTCCATGAAAATTTGGATACGTTGTTGTTTTTTATATTGTATATATTTTTGTTTATTTAATGATTTATTATAATCATGAAAAAAATATAAGGATTTTAATGAAAAAATATAAATAAAATAAGTTATACCGGAAATATAGGAAATGTGATGTTTGGTTGCAAAATATTTATTTTCATTGGAATATTGAAAATAAAGATGAAATCACAATTGGTCTATCCAAAAAAAAGTGGTTGATTAATGGAAAAGACCAATATTTGTTGCAAATATTCTTATCTTTCTTGGATTAATAGGTTATTAGTGATGGTTTGTTAAAATCATTACATAGTTATGTGTCCCACTAACTAAGTTAACATGAAAAGGTGTTAAATTTTTTTGGATATAAGAATAAAGTGTTTGTTTTCAGGAAATCAACAGAGGATAGGTGAATGCTCATGTTTTTGACATCCCTCCCAGAAATGGTTAGTTTTTCATATATAGTGATACTTCATTAAAGAGGCACAATTGTATTATGATGTAGAATTATTAGGGAATTGATTATGCATCAAGACAACTGTAGTCTCAAGAATTAAATTATCGCATGAATTATTTGAAATTAATGGAATTTGTTTTCTCTTTGAAAATTTTGAGGGATCATTAATATTGAGAAAAATAAGGAATATATACATAACATAAGTGTCTAAGGTATATATTCACTGAGAATGAATTGAACATGAGACATATAAGATGGATATACTTGATAAAGGATTATAATTTCCTGATCTAGTACTATCCTAGAAAAGAAAACAATGTGGTTGATGAATTGAGTCGAAAAAAAACATTCTATAATAAACATATTACATTTGGAACATGACCCCTTGATTAGTGATTTGATGAATTTCATCATTGAAGTTATTAGTGAAAGAAATTCCTCTATTTTCTTTCAGGGGTTTCTGAAGTCATATCTATTAGATAGAATTACATAAGAAAAAAAATATTTTGAGTTATATAAAAAGGTATTATTGGTAAACATGGGTTATTTTAAAGAATTAAACATTGATAAATATTTTTTTGAGATTTGGGAATATATTATATGTGCCTTTTGTTTCCTAAATGACAAAATAATTATTTTGTGATTCTCATAGTTCTCTGTTTTTGATCCATCATAGCGGCACTAATATGTAGAAAGACCATCAGGAGTATAACTGGTGGAATAGAATGAAATGTGATATTTCTTATTTTGCAGTGAAATGTTTGACTTGTAAGCAGTTTAAAGTAGACTAAAAACTAACAAAGGAGATGCTTCAACATTTTCTAGTGTTAGAGTGAAAATTAAAAAATATATTTTAGATTTAATAGTGTGACTACCAATGACTTCTCATGGTAAAAATGTTATTTGGGTTATTATTGATCTATTAATTAATTTGGAACATTTTTTACTATTTGAGATACTATTTGTGTTGACTAACTTTCTCGACTATACCTCAAAGAGATAGCCTGTTTATATAAAGTTCCTCTCTCCATTATATCTAAAAATGATCCCAGGTTCACTTTTACCTTTTAGACATTTTTTAAGAACTCATTGGGAACATAATTAAATTTTAGAATATACATTCATCACCAATATGATCGGAATACCAAGTGAACAATTATGATCATGGAAGAAATTTTATGTTCTTGTCCAATGGACTACTAGGGATGTTGCGATACTCATATTTATTCTAACGAGTTTTCTTATAATATACTTTTTAGTTACAATATAGAGTTGGAAACTTTTCAGGCATTATATGAGAAGTGATGTCAAACTCTAACATTTTGGGAGGTATTTTGGGAAAAGAAGTTAATGAAACAAGAATTTGTAGACAAGGTGGAATAGAAACTGAATATGATTTAGAAATAGATGAGAAGAACCTGTTGTATGCATAAAAATTATGTAGATTTATAGAGAAAATTTCTTCCTTTCAATGTAGTTGATCATTTTTTCCTAAAAATATCTCATTTGAAAAGTGTTATGAGTTCTAGTAAGAAAGGAAAGCTATGTCCATGGATTGGTGGACAATTTAAAATCCTAGATAATATAGGACCAATTGACAAACATGTAGCTTTTCCTCTGATTTTATCTTTGGTACAAAATGTTTATCATGGTTTGAGGTTAATAATGTTTGAGCCATATTAATCTCGTGTTTGGATTAGAAAAGTAGTTCATCTAGAAGGGATCCTTCCTTATGAGGAAAATATTGTTCATATTCTTGATCGTAGAGAGTTAGTATTGTGGAATAAGGTAATTCACTAGATTATTTTTTTTTGAGAAACCATATGGTTGAAGATGGAAAAAGGGAATCTGAAAATGCTATGAGGGAAATGAATCCTCACTTGATTAATAAGTACAAATAATTTTAGCACGTAGTTTCTAGAAGGTTGGGAGAATGTAATTACCAAGGTTCATATAATATAATTTGGTTTCATTTTGAAATTTAATAGTTAAATTCAAAATAAATTAATATTGGAATATTTTACATTTATAGGAATTAATAAGTCTATTATAATATAGTATTAACCTCTCCCGCAAAAAAATTAATTAAATTCATGCATCTTATTAGTGAAAATAATATATATTTTTATCATAGAACATGTAAATAAATGTTTTGTAAATGATAAATTACGTGTTAGTATTTTTTTGAAATGTGAATATTTATTCACAATTTTATAATTAATATAATTATTTAAAATAAATTTATTTCAATCAATTCAAAATATAAAATATATAGTCTTATAATTATAAGATAATATTATAAGACCATAATTATTTTTTCAAAGTGTCGTAAAATTAATTATGATTTTAAAATTGGTATTATTTTATTAGATGAAGATTTTAATTTAAAAATAAATTTATCATATTTAAAAAATTATTTTCATAAAATAGAATTCATTTTTTAATTCTAAACATTGATAAATGGTTGAGGTTAATTTTTTAGATTTTTCTAAAATAGTTGAATTATTGTCTAATAGTAAAATAAGATAATTTATGGTATATATACATTATATGTCAAATACACTATTCTTTGAGACATATCTGATGTAATCACCATAATCTCAAACTACCCTTAATTATTTTACTATATGTTGTGATAATTCTCTATATATTTGTATTCTTGATCAAAAACAATAATCTAATAAATAAAATAATAAAAACGCCCCTAACCTGCACTATAAAAACCACCCTTGAAAACCTTTTCTTATCACACCTCTAATACCATGTTTAATGTTGAATTTCTACCCAATTACCTGAAAAATATTTTACCCCACGTCTAGGACCTACTGGTATCACCAAATGTTCAAAACCGAGCGCATTAAAAAGATTCTAAATAGGAAGAATTCAATACGTAAAATCCCCTTTCATTTTCTTTAATTTTCCTTTTAATTTAATATCTTTTATTGTTTTATATTCACCTATAATTATCCAATTGGAATGTAAAATCCATTATCATATATACACTATAATTTTATCATGTTTATAGATAATTTAATCATGAAACTTACTCTCTTCTCCCTTTACACTGAAAATGAGAACAACGTCTATAATGTGTTGATTTACTACCATCATGGATGACATACATTCATTTTCCATTACTACCTTCAAGGCTTGTCATAAAAACATTATTATGGTAAAATAATAATTTATTATACATATTATAAGTTAGATAAGGTTCTGGAACCCATATATAAACATGATAATAATTAAAATGAAATAATTTTGTAAAGGTTGTAAAGACCACCAAAATAAATTAAATAATTTTCTTTAATGTTTAATCTAATGAATCATCCCCATATCAGAAAACATTATATATGGTATCATTCAAAAATATGGAAATATATTAATAACGTTTATTTCCACTTATATAGTTTTTGTTCCATTTTAAAAGAAAATACATAATGAACCAACCATGGTAACCATGAAATAAATGCACCGAAACAATGAAATAAAAAAATAATATCAATTAAATGGAAGGAATTAAATTATAGAATGATAATATATGGTATTATAGATATGAATCTGGTTTAATAATATATTAATAAAACTGTTTAACCCATTATACATGGGGTTTGAAGTTAATTAAGATAAACCCAATGTGACATGTTATTCTTTAAAGACCACTTTTAAATAGCTACTTTTACAAAATTAAAAAGGATTGTTTTTATTCATGTTTTATGATTATTTTCTTGTTATTGAGAATTTTTCATGACTACTTTTGGGACCTATATCTCCCACCAATTCATTGTGTAAGTTTTTGTTTGATTTTGGTCGTATGTTTACTCCTTTTGTAACTGTGATGGTAACTCGGTAAGGTATTAGTGAGAGTTACATTATAAGGTGTCTATGAGGGTCACATTGTAAGGTATCCATGAGTTTTTAAAGTCATATGGTATCCAATAGGGTTAATAAATTATTTAAATAATTCCCCAAGACTCATTTATGGGTTAATTTATGTTTTCTATGTTTTGTAGAAATCTCTCATTTTCACAATTAACATTTTAATTTTTTGTGGGTCATAAATATGTATCTGTGAAAATTATCTCATATGTTTATAAGAATTCATGAAATAATATTTTATTTTATTATTCTTTTGTTCCTTACTAATATTTTTTCTCATCCAATGTTTTAAAATGTTTTTCACAGGTTTTAAGGAGGGGTAAGAGAAACTAAGAATTCAAGCTAAATGTTGGGATGATATTTCATGAAAACAATTCATGTCATAGTAAAAAAAATTGTATTATAGAATAAATTGATATTATTTTTGTATTATCATCTTTGTATGATTGTGGGTTGATATATATGAATTAGGTCTTAATTATCTATAACTCTAAACGAAAAATATATTTCAGAATGTAATAAGGGTATTCTAGTTTAATTAAATAGAATATGTAATGTTTAAGGCTGAGAGATTATATTCATTGACTACATTTGGGTCTAAACACCCAATGGCCTATAGAAATAACCACTCTTTATATTTATATAGAATAATATGATGATCGAATTATTGGAAGAAATGTGATACATTTAAATTTTCTTTTATGGGGATCTCCAAATGAACATAGGGTTACGAATTGTTCTGATTATATTGACTAGACACTATAAATGTTGGATGTGAATGGTGAATTTTTATAGACACTCAAATAGTAATTTACAGGGATTGACATATTTATTAGACATAGTGAATATAATTCCACCTGTAATTTTTTTAGAAATGGTTTAACCTATTGAATGAAGATAGAATGAGTGATAATTATTCTGACGCATGGATATTTACTGAGTCTAAATAGAAGAAAAGTTGGGTCATAACACAATTCTTGTGGATAAGAATGGGTATGATTATGTTAGAGCAGAAGTTGATGCTTATATAGAAGAAGGAAATATATATGTGTCTTACTAGAATTCCACTAATTCCAGGGAAGAATGTTAATTTGAATAATACACCAATTATTTTTATTAAACTATCAAAAAATGGGGGTTTGAATCATGTGGTTGTCCATTTAACCAATTGAGAAAAACCAGAAAGCACAAGGACTACTCATTGTTTCTAAAATGGATGAATAATACCTCAATAATGAGGGTATTGAAACCAAAACTCATGGGAATTCATCCTTAAAATAAGAGAATTATTTCATATCCGTCATTACAATTGATGAGGGTATGAGGAAATACTAACACTGAATTAGAAAGGAATTTGGGCCCCTTAACTCACCCGACCATAACCATGTTTGATGTATGAACCTAAAAAACATACTTCCATCCACACTCCCACTACCCACTTATTTTCATTCTATTATTCCCCATATGACTCCGCAAATAACAATACCCTAGAACAACCTTCTTCCTCAAAGAATAAACCCACCATATTCTATTTTACTTTCAACCCCTTAACAACTAGTATTGTTCTAAATAAAAACATAAAGGAATTGATTATAGTGGTTGAATTCATCATCCCATGGGGACATGTATTTTATGTACATAGTCCAATAAATATGAAATTGTTGCTAGGAAATTATATCCCACAAATATATATGAAAGGAGATTATATCCTATGGCTTGAGAATATTTATAGTTCCAACAACCATTTTAGCTTGAACAGTAGTGCGGACCTTCTAAGAAACCATAAACTTCTTTAAATATGACACATGGAAAGAATGATGTATTTTAGCGATGTAAGGAACATCCAAATGGTATGAAATTAGCCAACACAATTAAGGACGGTAATGGGACAATAAAATCAAGGGGCTTAATTCTAGTGAACCCATTTGGTCACAGTATACTACTTATGAGGCCAGTGTTTTATGTACATGTTAACAACATATTGTAAGGAAACATGTAATCTTTATTGATCTACATAAAATTTCTCATACTATTAAGAACTATATAGGAATTAAATTAGTTATAAAAAGTGATTTATTTGGGGCTCTTTAGGCTATGGACACTATTACTAATCATATATCTAAAGGAAGTGAGGTAATAATGTTAGAGGATTTTTCAATACACCCCTTCAAACAATATAGAATTAACAAAAACATGTTAGGTTGTGTTGTAAACCAATTTATCCAAAAGAATCATAAATTAATGAGACTGAGTCTGCTTCCACAAAAAGCAACCTAGGTAGGATTCAAGACATCGATTAACTACCTATGATTGACCATCTTTTTGAGTGTAGTGGGATGAACTACACATATGATTACTTCCATGTTGTTAGAATTATTCTCTCAAGAAATTAATAATAAAATTGGGTCTCAATCCTTCATACCAAAAGTAGGCACACCATATAGTCACACCACTTCTCACAAGAAAATATAAAATAACGTTTTTACGAAATATAGATGATTTGGTAATAAATAGTGTGCATATTATTATAATAAAATGAAAAACACCTAAAACACTTCATACACCAATGATTTTGAAATACATGAGATGATGCCCCATGTAATGTATGTAAGAATGGTAGTGAGGATGTATAGTTGTTGAAGAAGACCTATGTGGGAAAACATAGAGAATTTATATCTTTGGAAGACTCCATATCGATGGAAAAATCCAAAATCTTTATTTTCAGTCCATCCCAATAATTATTGGATGAATGTTTCTCATAATTATCTTAAAATATAGTGGTCCCTTGGAGGAGATGAATAGAAGTCGATCAATAGCTGGTATACCTGAGGAGATGACGTTGGAATAATTAGAAAACCATGTTACTAAAAAATAATAAAAGAAAAATGACACCTGGATAAGAGGAATGATTGTCCTGTAGTGAGTGAAGAACCTTTCCTATGTATGAATCATTTGAGACACCATAGGTCAAAACAAAATCCTCTTCACCGGTGAGATGAAAATCCAGCTGTTGGAGGTGGGTCTTTTAATCACTAGTCATTGATAGTGCATCAACATCTATGATTTCATTATTTTGAATATACTTGACCATGACTATGTAGCCCAACTATTTAAAGATAAATTTTTTTTCAGTAATGTTCATTCACTCTTACATCAGATATGTATGAATTAGGTGATCATAAAAAACTATAAAATAATGAACGAACAAATGTGGCCGCCAATTCAAAATTTATAGAATGAGCTCCGTGATATCCTTCACATTAATTGTTTTGTCCAGGTGATGTTTGGAAATAGTAGTACTAAAAAAGGAAATAGGAATCTATATCTATGTAAGAACAACCCCAACTCCTCATATAAAGAAAAGAGATTCTATTTAAAATTATTCAGATAAATCATATATAACCATGAATGGGGACTCTTTAAATAGTTTCCTCATACATTTGACATCTTTTTGAGAATCATCATTATAATAGAACTCATCCTACATATTAGATATGTGAGGAGATGAGACACTTTTCCATATAACAGAAGGAATTTTTTATATTACCCTATGATAGTAAGGAATCCATAAACTATGATCATTATAGTTGGATATTTGTATTCGAGAATAACCAATACTTTTCATTGATCAATGGTTAGTTCGACATGAAAAAATGTGTGACCTATTTACTCTACCTCTTTCTAGCAAAATATTCATTTTTTCTGTTGGAAAATATTTTTGTTTCTATAAACATCCAAGTAACTTGTTTATATGAAAAAAATAAGTTTTCAATCCCTATGGTATAATATAATAACATCAAAAAAACATTATACCAATTTGGTATTGTAATTTAGGAAATAAATTATTCATAGTTTCTTATAATGTGGAGGGGTGTTAGTGAGTCTATAAGAAATCAATAAGTATCCTTAATGTTCATTATTTATTAGATATTCGGTATTTTAAATGTATGACTCCAATATTTGAATTTAATTATAACCAATGAGATTTCTATCTTTAAAAAATAGGTTTATCTACGTAATTTATTGAGCATTACACTTGAATCCAAAACTAGAATTTCTTTTGGTATTATTAACTAATTCATATATTTTTTGTTAGAAAACAATATCCATTATATATATTTCTTTTTCACAATTATCATGGAGTTCTAATAATAAATGGAACTAAGACTAATGATTCCTTGGTCCAATATATCCTGTACATAGCATTGAATTTAATTTTATGGGATGTAAGGGTATCAATAGAGACTGAATATGACAAGTTTTTATCCATGAACTAGTTTATAGAATGGTCCAACGTTTTTTACTATAATCGTTTCAGTTCATCAAAAACTATTATATAATGATGAAAATGTATAGCAAATATCGGTATTGGATATTTTTTTGAATGATTACCCCACTTTTCTTCTTACCTCAAATTAAATATTGATTTTTTCCACTTTCCTCCTACTCCATGAGACCATCAGTCCAATGAATTCATTGACTTTTCCTTGAAATGGAATCCCTAAAGAGTAAAATTTTCGCCGTGATTTAAAATTCCTTCACCATTTTTCCAGTTGATGCTAAAATTCCTAAGGGTTATCAACTACATAATTCCTAAAATTGAGATATAGTCCACCAATTTCTTGGAAGTGAGATTCTACTAAACACACATAATCTCCCATGTTTACTATGATCTATTGAAACACCTTAAAGGTACCTACTTTATATTAATTATTCAACTTCACCTTCATATTTCTAGATTCCATAATTTCTAACATAAGTACTTTTACCATTTTAGTAAAAATGAAATTATTGAAAGCCTAACTATTGAGTAAATTCAGTTTGGGAAATACCCCTACATATCCCTAAATCTTCAATTATGTAATAGTGTCTTTGGGCTATGATCTGGTGCTTCAAATTTTTACCACTCCTAAAACACCACTACTTTGTATTTTTCCTCTAGATATCCTACCAGTAATTCCATATATTCTTCTACATCATCATTATATATCAAAAGTTTAGGAACCTCATGCCCTTCCCATAAAAGCAACTGTCTCATCCAAAATACAGAGCATTTTTTCATGGGATTGTAATGTTATCCAAAAAATACACAACACCTTCTTTATCATGTTCTCCCAATCATGAATTATAACCTATTAAATTCTCAAACCAAATATTAAGTCATATAGAGTAACATCCCCCTTATTTCCATTCCACATATCCCCTCCCACTCTTATCAGTTGAAAAGAATATTCTCTCCTCTATAAGTAACCCATCGTAAAATAATATTTCCATCCCCTAGCCCTATAATGTATGTAATCTCCAACTAAAAACAAGGTTTTACCACTTTTGAGTTCAAGATCAACATTCTGCATCAATTGCATCACATGTAGTCCAGTCTTAGGATTTTTAATGTGAACCCCACTCTGATCATCTTCACACAATCCTTAAAAGGCTTCTCTAACATAATTAGGATTTGGTTTCTTATTAAATAGGGAAACTAGAAAGTAGAACCATTCAACTTACTCTTTGAATTTTCCTCCATAATGAATTTATAATAATTACTAATATGAATTCAATATTTTTAAACCATGTAATCACTCCATCATCTCATACCTAAAATTACAGTATATCAAATATGGGTGCATAACATTCAACATAATGAACCAATTAAAAACAACCCATTATTTACTCAAATGGGCAAGAGGAATTTTTGAATCTTATATTGTCTAGTTAATATAAAATTACATTTCATCAATGTTGATCCATCCACAAGGATCCTGCTTATAAAATAATTTATACTCAAACCATAAACTGGAAAAATTGAAATAGCCCCTTGACTTCCCACCCTCTTCATCTCATACACCCCTCCACTAAACTCATTTTTTCATTTTATCATTACACTTGTTATCTCTACATGAAAATATATTCTAAAATAATATATGCATCCACCATTCTCTATACCTCACATGAAACTAAACATCCACATGAGGAGTTCCATCAAACTAGTCAACAACTTCATGAATAATCCTACTATTTGGGCTAGTCCCAAAAATATACTATATTAGTACCATGTACTAGTGCATACCAGACTCAATACACTCCATTTATTGTCCACACACTTCCATTCAAACCTATATTCAATTCTCAATTGAGTATTCCTCTAAATTTTTCTTCTTGAGGAATGAATCAAGTAGGCCAGACCAAATAATAAGGTCCTCGCAGCAAAAAAAATTGTTGAAGATAAGTTTTTCGAAAGAATTTAGTATTTCATATCTATAATTATAGTAAATGATAGGGAGATTAATGGTGGAAGAAATATTAGAGAGTACTTAGGGGGTGGGGGTATTGGCTCCCCTGTCTAAGCCCAAAGCCAATGTAAAAACATCAAAAAGAAAGAAAGACACCCCATATACACTCCCACTCTATTATTATTCTCTTCATGTCAAGTCACATGCCCCCAATAGACAATATATTGTACATCCTTACATCTATGAGAATAAAACATCCACATTCCATTATCTCCCCTAGATCTAACTGGTTGAGGTGACTATGGATACATAGGTATAACTATAGTTTGAAGAAGTAGTTGGGGAGGGAAAGAATGGGCTAGAAAAACTAAACCTATTTTTTATAAAAATACAATATTTCTAGTGTTTTAGAATTATCATCAAGGCTAATGATGTCCTAATTGAAAAATTAGAGAATGATGATCTAGAACCTACCTTGGAACTACTATTTCATTCCATGTTTTAGAATGTGGATACTAGAATTTAACTCAATGACACTAGTGTAAGTCCAAATAATGTTGGAATGATTGATCCTAGTAAGCATTCTTAGGGAACAAAGTTCATGGATTAATACTTTGTACCATATATTTATTTTTTTCTTTAATGAAATGATGATTGGAATATAATAGGATAGGAATACATAGGATAATATGAAAAACTATGCATCTATTGGGAAAATTAATTTGATGTATGGTTCACCAAAATCCATCCCACATATGGACCATTATAGTGTCTAGCACAAAACCTCATTATGGTTTATACTTATCATGTAATTTTATCTATAATTATATCCTAATTTTTAGAAATGTAGTTATAGTATGGAATTGTGGTATGAAACCCATAATCATATATAAAATACTCATGTTGAAATATAGGATGGGGAATGATTTATTGAATGTGATTTTGTATCACTACAATAGTTACTATAGTAGTATAGTAGCAGCGATGTTGTTTAACTAATTTTGGGTTCTATGATATATATTATAAAATTTGTTCTGTATTCCCTCCCCAATATTACTAAGAATCAAGAAATATGGCCTTCATTCCAACATCAATTGGATTTAGGTGTAATGACAAGGCAAGACAAATGACCCAACATAATAAGTACGTGGTGCATCTTGGAAACACGCAGACACCATGAATTTAGTTCCCCCAAAAGGGTGATTGTTGGGCTGACGCCTACCAACCGTCATTCCATCTTCATGAATTATTTATATAATATATTAGTGTGGTATTACAAATAATTATACACACAATGGTACAAGTTTTATGATGTGATAAGGCATGCAGGGGATGTGGTGAGGCATATTGCAACCATCTTTGGGTGTGCGGAATGAAATATAGATGGGTATGACACCACATACACTACCATACCATATTAACATGGCTTAAATAAAATATTACATTACAATATATAACCTTGATAATTTAATTTTATATTTTAAGAGAGTTATGATTATACATTAACTAAAAAATCCCATGTCATATTCAACTTATGGTCATTTATTCCACTATATAAGAAACTGCATAATCTATAACAATTTTTTACCATCATCCATAAATTCTCCAAAAAATATATAATTCTAGAACTATTATATTTGTTACTATTATTCATAAACTAGAGAAATCTAAACATAAGAAAAATAGTGATACTGAATACCAAGTATTGATAAACTTAAGTGAAGATGGTTAAAGATCACAAGTGAGCATAAAATGATCATATCAGTATAACAAAATAACACAACGAAATCATTCCAAAATTAGCATAGATCATAAAATAGGATTTATGGACCATTTTGTAAAATAATATAAGAAATTATTCAAAATAATGTAGAAAAATGAGTAAATAAACATGATATATGATTTCATAACATGGTCATAAGAATAATAATAAAACTGTGTCACAATGAAAAGAATATTAAACATTGTGAAATAATCCATGTATGTCCACCCTTTTATGTTTTAAAAAATTCAAATTATGTTTACAAATCATTAACCCAGGAGATATAAATCACATACCAATGAATTTATGGGTGATATAGCCCCCCACCCATCATCATCCATACATATGAGTGTCACTTTAAATAAAACATTCAATGTATCCCAAAGAACCCTATCAATGAAAATGGGTTTCATATCCTTTTCAATTGGAACCACATATTTTTTTTAAAATTCCATCAATAACAATTACATGATATTATTGTGGAAAATAAATAGGTAGTCAAATATATTTTTTAATGTTTAAGGTAAATGCCTTCAATTAAGATTATTAAGAATTTGGTGTTAACATCATATAGAAAAAGGGTATACAGTTATTTCAATACTTTTTATAAAAAAATAATGTATTGAATATAGTTGATGAAACATCAGTACGAGGAAGGAAATATACAGTTTCCAATGAGGAAAAACCTTAGAAAAAAAATCATAAAAACAACTTATTAGTAAAGAGAAAGATAGTAATGTATTTCAACAAGTCAAATCCCCAAAAAGCGTATAAGGTAATTGAAAGGGTATTTATTGGAAAATAATTTTTTAAAAAAAAACCCTTCTTTAATAAAGATGAAAAAATAAGAAATCCATAAAATTGTTTTTATAAAATATTTTTGACATTTTCATAAAGGAAGATGTTAGAGGTCACATTAAAAATCTTTTTTTTTGAAAATGTGATTAGAAAAAATATAAAATCATATAATTTTAAAAATAATATTGACTAAAATATCATTGAAAATTTCATAAAAATTATTTCACGAAAATATGGAGCGTAAGATAAGCCGGAAATTTATTAAAGGAAATTCGTTTTAATATTTTAAAATTCTTTCATTGGAACCCACATCATCAAAATGGATAACAAAACACCATTTTAAAAAGAGGAAAATGGAAATATGAATTCCACTTGAGATAACCCCAAATTGGGTTCCCACATTTAAGGATAACATTGACAAGAAATAATTATAATTAAAGATTATAATCCTCCATTAAATAGGATGTGATTTATTCTCAATAATAATATACTATTTGAGAAATAAATTTTATCAAGGTAAAATATTTGAATTAAAATTTCACTTTACACTAAAGAATAAGGGGATATACCATGAGATAAAATCATTGGGTGGATAAAAATAATATTGGAAGATAAAGGTTTAAGAAGAAGCATTATAACTCATTTAAGGGAGTTGTATTAACAAAAACTCATAAATATTTGGTATCTTTTTAATGAAAAATAATTTTAGAGGGAACATGATATGGTTGTTGAAACACCATGAATTAAATTAAGATGGTAAAATTATTTCATTAGATATTAATCACAATATTTTTTTTATTGCTTCCCAATATGTAATGTTTCTCGAGAAATTAAATTTGAGAGAAAGAACCCATTACCATCATTCCCCTCTTAGTTAAATACAATATATCCTCCAATAAAAAAAACATTACTATATTAATATTATCATTCAAAACTGTTCTCAAATATTACCTTCTATATAATTCATTTATAATAATTTATTTTCAAATATTATTTAGTAATAGATTATTTTAACCATCTAGTGTTAGTAAATTTATTTGTTTTTACATACTGTATTCTGTTTATTTTGATACCATTATTTGATACTAGGTTATTCATTCCAATATCATTTAAGTCAATATATTTTGTAATGTATATTTGTTTTCAAAAATATTATCTCACCCAAAAGGTGTTTTAGTTATGTTGTGTGAAAGTGGATTCAGTGTTGGATTATGTTAACAATTTATGAAAATGAATATTAAATTTTAATAAAAAGTTAAATAAATAATATAACATTTCCATGTAACTTATTGAATATAGATTCCATAGAATAGTTCCATGATCCTGGTTCGAAACAAAGTCTCAATAGCATCTCCCCAAATGTTAGAGGATTCAGATTACCATTGATCGCTAGGGTGTGTATATAGGGAGACTATACACTCTTAACCGAGTATAAAAAATCAAATTACCAATAAAAATAAATAATTAAATCGTATATAACAACCATAAAATAGTTGCATAACATCAAAAGATGGAAATTACAAATATAAATCCCATATAAAAAAAGATGATTATGTATGTCATATTCTATAAAAGAGATAAAATAGGTACATTACAGCTCAATGAAATAATGGTTTTGATGCTCTAAAAAGACCAAAATGTACCATCTCTGATTAGCATCACGAGAATTAGCTCTGTCATGTTCTCAACATATATTATGTATGGAAAAAAAATCAATAATTAAACTATGGTTACTTTCCACTATCTATACCTTTATCCATAATGTCTATTCGGGTACCCATCAACAGCCTGAACAGGTTGTGAGAAAAAATCATAGCAGGTAACCACCCAAATATATTTAAAATTATGGTTGTGAAATATAAGACAAGAAGTGTCTATGTAAATAACTATAGTAGTTTCAAAATAAAGTTCTACTAATATATATATATATAATATAGTGATACTAAATAGCCATATATGGATCCGTATAATACAAGATCCAACTGTTGTAACAAGTAACCTACTACTGAGGATGAAATAACCAACAAAACCTATCCATACATCCATACATGTCATATTAACCATGACTTTTCTATGTAAATAGAAGATTAATAAGGACAACAACAGATCCATATAACCAATAATATTACATATACTATGGTTTTTATATATAATCAAAAGTGTTATACAATGAAGAACCAGAACCAAGATGTAATGAACAATGACATCCTTATCATGTGCCAAGAGAATCTTGATGGAAAAATGGTAACAACACTATTTTAGTCTAAGGATAATATAAATAGATAATGTCCATGGTTATTCTAGCATGCCACATCCAAGGGGTAGAAATTCCCTTGGAATCCAATGAAATCAATATCAAATGATCATAAGGGTCGAAGGAATCTTCTACTGAAAAATAAGATCCATGGGTGAAGCAATCATGAAATCAAAATGGAATCAATACCCTTGGTATAGCAGCCAAGGCATCCCCTACCATTTCATTAGATATATCATTCAATTCATCATTTCACATTAGAATTAGTCAATGAGTATACCCACTAATTTATCAATTCCAAAAAATTCCATTCAATTAAATAAATCAACATGTAAGGAATGAGACACATTTTTTAATCAAAAAATTCAATTTCATTTAAATTTTTAATGGTATTACTCTAACAATTAATGTTCTAAAACACACCCCTTTGGTGGTTTAACAAAGTTTTAAGGCAAAGGGTAATTACATGGAACACGCCATGGGTGGCCTTGTTTAGGGAAAGAAAAACCAACTCATTTTATGGGAACTAATGGAATCCATATTAATCTTAATTTCATTTAATTTTATTATCCCATTCAATTTCATGGCCACACAAGAAAGCCTGATTGAAGGTTTCAAAGAAACTATCTTAATAAGAAAACAAATCATGGGTGAAAATTATAGACCACCGACCATTTCATTATAATAGTTTTCTCATCTAGTATAATATGTTGATTAGACATAGATTTGATGATCAATGAAGAATATATGAATAACATGAAAATAGGGGAAAAGATATTGAACCTAAATAAATATTTTGATCAAAAATTAAAAAACTAATGGAAAAAAATTAATTAACATCGTACATATGTGGATCAAATGAGACCAACAGTTCTTGTTTCCATTATCTGATGATGAATATTTATAAAATACTAGAATATGCTCGATGATTTGATCTAAAATGTTGAGTTTTATGTGAGGTTGTAGAATGAAATATATTTATGTTTTTAATAGATTCATTGGGTATAAACTAGAATATTCACCAAAAACATTGTGTCTTATCAATTGGATGCACTATTAGCCAAACTGTGCTCCAACCATATGTTTTTTACTCTATAAAAGGGGAACCTCGCATGGTTTCTTGCATGTTTTTTCAAACTCTACAGAAACTATGCCTTTTTCCATTGTTAAAATTTTAGACATGGTCGCATGGTAGTGTTCCCCATTTCTCACAATTTTTACAATAATCTGACCTATTGTACTCCATTTTCCACCCTTTCATGGTTAGAATTATCCATGCATTTTCCCTCACATGGTTTCTATAAAGCATGTTCCAAACTTTTTTCACCCAAAATATATGATTTGGGCTCTAATCAAGCCTTATACACCAGTAAAACACCCATAATTGAAAGGGGAATTCTCATTATGCTATATTTAATTACATTAGAAAAACATTAAAGGATTTGTACCTCATATGAAAACATAGGTTATTACGATCTCCGCATTAATTAAATGCTCTACTGTATTTCCCTCTCATAGTTGGTGATGATTAATTTTAGAAAAACTATGTAAATTGAGCACATACATTTTACTTCTACTCCAATGTATCATCATGTAAACGAGTGTGCTTCCATAACACCTATACTAGACGAGATGTCTGATCTTGGAGAACCATTGTGAACCTTCCAATGATATATATAGGATTCCCCTCAAAGGATTCATTTACCTATACCTCAATCTCTTAATGATGTAGAGCATGGTATGTGTCTAACTAATAGTAGCGTAGTTGAGATACATGAATGTAGTCGTGACTTTCATGATTCTTCTAAGGTAACTACAATCGATTGGATATCGGCCCATCTATAATTAGAATCTATAACGGCCCAAAATATCTCTATGAATGATCACCTCATCAAATAATCCATCTATGACCCATCTTTTGTGAGATACATAAAAATAATTGATCCCCAAACTCAAAATGTAGATTTCATTTGTGGTGATAAATGTATGATTTCATTTGAGATCGTATAGTAGAAATCTTCTTCTAAATCAACCATACCTTCTTATAAGTCTCCTACACAATATATGGTCCTAGTAAAGAAACCTCACTATAATCTAGTCATTGCATTGTATATCAGAATGGCCTACCATACAAAGCTTCATATGGTTCCACCTGTATATTCACTTAACTGATATTATTGTAAGAAAGGTTATCCAGGGGTATATGCTTCTCTAAATTGAACAAAAAATCTAAGACACATGGTTGTATAATTTCCTAAAGAACTAGAATAATACACACTAACTAGACCTCAGTTTGAGTGTGGTATGTAATACGTAAAACCACCAATATACCCAGCACCCTCTACAAACTCTTCCAGAAATAAGGTGTACACGGGGAACCCCTATATGGAATAATAGTGTACAAGAATACATTAAGATGTAATATAAAATAAATATATATATATAACCTATTATGTTCATCCACAATGAAGGTATCTTTGGTCAGAAAAAATTGATAATCCTTTTTTATCCATTCAAAAGAATGCACACAACATCACTACCTTTAGGCGTGATGAGTAAAATTCTTACAAAATCCATCTTGAAATAACTCCATTATCACTCAGGAAAAGTTAACTACTAAAAAATCCTAGATATTTTCTAATGTTCCACTTTTACCTGCTAACTGGCATAATACCGTGTAATGAAACTAGCTACCTTTAGCTTCTTACCAAACACATGTAATGACTAAATAAGTCACAATACATCTTAGTAACTTATGTCGGGACTTCCAAAGTAAGGCATGAAACTCCCTCATCTTCTCCTTGAATATTTCCCCCAGAACCCAAATTTGGCCATGGATACTCATAACCTCATCATCTCTTATGGTCCAACCATGAAGAGGGCACCCACCAGCAACACTCTCCCATAAAACTAGGCCATATGAATATAATAATTACCTCATACTCACTCTATCATATATGGTAGAGTTAACAACTAATGATGAAATATAATACTACCCTTATTATCCTAAAACATCATGTGCATCTTAGAGAACAAATCCAAAAGATTTTATTGGCTATAGGCCTCCTAAAATACCTATTTATGAGTTCTCCTTCTTAGTGCATCAACCAGTGAATTTCATTTTATTAGCATGTTATAATGATCGATGATGAAATATTGTATGAATTCAACCTTCCTTCTATGCCTCATATTCATATCACAGTGTGTAAATATGTACTTTTGGATGTTGTAGTCAGTATACACCACAAAATGATGTTAAAATAAATAGTTTCACCAACTGTATATTTCAAGAACAACTGTAACTAGCCCCAGATCATGTTTTAGGTTCTTCCTCTTGTGTGATGTTAGAAACTGATACCTGTACACCATGAATATATCCTCCATTATTGGAACAACTCCTATTCTAATACTTGATATTTCACAAAACACATTGTTCCTAATGAAATTCTCTATAAGTATCATGACCATTGCTAAATTCATTATCAATTTCATCTTCTTGAAAGGATATCTCCTAGGTATCATTCCATACAAAATTCACACCCTACTTAGTCAAAACGTTGAATGGAATTTCTTGTCATGATAATTCCTATATGAAATATTTAAATATTCAAATATACCCAAGAAACATTTTATGTCAAAGACATTATTTGGATTATCCTAGGAAACTACATCCCTCACCCTCTATGGGTCAACAGATACTCCAGTATATGAGATAATATGATCCAAGAAGAAAACTTTATCCATCCATAAGTTACATGTTTTAATCATAGCATATAACTGATGATATCTTATCATTTCCAAATATATCTCATGATGTTTTACATGGTCATGTAAATTGTTTGAATAAACCAAGATATCATTCAGAAAAACTAAAAAAAGAATCCAGATAATGTTAGAAAACTCAGTTCATACACACTATGACTACTACTAGTATTTCTGTGAGAATGAATGGTATATCTAGATACTCATATAGACCGTGCCTACTATGAAATTTTTTAGATGGTATTTCTATTGGTTGATCACAAACATGGTGGTATCCCAAATGAAAATAAAATTTCAAGAATACATGAGCTCCTCAAAGATGATCAAACATGCCATATATCTATAGAAAGGGATATCATTTATTAACCATCAGCTATTTCAATTAATGATAATTTATGTATAGCCTAAGGGTAACATCCATATTATTGGAAAACATGACCGGAAAACCCCAAGAAGAAGTACTGGGTTTGATATACCCCTTTGCCTATAGATCCTCTTGTTGTCTCTTGAGCTCTTAAAACTCCATCGTAGCCATCTTGTTAGGAGGAAAGGATATCAGTGAAGCTCTTAGCTTTAGCTCGATAGGGAAATCCACCTATCTCATTGGAGGTAAAATATATAAAGTTATCGTCGAAATCATCCTTAAAATGATCACCCACTAGAAAAATTCCCACCTAACATGCTCTATAATCATCTAGATATAGACTAGAAATACTTGTTGTCATCCATCATATAAATAATTGTTGTGGTCCATCCAAACTCACTTAGATATTCCATTAACCCATGTGAGTATAAACTTTACACAATGGTGAAGTGGACATTCCACTTCGGTGATAATAGACGATGTAGGATAAATAATTCATTATCCATTATGTTCTGAGTATGATGACAATCCCAATAATCACAAGGGAATAAAGATTCCTGATGATGTGACACAAACCAACCCCAAGGGGGAACTCCCTACACAGACATATATCCTCCATTCTAATTCCAAATGAGGTGTCAAATGTCACAACACCCAAAGATAACTATATTAAATGCTAATGTATTTCCACCATAGTTGAGGAATTAAATCAATGTGATGTACCTATATAAAATATTACCGATACAATGGTTGAGGAAACTAAAACAATACCCCACATCATAAATGGTTTAGATAACTTCTCCATGTGGGTAGGATGTACATAATATATTTTTCTTATACCATGGGCCTGGGATACAACCCCACTACCCAGAGTTGTCCCACTCTAATGTCTCAGTGTGACTGATGTATGGCATCCTCATCCATAACCACCACCACCTCGGCTTGATCTATAGGTAAAGCTTTAACTCCCAACCTAACACGGAGCTAAGAAACCCACTCCCAAACCAGGTGTCAGAGATGACCACCTACCACTCACAGTTGGAGGGAAGGTCCTATAGATTCGTGGAATGTGGCCAATATTTCAAAAATCTCAACTATCGAATAGGTCGTGGTCATTTTGATTCCTCATTTGGCTTCATCATCCACACTAATCATAGGAAACTGATTTACCCATACCCACAACCCAATTGGTAATCACCTCATGGGAAGCCTCTAAATGGCTCTTCCGGCCTAAAGACGTTCAACCCCTTGGTTGAGAAACATCACCGATGTGCTTTCCAACCCCATGTTACATCATGTTACACTTTGTTATCAGTTCCTTATTTACCATCTTAGTAATATATTCAAATATGGACACAATTATCCAAGATCGAATGGCATGTCAGATACTATCTTCGAAGTATCTCTCCATCGATAGCTCATTAGCAATGTATGTTGGCACAAAATGACATAGTTCTGTAACTCATGTAATGTACTATATTACTTTAATTTAACCCTTCTAAATATTCATAAACTCAATATCCTACTCTAGAATTAGATTCTCAGATAGAAAGTAGTCATATAATATTGTTTTGAAATTCAGAGAAACCATGCCACATTGTGCTTCATCTGAGATCATCACATCCTACCGGTGTTTTTTTGCTCCACAAATCATATAAGTGGTGAGATTTACCATCCTTTATAGAGGTGTATTAATAAGATAAAAGATCAAAATCATAGTCACTAGCCATATCTAAGAATCCTATGGAATGGAATCACTCAAAAACACGGGAGGAGGATTCTGCTAGAACACCAACATCAACATAGTCAATGATAAGGAAGGTTGTGGTGATCGCTAAAAAGTCTACATGTGAAGTGATAAAACCACTCAATATAATGTTACATATTACCTATATCTGGTTCAACTACTAGTTACATAGAAATCACCATTTTTGGATCTATTAGTAGCACATTGACCTCCACCTCTAGAGCATGGTTGTACCCCCCTTCTAGTATAAAAATTTTGGTTTGCATGGTAGCATGCCTCTATAATTCAAGACATACACCTTAAGAAATAATGATAACAAATATTCACAGCTGAAATCATAGGACAAGTGAAATATTCATATTACTATGTTATTCCACATCGACCTCATTTAATTTTTGGACTATTGAAAAAGAACCATTCACAAATTCCACAAGAGACACTACCTCTTTCCCCCTAAAAATATGGGTCTATATCGAATATCTATTTGACTATTTAAAATTCAAATAAATTTACATTTCATTATAAATGGTTGAACCAAATGGTTCACCAAATTATTATCCATAAGGGCATATACTCCATATAAATCAAATTATGGGGCCATCCATGTTTTCACCACAACATGTTCCCGTCCTTGTAACTTATGGACCTTGAATCCAGATGCCACAGTTTGAATCTATGGGTGGTTTATATATCCTAATAATCAATAAAAATCTTACGTTATGATAGGTACACTGAGTATCAACCATGTTCTCCAAACCACTGTAAAAAATTATGTCACAACAGCTGATATATCTATCACGAAACCTATCAGAACATCATACAAATAGGGAATTCAATCTATATAACATGGAATAATTCATGGATTTTGATTTCTAACAAGTTCTTAAAATGATGAATGAGACGGAATACCCTCATATAATTAGGTTTCAACAAAATATAACCCTTAATTTTATCAATCATAACATCACAATTCATGTGAATCACCCTACAGTGAATTCAAATCAACTATAATAGTCAAAAATTAATAAACCAACAATTCCATTTGATGAAATTTGGTTTTTTCTAATACGTGGGTTAGCTATACCTGATATAAACTATATAAAAAATTCCATTTTCTTCTTATCCCTAATTATAATCACCAAATCATAAAGAAAACTAGAAAAGAAAGGCTCCAGTACCACCTTGTAATTCCCCAAACCCCGATGGCACTCAACAGTGACCCAAGCCCGATTGGCCCCATGGCCTCAATAACATATCCTTGAATTCCAAAGGATACTAACTAGAAATAGGGACTATGGGTGTTTATGTGTGGATACTATTATCTCTGGATAGAGTGTAATGAAATGAAATACCAATAACAGTCATTTGAGGAAGAAGATATAAAAACCATAAAATTGTTACATGACTGGAATATAAGAAAATGACAAGAAGAAATCTCATATAAAAAATACGATTATGTATTTCATGTTCTATAAATCATCCAAAATAGGTACATAAGGATAAATATAATACAGCTAAAAATGGACCAAAAGGATCTGTATTAGAATTGAATCATTATCCTTAGCTCAGTGCCTAATGCACCTACTCCTATGCATGGAAAAACATCATACTATAGGAGATTTCACATATCCCTACCAGCATCAATAACGTCTATATAGGTACCCAGTGGATGACCAAACAACATTTGAGAAAAAATCCAATTAGGTAACCACCAAAATAACTATACAATCCAGGATGTCTAATATAAGCTAAGTAGTGTGCATGTAAGGTATACATGTATTGTGATTGTCAACATCCCATAGAATATATTTAGAAAAATAAAAGTGATACTAAATATCAATATATTGATCCCTATAAAACAATTGTCATCTTCTATAATAAGAAAGATACTAGAAACGTAGAAATAACCAACACGACCTTACTATACATCCATATGTTTCATATCAACCATGAACATTCCATGTAACCATAAGAGTCATAAAATCCACAGATGATCTAGATAAATAATCATGTCACATATACCATGGTCTTTCCATTTAATCGAAAGTGTTAGGACACGAAGGGCCGGATCTAAGGTGTAATGAACCAAGGAATCCACATTGACTCCTAGAAGCATATAATTGGAAACTTGGTAACAATACTGGTGGAGTCTAAGGATCATCTAAATATTTCATGTCTTAGTCAAGTCTATAAATCCATATCCATGTGGTTGATATTCTCTTGGCATCTTACAGAATCAATATCCGTAGAGCATACAGGTCCAAAGAATCTTCTATGACAAAACATGATCCATGAGTGATGTGAACATGAAATCCAAATTGAATCAATACCCTTTGTATAAAAAACAAGGAATCATCTACCATTTTATTCCATACCTAATTCCATTAACTAATTCACATTCTATTAAATCAACAAGTACACCCACTCATTCCACCATTAACCTTAAAAAAACCAAAGAGTATACCCACTAATTTATCAATTGCATAAAATAAATTCAATTAAATGAATCAACATGTAAGGAAGGAAATACAAATATTAATCAAGAAATTTAATTTCATTTAATTATAATTGGGATTCTCTCAAATGGTCAAAGGAAAAGAGAAATTATGTAGAACACCCCGTGGGTGTCCTTGGATGGGGAAACAACCACAAAATCATCTAAATGGAACTTAGGGCATCTGAATTATGACCCATTTCATTTAATTCATTTAAAAAAATCAATTATATGGTCACAACAGAATTTATTTTGTGTTTCATAATAAAAAATATTAATAAAGCCTCAACATCAAGTGAAAAGTATATACCACCTACCATATATCAGTTGAAAAATTCACATCTAGTATCATCTCTAAATATGAATCAGATTAGTATATAAAAAAGAACTGACAAATAACCTAAAAATATGGAGAATGGTCTTTCAAAAAATTAACTTATTCAATCCAAATACAATGGAGGATAGGAATAAAATGAATTATGATCTTAACAATGTGGATCCAATGAGACTAATTGTGGTCGATTCAATTATATGAAGAATAATATAGATCGAATCCTAAAATAATCTCTAAGAGGACCTCAAAAATGGTGAGTTTTATATATGGGAGGATAATTAAATTGATTTATGTTTATTATATAATAATTTTAGGTAAAATAGAAAATTCACCAATAATACTGGTCTATACTGTTTGGTCGCACGGTTGGCCAAACTACACAACAACCATTACCCATTACTATAGGAAAGGGTTACATCAAAAAAATTCTCTAATTATTTTCCAAACCATGTGAAACCCTTCACTCATCCCACATTCAAAATTGGAGACATGGATATAGAGCCAATCACCCCATTTAGCACATATTTCAAAATGTGCCACCTGTATGATTCCACTATCCTACCTTGAATTGTTAGAAGTAAACATGTGGCCCAACCTACACATTTTCTACAAACTATGAAGAAGGCATATTTTACCCTAAATCATGGTTATGGGATCTAAAAAATACCCAAAAACTCCCAGAACACTCGTGATCAAAAGGGTACTCTCATTACGCCGTATTTGACAAATTAAACTAACATTAAAAGCATATTTAACTCATCTAAAAACCCATGTTCATACATTCATGAACAACAAATTTAAGTTATTTTATTAATTAATTTTAGTGATTTTAATATTTATGTTCATATAGTTATCCATGATAGAGTTTTATAGCATTTTTCATGTACGTTGTTATTCCAACACAAAGATGAACTTACCATAGTTAATGGATGAATATGGTAATTGAAGTGTATTATTTTAAAAGAATATATTTACTAAAAGAAAATAGTGATATAATTTAGATTTTTTAAGGTGTTTAAACCTTTTTTAATATATTTTAATAAATTATAAAGAAACTAGATGAAAAATGAGACATGTTACTTCATAGAGGGGCAGCTCACTCATACACATGATTAACATTTTCATTTATAAAAGAATGATAATGAATAAATGTATATAATAAATTATTTATCAGAAACCTTTTTTATGTATTGGAAAACATATTAATTCACATGATCCTTACTTGTTACCATCCATGAGAGGTGATGGTAAAAACAAATCACATCACTTCATGGAGGCAACGGTCTGAACGTATGCTCAATCGATGATTTTTTTTTCATAGTGTATGGGACGGAATAAATAATGACTGATACATTAATATAATAACATTTCATCATTTATATTACATTATATTATTAAGAATAAAATTCAATTTAGGGTTGTTAAAATAAAAAAATATAGAAGAAGGATTATGATAAATGAGACCCTTATGGTGAAGAGATTAAACTTCTCTATGAAACATCCTTGATTTTGATATGTTTTTGGAATTCATAATGACCTAAATACAAAATATTATAATAGAGGGTTCCATTTTAGGTAAAATGGAATATTTTTTAGAAGAAACTATATTAAATAAGGGATCCATGAATGAGTGGAACTGTTAGCAATTTTTAAGTGAAGTGAATGGAAATCTTGGGTGTACCCATTACTTTTAAAAAATTAATTGTTACTATTTAATGGTAAAATGTACCATATGTGGACAATATAAAGTGGAAATAGATTTTAGATCTATACTCTTCTACCAAAATACTTTTTGTGAAAAAATATAGTGGTTCATGGTATTTTATTTTTATATTCTTTTCACTTTTACATTAATGTACTCTTAACATTGTAATAATTTTTTATCCTTGGTAACTAATTTTAATGAAATATATTAATAATTAAAATATTTCATAAATTTGAAATTATAATTTAATTTTTTTAAAAAATTTACAATATGTGTTTTGGAACTCAGGGAAATGTTAATTTTCTGATACCCAAACATAAAGTGTAAAAATAGTTTTTTTTGAAAAGTATGTTTTATGCTTAAACATTACATGTTATTTAAATTTATCAATTTTATTAAAATATAAGAAATTAGCAAGATTATTAAAATATATAAATATTTATGTTATTAAAAGAAATAAAGAAGTTAATTTTACAATAAATAATTTTATTTAATAGAAAATAAAGAAAAATCTTAAATTAGATTAAAATGTTACTTATGTTCCAAAAAATAAAAATACTATTTATAAGTTAAAAATATTATATAAAATTAAAAATATTTATGGATTAAATAAATATTTAATCAATTACATGTTCTTATAAAAATAAATTCATTTCCTTATAGTGATAAATTCAAAAAAAATTAATTTTTTCAAACTCTATTTATCACTATTCACATTAAAATTAATTATTTTATAAAAATCGAAAATATTCAACCTAACATTGTTTTTTAATAATTAAATAATAAATAATTTTAATTTTAAAAAATTTAAAATTTAAAATGTATAATTTTTTATTTTAAATTAAAAAATAATATATACAGGAAATCTAATTATATTGAAATCAATATTGAAATCTTTTTTTACTGAAGCGTAATTTTTCTTATTTACAAACTCTTTTGAGGAAAAATGAGAAACCAAACAAGACCAATGAATAAAAAATTACAACAAATGGATATAAAAAATACATCAAATAAAAAGCTATTGGTTTTAGAGTAAACCACTATATATAACCCCATATGCAACATAGTTACTTGTTTATCTAGATAGAACATTAAATGAGATTCAATCTAATATTCCATTTTTCCCATGTATGATTATATTTCACGAGAGTGATGTTACCTTCATTTAATCCTCACACAAAAATGTGATCCTTTTTTCTAATCCACTTTCGTTGGTCCTCATTAATGGAAACCTGAATCATTCTCTCATACATCTAATTGTTTACCTCTTTTAAGAGCTTTTATATAAAATAATCATCCCAACATTTTCTCCTTTGAATGAGGAAAAATATCCATGAATTTATTTCTCAGAACTCCCACTTGTCTTTCTTTGCTACTTGAGAAATCATCAATACTGTATATTCCTACTACTTTACTCCACCCTCAGGTGTTTTTCTATGCATTGTAGGGGTTTTCTTCCCTATCATTCCTGAAACTAACCACATCCCTTCCAACAGTTTAGATTTACATGATTTATCTTTTCTACATTTACACCATTCCTTGACTAAATATTTGGTAACTATTGTGTTTTGTGTATATGAGTAATATTTTGGGGTCTTGAATATTACCAACCATGTAGACTTGAAAATTCCAATGGGTAACATTACCTTTATTTTATTTCCTTTATCTAGTACCATCCAGTGTGGGAACATGATAGTCTTACTCATAATCTATTGTTTTTTAGTAGCAAACCTCTTTATCAATTGTCTACTCATATTCGGAAGACCTTAACACAATTTGTTTCTATTTTCATATTGGGATATGGGTTTTCCATTCATTAGGGTCGAAATTATATTTTCCATCTTCATTCATTGTAGAGAAATGATTTTGGATATTTATTGGTTTTGATGGTTCACATTGACTAGGAAGACCTCGAGTCAAATACACAACAACAATTAGGTTTGGCATATTATATATCATAGAAAGCACCCTTGAATCCGCACGGGTATATCACAACTGTTGGAAGTAGATTGCCATATCTTATTCTCTTTAACCATCCCTCCTTCCCTAGTTGTATCTATAAAGGAAGGTACTCTCATGGAACATTGAACTACATATGCAATCTTAGTCATTATGGGAACACATAGATTGTGATACAGCCTTGTAATGATGTAATCAACTATTGGGTCCAAATTCATAGCCTTCTTCTAAACTGAGGGATTTTTCAAACAAAGATTCTGTATATAATATAAATAAATATCAAGAGAATTTACTAAAGATGGTTCAATTTATTGAGTGGATGCGACCACCCCAACGGTATCCCTACACCTTCAATGACATGCTAAAGTGGAATAACGAAATAAATTTAACTATTAATAGAACTCTATCCAACATTCAAATACCAAATTCTGTTTGAGCTGAAATTCTTTTCCAATAGTAGTCCATACCCAATCAATTGATTGTTTAGAAATATCACCCTAGATGCATAAGTTTAGGGAAACTGGGTGAAAAAATAATTTATTTCTAGATTTACATCTTTAGAGAATATAAATTAAATTGGAAGTCATGTGAAAAGTGGAATAAATATAAGTGATATCCATGATAGAAGTGGGGAGCGTTGGACCAAGCTATTCTAAAATCCACATCTATAGAATAACTGATCATAATGGATCACATGTCAAGAAGAAAAACAAATTCCTTATATTGAAAACCCCATGTGATAAAAATGAATCTATCTGAAGAACCCAATGATGGTATATGTTGTGTAAAATGTATGACCAACATCAGATTTAGACGAGTCGAGGCCTCGGGAACTCCGCAATCATAATCAAAAGCAGTGGGTAGATATGGAATAAATCAATTACTTTTAGGAAAATGTCAATGTTAGGGAATGGTGATAGATATTTTGGGTTGGATAAAATAATGAATAGAGGTATATGAGATCCAATCCATGAATAATATCCCATCAAATTTTATTGATGAAAGGATTGTAAAATAATATAATAATCCCATTCCTATAGAAATAAATTATAAGTGAGTTTTATTATTGGGTTAGAATGGTAGAATTATTATAAGACAATAATTCAACATCTATTCATTGGGGTTTTAATATTATGTTCTATGAAAACATTCTACATATAAAGGAGTTACTTAAACAATATACGTGTGACATCCTTAAAACTTCAAATCTTCTTAATTTAAATTTTATCATATCATAATTGTGTTTTAGTTTCTAAGAGTTGTTAGGGGGCTAAGAATAAAATTCAATGTATCCAGAGGCATTAACATGTAGCTTAAAGCTACTTTTGTGCCCTAAAATAGCTCGTATAGAGACAAAAACAAGTCATTGGTGTATGTTAATAACCTCCACTTCTGATGGTCCCATTAATGGCTAAGGCATATGTGCTTCACCTTTTCTAGGCACACCGGCAATACGGTGGTGCCCAAATGGGTACCTCAAGAAGGGTACAAACAAATTAATTCTATAATTAATATTTAATTTTAATATTCTCCAAATATGACCCAATTTTGACTATAATTAACATAATATCTCTCATTTGGAATCTTATACCGCCTACTGCTCTTCTATATAGAAGTAGACAACGAGATCGATTCCTTGAATCCTAAATGGGTTGTTTCATCCATTATAGCACGAATATTATTCAAACTCATTAGTAAATAGGCATATATATAATACATGTTGTAATTATCAATAGGTTTTTCCATGATAGAACATTTTATTATCAATCCATTTAAAGATACTCATCAGAATAAGAATACCAGTGATGTTTTTGTATACTAGATCATGATATAATGATGGTGATGATTTATTTGGAAGATAACTTTAATATAACCATATGATGAAACATTATTCATGAATATTGTTCTAGAAACATTTTTTTGAATTTGGGTGAGTTCTAGGGATCCTTGAAATGTATTTTTTATATGGTTATTTTGAGAACATGACATAGGTATTGACACTTTACAATAATTGCATTTGGAATACCCACACATAATGTAATATGATCCCTAAAATTTAAGGACCATGTATTATGATTTTTAATTGAAAATAATTTCATGAGTGTCATTGTGTAGACCCTAAGAAACATTCATGATATTTACTCTATGTGCATGTGTGTATGATGTCGAATCTCAATCTTGGTACACAATGTTTGTGCCTATATGTGGTGTTCCCTATTGTGTGTGGATACCTGGTCTATATAGGTTTGATTCTATTGTAAAGTCATTGGTGGACCTTTTTCTCTCAGTAATTCCTTAATGTGGGAAAAAGTGATACATTAGATGATAGGGTTGATGGACCATTACATATGGTAGTGAAATAATGGCCTTGTGGCCTGGCCTGAGGTAGTGATGGTGCATGAAGTCTTTATAGCCCGACCTGAGATAGAGATTAGGTAGGATATCTCTATTACATGAACCTTGGATGTATCGATACCTTAAGTAATCGTATCCCAAATCATATATTTTTGTATATGTTTCTAATCAAATATATATTTTTGTCTTGGGGTTGACTGATATTCCTATCCTCTATTGTGACATTCCTTTTGGTATGGATCCAGAGCACATATGACCAGGGTTGAAGGTAGTTGTGTCAGTGCACAAAATATCATCACATGATTATTTTTTTCATGATCGATATTTTATTTTTTTAAAATTCTATATAACCCTTATACATGTGAACATATGTTAAGGACACATTGTTGGTGAATTAATTTGTTATAATGAAACTATAAATAGCCATATCGATTCACATGAAGAATTTATGACTAGGGGTATGGAAAAAAAATTACCTTTTGGTATGGAGATGATGAGAGAGTTCTTGGTGTTTAGAACTGCTACTAGGATGAACATTGGGGTGTTTCCACAATATCGTTAATTATTTTCTTATTTTATTCTATACATTGGTTTGGAATGGCACATTTATGGTCCTTGGATTATTAATCTACGTCACTCTATGATATGGAAATGTCATTTGATAATGTTTTTTATTATTTTTTAATCCATGAATTTCTTGGTTATTTGAAATGAGCTGAATATTAATAAATGAAATTATCTTTTTGGATGAATAAATGAATTGTTAAGAAATAATGTTATAAAAAACACATACACTACATTGGATATTTGTAAAGTTTATATGTTATAACCTATGGGATTTAAAATACCATTAAAAATAATATTTTTTGGTATTATAGATGTTATATAGTGAAAATTAATACTTGTATATTATAGATTATAATAAAGTCCATTTAACATAAATTGATGATGTTATGGCCTAGACTAGTGGGATTATACCCTATAAAGACCATTTATTAGAGATTACATGGGAGATAGAATCACTAGGATATTACCATGACCAATTCAAGACAATATTTAGTAAATAATTCAAGATAGAAACAATCTAACAAATAGTTTTAAAATCATCGATATCATGGTCAAAACCATGTTTTATAAACAAACCGATGAAAATATTCCAATCAAATACCTTCCTGTTAAGAAATTTTTTGTGTAACAATGAGATATGTATCTATACCCAAAAAGTATAATTATCTATATTTTATTTTCAATAAAATAATGATTAAATATATATATATATATATATATCTCACTTTTTTTTATTATTTTATTAATTATTCAATAATGGGATTGATAATAATTATATTTTGATACGATGAAACCCTAATAGTATTTTTATGATATTTATTGTTTCAATCAAGCCATATATTTTTTATAAATTACTAAACCTTTTAGATAAATTATATTTAATAAAATATTATTATTAAATAATATTTATTAAATATAAATGATTTTATAATTTTAGGAAGTGAAAGAAAATTTTTATGAGGTTTAAAAAGTTGTTGTCAAAAATCCAATATATCACAATAAATAGCTATTATGAATGTAATATTATAAAATATTATATGTAGATAATTATATTTATAGAATATATTTTTTTCAAATTCGAACATCTAAATTATCCTACTGTTTTCTTTCATAATTTTCATAGATGGACGATTTTTTTGGGAAAAAAATAAATACGGTATAATTATATGTATCTATTGTGACATAATAAAATTATAAAATTAATGTTATAAATACTAAAAAGGGTATCTAGGACCAAATTATGTTTCCTATTTAAAATAATTTATTTTTTATCGGTTTTTATTAATTTTATTAGTTCTTAATTAATCCTCCAAAACCAATATTTAATTTAATGGTTTTAAAACAAACTCATTATACAAAATAAAAAATTCCACATAAATATGGACATTTGTTTTATTTGTTCTATTATTATCCTTATAAAATAATGACAAAAACTCTTCTTTTGTTAAATCCATTTGCAAAAACCATGTGATGTTTTGGGGTATTGATTACATTTTCTTATTGATTCCAAAACTTATGTTTGAAAATTAATAAGGATTTATACTCTATTTTAATATAAACCCCAAGAAACTTTTGATTCATATTAACTGAAAAATATTGGATAATGTATTTAATTTTCCCTTCCATATATCCCTCACATGGTTCACCCGGTATATTAATAATCTCTTCCCATTATCTTTGAATCATACTCTCAAGGTAAGTGTTCCTCTCATTATTGTATTTAGTCAAGCACATTACTTATTTCATGGATTTTTATTTTCAATTGTTCATGATTTTATATATATATATATATATATATATATATTACAATCTATATGAATACCATGTTATTATAGGCCCCTTTATCTCTCATTTACCCCTTCTCTAAAAATATATGTACACAAATTATGTGATTGAATTTTCCTTTAGATTTTCCATGATAATCATTTGTGTAGTTAATACTCATCTCTATTTACACTCGAGGCTATTGACCAAGAATTACCGAGAATAAATTTATTATAAAATTAAATGTATTAATCTCACACTTCTTAGTTTTGGAATTAAAAATTTATTATTGATATCCCTATGTTGTTTGATATATGAGGCACACTCATGCATGTATAATATATGAACATAATAGGTGAACCAATAATTATATTATCCCTTAATTAATTTTTTAATGTTTTTATCTCTTGCGATTACATTTAGGGTGAATGGGAGGTTATCTTAATAACCACATGATATTTTCTCTTAGAGGATCTTCCTGACTTGTGTTTATGATATCATGTTTTATGATGTTTCCACATTCCAATGTTTCCTTTTCGTTATCATGTTATTTTATGCCCTATAATTGCTAATTATGATCCTAAATGTATTTTGATACCTTTATATGAATCTTTAATCACATGTGATACTTTAACAGATGATATTCTTTGATTATTATGTTAATGTTATTTATAGTCCACACCATTCCTATATATTTCCCAGCGATATCCTATACAATTTTAGAAGAATGGTGGATTTTTTGGAACATATTAAGAAATATTTAAATAATGTAATGGTATTTATATTGATTTTTTTATTATATGTACATAGTTTAAAATATAAAATTGGCCTCATGGTCTTCTAACATTAAATTAAGTGTATCTTTATATATCAAATAAGGAAATAAGGTGTAATAAGTTATGGGATGTCATAGTTGGTATAAGAGTATCATCTAGTTATTTATAGGGGTTCAGATTAGAAAAATAATACGAAATTATTGAGGATAATGTTAAACATTGTAAAACCTTCCAATTTTTTAATGTGTATAATAAGTGGATTTTTTAAAATACATTCCAGATTAGATACTATGAGTTGATATGGATTTGAAATAGTTTTACCTATGGGTATTAACCCTAAAAAGGGCACATTATGCTAGACTCAATAGTTAAATAATGCATAATAGGCCATTCTGAACATGTTCATTTACACTCCTAGGGGGAATTCTTTGGTAAATTCACAAGCTCCATATAATCCATTATTAAGGGAACATTAATTATTATAATATCTTATGTCATGAATTATATTGTGCTTAACATAGATAGAATCCAAAAAATTAATAGGTTAAATAATATATTTAATTTATGTGTAATCCCATTAAATCTCTTGGTTACCTATTTATATTATTAATAGTTAAAAATCACCCATAAATTTACATTTATTTCAAGTTAATGGATAGAAATATAAGGATCTAATTCAACAACAAATGTTAGGTGTAATGTGAAAATTAATGAAATGAGGGACCCAATATAATGGAAGATGTAGTCATGAACATAATTACAATTCATTCTATGTTAACTCATATTTTTAATAAAACCCAGAATCAAGAGGAAAACCCTAATCTCCAAAAGAAATTAAAAGTTGAAATTGAAACTATTATTTGAAAAAGCCTCCAAGTTTTAGTGTATATTCTGATCACTTAATAATTGATTAATTTATCAACTCCATTGAAAATATTTTCTACATAATTTAATTATATAATAAATAGATTATTGTGTTGGATTTTTTTTCATATTGATGGAGAAGTTGATCAACTGTGGATGTTAAAAAAATTATGAAACTTGAGATTGAGATCAAATTGATGGCGTTGATGGATTTCAAGAAAATGGTTTTAAGTATTTTTCTTTAAATAATAAAACATAAAATGGAGAGATATTTCCATAGCCTAATGAAAAAGGATAGAAAATTCATCAAGGTTTGGGAGAGAAAATACACAATATATTCATGGTATGCAACTAGTTTTTTATTACATTGGAATGTAATGTTGATCACTTATTTGGTGGGATAAATCGTAATATTTGATAATCCGTGACCACTCAAGACTTTGAAATCTATGAGTAAATTTTATTATGTGACCTCAAGGTTTTTATAGAAATCAATAATTTTCTAGGGTATCTTGGGATTGGAGATAGGAAGAAATAATATAATATAATTTTGATTGTGCGATGGGGTGATCTCATGGGGGAATGAAAGTACCAACCCCACGTTTCAAAACTGTGGGAAGACAAATCCTATGAATTTCTTGATGTAGATGATGATATTATTTAGGTACAAGAATTAAGGAAACCTAGCTAGTTATTTCCTTATTTATAAACCCACTAATGTTATAGAAGAATGGAATTATTCAATCAAACTTCAACATATCATCTATTTTGTTAACTACATGGAATGTAAAACTATGTTAATGAATTCCATAAGACAAGGGTCTTCAATAATTATAGAAGACAATAACCTCCAAGGTATGGAGAGAAATATAGAGAATAATTCATCATAACTACTGAGGTGTATCCTTAAAAATAAGTGCTGATAGTAATTCTATTTTTTCATTCAAGGACAGAAAATGTAATATTTCTTTTAGGTTCTATTCATTATTTCATATCAGACTTGTTTATAATAAATCTAATAAAAAACAAAAAGATATTGATGTTGGGTTTTTATTAAAGATGAAAAATGGTTCATTTGTTACATACAAATTATATTAATCATCCAATATCCAAATTTTTGGGAAGAATTTCCCAAAAACTAGGGTAGTAGTTCCTTTAAAATAATTCAATACTATTTTAGTAATTAATTTTATTTCCTTGTTTTGATCCATTATATATTGTTGAGAGAATTAACACACAATATGTATCACAAATTCCCATATAATTATAAAAAAATGAAAATAGGGGGATGATTCTTTTTCCATACCAACATCTCTTGCATGGATATTATTTATCTATGAGTAAGTGTATGTTGAAAAATTATTCAGTCTAAAGAAAAGATTGTCTTTTTTGATATTACCATGGTAAGATAATTTATTGATGTGATTCCTAAATAATTTATTGGTCTTAATACTATATTGGAGGTTTATTTCTTGATCATGGTCAAACCACAATCTGTTCCAATATCTAATACACTATATAGAATAGTTATTATTGATCTTGAGGAGATTATGAAACAATTATAGAAGATTATATATAAATGTTTTATATTACCTTGTGTTTATCCATGGGGTCAACTAGTCATCTAAATCTGGAAAAATTATATATTAATGCACCTCTACATTTATTACCATTAGCTCAGTAGTATCATGATAAATGAGTGGTATCATCTTCCAAATATTGGGGATTTATTTGTTCAGCAATGTAGAGCTCAATACTTCACCAATGTGGATCTTCATTCATTATGTCAAAACATAATGTTAATGAAGAAGGATAGCCCCAACACTAATTTCTGTACATTTTATGGGAACTATGAGTTCATATGATTCCATTTGGACCCAATATTTCTCTGTCAATTTTTATTAACTTGATGAATTGAGTCTTTAGGGATTACCTTGACAGAGCTTCTATTATCTTTATATATTACATTATTATATACTAAAAATGTAATGGGGGACATGAAGAGAATTTAAAAACTATAATGAATAACTTTGGAAATAAAATTCAATATGAAAAGTATAGTAAATGTTACTTTTGGTTGGAGTAACTAACATTATAGGAGCATGTTATCACCAAGAAAGGGAAACTTTGGATCTTTCAAAAATAGAGGCAATTGAAGGATGACATTGACTAGTATGATTATATCCTATGAATACCATCTATCAGAGTTATTGAAGGATATATAATCAATAGTATTTTCCATTAACCAATCCCAAGCCAAAATTCAATAACTAAAGCATGAGAAAAAAATACAAGTTATGTTCGAGCTCTTTGAGATCGCGTACACAAACATTTTCACCAAACAACCACATGAACATCTCCCCATCACACCCCTTACCATTAGGGAATTCACGTGTTGTATAATGGTTTAAGTACATAGACACTAAAAATATGATTTTACATTTTTCATTTTAATAAAAAAATGAATATAATTATCCCTTTCTAAATTATCCTTATAAATGATTAAATAATGACATTGATAAAAAAAATTATTTTGCTACGATAAATTTTTTTCTGTATTTTTGAAATATTTATTGTTTCTATCATGAAACTTTTTTTATTAAATTCAATAACATTTGAAATAACTAATATTTTAATAAAATATTATTGTCAAATAATTTTTTTTCAATATAAATGATAAAATAATTTTATAATGGAAAATATAATTTTTTATGGGTAAGAAAACTATTATTATAATAGAATATTTTTTAATTAATTTATTTGTTTATTATTTTAAAAATAAAAAATATCACATGTTCATAATAATTTGGATAAATAAATATTCATTTTATATCAGCACATTGAAATTATGTAATGGTGATTTTTTATAATTTTCTAATCCAGTCTAATTTTTTTATAAAAATTAAATATGTTATAATTAAGCGATATGTAGTTTGACAACATAAAATCCCTAAAGTGACATAATAAATACTATAAAGAATATACATCACCATTATTAAATTTCCCCTTTCATAAAAGGTTTTTTATGTAATTTTATTTATTTTATATAACCTCAATGAATCCTCAAAAACCTATATTATATTATAATGTCTTAATATTAATTATTTATAAACATGACTCACTTCCACATCACTAACGGAGTTCTTTTAATTTTCTTCATTTCATTTCCCTATAAAATTATTGAAAGAAATTTTATTTGGTAGAAACCATTTTGATAAAGAATGGTAATGTTTGTTCTTTTGTTACCTTATAAAATAGAGTCCAAAACCCATGTTTGGAAAGTAATAAAGAATTATCCTATATTTTTCTATATAAACCAAACTAAAATCCCACTACCCTTCACTCAAAATTCATAAAAAATGATGTTATGTTACCCTTATATATGGACCTACCAAGGTGAGAACAATTTATTTAAAAGATTCTCCAAATATATCAGAATCATCCCCTCAAGATAAGGCATCCTCTCAATATTCTATTTACTTGTTCACCTTTATTATTCCATGCCTTTTGATTTTTAATTTTTTAAGGTGGGATATATTTTAAAAAATCCCTATTGTTATCCTTATGAATCCCAGTTAATGATTAGCCCCTTTTTTAACATTCACCACTTCTATAAAACTTTAGGTACACATGTTATGTTTCCAAAATTTCCTCATGATTTTCCATGCCAAACATTTTTATAGTGAAATCATATATCCATTTACACTCATGTTTATTCACTAAGTTGTACCAATCCTTAAATTATTAGGGACTTCCTTGTTTCATTATCAGACTCCTCAATCATGGGATTAGAAATGTTGAAATATATCCTTATATGGTTTGAAATAGGTGGAATAATTATTCATATACCTGACAAGAATGTAATGGGTGTTATAAGAATTATATATACCTCCAATGAATTGGGTAATTCTTTTATCCCATGTGATTCCATGTATGGTGAATGAGAGGTTATCCTAACAACACAATGTTATTTTTTCCTTGAATATAAAATTTAACTATATTTATGATTTTTTTATACTTGTTCGACATTCCTGTGCTTCTTTTATTCTATCTTGTTATATTATGCCTCATAATTCAATATTATGAATGTCACCCCTTTTATGTTACCTTGATCTTCCTATTGGGTCACATGTACTACATTACCTCCTGATATTGTTTGATTAATATCATAATGGAATTTAATGTTCACCCATTTCTTATCTGTGTCCCTAGGTGATGTTGTGTAGTTATAGAAGAATGGTGGAATTTTAGAGTCATGATAAAGAATTTTTCAATAATTTCATTATATTTATGTTTCATGTTGTTATTATATGAACCTAATTTCTCCAAAAACACTAGGTCTCAAAATCATTCAGAGTTGTATTAAGTGTATATTTATATAATAAATCATTAATTATGGGGTAAAAAAATATGAGTTGTCATATTATTATTTTTTTATTTTTTTATTTAGGTGTACAAATTGAGATCATACGGGTATAGTCTAACGACAACACCATTCAGACCCTCACTACTAGTTGACTACCTCTTGCGTATAGGATCTCATGAATTAGTTCATGTAGCTCAATGAGCTATACTTGATGTTTTAGGTAGGTAAATTATAAAGTGGTATCAGAGGATGTTTCCCAGTTCTTATTTATTCTGGGATATTCATTTGGAAGGGTAGAATAGAGATTGGTTTTTTGGAACTAGCGTAGGTGAGACACTTAAGTTCCTATAGATCTCTTATGTCATAGAATTCTGATTAACCATTGATGGGACTATGAATAATGAATTTTTTTTACAATTTCATACTAATCCTGATTATTTTGTGTTGTTGTAATTTTTTAGATTTTTGTGAATTCATGCATCATGATTAGGTATGATGGATCACAATTTCTATATATGTTTTTCTTACTATTAATGACAGTTACTTTAATTAAATATCATGATTTATTCATTCAAGGTATACAGAGATGACATTTAGATTACATGAACTTGTTCAAAATTGTTTTGTTGATTATATATGTGTGTGTGTGTGTGTGTGAAAGTGACTAGAATATTGGTATAGATAACCTAGATTGAAAATTAGGTAGTTCTAGGATGGTTATAACTTATTATTTTGAGTATCCTCCTAGGATTATAATTCCAATACAAATCCATTTTGTGTGCCTAATAATATCATAGGTTGTTATATTATGTGTGAATTTTTTCGATTTCTTTGTGTATGTTTGGAGTTTCATATAAAATTCCTAGAATATGTCTACAAGGATAATCTAGCCAAAAAGGAAAAAATTACCTATTATGGTATAATACTAATGTTCAACCACTATATTCATTGGTGGATATAGATGAGAATCATCACATGTTTTCTGTAGTTGTTTCTTAAGCTAAATCGCTTCATCCAGGGGTTTTTAAAATATTGTCTGTTTAATGAAGTTTTGTTTTAAAAAATATATTCTATTATCCCCAAGAAATTTTTCTTCATCATCCACCATCTTTCTAAGAAACTAATGTCCCTAATGGTGTAGACTAACAGATTTACATCAATGAGGGGGTCTTTAAGTAAGTGGAAACTCTATAGGACTAATTTGTAATAGAGGATCCATTCATGAATCATGGAACCACTAGTATAATGTGTGGTTTTATGAGCCAAGTAAGAATATGAGAGGGTATTACAACAATGGACTAGAAGGATAAATTTATTGAGAAGGTCATATTAGAGATGCTAAAGTTGGACCACGCCTAGGAGATCGTGGATTTTTAGCAGAGACTAGAGATGATGTCTATTTACCATCCTAATTTCATGGATTTTCTTCGGTTCACTCCTCTCATGGTAGGGAAGAAGGTGAATAAGTATTGAAAATTAAATATTGATCTCCAATTGATGTTGGTGTGTTAGGTTAGGATCTTTTACAAGATCAAATTTCTAGAGGTTCTACATAATGTATTGATGATTGAGAATGTTCTTGAGGAGGAAGATGTTGTGGGTATTCATACATCTCTTAGTAGATAACCTACCGAGCTTCCCAGTAAAGTATTGGGTTCCACCTTTGGTTGAAAAATAATAAATTACAAGGAGTTGAATTAAATAGATTTCAAGAAATCACAGTAGAGTAGGGTTTCTTCATCAATCTACATGGGAGGAGTAGGTCATCAATGTTTTAACTATTTATAAAACATTTATTATCACATATTTTTTTTAGATCAAAGGGATAGTTCCAATAGATTGAAAATTTTGGGTTCCTTAAATAGTTACACTCAACGATATCATGGTAATACTTGTATAAGGGTTCATGAGAGGCACATACTATGACACATGGATCTTGTTGGGGTCCTAAGTGAATGATTGATACCTCAAAAACATTTTCGACCTAGGAGACTTATATGCCTCAGGGGCAGGGTCATGGAGTTAAGGCAGGTTAAGTTTATGAAGTGGACCAAGTACCAATTGATGGTAGGGAGGGACCATAAACTATTCATATAGAGACCCTCACTTTTTATATATTAAATTTACATCACTTTGGTAGAATATTTAATGCATTACACTAACATATTCCCAAAGACTATATTATCCAAGTGACATTGGAAACATTGAAACATAAAAATTGGTACATAAGGGAGCTACATTATCTCCCAATATGTTCTTCATCACTATAACCCTTATTACACACATAATAATTAATACATATCCTCATAATTTGAGGATGGAAACAGAAAAAGTTGTGAGATCAGATGCTCAGTAAGGGTAATCATGGGAGATATAGAAGCATAAAATTGAGCATAAGGCTAAGTGAATGTGTCCATAAAATTATAAGATCAAACCTTTCATATCAAATAACATAAAAATAAATCAATGTATAATGATTCGTAGTACATAATACAGGAATCATAAGGCAATCAATAGAATATTCCATGAAATCACAACATAGGAATAAGACCTGGAACTGTCGAATACACATGATCATGTAATATCATTCCCTATATGTCAATATTCATTAATATAACATATAATAGAACATAATTGGGACTACACCTACTATGTGTGACACACCACTAGCCCCAATTTCAGTCCTTTTCTTACAAGGGGTCTGGTTTACCCTTCTTCCCATATTGGATATGATTTCCCCATCATCTCATCTTCATGATGACTACACCTACTGGGCGGGACACACTACTGTCCCAAATCATAGTGTTTTCCTTGTAATGGATCAGGTTTCCCCAACATCCCATATTGAATCAAGAACTTAAACTTCAATCCCATTATTTTCTCAAGATATATAAATCTTTACCTAATTAATTGGAGGGAGATATAACTACCACCCATCTCATAATGATATCATATATGCATGTGCCACCAATTCATAAATAGTCATATCATAAACCATGAAATAAAATGGGTATTATAAAAATTCAATCATAAAATAACCTATGAAAAAAGTTACATGTTTTATAATAATTTCAACTAAAAAATAACTCATGAAAAGAAGCTGATTTCATAGACACATATCCCATGAAGAAGAAATGACCTTCAAAAACACAATTCCATCAAAACATAAACCATTTAGATAAGTAATATGAATTTAAAATTTGGATAATTTCCATATAATTTTGTTATCTAACATCTACAAATATCATTTTAGATGCAAAATAATTTTGAAATACCTTTTAAAAATCATTCTTGAAGAAAATACCCTTCTTTTGGAAAAGTGATTTTTAAAACATAAAATCTTCATAAAACTATTTATTTTTAAATTAAATATGAAGCCTTATAAAGAGAACCTAAAAATGTTATTAATTCCATTTATTTGAAACCACTTTGAAAATTTTAATTGAAATATTGTTTTATTTTGAAAACAATTTCCTTAATAACACATTGAAAACTAATAAAGAAAGGTTGGAAATGTTTTGAAAACCATTTATTTGAAAACAAAATTCAAAACATATAAATTATTAATTTAAGGAGAAAAAAATAAAATAATATTATATTTAAAATTAATGTATAATATAATATTTTAAAAATGTTTTTTTTAAACATGGTTTTTTGAAATTCATTACATCTGTCTCAATGAAGGAAAATTAAGACAATAACATTTTACTGATTTGGTAACTTTTAGAACATAAAACCCATGAAATAGAGATAATAAAAGGGATATCTAAACACCTATATATTTAGGTATAATATTCATAGAATATATTCAGGGGTAGTATATACACCACATAAAAGAAATTCATGGTGAATATGGCATAATTCTCAGAGAAATAAAAGAGAGAATACAAATCCCCTAACATTATGTCTAGAATCTCATCATACATGTTAAAACCTATAGTATAATTAATATATTATTATTATAAATCATAGAATGAATCTTATTATTATATATAATTCTATATAAGGATTTATATTACCCAATTATTAAGTCTTCCATGTTAAGGTTACGTTTTCGGTAGTATTTTATTTATTTCTCGTATATGTCGTGATTTGTTACATTTTAAGTCTTCATACATATATAATTTTTTAAAAATTGTAAAATGTGATATAAATATAATGTATATTAAGTATATAAGTATTAATAATTGTCTATGAAATATATAAATATGAAATAGAATACAGTAGTCATGGATATAACAACCCTTCTCTATATTTCATATTTAGACATTATTTATTACATAAACATGCACTTTATACAAACCAAGAGATCAATAGGTCTATTTTATTTGTGTATTAGGAACATTAAATGTCAACTTAAGACCTGAAATACAACATCTTAATGGAAAAATTATTTTACATGACCAAAACATTCCTTATAACTTAGCATTGCATGGGATAAGCTGAGGACAAACATAAGAAAAGGGCGATTTATAAATCGCAGTAAGGGAGTAAACAAGGAATAACATTTATAATACAATAAATGCTTATAAATATGAATATAAATGGAGAACATGAGAGACATGAGTATAAATTATTGTTGCAACGTGATTATCATAACATGGAAATGAGGCAATAACTCAAAACACTACATCATAAACATGAAGAAATTAGGTAAACCCATGTCACAAAATGGTGAAAAAATTATCTAAAAGGATTAAGGTAAACTGATATCCCATCATGATTTATTATGACACTAAAAATTATGCAATTTTTTGTAGTGATATCAGTTCCACCCTTTGTAATAATTTTAATCTGATGATTAAGTGTACCACATAGATCATATAATAATGATTCATTCAAAATAAACATGTATTACATGATCATGGATTGTGTAATTAATACTTCAAATTCATAATTCAACAGGTATATACTTATAATGGTTAATAACAATGATATAGTTATGGGGATGGTATTCCATACACAATGATATTGGCATGGAAAATTGTGGGGCAATTTTGGCAGAAAAACAGTTTTATTTGGCAATTCCTCAATTAGGTTGATGAGAGAGAAATGGGTCTCTCATCATTTATACATGGGATAGATAGTAATGGGATTATGTAATATAATATCACAACATGTGAAATGGGATTTAGAAGCATAATATAAAATAAGTTATTGAATGGAAATGAAAAAAGTGAAATCACTTACGGAATTTTGGCATTGTAACAGGTGTACTTAAAGGATCATGGGTGGATTAATGAGAGTGGACGGAATCTATAATTATTTATAAATAATATGGATAGTATGGAGAGTATGTATAAACATACCCCAATATACAAAATTTTAAATTAAAAGGCCTATCAAAAAAGGAGTTCTTGATAAATTAGGATAGTTGAATACCCCTTTCTTGAATGTGGGATCACAAAGGCTTAGGAGAGGAATCTTAGGTGATTTCGGGAGCCTTTTGGGGGCTATAGGGTGTAAGGGACGAGTTTTTTAATTCATAAAATAGCTATAGTTATGTGGGATGAGTGCTTGGGTGGGTTTATATAGGAAGGGTGAGAAATTCATTATTATTTGTGTTTTGGACCCTACACACTAAAATATTCAAAAATACAAACCATCCAATTGTTTTTCCCACGGTTTCTAGAAAATTAGAGCAGTAAACAATTATATATATATATAGGGGGTTGAATATATTAAAATATTTCCCTTGTTTATATGGAGGGGAGCCGCACTTCCTATGAAAATGATTTTAAATTCATAAAATATTTTATATATCATGGAGGATTCACTATGGATTTTCGAAATAAATCAAATAAATCTGAAATTAAATTATTTTAATGGACATAAATATATTTTTTTGATTATACATTTAACATTATCGTATTACATCACTATTGGGTAATTATTATTTAATAAAACACATTTTTTATTTATTATGTATTTAATTTTTATTCAAAAATTCAACGATCTTATAAAATTATAAAAAAAATTAGTTGGATGATTTTGAAAGCTGGATATGAAAACTAATATTCATTTTATCTAAATAATTTTCTAAATATGTGAATTTTTACTATTAAAGTAAAAATTGACATTTTTTGAAAATTCTTGGGTTTAGACCAAAAAGTGTTCTCAAACATAAAAATTTACATTTGACTTCCTAAAAATTATACAATAATTTATATTTAATAAAAGTAATTTAATAAAAATATTTTATTATAATAGTATTTAATTAAAAAAATCCATTAATTCTTAAAAATAAATTTCTTAATTGAATTTTATTATTGAAAAAAAATACTCTTAATGGTTTAAAAATTCATTTACAAAGAAACAATAATAAAGTTAAAGTATATACATTTTTCTATACAAAAAATTATATACATACTCATAATTCTATAGTCTTGTTAATCATCCATTTAATACACCATAATGTAGCCCAAGAGAAATGTTTGTGACGGTTGGGATTTTAGGGGGATGTTCGGTAAACATGGTTTGGGTTGTTATCTCGATATGCTTTAAATTCTCCCGTAAATGTTTTCTCCCATACCTAAGTTGTTGGATCTATGCATGGAATTGGTTAAGAAATAACCATAGTAATATTATATCCCTTAGAATCTCTGATAAATGGGCTACATAGGGTGTCATCTTATTGGATAGGTCCATCACTTCATTTGTCTATGTCAAAAGGGTTTGTTAAGACCCTATATTTATAGTTGTCATGTTCTCACTGTTCAATGGATATATTATTAAAGGTAATAGTGCTTAACGGAAATTTAAATTCAATTGGAAAAAAGAGTTCATGTGTCTTATATAATCATATTATATTTAATGAAATGGTATTTAATTCACAAATGCTCGGGTCGTTATAGTGGAGATGGTAGGTCATACATACTCTTGAGTATTGTTTCTGTTTCATTATCATATTGAAACAAAGTAACAAGAAGAAACATATTTATATATATATATCATAATTCCAATATAATAATTATTTCACATATATTATACATGTTCAATTAACCCATCCTAAATACATTCCATGTAAGAGATTAATGAATCACATCTCTTTGAGGGGGCAGTAGTCCACACATCCCGAAACGAAATTATCATTCTTACACAAAATGGAAAGCATGAAATTATATTTTATATAATAAATAAATAATCATAAATACATCATAAAAAACATATATAACATATTAATATATAGTTTATATAATAACTACCTAACATTAGAGCTGGTAAAGGATAATACAACATCGTTTTGTGAGACATTAGTTCTCTATACAAAAGAACGGTAAGTTCATTACCCATTACATGGAAGTGTTAATAAGTGAAGGAAAAAAAGTATAGTGAAAAAATATAATTCTATTTATTATGATAGTGTTAATATATAATCAAGGAATAATTATAATTTATGTGGTAGAGAATAAAAATGAAAGAAAGGATCTTGAGAAAGGATGAAACCTCTTATTTGGGTAACAACATTTACTATTCTCGAAAGGGCTTCCATGATTTGATTTTTTCCCAAAGTGAGGTTTTAAAAAGGTAATGGATGTTGGGGGATTATTTGAGTAGTGTTTTGGAATGAAAAATTTATTCAGTGGTGTGAATAAGTGGGAGGAGTGAGTGCCATTTTATAGTAGATGTGTAGTGGTATTCTTAAAAATTTTTTATAAAGGACTTCCATCCACTTTTTGATGATGAATATTTGCTCCAATAATGTTCAAATTCATCAAATGAAAGTATAGGGTCGAAATATGGATAGAAAATGGATTTTTGAATATTTTCATGGTCAGTTTGGACATTAAGTGTAAGGTTTAGTCCCCTGTTAAGATACTTTTTATCATAATAATTTAAATTAATATTAATCACCTACCCTAACATTTTTCAAAAAAAATTAGAACTCATTAGAAATTAAAAATAATTCTAATTCCTAATACAGAATCAATTTTCCAAAATTGTATTCATCGATGTGATAGAAATTAATTTATTATTAATCCTATAGATAAGTCCTGACATCAGGTTTTTTGACGATTTTTTTTACATGTTTGGGATGTTTTGATTTTCAATTTAAATGTGAAATTGGGTACAATGAAATAAATTGGATTAATTTCTAAAAATTTATTTCATTTCAATTTAAGAATAAAATAAAATATTTTTTACTATATAAATAAATTATATGGAAAAGTGGTACTGATATAAAATTCAGTATTTTTCACTATTCATCTTGAAATGTGGTTTTTCAGAATATTCAATAAAATTCACACTATAATAAATTTAAAATTATTAATTTAAAAATTATATTTTTTATCTAGTTAAATTAAAATATGTGTTTAAAATTAAATTTATTATTTTTCATAAAATGACATAAGAACAATTCCTTTAAGAAAATTGCAATTTAAAACATATAAAGGCTTCACTAAAATTTAATATCTTATTATAAATATGTTTTATTTATATAAAATTATTCTAAATAATATTTAAAAATTATTTATTAGTATTCATATTACTATGTTTAACATCATTTTTACAACTATATCGTTGAAATAATTATAATAAAAAAATGTTTTTTCGTAGAAACACGGTGTTGCATGTAATGAACGCCATGTTAGTGGTGTGTATTCCATAAGGATAAAATGGTGTAGCATACAAATAATGTTTTACATAGTGCATTATTAATTTAAATACAACAAAAAGTTTATTTATTCAAAACAATTCAGAAAAACTTCTTGTGTCACTTCCTACCCCCATTAAAATGAATTTTTCACTCAAAATTCATCATTCTGAAACAAAAAATGTAGATATTTATACCACATCATATCTTAAATATCCCATGTATCTTCCCCTAACTATTTATTTCTCCACATAACATTCACCATGTATGTAGTCTAGTTTTGTAGAACTTTCTCTATACGATCTATAATGTCAACTTTTTTCCCTTGTAAGAGAGATCCTTCTCTAGGGGTATGGCCTATGACTTTTGAATGTGAGGAGGGTCGTAAATGTACTTCCTTAAGACAGATACATGGAACACATCAGTGAGTTGAGAAATATTTTGAGTATTTTCTAAGAAATATTTTATCATTTTGATATGATCAAGAATCTAAAATTGAATGGTATATATAGGTCATAGTTTCCCTCTCTTCCCAAACCTCATAAAATTATTCTGTTGTGAGATTCATAGATGAAATTAATCACCCAAATGGAATTTTAGATCATAATAAAGGATATTAGAATAATTTTTATGTCGTCTTTGTGCATCCTTTATATAAATCTAAATGGTTCTAACTTTCTCATTCATTTCTTCAGCTATCTCTGGTCCCAATAGCTTTATTTCTCTAACTTCATCCTAGAACATTGGGATATAAATGTATTCCCATATATGGATTCATAAAGAACTATATGAATTCATTAGTGAAATCAATTATTGTAAGAAAATAAGCTAGACGATGTTGTTGATCCCAACCACATTTGAAATCCAACGAATATGATCTATGAAAATCTTCTAGGGTTTTAACTATTCATTCAGACTGACCATCATTCTATGTATGATAAGCAGTGCTAAAACTCAATTATATATCAATTCCTTGAATAGGACTTAACCCAATAATTGAGGTGAACTTTATATCCCATTAAGATTCAATGTAAAGTGGTACACTATGAATCCTTAGGACTTCCTTAGTTTATATGCTAGAATTAGCATCTAGAGAGAATTATTATCTGATAGAAATTAATTGTGATAACATAGTCTGTTGATTGGATACCACCAATATTACATTAAAACCTTTAGATGTTTTGGGGTGTCCAATGAAAAAATCCATAGTGATATTCTCCTATTTCCATTCTCGTACGGCCAATGGACGCAACATCCCTTTTGACTTTTTTATTTCTTCTATAACGTGTTATCATACCAAGAACGGAGATACAAGATCTGTGATATCCCTATTCATGTAATACCGCAATAATTATTCCTTATATACATATTCATACTCCCATGGGGTATAAAAAATGAGGAACTATGAGCTTTATCTAACATTTCCTTCTTCAAAACTGATATGGAAGGAATACATTCACAGTTCCTGAACCATATCATTTCATCCCAACTAAGGTCAAACTCCAGAGTATTTCTAACCCTTTTTCAGGTATACATATTCTTTCTACACATCTTTAGTATTCACATTGATAGAGGATTGAACATTCAATTGAGAAAGTGAAATATCTCCCCATACTTCATGATTTCTAGATCTGACCTCTGAAAATCCAAAAATATTGGATATTTTGTGATCCTCATCATCGATAATCTAGCATGATCCTTTAGAATCAAAGCGTCAAACACCTTATTTACATTCCTAGGGTGGTAATGTATCGAGTTGTCATAATCCTTTATCCACTCTAACCATCTTCTCTGGTGCTTGTTCATTGCTTTCTGTGTGAATATATTGTTTAGAATTCTATGAATAATATATAAATCAGAATTTTTTTCATATTGATTAATCCAGTGTATATTTATGAAAAAAATTACAAATACTAACACAAAAACATTAGTTAATTAATATTTCTTGAGGATATTAAATGATCATGAAGAATAAGTCATAATCATGTTATTATGCATAATAACACATACCAATCCCTTCTTGGATGAATCACTATATATTACAAAACCTTCTCTACTATAGGGTAATGTAAGAACATGTGCGTGAACCAAAATTATCTTTAGTTCCATGAAATTCTCCTCACATTAATCTATCTAGAAAAACATGGAACCCTTATTTGTTATGACGGTCATATGTTATGAAAGTCATGATAAATTCTCCATAAAATTTCTATAGTATCCAGAAAATCCAGTATAACTATAGATGTCAGTCACGGTGATTAGTTTAGTCCATCATTCAATATCCTTAATTTTTATGGATCGAGTATTATACCATATCTTATGATTATATTACCAAAAAAATAACACTTTTATAGAAAAAAGTTAACACTTTTTAAATTTTTCATATATGTTGTCCTTCCTCGTAGTATTTAGATTAATTCTAAAGTGGTATTCAAGCTCTATCATACTCATCAAATACATAAGAATACCATCTATAAAGGCTACCACAAACTAATTGAGGTAATCTCTAAAGACTATATTAATCAAATCCTTAATGTTAGAATAGGTATTAGTAAGAACAAAAGGAATCACTACATATTCATAGTGTCCATACCACATAAAATGTCGTCTTGGGTATATCATATTTCTTGACCCTCAATTGATGATATCTTGAATGAAGGTCAATCTTGGAAAAGAATTAATCTCCACAAAATTGATCAAACAAGTCATAAATATGGGGAAGATGATACTAGTTATTTATTTTGATCTTGTTAAACTCTATATAGTCATTGAATTGTCACATTGTTCCTTATTTTATTTTTATGAAGAGAACATATTCACTCTATGGTGAAACACATGGATGAATGAATCCCTTATCAAGGATTTCATAGATTTTATTCTATAATTCAATCATCTTAATTGGGTCCATTCTCTATGGAGTCTATAAAATTTGAGTGAAACTAGGATTGATGTCTATCGAGAATATGACATGATGTTTTTCTGGATGGCTAAAATACTTTCTACACACACATCCGAAAATTCTAAAATGATATTCATATCATCGAATCTGAGTTTCTTCCCAAATATTTGAGAACTACACACCTTATGAATGGTAATTAATACCCATAAACTGGATTTAATTACCATAGGATGTTCATAAATATTGTCACATTGATGGATGATCATATATTTGTTTAAAATTTCAAATGTAACTTCCTTTCTTCAACAATTTATGTGTTATTTATGCTGATAAAGAAAATCCATTCCTAAGATGATATCAAATTCAACCAATGGAATGATGAAAAGATTTTCAGGATGTAAATTTTGACAAACATAAATTATAGAGGAATCATAGACTTTAGTTGTAATCATCATACCAGTTGAGGGTTTCACTACTAATTCCACATCTAATATTTTGGGTGGAATCTTAATACCCTTAGAAAATTATTTCAATATTAAAGAGTGGGTAGATTTAGAATCAAATATGAAATTATATATTCTAGGTTGGATTGTATATGTACTTATCAACATGTCGATATCACACCCCTCATCCAAAATAGTGATCACACGAGATTTCCCCTTATACATCAGTTTAAGAAGTCTCTTTCATCAACCATCATCACCAACTCTTGCATTTGGGAACTAGTGAGTATAATTCCTATCTTCCATGCAGAGGAAGCATTGATGTGTGGGAAGTGGATTCCGTGTATCTTTTCCACTATTTATATTGATTGACAACTTCTTCCAATGCTAATCAATTTCATAATGTCCTTCCCTTCCATACTTAAAACACTTATTATACCCCATAGAATAATATCTTCCATATTTATTTCCACAAATCTATCATAATGGAAGGATAATATTCTTCACTTTATGGTTTTTATATTTTTCTTTAAACTCTATTTTCATTTTATTATAAAAAATTGGATTTTTATATAAATATAACCTTTGTTTCATCTTTGATTTCATTAAAACAAAATGTATCCATCATTACTTAGGTATATTATGACCAAATCCATTATGAGACTTGGCATTAATCATCTAATGAACTAGTCAACATTACTTTTAGATTAGATGATAATAACATAAGCACACCCAGCAAGTCTTGTTAAATTAACCTTATAGGTACTAAATGATTTATCATCCTTTTTCTTCAATTCAAGTAACTCTATTTAAGCCTTACTACAAAGTACTTATAAGGAAGTACTTATTGGGTTAATAAAATTGACCCAATGAATGGATTGAATTTCATATTTCTGCCTTGTCTTCTGGATTACACTCCACCACTTTTCTATTTCACCTTTTAACTGATATATAAAAAGAATAAATTTCTCATTATATGAACATTGGGTAATGGAGAATATCTTTTCAGTGTTAATGATCTATATTTCAACAAAAAGTTAATTAGTGGACACTCTAAATGATGGTTGACATCACCTCATTAAAGACATTATATAATGTTGTTCCCTCTTTTTATTGTTTAGAAGATCATCAGGATTCATAGTTTTAGGATGCTTTGTGATCATATCAATGAGGGTTTTCATTCCAGCTCCAATAGAATTAAGATGCCCGGGATCAAAATACATTGTTTGTCACACACACCATTAATGTAGTTCCTTCAGGATCCATCCATTGACTAAACCCAAAAAGAATAAAGTAAGAAACATTTTCCTAGTGAGGTACCACATAATCATGAACACCCAATTATAGGATATCTAAATTATTACACCATCATTAATCTGTGAAACATTATGTTTTTTCTAGGTTATTCATAGACAACATATTTCTAATTTCTTCCAGATCGTTCATAGAGATGCCGTCAATTCCCAAATCATATCCCCCGGAAGTATCAAACTTAGTGCATAGAAAGAACCATTTTCGTATACCTATTTATGGTTGAGTCAGGCCCAACACAACTTATCAATGTTGTACATCTAGGTACATTTATGCAATAACCACATCCACATGTAGTATCCATACATGGATCTATTTTTGGAAACCACTCACTCTATCGTTTACCAAAATTCTAGGATGTTTTCATATACTTTTTCTTAAAGTTAGACTTATACTTAAGCATAAATTTAGTGTTCTCACAATGGGTATTTCATCATAGTTTCCAAAGGATAACTCAAATTTTTCTCTGATACCACTTATAATGACTCTCTCTATTAATATAGTATCATTACATAAATTTTGTGTCACACTTAATAAATTTCACAAAAAAATTCCAAAATACCATATTAACCTAGTGCCTTGATAACATTGATCCATAAAAATTGGAACAAAAGTTAGCTATATTATCTATCATTATGTTCTACATGATTAGAAACCTTATATGATACCTCATAATTAATAAATATCTTCACAACATGGGAAAGGAATCATAAAAAGGGGTGAGCTTAGATTTTTATTATGAGTAAAGAGAGGATATATGTAATGTGAAAAACCAAATCTGGTTTTCATCAAACCAAAACCCAACTAGGTCCATGGCAAGGCCCTAACGGTGTTTATGATCCCTGGGGGAAGACACATGTGCCTGAGTATCAAAAATAAAATTTGGGAATGATTTACCTGAATAAATAAATTTAAAACAACCATCAAAATAAATGAATCCCAAACTAGAAGTCGCAACAAAACAATCCTATAACCAAAATAGATTTTGAGTTACATTGGTAAACCAAAAACCTAAATCGCCGAAACCATTAGGTAGGGTTAAAAAAACGAACTCAAAAACCACTACCTGGTGATAGGATACAACCCTCAAGACAACTCCACAATGCAGCGCTAAGGAGTCATCTCACAACCTGAACCATCACTCCCAAAAGCCTTACCTTTACATGAATCAGACAAAACCAAATTTCAAATACACCCAATGGTGTAAGTATGGTGTGAGTGAACACCCAAAAATATTACACAATGAAAATACTACTCATTAAATATTAAATAAAAAATAAATTAGTAGGTTTATCTGATGAATTTAAAGAAATTCTTAAATAATTTTAATGAAAATCGGTATAGGGATAAATTTTTTAATGGAAACAACCTAAGTTAATACACACACACATATACTTTTATGATAACCAAAATGCCAGACTATGTGTAGATGGTGATTATAATGTAAACAAAGAGAAAAAAAATATAGTGAAGGACTTATTGATACAAGTGAAAAATGGGACCACAGAACATCGTGTCTCGGTGAAAAGTGGTGTAGGAACCATACCAATAGGGGTTCTCATGAACAATCCACTATTATAGAACACAACCATAATCTAGTGGTCTCTAAACATCATCCAAATTTTTAGTTAATGTGGTAGTTTTGAGTCTAGCTAATTGAAACTAGGTCGATGCTACTTCTGTGTCACCAGCTCACTAGTCCTAATCCTCTCACCAAGTATTCAGGCTTCTCACTAGTGCTCAATAGGTTTCAAGTCCACGTCACATGTCAACTTCAAATAATCAAAAAAATCATGGCAGTACTAATCCCCAACACAACACCCGCACACCTAAGAGATTCCAGAAAGCTAATCAGAATCACCCACACAACCAATTAAAACATATGAGCACTCGAATAAAAACTTTTCATAGTCAAACTAACAACAAAAAATTATTAAATTGTTTAAATATATGTCGCATGATTTTAAATAGAAAAAATATTAACTCAGTTCAATTAAATCTATTTTTTATTCATAACAATAATATCATAAAACATATAAATTTTTTATGATCAAATTTTAAAGAGAATAACATGACTTTACACACAAAACCAACCCAACACTCTTTCATGCCCAAATGCAATCAATGCCACCTCAGGAATCAAACTGCACCACTTACCCCCATTAATAAACTAACAACAAATTTAATAAAATATTTATAAACAACTCAACATTGATTTTTTTCAACAAAGTGCACACATATATCACATAACCATGATACTAAAAAAATAAAATGTACTCTAAATCACAACAGAACCAAAATCACAGTGAAAAAATAAATAAATATACTATATTAATTAAACACACAACTTAATTCGTTAAACAAAAGATATGAATGGAATCAACTACCTCGGTATAGGAAAAACATCTGAAAATTGGTGTGAATCCCTCATCGCAATACAATCACCCCACCCATAGGGTAATGGGGAGGGCTGTAGGGGTTGCATCATGATGAAAAATCTGGTCAGAAGGGTGGGGTGTTGTGGGTCTAAGAGGTGTGAGGAAATGAGGGTGACGCGTTATGATGCGATGTGGATGGGGTGGTGCGCTGTGAGTTTCTAGATAGAAGTTCATTCCAATTGGTTGTCTTACAAGAGGGAATAACGAGCACCAGCTTGGGTTCAGAGGGTGGGGTGCGACGTGAACCAGAGGGGAAGGCGGAAGCCACTGCATGACTGAAGAAAGAGTGCGGGAGGATAAAGAGTGGGAAAAAAAGAACATAAAAAAACAAAAACAAAAAAAATTAAATAAAACCTAAAAAACTCTAAACTACCATAAAATAATAATAATAATTATATTAGTGGTAAAATATATTATTTTAAAAAAATTATAATAATAAATTAATAATATTTGTTGCATAATTAAAATATTAACGAAACTAATTATAATAGTAATAATGTTAATAATAACATGTTGATAATTTTATAACCATTACAATAATTTAATAATATCTACCTAATTAAAATATTAACTCAAACAACAACAACAACAACAACAAAAACAATAATAATAAAAATCCAAATATTATTATTATCGTCCGTACGGGGTAAATGTCCTTTTGGAACGGGTTTTTGGTGACGAGAATTAATCCCGTCGCAAAAAGTCTCACACGGAGGTCATTTGCGACAGGGGGTTAAAACCATCGCAAAAAAACCTATTATTTGCAACGATATTTAGGGTCATGTTGCAAACGGTAATGCGCGGTTGGGCGCGGGGTGTGCACCAAACCGTAGGAAGGTTATTTACAATGAGAAAATCTCCCCGTCACAAATTCTAGCAGGGGTAAATGTATTTTTGCGACAGGATCTTGGATCGTCTCAAAAAGTGTGTTAGTAAGACACTTTTTTGTGATGGGTCCTATCTCAAATACCGGTGGTGGTAAATGGTCTTTTGCGATAGATCTTGGCCAATCACAAAAAGTGTGTTAGTAGGAAACTTTTTGCGATGGTTCCCATCGCAAATACCTTTTTAACCACCGATAGCAATTAATGAGGGAAAAGGTTTTTGTGATGGGGATCCCGTCACAAATAGTTTTGCCATAACTAATCTAACCTATATATTCCCCCCTCTATTTTTCTTTCTCAATCCCTCAATTCGTATTTCCAATCTCTCTCTAAACTCTATTTTTTGAGTGGAAATTTCTCTTAGTTAGTTTTTTTACGGAGAAGTTGTGATGTCATTTAAATCAATAAGAGATCAAGTTTAATGGTATTTATGTTTTATTTAATTTATTATTAATTTTATTTTTTTTATTATAAATTTAAATATTACTGTTACATGTAATTATAATTTAGTAGTAATTACATGTAATTAGTAATTAGTAGTTGTAAATTGTAGTTATTAATACAAATTAATGTTAATTAGTAATAAATATGAATAATTAGTAATAAATAGGAATAATTACTAATAAGTAGGTATAAATTGGAATAATAGAAACAATTAAGAATAAAAAGAAAAAAATAGAAATAATTAATAATAATTAGTAATAAATAAGAATAATTAGGAATAATTAGGAATAATTAGGAATAATTTGTAATAATTTGTTATGGTTATGAATAATTAGAAATAATTATGAGTAATTAGTAGAAAAATAGGAATAATTAGTAATAAAAAGAAATAATTAGTAATAAATATGAATAATTAGTAATAAATTGGAATAAATAATAATAATTAGGAATAAATAGAATTAAATAGCATTAAAAAAGAATAATTCGTAAAAAATAAAAATAATTAGGAAGAATTAATAATAATTAGGAATAATTAGTAATAATTAAGAATAATTTGTAATAATTAGGAAAAATTAGTAATGAATAGGAATAATTACGAAAAAATTAGTATTAATTATTAATAATTAAGAATAATTAGTAATAATTAAGAATAATTAGTAATAAATAGTAATAATTAGAAATAATTAATAATAATTAGTAATAATGAATAATAATTAGGAATAATTAGTAATAAATCAGAATAATTACTAATAATTAGTAATAATTAGTAATAATTAAGAGTAATTAGTAATAAATAAGAGTAAATATGAATAATTAGTAATAATTAGGAATAATTATGAATAATTGGTAATAATTAGTAATAATTAGGAATAAATAGGTTTAGTTAGGAATAATTAGTAATAAGAGAGGTATATTGTGTTCATGGATGGCGCTCGAAGCTCTCGAAGGCGATAACGTTGAAAACCCTAATCGGGCCGTTGATGTTGGGATTCCCAGGGAGAAAGAGGTGATGAATCCTGGCGATGAAGATCGAATTGGTCACTCTGATCTCTTCAGTCTGTGTGCGAAGCACAAGTCTGAGAAAGCAGCGGATAAGGATCCCTCTGAACACGGCAAAAGTTTCGCGGATGTGGTTATGCGGGCTAGAGGCCTATCGTTCCTAGACTGCGAATCGTCTGGCTCGGGTAGAGTTATAAGGAAAGTCTGTATTGCTCATGTGGCAGCTAATCAGGATGCTGTTGAAGAGCATGTTAAGCTGTGCAAGTTTTCAATCATTGCCTGTGTCATAATCCCAAAGGGTGTCCGGCCCTGGAAGTTCCATGATCTTACAAACAGGCTGGTGGAGTTATGGGGATTCAGCGACTGGAAGATGACATCAATGGGAAGGGGATTCTATCATGTGGTCTTTCCCTCTGATGACTGCAAAAGGTGTGCGTGGAGCTTGGGGTCGCTTCCGTTGCATCCTGGATTTCTGCAGATCCATGAATGGGATAGGAATTTTTACCCCAATATGGTCAAAAACACCTTTACCCAGGTATGGATACGATTTCATAATCTTAGTTGGCTTTATTGGCATCCACAATTGTTATGGGATATTGCCTCTTCTGTTGGTAATCCAATCCGGTTAGATAAACAAACTTATAATCCTAGCTTTGGCCATTATGCTAGGATTCTTGTTGAGGTTGATATGTCTATGGTTTTAGTGTAAGAAGTGGTCTTCACTACTAGGGATGATAGTATTAACCTGGAAATAAGTTATGAAAGAAAGCCAAAATTCTGTTCTAACTGCCACAATTTTGGGCATGTTCTCTCTGATTGCAACTTTAACAAAATCTGCTCTAATTGTAACATTGGAGGACACGATTCTGTAAATTGTCGAAAAATGACAAATAAAAATGGAGCCCTGAGGGCTGACCGTAATGCACAGGCCCTTGTTGAGAAGGCTAATCAACCTAATCAGCCTGGAAAAGTGATTGTTGCTGGCCCTTTGGATTTTGTTGATGCTGCTACTGCTGATGTGCCCATTGATGAGAATGCAGAGGATAGGCAGGACTATGAGGTGGGTCCTGAACAAGATGTTGATGATTCCAAATAGTCTGAGAATGAAAAGGGACCTGTGAAGACTAGCTGTAATGCACAGGCTTCCCCTTTGGAAACTGTTTCTGAACCAGCTGCTGATAAGGACAAGGTGTACACCTTTGCAGTGGACAAACATGATTTTGTGGTGGATTCTGAACAAGAATTGACTGATCCCAGTAAGGGAAGCTCACAGGATGAGGTTATAACATGTGAGGAAGTCCAGACTCTTCATATGGTTCCTATGGATCCCCTTCTTAGGTCCAATGAGAGTCTGGAAAGACAGTCATTACCCATTGTTGAGGCTCCTGGCTTCCAGGTCAATAACCCAGTTGTTATGGGACCCCAAGAAGATGTGTTGGCATGCCTCCCTGCTGAGGCAGCAGGAGAGTTTTCACAAACACATCCATCTAAGGTTTCTAAAAGTAATCTACCCCCTACTCTCACTATACCTATTGAATCTGGGAATAGGTTTAGTACCCTTTCTGATGACAATTCTGAAGCCTCCTTGGATGAGAAGGTTTTCAACACTGAAATGGATGACAGAAAACCTCATTCTGAGGAATGTCTCACTTCAAGTTATACTGGACCCTGTACTAGGCAGAGGTCCTCCAAACAATGAAGATTGTCTTTTGGAACTGTCAGGGTCTTGGGAATTCTCCCACGGTCAGGACTCTGAAGCACTTTATCATGACCAATAAACCCATGTTTCTGGGCATTGCTGAACCAAGGCTTAAATGTGAAAGTTGGATGGATTTTAATTGGAATGCTTTGGGGTATTCCCTTATCTCAAATACTCATTTGGTGAATGATAGTGAATCCTTATGGGTGCTCAAACATAATAGTGTCACTATTGATCTTCTCAAAATGACCAGCAGTCAGTAACTATTTTCTGTTGTATTAACTCTAATTCAGTGTGTGTAACCTTTGTTTATGATTTCAATCAATATATTAGAAGGAGATATTTATGGAGTATGCTGACCACCATTTCTGAGAGTTTGTCCACCAGATGGATCCTTCTTGGTGATTTCAATGCCATTCTGAGGCCTGAGGAGAAAACTGGACAGAACTTTTGCAGGGCGTCAGCTAGGGATTTTTCTTCTTCCATCGATCGTTGTAGGTTGCATGAAATTCCCATCTCTGGTTCAGAGTTCACATGGTTCAGGCACACTATTAATGGGAGGCCAGCTAGCAAATTAGATCTGTTCTTTGTTCAATTGGATGAAAGGAATGATATGATGGAAATCTCTGGCATGACCCTTCCCAGAACTCATTCTGATCAGAATCCCATTCAAATTGATCCTTGCTTTTCTAATCTGAGATCATCACCTCTACCCTTTAAATTCAACAATGCCTGGTTGGTTGTGCCAGGCTGTAGGGAGGTTATTTTGGAGGCTTGGTAGTCTAATACGAATGGCAGTTTTTTGCACAGATTATCTTACAAACTGAAAGCTGTGAAATCTAGGCTCAAGAATTAGAGTAGAATTTCTTTTTCAAGCATTGAAAAAGATATCAAGGAGGCTGAATCTCGTCTGTTAGGCTGTCAGCAGATGAATCTGCTTCAAGATTCTCCTTCTTCAGAGGAAATTCAAGCTGCTGCAAACTTGGATAAACTCTTAGTCCTAAAGGAGAATCTGGATCATAATCAGTTGAATGTTAAATGGCTCAAGGATGGAGACAGAAATTCCAGATTGTTTCATTGCTTGAACATGGAGAAGAAGGCTAGTTGGACTCTCAAGGACTTATGAATTGATGATGATTTGTTTACATCTGAAAATGAAATTGTCAATGCTGTCACATCTTACTTTGAGCAGCTTTATTCTGAATCTGATGGAAGCAGCTCAAGCAGAATTCTAAATTGTATTGATTCCAGTGTTGATGAGAGTCAGAATAAACAGCTTTCTGAAGCTCCTACTGTAAAGGAAATTCATTCTGCTCTTTTTTCCTTAAACAATAATAGTGTGGCTGGCCCTGATGGCTTCACAAATAAATTTTTTATGTTCTACTGGGATATTATTCATGCAGATCTTATCAATGATGTGATAGAATTCTTTCATCGTTCCTTCTTGCCATTTGGGATGAACTCCAATTTTATTACGTTAATTCCTAAGAAAGATAATTCCATGGATATCAAAGACTTTAGGCCCGTAGCCATTGGGAACACGATCCCTAAGTTAATCAGAAAGATTATGGCCATTCGGCTTGGCGAAGTGGCTAAAAACATTATTACTAACAATCAGTTTGGGTTTGTACCTGGGATAAACATTCAAAAAATCTTGTTTACTGCGTCTGAATGTGTCAATATTATGAAAGGTAAGGTTCCCAATGGTAATATGTCTATAAATATTGACATTTCAAATGCTTTTGATAAAATAAGGTGGGAGTTTATCTTCAATATCCTTAGGATGCATGGTTTTTCAGAGAAATTCATTTGCTTGATTTTTTCTATTTTGGAAAGTGCCAGGCATTCTATTCTTATCAATGGATCCCCTAGGGGTTTCCTAAAATGCACTAGAGGGGTCAGGCAAGGTGATCCCTTATCTGGGATTCTTTTTGCGATAGCTGAAGACTACTTAACTGTCTGCCTACATGACCTTTTCAAAAGTGGGATTTATCACAAAATGAGGGCAGGAAGGAATTCTTTTGCTCCTTCACATCTCTTTTATGCAGATGACATCCTTCTTTTCTGTGAGGCTGACAGGAAGAGTATTTCCTCCATTAAGATGATTTTCTCTCATTATGAAGATGTTTCAGGTCAGGAAATCAGCTGGAAGAAATCCTTTGTTATCTTTCGTCAAGGTATTAGCAACTTGAAGCAGAGCAGGATTGAAAGAAGGCTTGGGGTTAAGAAAGGCACATTACCCTTTCATTATATTGGAATCCCTCTATTTTGGGGAAGGTTAAACCATGCACATCTTGAAGGTATTGTTCTGAAAATCATCAGACAACTGGAAAGCTGGAAAGGAAAAGCTATGTCCCAGGATGGGAGAATCTGTCTCGTTAATTCTATTATTACCTCTATGTTTGTCTACTCATTCTCTGTCTATAGACGGCCAGCAGCTCTCCTCAAGGAGTTGAGTGGCCAGATTTGAAATTTTATATGGACTGGCTCTGTCCAGCAGAAAAAACTTGTCACTGTTGCATGGAAAAAGTGCATTAAGCCCATCAAGATGGGAGGAATAGGAATTAAGGATATCAGAGTATTTAATAGTGCTCTCATCCAGAATTTTGTTTGGAAACATATTGCAATGCCTGACATCTCAATGGAATTCTTGATTGACATATTTCTTTCCAGATTACAGAAAGTGAAGTGTCTTTATCTCAAATCTCGGGTATGTCCCTCAATAAGGTCTGCCTTTTCCAGTCTTATGTTTCACTCAAAATGGATTGTAATTCATGGCTCTCATCTCAACTGCTGGAGTACTTCATGGTTGTCCTCTCACCTCAATGAACATGTTTCAGTTTCAGGATCCGTTACGCAACTGTCTATTGCTGATTTACATGATCATACGGCTGCTATTAACCTCATTCCAGAACATTTTAGGCTGGAAATTGCAGATTACATTTATGTGGATGTTGATATCATTGTTTGGAAACCTCCACTTACTGGTTGTTTTTCTACTCGGGATTGCTATAACTTGCAGGTTGGTTTGTTTAATGCTTTGCCCGCATGGATTGAAGGCATACGAAGGCCTTTTATACCGCCCAGTGACCTGCTGCTTCTCTGGAGGATTTGGCAGAACAAGTTTCCCCTCCAAAGCACGCTACAGCGAAAAGGATTCAGCCTTGCTTCGGTATGCCAGTTTTGTTTCAGAAGTGATGAGACTTTGATTCACACTTTCATCCACTGCCAATTTGCTTCTCGGCTTTGGGAGCATGTGCAGTTGGCTTTCCATTGCTCCCTTAATACTTTCTCTGTTGATTCCTTGCTTATGTCGTCCTTCAAAACTGGTTCTAGCGAGCAAGTTAATTCATTGCTCCTCTCGGTTGTTGTCTCGATTTTCTCATTTTTCTGGAAATCTCGGAACAACATTGTGTTTAATAACATCAGGACCACTTTCAGAGATGGTGTTCTGCTGATGCATCGAGCCACTATATTTGCCTCGACAATTCAAACTGCCTTCATACATAATGATGTATCTGACTTTGTTCTCTTGAGAGCTCTTGGTGTTCGTGGCAGGGAACGGAAGCCCCGAATGGTAATGTTTATCCGATGGATCCTACCTATCCGTGAATGGTTGAACGTGAATGTTTATGGGGTGGCCTCTGGCGCACCAGGTCCTGCTGGCTTTGGAGGGGTCTTCAGAACTCATCGGGGCTTCGTTAAAGGCTGTTTCTTCCATTATGTTGGACATGCTCAGGCAATTGAGGTAGAACATTGGGCGATGATCAAAGCGATCAGGTATGTTGTCCATTATGGTTGGTATAGAATTTGTCTAGAGTCGGACTCTGCTGTTGCTGTGAAGATTTTGAAAGATTGGTCTCGGAATGTTCCCTGAAGAATGATGTCCTCCTGGATTTCCTTCCTTAAACATGCTGAACAGCTTTGCTTGGATGTCTCTCATGTCTACCGGGAAGCAAACCAAGTCGCTGATGTTCTCTTGAAGAGAGCCATTACAGAAGCTAGCTCCAGTTGTTCTTTTACCTTACCTCCCTATTGTGACTCCTTGGTCTGCAGGGACAGGGATGGTGTCTTATATTCTTGGTTTTGCAAGAGTCCCTGTATTTGAGCTTCTTTGTACTGTTTATTTCTTTTTTTTGTTATAATATTTTGTTGGGAGCAGGCCTCTTGGTTGTCTCTCAGACCTTCTGGCTAATTAGTAATAATTAGAAATAAATTTCTATAATAAGGAATAATTAGGTATAATTATGAATAAATTAGAATAATTATGAATAAATAGAAATAAATAGGAAAAAATATGTATAATTATCAATAAATATGAATAAATATTAATAAATATTAATAATTAGTAATAAATAGGAATAACTAGAAATAATTTGGAATAATTAGTAATAATTAGTAATAATTAGGAATAATATGGATTAATTAAGAAAAATTAACAATCACTAAGAATAATTAGTAATAATTAGGAATAATTATGAATAATTTGGAATAACATGGAATAATTAGGAATAATTAGGAATAATTATGAATAACTCGGAATTATTAAAAATAATTAAAAATAAATAAAAATAATTAGAAATAATTAGAAATAATTAGCAGTAATTAACAATAATTAAAAATAATTAGCAATAAATAGAAATAAATATCAATAAATAAGAATAAATTGGAATAAATAGGAATAAATAAGAATAAATAGGAATAAATATGAATAAATAAGAATAAATTGGAATAAATAGGAATATATAACAACAATTAGAAATACTTAGAAATAATTCGGAATAATTAGCAATAATTAGGAACACTTAGCAATAATTAGGATGAATTAGAAATAATTAGAGGGAATTAGCAACAATTGGCAATACTTAGCAACAATTAGGAAAATTTTGATACAATTAGAAGCATTTAGAAACAATTAGGAAAAATTTCCAACAATTTTTTTGAAAATCAATTTTAATAAATATTAATAATATCTAATATCTTGGTACAATTTCCAGTGGATTGATGAAACTTCTTTTACTCGATGAATATTCTCCTTTCAACATTCACTAACTCAAAACTTAATGAAAAGTATGCTTCTGTGTATGAATATCCAATCTCAATGCATGAGTTTGAACATGCATTCATTGGGCCACATTTTTTATAAAATGATCTAATGGTGACAGTTGCAAGAAGATGATTCATCGATAAAAGGGGGCTCTTTTGTCTGATAGCTCATTTACTTGAAACTATCTCACATAGAAATCAGAATGAGAAATTTGCTCAGAGGTACACATAATCATTCTCGTATCATGAGAATGAATATACATACCTCTAAGGAGATTCTACATTGTGATTTCTGTGAGATAAAGTTTCATGTAAATGTGTCATCGGACAAAAGAGTAACCATCAATCCATTGGAAATTGTGTTGCCCATAAATAATGGTAATTATTAATAAGTAGTTGTAATTATTTATCCTTTTTTTAGATAGTGTTTTTATATTTTTAAATTAGTCAATAATAGTAATGATTTTATATTTTGTAGAATAATATGGAACAAGGAAGTTGACAATAATCATTATTTGATGATCTCACTTGGATAAATCAGTATAAAAATCCTAACTGTTATGGATTAAATCATATATGTATTGACGGTTTTGATGATTTATTATCATTCGCATCATCAAAACTAGAATATGTTTCAGAGGGAACAATAAAGTGTCCTTGTAAAAAAAAATCTCTGAGAATGATTGACACATTTGGAAAGTTTGGGGGATAACTTTTTCGGTTTGGTTTTCAACCAGATTATATTATTTCATATCAATATGGTTAACATAGTTCCAAAGATGATACTAATAACTTGATTCCAGATCCTTCGTGGTTCCAAAATTTAGTACATGATGTTGTAGGTCCATCCGTTCAACTAACTAAAACAAAAGATGATGTTGATTTAACTCCTGAGTTGGCACCATCCAAATTTTATGAGTTTTTGAGGTCTCCTAAGGATTCATTATATCCTAGTTTCAAGATAAGAAAATTAAAAGTAGTTAAAAAAAGTATAGCTATTAAATCAGATAATGAAATATCAAACAACTGTTTTGATCAGATACTTTCATTGGATAAACCACTGTTACATGAAAGAAATGTGTTGCTTACAAATTACTATGAGAGCAAGTGGTTGGTTCTTAATCTGGGCCTTAGGTATTGGAATATTCATGCACGTCCAAATGATTTCATCTTATATTCTGGTGAAAATGATTCATTGGATAGTTGTCCCACATGTGGAAAATCTAGGTATAAAGATGCTCAACCAGGGAAGTCTCGATCGATTCCAGTAAAACAGTGGAGATATTTCCCTCTTACACCCAGGTTAGAGCGTTTATTTATGTCTCAAAACACAGCGTCAATGATTTCATGGCACAAAACCAAGATATCAACTGATAAAAGATTGAATCATCCATCTTATGGTGATTCATGGAATCATTTTGAATATATGCTTCCTTCTTTTTCTTTAGAAGCCCAATACTTTCGATTGGGTATTTCTACTGATGGATTCTATCTGTTTAGTTATTATGGAAGTCTGTATTCATATTGGCCTATCTTTATAACTCCATACAATTTACCTCAGTGGATGACAATGAAGGATCCATATATATTTTTGACCTTATTAATCCCAAGACACCCGAAAAATAATATTGATGTTTTTTTGAAACCAATGATTGATGAGTTAAATGCATTGTGGAGTGATAGGGTTAGTATATATGGTGTTGCTGCAAAACAAAATTTCATATTAAAAAGTGCATTGAGGTGGATGATTACTGACTTTCTGGTATTATAACATGATAGGGTTAGTATATATGGTGTTGCTGAAAATATCAGATCATAGACGTTAATGAATCCATAATCTGTTTATACACTATCCAAAGAGAGTTGCTTATTATTTTGTCAGTGGATTTTAGATTTGAGACTTCCAGATGGCTATGCTTTTAATTTGGGTAGATGTGTTAGGAAAGGTTATATTACCGAATTAAAAAGTCATGATTTTCATGTTATAATGGAAACACTTATGCTGATTAGTTTTAGTGGTTTGTTGAATTATATGATTTGGTATTAGATAAAAAAACTTATCATATTTTTTTTAGTCATTTGTGCACCGACAATAGACTATGGTGCGCTAAGGAAACTGGAAGAAGATGTTTCTGTAATTATATGTAAACTGGAAAAAATATTTCTATCGGATTTCTTTGTCTGAATGGAACATCTGATATTACATTTTCCACATGAAGAAAAATGTGGAGGTCATTAATGTTTCAATAGATGTAACCATTCAATAGATACATGATGAAATTGAAGAAAAATGTATATAAAAAGCATTAGTTGAAGGATAAATTGTTTAAGATTATTTGCTAGAGGAAATTTATTTTTTCTACTCTCATTATTTTGAATCTGAATATCCCTCACAACACAATCAAATGGGATCAAATGAGGGGAATTGTAATAAAGAAATGGAAAATAAATCATTAGTTTTTAATTAGCCTAATCCTGGCTTCGGTGGAGTTAAAGAATAATAGCTTTCAGATGATGAACATGAGAGAGCTCATACATATGTTCGGCTCAACTGTGAAGAAATGACATCAATTGTTCTATGAGTTATTCTATCAAATATTCTATAATTTATGTCATATTATGTAAAATTATTTTATTCATAGGCTATATGATAATAATATCAAGAAAAAACTTCCCCAAATTACAGCAGCTCCTCTTGAAGAACGCAGACAAAAAAATAGTCAATGGTTTCAAAACCTGGTAAAATAAATTATTGATGGTTTAATATCAATTCTATTTATTATTTATTATTTTTATAAGTGTTTTAAAAAAAAAATATGTGTCTCAACATGTTGTTAAAATTGATATGCGACAATGTATATTGAGTAACCCACCATCCAAAATGGTTAAATATTATAATGCATACATGGTGAATGGTTTTTTATTTCATACAAGTGCACATGGAGAATCCAAAAAAACAATGAACAATGGAGTTTTTTAGAGAATCACATCACAAAGAAAATAAAGTTGAATTTTATAGCATTATGGATGGAATTATTGAACGGTGTTATCTAGGACAGAATTACATTATGATTTTTAAATGTTGGTGGTTGGATACTAAGAGAGGTTTTCATGTTCATTCTACTCATGGAATCATTGATATTAAATATTAATGTCTTCTTCCAGAAAATGAACCATTTTTACTGGCTCAACATGAACATCAAATTTATTACAAAATGTACTATTCTACATCAAGAGACTTGAGCGATTCGAGGAGAAAAATAAAAATAAAATATCGGGAAAATCAATTTAATCAAATTGAACGTGGTTCCGCTGAAGTAGAATGAATTGAAATTTTTCCAGAGACTTCCCAAAATCCATCTTTTTCACAAAGAGATGTGAATATCGATGATGACATCGTAAAATTAATGATTTCTGATGATGAAGATGTTGATGATGTTAAAAATGATTTTGAAATGACAAGATATGATGAAATTGAAACTCATATGTATATTGACGATGTCGAGGGGGAAGATGAAGCCATTGACATTGATAGTTATGGAGATGAGAATGAAGATGGAAATTGTCATAGATAAATGCTGGTTATAATCGTAACTAATATATATATATCTATATATAATATTAATTTCAACTATCTACTAACAACAATAATTTTGTGTGTCAGATGGATCCTGATCTATTTAACGAGTTTCATGAGGCTGAGATACCTTTCGATGAGGGAAATTTTTGATCATCTGACCCTTGGTCGACTTGCAGTTCAGGGGGTACATAGAGGGGGAACAGTCTTGTGCGACTTATGATTCCTGACCCTATCCTCGAGCGACGTCCACATCTAGTCCTTGATCTTCACACATAGAGGTATGCTAATCTATATATTTTAGTTAGCTTTCATTAATTTATTTATATATATACAAATCGTTTGATTATGTATTCCTTTTTAAAAAAATTCTACATGTAGCTATTGGATAGTGGATTTCGAACTTGCGCAATTATTTTTCCCAACTATGGATCACATGGGAACAAATTCTCACTGATGTGCTGCTTGAAATGTTCATTCATTAGCTAGTACGTAAATAAATAATATTTATTTTAAATTTTATTTTATTAATAAATTGATATTATAAATTATATGTATGGTTTACTGTATCCTATCGATGATTGCATGCTTGACGTTATCCACGCAGCCTGGCAAGTGTATATGCGTGACTTTTTATGTCAGTTTTTTCACAATTTGAGAAGAACAACCATTAAGAAAGCAAGAGTAACAGAATTTGATGACTCGTGTAGAGCCCACTGACCAGAGTACATTTCATCTCACATTTTCAATTGATTATTTTTACACTGGTTTGTTGGATAATTTCAGAGGATATCTTCAATGGGTCAGCAGCACCGGGGGAGACAGGACGTTACATATCCAGCTGGTAGCTAAACATTTAGTACGAATATAGAGAATATGGTAAGTATATTTTTTAAATATATTATATAAATTGAAATATAAATATTTTATTTTATATTTTTGTAGGCATTCGAGCATCCCAAAATTAGGGAGTACGCCGTTTATCGGAGGACGTACAAGGATCAACCCACTAGAGATACTGGAGATGATCGCCAACATCAGATTGTGATTAGTATTTTTTTCTATTTGACAATTAACTACATATAATATTTTCACAATTTTAATTGCCAATTTTAATTGAAGGAGTCATATGAGGATGCGACCTCTCAGACACAGGTTGAGATTCTGGATGAGATGACTGATCAGACAAGTGCCCACCATTTCGATGAAGCGGCATGGATGCAGGTGACTCTGTATTTGAGAAGGGACGAGTAGTTGGTATCAGCCCCCATTTGAATCCTGTTACTTAATATAGTACTATTGTATTGTCATCATCCATCTTGAGAGATGCTCACGGAGAGGCATCATCTTCTTCCTCATTGTATCAGGAGTAGTTGCGAACTCAGACTGATCTTATAGAGAGTTTTCAGAAGGAACATAAAGAGATATGTTTGCAGGAGCAGCAGCAGTTGCATCACCAGGGAAAGATGTGTCAATGGTAGAAGTAGCAGCAGAGGCCTGTACTATTGTCGGTCATGATGGGAGTGTCAGCATGACCACACTACCAGACGAGGCCACAACCCGTCACCCATAGCGGAGGAAGATGACAACCTCCATGTAGTCCGACCATGTGGAGGTAGGGCGATGCGTGCCCGCACCACCAGTAGAAGAGGAGGTCATGGATGCATAGTCGTGGCGGTGAACATGGAGGTCAGACGGAACCCGACCATCCGAGGCAAGATAGTGGTGCCATTACACTACTGGGAGGATTTCCAACTAGAACCTAGGACAATCGCGCCACACCGAGCGGGACCGTTATGGTGGGTTTCACATGCCAACCCGACATCACGCTAGCCGAATGGTCCTTCTGAAAATTCCGAATACTGAGGGGAGCTGCCCCCCTGGGTAGCAGCTAGGGTGGTCCCTGTCATGGTGGACCACACCCAGCCGAGTGGGGTGCTCCAAGAGGGCCACGCTGAGCAGGCCTCGTCGAGCGGGCCTCGTCGAGTGGGCTATGCCCAATGGGCCACACCCAGCAGGCCATACAGCTCCCTTTGAGGGTCTTAATAGACCGTTTCCTTGTGGTCCAAGCCCATCATGACCCATCCCATCTGATCCAGACCTAGGTCGGGCCAGGTCGGTCCAACCCGGTCGGATCGGACCCTGGCCCAGTTGGTCCCATAAACGATTAAAGGGACATATCTAGAGAACCAGATGTCTGTTTGATGAACTGTGTAGAGTAACAGAATCTTTGGATCAAGACGGTCCTTTTGGTATACTCCACTTGATTTTTGGACAATGTTGGAGTTTTTCCAGGTTGGATTGGACCCGAATCCAATCGGGCTCTCAGAACAAAAACACTAATACTTACGGAACAGGTGTCCGATTGGCGTGCTATCAGTTTCTTTGGGACCCTTATGATGTTTTGGTTCTTTGGGATACTTCATCATAGGACTTAATGGAATTTTAAATATCGACCTATGGCTTGAGGAGCGGAACCACCCATAATCAAGCATGCTTAGTGCGGGAACCCTGTGACTAGCTGTACTTGAGGAGTCTTCAGATCCTATGTTGGTCAGCGCTCAGCGATCCTATGTGGTTTAGTGCGTACCGATTTTGTGTGAGTCATATTTAGATCCTAGGTGGGTTATCTTCAGTCCTGTGTGGGTAAACAGTAGAGCATCTCGATGATGTAAGATGATCTATCAATATAACTAATCATTTATACTTCCGTACTTAAGTTATACCTGGTGTGAGATGAGTCTTTACCTTTTTGGTACACTTCTGTGCAGTGATACCTTCATTGTATTCTTCTGGGTGGTGTTACCTTTGTGGTACTTACCTTCGTAGTTTTACCTGTGTGGTACCTCTACCATCATGGTGTTACATTTGTGGTATTCTTCCCTCACATGTGAGATGAGTATATATTGATAACTTAGGTATATGTATGGGCATATATCTAAGTAGTGTTGATGACTATTTCTTCATGCTTTGAGATTCAGTTCCTACTTTGTTTTTTATCCATTGTGGATTCTGAGAGACAGTAGGGGGTCTCAAGGTCCCTACTTACTATTGTTATACTCACCCCGGCATGGTCTATGCCCACAACATTATGTGTCTTGTGCAGACGATGGAAAATGATGATCGAGGTTGAGGGTACCAAGTCTGGAGGCTACTCGGAGGTGGACCCTAGAAGAGACAATTCACAGAGGCAACCATTTAAGAGTTGTACCTACCCTTCAGGTAGGATCCTTGGCGGGTGTTTATAGGAGTTGTTTTCAGTTTTACTTGTACTTTCCGGTTGGGCATGTATTATGGCCCATATACTTACTGTAAACACCTTATTTACTATATAGTGTACTTTGTGCTTATGTCTTGTTGTGTGCCTGGTTTGTTTGAGTTTACAGGTTTAAAGTCAATGCCTTCATGGTTTTGAATATATACCTTTCAGATGCTAGTCGCTAGCCCCTGGCCTATGGAAGGTGGGCTTGGGGTATTCACGGCATGGGCCTAGGGGGATGGGTCATGAAGAATTTGTATCAGAGGAGTCAGTTCTACTAGATAATATAGAATCTAATATTTTGATTCGTCAATGGTGTTATGTGTGATTATTGTGGTTTTCAATTTGGGGAATCTAGTGTTTGTGCGGTGGACGACGTATCCATACACCAGGACCCCGACTTCTAATTTCTGACTCAGTGCACAAAAACACTAATTGTGTGTGTGTTTTTGAAAAGTCTTCATTGTGATCTCTTTATGTCAGCTCACCAGGTATAAATTTTTGACCATGGTGCACCTGTTTCTTTTCATGTTTCCTCCACGTAGATAGCCAGCCATGGGTTCAGGTAGAGTAAGCAATGACAGCCCACTGAGTGAAAAGACTTCAGTGCAGGGCCCCCTTAAGGCAGTTGTACCATCGGGTGGTGTACCATCAGCACCACCACCCATTGGGTAGCCGATGCCACCATCCCCAACAACAGAGGGTTCCTACCACTTGAGCACATTACACGAGTTCTATGGGAAAGCATTTTATAGTCTACTCTGAGCAGAATAGACTCAGGAATATCTTCTCTTATAAGGACCTGAACCTAAGATAGTGGCGTTGGCTTGAGATCCTCATGGACTATGACTTCGATATAATCTATACTCCTAGGAAGGGGTAAGTAGTAGAAGATACACTCAATAGGTTATCTGGTATACAGTTGTTTAGTGAGGCGATGGAGCAGCTAGCCATTTTGCAGATATCGTAAGTGGATCGAGATGGATCAACTTATCTTCAAGGTGAAGACCACTGCTTCAAACACTAGGTCATGGGTAGCGTAGTTCTACTCATGTTGTCTCAGCTAATGAGAACCCAACGTCATCACTGCTCACTCTAGCATCTGGACACATCCAAGCCCAGTCCTTGATGCATCTCAGTATAATATATACCCAAAACCCTCCACTAATAGCCTCAAGTTGGGGGCACAAGTCAGTCATTGCCTCAGCTCTTAGAAACTCTGTTGTTATCTCTCCGACCACATGAAGGGTTTACCCTTCTTCGTCAATGCTGATACAGGCGCCAGAAATTTCGAAAAGATAGAAAAAAACCTCCATTAGTAACTAGCCAAACCCAATAAACTCTATACCTCTGTCACACTCCTGGTTGGCTCCCAATAGGCACAGCCTCAATATCCACTAGATCCACCAAAACCCTACCCTTCGAGATGACGTGTCCTTAGAAGTGAACCACTAGGATCCAGAACTGGCACTTCGAGAGCTTACCATAAATCTGGTGCTCCCATAGTGTGTCCAGAACATTCTGCAGATGAAAGGCAAGGTCCTCCTCTATAGTCGAGTATATCAAAATGTCGTTGATGAAGACTATCATAAAGTGATCGAGGTATGGCAAGAAGATCATGTTCATGAGTCCCATGAACACTGTTGGGTGTTGGTCACGCCTAATGGAATAACCAAAAATTCATAATGGCCATACCGACATATGAAGGTTGTCTTCTGCACATCCGTATCCCATACCCTGAGCTGGTGATAGCATGATCTAAGCTCTATCTTCAAAAACCATTGTGCTCCCTTCATAATGGCCACACCAACATCTGTAGTGCCTCATGTTCTCTATTATCATAACTCAAAACACCTAACTAAGCTTCTTCCCTCTAAGGAAGTCACACTTCTGAGTTATGTCTTCTCTCAAGTTACCTTTATATGTCACCTCTCAATTATAGTAGGTAAAATATCAAACATTCAAATTATAGAATTATCCACTCTAATGTATTTAACCTAGTATCAAGGAACTAGTATCACATACTTAACCCTTAGGTTACCCCTGACATATTTAGTAACTCATGTGTAAAACCTCTCTACGATATTATTAGTCATCAAATGAAAACTCATTGATAAGCCACCCAATCTAGGACTTATTTTATCATAACCATACCATGTGTCCCTTATCTTCCCACCTGCATACACATGATAGGGATCTCACTAGTCATATTCATACGGAACTACCTACTCAAGAATAAAGATCTAATATAGATAAAATTTATAGAATATGGTATCACCTAACCACAATATATATAAATATTATATATATATAACATATACATTTAAAAAAGTATGACTAAGAATCCATATTTAAACTATAGGTCCATATACCTTCCAGGCACCTTGGATCCATGTCATCAGAGTCGTCAATCATTCTTCAATAGAATCTACATGAAATATCATTAAAATGAAACATAACATGTTATTGTTAAGAATAAATCCAACAAAAATATATATAGGAAAACTATGGGATATACATTATTGAAATAATAAATAGCCAGAATCTACAACCAGAAAAATTAAAACACATATGCTTGAATATGTCATGTAAATCCTAATTTCCAATAATGTTGCAAGAAATTCCACCTCCACAAAAATTTAAGAACCATAATCCATAATAAATCCTAAACCATCAAATTCAAATGTGTTATTTGATATTAAATAATAAAACATTAAACTAAAATACAAGAACAGTTATTCCAATCCCCTGGTAACAAGGACGCTATACCATGAATGGTATAAGTGATTCACCATTATAATATCTATCACTAGATCTAAAAAATTCATATATCACATATCTCCCAACTCCCTAAATAGAATGTTATGAAAAGAAATTATATTTTTCTACTTGTAATTTCCCCACCCCAATTTACTCTACATTAATCAGTTTGGGTCTCCAAATGACCACATACATTCTTCCCCATATAAAAGAGGTCATTGACTAGAAGTGAGGGTTTAAGAATTTATAGTTTGACCAATATAACCACATATAAATTCACTACTAAGAGAATAAATAGTAAAAATTTAATACAAAAAAATAAACATTAGTCTAAGTATAAACCATAAATAAATAAAAACCAAACCTATAAATTTTTCCATCCATAAAAACAAACTAACCAACTAGTCACCCATAATTCAAATTATATATAAACAAGACATAATAAAATAATTAAATAAAATGATCCTATACTACAACACCAGTCCTCACATAGTCCTAGTGTACAGTCCTAACTATGATACCTAGATGAATGATAAAATAATTGAACTTTGGAAACCCTAATAAAAAATAGTGAAGGATTATTAAATATTCATGTGAAACAGTCGACCAATAAATGTGTGAGTTGATCACATTGTTGAGTACATTAAATTAATTGTTTAGTTTTACTAGAATTTTAGTAGTATAGAAGGAAACCTGGGTCATATATAGAAGGATAATTAAATAATAAATTAAAATATTTGTTTTTAATTATGAATGGAAATGGGGAATGGAAATTTTACAAACATGTGGTTTGAGAAATTAAGAATTCAATATAAAAATAAAAGTAATGAAACAAAATAGAAAATTAAAAAATTAATAAATCATGATCAACCAAGGAAATTATCATGATGATCATCCATCAACTCATCAATAGAAAGGGTATATATATTTTAATCATTGGTTTTTACAACATATAAATATTATATTACTCATTTCATATTAGTATTCCTCCTAAGGTTCATTCTAAATCACATAAATATCCACCTGTTACTGCCGATGATTTAGTGATTTTTTTAATTCATAACTGAAACTCCCCATGAAAACACACGAAGAACGTGATGTGGTATCCTAGTTTTTATAATATTTCAATCTGTAAACATGACATGAAATTACATGGCCATGGATTTTTTATGAGATTTTAATTGAACAATATGAAAAATTCAAACATCACAATTGAAATGGGAATGAATAAGTGGCGAATAGTGTGTGAAACATCACATGAATGTGTACCCCCAAACATGATCATATGAGTTGAGTATGACATACCACAACATAAATCAATTAATAAAGAATATAATATTCAAAAGAAAAATATACAAGCATGGGATAAAAAATATCATTCAAAAATTGAAGATATAATGCTCGTTTTTCACCTCACATTCCTCCTCGGGTGATCACAAGGAGTTTATAACTCAATGAAGAGGGAGTAAACCATAGATTTTTAAGTATCACATTCCAAATCCTCTAACACTTATTAGATGAGGATATGAATATTATTGGTCTCCAAAATTTTAGAGCATTTATTATGGTTGAACTCCCAAATGAGGTGCCCAATGTGCATTTTTATAGACAATATGTGAGATTGTTTGGGGCATATAGATTTCTAGATTGCACTTGGACCATGGTTTTGGGATAGCGAACTATATTATAACGACTTATAAAAAAGTAAAAACGTGTTTTTAGTTACCTACATTTCCCATTGGAGGGGTATAAAATGTATAAAATGGCATATATTTCAAAAATACAAAACTAAAATATGACTTTGTGTAAATTAATTTTTCAGAATAGACTGATTGGTCTGGGCACATTAATAGACTTATTTAAATTTGGTTCTTTTAGAAGAGTTATAAATCATTAAATTTTTGGGATAGGGAACAAATAGGTTTCCCAATTGGATGAAAAAATTAGTTTAATAGTATTGTTAAGTCCATTGGTATGCACGTATTCCTATGTATTTTAGCCCATTTTTCTTCAACATCATCTAGGGCCCTCCAAATCACCTCCATCTATAATGAAAACACAAAAACAAGTTAAATAACCCTTTTTATATGTGTTGGAAGTTATCTTATTAAACCAATCATTAGTTTCAATGTTTTAATTTAGTTTTAAATTAGAATACGAAAATATTTTAATAAACTGGCATAATGGTTAAGTATAATAGCGATAAATGGTACGATCACACCCCCACACCTAAACATTTAAACTCCTAAGAAAAGAAATATATCCTAATCATGTACCACTCTTAAATCAATGTTGAAAAAACATGAAAAATTATTTTTAAATTAAATTCATCATGACTTCTTTATGAAATCAATTTTCTTAGCATTATTTTCCTCTCATGTTTAAATTTGTTCAATTTTATTTGGTAACCCATGCAATATGTCACAACCTGCATCTCCTTGAAATTTTCACTATTCACCCTAATAAAAAATAAAAGTGTATTTATTCCCATTTACCAGAGTTAATGATATCATACTATAGTCATGGAATGATTCTTTGTTCTATACAAATAGAAACTAGATTGTTACTCAAGAGGTCTACCAACGGGCTATTCCTATGTTCAATAGTTTTTAGGTTATGATGTTTAAAACGTTTATTTAGAATAAGAGTGTTTATTCCCTTAAGTAAAAAAGCATTTAAAAATTCTTCAAGTGTTCATAGTGAATTTACTCACTTAACCTCTGACATAGTGTATCACATTCCACTCCCTCTCCCCTATATTACCTTTATGTGGACCTCAAACAAATTGTCCATAAAAAATGAGTAAACTCTCCCTTTTCCTCATTTCTTATTTTTATTTTTTATAATTTTTTATGTATAGAACAATTTTATTTTTTTATACATACAATTGTTTGGAGATAAAAAGGATAACATGTATAAAATAATTATATAATAAGGCTTTGGACCCGCTGACTAAAAAATCTATAGGCACCCATTCACTAAACCAATATAATGATTCCTTACCTGTAATTTCCATGTTACACACTCTCTCAAACACATACTGAAAATGAACCAAAAATTTACATAATAGATGGGTAGGTAATGATAAATTATCTCGTAATATGGATAGCTAACATAAATTTCATGGTCAATAATGCTTAAGAAGGGTAAAATGTCAAGGTGGCCCAAAAGAGAGGATAATTATATGAAGGGGTATTCAATGAATGATTTCCTCTATCATGAATGTTGTACACTTGAATATTATGGCCTTAAACAGAATAAAGTAAAGTTCTTGTTTCCCTATATGGCCTAAGACTCTCAAGAATGTGATTCTCAAGAAAAATATGAAATAAAGGGAATATAATGTCACGTGGGTAAGGGATTAAAATATTAATCATTTATAATGATACATGGGATTAAAAATACCTTAAACTCTAAGCAATGGAGTGAAAAGAAAATTTCATGAAAAATATTCCATATTAATATTCATTTGAAATAGATTTATCTAAAAAATAAATGAATTATCCACAAAATTTAATCACGCTAGAAAATTATTTTTGGGTATTCTATTTAAGATCAAAATTTGTAAAACAATAAAGAAAATGGAAGCAAAACATTTTGTTGTTGTTGTGGTGTGTTTAATTTAAATCTTATGTATCCTATATAACCGTCCCCCACAACTAAAACCCACACTTTCCCTAGTGAAAGATTTTTAAATAAATAGACATATAAATAAATGTATGTAGAAGTGAAAACCTTATATGTGGTGTCAAATACAACATCCATTTATTGGGATTTCCCCCACCAGATGCTTTGGATAATCTTCATAGAAGTGTTTGAGCCTATGCCCAATGACGGTAACCTAGTTACACTCTCCTTATTCCAAAACTATTGAAAACTGAAATTTTTAAACATTAGTAACTATACAAGGATAGAGAAATCAAAAATAAATCTTACCTGGGTGGAACATTTTCTTAGAGTTGTACAAGATGACCTTATCACAAATATAAAAATTCCACTAATGAATCATCTCATCATGGTTATCCATTATATTCTCTTTGTAGATCTAAGACCCCTAATATTCATCATGTTTAATTTCTTCTAAATCTTGAATATGAAGCATTCAATTCTCATCTTCATATGAAATATTGATATTAAACTGTTTAATTTCCCAATATTCTTGTTGTTATACCACCACAGTGAGGGGAAAAGGCATTATAAACACAATCCTATGTTATGGAATTATGAATAAGGTTTCAAAAGTTGTATGGTATTCCAAAATTTAATCATCCACGTGAAATCTCCAATCATTCTTGTTGAGTTGTACCATTTCTTCTAAGATTTGGATAACTTCTTGATATGAAATTTCCACTTGTCTATTATTTTGGGGGTGATATGTGGTAGAGATTTTATGAAAAACCCCCAAATTTATGGTGTAATTTTATCATGTTGTGATTAAAAATGTTTGAACCCAAATCACAAATAATGAATTTAGGAAAACCAAACCTACAAAAAATATATGACCTCCCAAAATCAATAACCACTCAAGATTCATTGATCCAATAACCCATTTCTTCGACCATTTTGAGATGTAATTAACAACTAATATAATTTCCAAATTTCAAATGAATTTGGAAATGGCCCCTTGAAATCAATGCCCCATGAGTCAATGATTTTGGAGAATAACATGGGTTTTTCAGGAACTTCATACCTCACATACACATTGTGGATAAGTAAGGGATGAAATCAGTTCAATTTTTGATTTATCCTGTAGAATTCCCTCATTTGAAATAACTTTTCCGAGAACTATCCCATACTAAACCATGAAATGGAATTTATATTAATTTAAAATGAGATATTTATCATTGATATGGTGGAGTAAAAACTCGAGTGTTCTAAACATTCATCAATGGAAGTTCCATAATCCATTAAATCATGCAGAAAAACATCAAAAAAATTCATATGGTACTCAGAAAAAATACTCAACATTTATTGCTGAAAAATAAAATGAGCATTACAGAGATAAAATAGAATCATTGTCTATGAAAATATTCCAAATAGAAATGTAAATGCTATATTTTATTGATCCACATTGGCTACATGGATTTGAAAATAACCCGAATATCCATCAAGGAATTAATAATGGGACTTACTAGCCATAGTTATAACATTTGTTCAATGATAGATAGAGGAAATTAGCCCTTTCACATGGTCTGATTCATTCCATGGAAGATAATACAGACACACCAACCTTTTTCACACGGGTCGGAGCTAATTCCTTATATTCATTTGAAACAACTATTATTATAGTTTTTTGCAGCACAATTTGCACTTGGCTAACCCATTTACATTGATATATGGGATAGATTATCCCAACAGAAAGAATATTTTTAGCATAAAATTTTACAACTTTAAAGATGGTAGGATTAATCCAGTTTTGATATTGATATTGGGGTTTATCCAGATCATCTTAAAGTATATTATGCATACAAATAGATGGGATAATTTTGGAATATCAGCCAATGTCTATCCAATCTCAATTTTAAACTCTCTAAAAAGATCTAGAATTTTTTCATCATACTTTGTATAGTGTTTTTTGGAATTAGTGATGGATAATTCATCAATACACTCAATACACTCAATATAGGAATGTTTTATATAATATAGAAGTGGTTTTAATTCTGAAAATGATAGTTTTTAGATTGAGGAATTGTATTTATGGGGATTGAGGTCTATGTAAATGTCTATCTGAACATGATTATTCTCTAAAGAAAGATAATGAATGGAAATGATATTTTTAGAGTCATGGACGATCTTGTGTACATCATAATGGTCACTCTCTTCAATTAAATTAAAAAATTTAAACTTTTATTAACCCACACAATACTCAAAACTTGAATAAAAATCAAATAATAAAAGGGTGAAGAAGATGAAAATGAATCAGAGTATTGGTTGATGAGTGAATTTTGTATGTGTGATTCCTTATAAATAATCTCCATTGAAAATACATGATTTGTGGAGTTCTCTTAAATAGGATGTTCCATTGAATCAAGGAAATAATAAATGTGACAAAATAAATTGAAAATTAAAAAAATTAATTAATCCTGATCAACCTAGATAATTATCATAGTGTTCATCCTTTATCAGAGATAGAGAAAAAGTATAGATATTTTTATCCTTGGCTTGTTACACATATAATTGGAATGTTACTAATTTTATAATAGGATATCTATTTGGATTAAATTTGGGAAACATACTAATTCACAAGTTACCACTGATCATTGGGTAATTTGTGTTTGAATTCATAACCAAAACCCTCCAAGGAAACACACAAAGAACATGATGCATTGCCCAATATGTTATATTATTTCAATGTGTTACAGTGAAATGAATATACTTGATGATGGAATTTTTTATGAGATTCAAATAAAAAATACAAACCATAAAAACAAAACAAATTAAAGGGGAAAGAAGAAGTGGTGAACTGTGTGTGAAACATCACTTGAATGGGTACCCCCAAACTAGATCATATTATTTGAATAAGATTCACCAATACATAACTAAATTAAGGACGAGTAGAATATGAAGAAAAAAATTATAAAATCATTTAATTAAAAATATCATTCAAATATTGCAAACATAATGCTCATGATTTACAAAATATTCCTCCCCAAGTGATCATAAAGAGTTTAGAATCCCCTAGAGAGGGAGGAACCCATGATTGTTGAGGTATAACTTCCCACGACCTCTAGAATTTATAGAATTAAGAGAGTGATCCTATAGGTATCCAAAATAATAGAGCGTTGCTTCCTAGTTGTAATCGCAAATGAGGTGCCCAAGGTACCATTTTATAGCCAAAATGGGACGTGGTTTTGGGCACACTGATTTCAAGATACCACATAGACCATAGTTTCAGTCTAGTAAACATCCTTAGCGCTACTTGGAAAAAATAAACAAATTCCGCACATATATTTCCATGTCAAATATTAGTTCCAGAAAATGAATAAAATGGGTGATATTTACAAAATAAAAAACACATCTTATGACATTGTGTAATTATTTTTCCTAGATAGATCGGTTGGTTGGGCCCCTTAATAGAATAATTTTTCAAAGGTTTATTCTAGAAACTTCCAGACCATTTTCATGTAGGACATGTTAAGAAAATTTATTCCTAATTGGGATCACTTATTAGTTTAATTGAGTGGTTAAGTCAACTAGTATGCATGGATTCTTGCATAGTTTGGGCCATTTTATTTAAATTTATCATGGGACTTCCAAATCACCTCCTATTATAATGAGAATATCAAAACAAGTTCAATTACCCTTTTTAATGATGATGAAAATTTAATTTTTGAATGAAAAATGAAGTGATATCTATTATTATATATGTTATTTTCAATAAAAACTAGTTTAATACAGTGGTATAATGGATAAATAAAATAGTGAATATTGGTGTGATCATGAGTACATAACATACTATGTAAAAAAATATGTGTTTCCTTACATAATCAGAAAATACAGTGATATTCACATGTCACTTGATTAGTAGAATAATTAAATAATAGAAAACTATAAATTTATAACCACCATTTATCCTTATGTTCTAAAATGACACCAAATATGATAATACATTCTCCGTCCAATAGAAGATTCCTTTGAGTTAATCGTGTGACTGTGAGAAATTAATATCTTATGAGGCTCTAAATTTATTGTATCAATCAAGACAAAATCCTCATGACAATGAGTATAAACACATGCCCACCCAACTAGTGTCTTTCAGGCTCTAAGTCCATGTAATCCTCAACCGTGCATTACTATATATGTTTATATAGTGGTACCCAATAATTTCCCTCATAGATCCAAGTACATGTCTTGATTATTCCCCCATTATGTAATATATATAAAAGAAATCCCAATGGACAATTTTTTGGCATATTGACTTTGTATAAGGCATCCCTCATTTCATAATATATATATATATATATATATATATATATTGGAAATTCCAAAGGGATATCTCATATCCAAGGATATTATTGAAGGAATCCCCCATTATGTAATATATTTAAATAATGGGCACATGAGATCCATGGAACAATATCAATGGTCCAACAACCATATAAGAATAATGGGAACAATATATCCATATGACTATAACTATAGTATCCCACCATATATAAATAACTACACATTCAATCAATTAATCAATCACCCAAAATTTTCCATAGGCCAACGCCTGCTACTTAATGTTTATATATCCCTTGATCTAGATCTTACCCAACCTATCTATTATGGCCTTTGAAGTCGCACATGGATTGATCATTATGTTAATGGTGACAAAAAAGTTAGACATAACTATTATGTAGTCAGTTCGTATCCTAAAGAAAATTATAATTAATACTATATAGTTCTATTATACTCTCTCAAATCATGGTCTTCCCATTTGTCCTAAAGGCTCCAAGGAATCTCTTAATTAAGTAAGGCTAATTTGTCCTAGTTATCTCAATTAACAACACATTACTTCTGAAGGGAAAATAAGAACCTCACTTGTCCTATATAACCACAAAATTACATATTAAGAACCAATAATGAGTTTAACATATTACAAGGTAAATTATTAGAGGCATAATCATATAATTCAATAGTTGGAATGTCCAGTCAAGGATAAAGGTCCCATCAGAGTACCTAAAATTTTATTAATATAATTTCTATACTTTTATTTTTTAATATAAAAATTTTATTTAGTATTTTCAAAAATATTACATTTAATTGAACAATTTAAAATGTTTTTTTTGATAATACAACCTATACTATGTGACATTAAATAATTAAATAAAATAGAATAATCAAAATAGTAAGGCATAGGTACCCCCTACCTCAATAAATAGAATTTACAATTTATATTTCCTCATGAAAACACCTAACATAAGATCGTTTAAGTATTTAATACCTCAACTATCTATCATCTATCTAATATATGCCCTATCTCATGCCAGTAATTATTAATTAAATAATTAAAAAAATATTATTAATTAAAATTAATATTTAAAAAATAATATTTTAAATAATCTCATAGAATGGAATATGTTCAATGGAACTATGATTGACCACATATAGAAGTCCCACAACATATCTCCAAAATCATCCTAGAAAAAAAAATTATATAATATATCAAAACAAAAATCAATTTAATATAATTTAAAAACCTAAATAATATTAATATAGTGAATTAAATCTAATAAAATGATGATGAAGAATGTGAATAAATCATCTCAGGTCCTTATCTATACAATCCATGAAAATTACCCATATATAAAAAACTATTCTAAAAAACTTTACCCTATTTTGTGAAAACCCCAATGAAAAAACCAATGGAGAAATAAATCAATAAAAATTCCATGTGATGGATTGAAATAATCCTCATAAGATACACTATTTATATTTTGAGCCAAATCCAGACCATTATTAGATGCTTTCACCATGATCTGGTGAAATAATCATGAAATCCATAGACAATTTTAAAAGGAAAATTAGTGCTCAATGGGAAAAAGAAAGAATAGATAAATAAAAAATATCATAAATTTAAAATTTCTCGGAATTTTCCCTAAAAATAACAAAGGTTCATAGGGAAAATAAGGATGAATATAGGGGGAGGAGTTGGAAGAATGGATCTATTCATATCATCCATACCTCTTCAATCATGATGGGGATCAACCACATAAGACAAAAAATGACCCCATGTAAAAAAAACTAACCAACCTTGTCTTCTACAGGATGGGTATCACCAATTAATAAATTACTCTCTAGTATACCAGTGGACCTAAATAGTGTGTTGGGCCACTAACATACTCATTAACTAGTCATTGTCCCCTACTAATAAATTTTTGTAGCCCTTACCACCAGGCTCTACTACATCTTACTTTTGGGAATTCACATTATCAATCGTGCCTTAATTCTCACCCCAGAATATTCTTATAGGATTTAAAATCCCAAATAACTTTTTTCCCTATCTCAATTATAAAAAAAATGTGTCGTATAAAATTTCAGTTTCCTCCTGAATATCATAACCTATCCAGAAATGTTGTTTTACAAAAAAACACCTAAATAAAGGGTGTTGTAGAAAGGAAAAATAGGACCATGAAAAAAATAATTACAAATATTTTAATTTAATTTTATTTAACTAAATAAATTTGGCCAGAAGCTACTTATAAATCTTTCTATGTTAGGGATATTATATTTTTACGTACAGTTGTGAAAATTCCACCACATAGAATTTGAAAATTTAGAAATCCAAGAATTATTTATTATAGAGTGTTTGGTTACAATTAATTTATTGGGAATACTAATGGTTATTTAGATAAATTCAATTAAAAATATAATTCAGATATTTTTTGGGTAAAACTAATGTTAATATTACACATATATTATATAATTAAAATGAATTTATAGTGAATAATTCTAATTTGACTAAATTTTTTTCAAAAAATAAGTAATTGTTCAAAATCCGATTGAAGAAGTATTATGGTATATAGGCCACATGTATATTCAAAAATAAGTTTTTAATTAACACATTGAGTGGGGTAAATACCCTCTTTAATAAAATTCTAAAATTCATAGATATCATCCAATTGAAAATTTTATTATAAATAATGATTCAAATTATCATATTAGAAATTTTTTAAGGTTTTTTTATTTCCCATGATTCTTTTATTTATGAATTATTCCATTAAAATTTCAATGAAACATTAATTGACTATAATTAGATATTTTATAAAAAATAAGTGATAAATTATTTTCCTAGAAAAATTTTGTGAAATTGGTTGAAGCACAAAAAATATCCTATTATTTTAACATAATAGATATTTTGAAATAAGATTTTTAAATTTGGATGTTTTGTTAAAAATGAAGAAATATTATTTACTCAGGGATATTCATAAGAAGAGGGAATTAACATTGATGAATCTTCATCACCATTTTCTATATAAAAAGTATTTGTATTTTATTACTATATTCAGCATTATATTGTTTAAACTTATTTCAAATAAAGGTAAAAATTATTTTCTTAACGGTATAAATTTGAATAATTTTTATTTAAAGAAACATTCATGATTCAAATATAAAAACTATCATAATTGTGTTTTATAATATTTGAATTCTTTATATGGTTTGGAATGAGTGACTATAGATTGGTATGAAATTTAATTTAATTTTCATTTAAAAATATATTTTGAGAAAAAGTAATTCGAACCCCACATTCTTTATTAAAAAGTTTTTTGATGACAGTTTGACTATTGAAATTCATTTTTATGATACTATTTTTTCTATTCATATGAAAAAAATTATAATTTTTTTTTATATTTAATGACTTCTGCATTGGATATGAGTATGTTTTGTAAAAGATAAAAAATTTCTTAGCATTCAAATTTTTTATCGGAAGACAAAATTATTTCTGAATTAGTCCAATTGTCCAAAATATTTGGTATATATTCAAGTGGAATATTTAAAAACCCAAAAAATAATTCATCTAAATTAGATTTAGAAAAATTTGTAAAATCTATTCATACTAATTTTTTTAGATATTTGATTAGTTGTATGTTATATTCGATATATTTTAGTCTTTATTTAATGGTTCTATTTTCTTTATCTAATATATATCAATATAACATATGGGAAAAAATTTAAAGGATGTTAAATTGATTATAAAATATATTAAATATTCTTTCAGTCAAGGTTTATTTTATCCTCTAAAATCTATTTTGGATTAAGTATGTTATTTATATTCTAGTTTGGGAGTATGAAAATTAATAGAATAAATACATCAGGTCTGTTTTGCCTTGCTTCTTCATAGATTTCAATGAAGGAACATTATATTACTCTATAAAATGATTATTATGAATATGTAACTCATGAATCATTTGGTTCTCAATCATTTTCGAATAATATTTTTTTTCTTCTGATTTTAGATTTTATTTGGAATAGATTTATATTTACTGTATAAATAATTATATAATTGTTACGTCTAAAAATATATAACAACATTCTATAAATAATAATTTTTATGTTTGACTTATTTTTAATTGAGATTATGTTTATATAGGTGAAATCTACTATGAATTTTTTTCAACTGCTGATCAAATTCTAGATATTTTTACTAAATATTATAATTTATATATGTTTTAGGAAATTAAATTTTAGCATTGAAAAATGGAATTAAAATTACATTTTAAATAGTAATATTTTTAGCAGATCTTATTATATTAAATATGAATTGTTTTATGATATATTTAAACAACATTAAAATATTTTTTTTATAGGATGTTTTTTAGAAGATTATTTCTTTATAGCGTCTCCCTGCTTTATATTATGTACAATACTTGTTTGGTAAAGTTTTATATAGCTTTATATTTTTAACCTTTTATGTTTTTCAATATTATTATTATGTATTAAAGTACAAAAATTATTTTGAAAATTAAATCTCTTTTGTAAATTTTAAAGCTACTTTAAAATTCGTATTTTTATTAGAAAGAGAGATATTTATTTTTTTAAAATTTTGAAAGGGGTGAAAAAAATTGTTTGTAATTAATAGTTTTTTTGAGTTCATCAAAAAGGAAGATATTTTTAGTGTATCTTGTTAACCATTTCAATTTTTCATTTTTATCAAATTTAATTTTATTTATTCCACCTTACATGAGTTTAATAAATACATTTTATTTTGTAATCAGCTAATTATAACTTCTTGTCACTTATTAATACAATCATATTTTATTTCATTATTTGATCAATTATTTTCCATTTACATATTCAATTATATGTATTTTTCTTAAATTATAGTTTCGAAATATTTTTATAAGTATGACAGCCATAAAAAATAGTTTTCAATGTTATGTAGTTTTGTTAAAAGGAATACGTTTGGTTGCGGAAATCATAAGCTAATTTTAAAATTTATATGAAATTTACATCAAAATCTTATGAAAATATCGATGTTATAAAAAATACTGAAAAATCATGGTCCATAAATTTGTATTGGGTGTTTATAAATCTTTATAACGAATTTTAGATTGATGAACAATAAAATAACAAGTATTATTACATAGTGTTGATCATTTTAGATTTGTAATTATCCTACTAAAAATGGGAAACTCAGAATAGGAATTTCAAGGATGTTTTGAATTTTGGGAAGGATATACTAGAATTAATGTCAACTTATAGTGTCTTAGTGTCAAAAAAAATTACCAATATTGTCCACATGGATTAGGCTAAGTCATCATGGTTCATAGGGAAATGTAAAACTCCAAAAATGGACCATATTAGTGTACAACTGGGTGTGATGTAATCATATAAGTGAATGAGGAAAGAAATGGAAATCAGTCATACAAAATAGTGATAGAATTATATATATATATATATAATTTTGGTAGTATTTTTATATTTTTAAATTATTTATACCTAATTTTCTACTAGGGACATCTACACCATAGAACTTATTGTGTTAAATATATAATAGTGTAAGGTGACTTATAAAATTTCACCACATAATGGTTCTTCGTTATGGTAAATGAAACATGTTTTACTATATTAATTTTCACTTATTTAATTCAATTTTATTTTTATTTTTATGACTTCATGAATTTGTAATATTTTCACAGTGAATGAGAGTGCATATTTTTTTAATGGATTAAAGTTCATTTCATATAAGGATTCTTTTTAAATTCATGAATCTTCCTATTGAAAGTATTTTCAAGATATTACTTTAGTAAATATTGAACTCAATGACTATGAAGAATTTTTTTTTATCATTTGATATAGTTAATTGGTACGTAACTCTGTAAATATAGTAATATTGAATTAGTGAAAAAATAGATGATTTATATATAGAATATTTACATGATCATATTGTTGAAAATTATTACTACAATAAACCAATTGGAAGAGTATCATAATAAAATACTCTACTGCTCCCACAATCATATATTCATATACATTCTGAAAATCAAGTGTGTATTCTTATTTTTAGTTTTGTATTCTCTTTTTTATTTAATTAAATTGTGGTTTATGATTTTGTTATTAAATGTAAGAAAATAATGTATGATTATACCACCCCAACATAAAATACAAGTGCATTAATCATAAATAGTAAAAGTATTGGGAATTTTGGTTGTTCTTTGCTCAGGATAATAAAATGGTTTCTTCTTCAAACAATTCAAATAGAAGATAGTTTGGTTATACCTACTTGTGTTAAAAAGGTGTGTTTCAGTTTGAGATTCTATGGAATAAAAAATAAATTATAAAGGGTTGTGTCTCTATATAAAAATCCATAGAATCATTTTCATTGGTTTCCATTTCTTGTTTCATTTGTGTGAAGTGAAGAGTATATGAAGGATCATTTTTCTATAATCTTGTAACAACCCTGGTCATTATTACACATTTATACATGATTTATTACATAATATTACACAAAATACAATAACAAAGATCGTAATGTATATTGACTTTTGTAATTATATAAATTATATAAATTGTATAAAAACATAAAATGGGGAATACCCCATCTTTATAAAAAAACATCCTTAACCTGATCATAATATTCTGTCATACTTAAAACTATATGGGACAACCTGGGGACATACATAAAAAAAGGGGTGAGATATATATCCTAGTAAGGAAAAAATAGAAAAACATGAAGAGAATAATACATGTAATAAAATAGGTATATAAATGGGTCATTAAAAGAGTAGTAATCACAAACCTAAACAATGAGACATTATATGGCCTACTAATCAAAAGAGAAACATGAAAAATGTGGAAACAAATCAATACACTACTTCATAATCATATGTCAAGGATAAATTCCAATAAATCATGATAGAAGAAGTAGCAAAAAGGATTCCGGATCACTACATTCCACAACATGATATCTTATGATACTAAACATTACCCAATATAGTTTATTTCAAATTAACTCAAGGTGTACCTACGATTTTCATTTCATTCTCATTATGAAGTGTTCCATATATATCAAAGAACACGGAATATTTTGTCATCACATTTTATTCCATGATGATGGAGTTTGGAATACATACATATAGGTCCCAATTAATATAAGTATATGTCTATAAATGGGAACACCCTAGATAAGAAATGGATATGGTATCCACTCCAGAATTGTGTTGGCATAGAAAAATCAATATGAAATTTTAGTCGCATAATAACATCACATTAAAATTCATCAAAATCATCGATAGGAAAAAATTGGTCTAATCAATTTTAAATGAAATGTGTAGTAAAAGAGAGAGGTAAATACACATCTCATCATTAGGAATTGGAAATAGAAGGCAGAAGATAATAAATAAACTTGATTAAAGAAAAGAAGGTGATGATAGCTTACATGAGTGTGTCACACCAAATGAATGGGATGATATTCTTGAGATCTTGGTGTAAAAATGGAAGGACTGTAGAGAGGGTATGGAAGATTATGTTTGTGTTATAGTGACATTTAGTGAAGATAAATTGTAGTCATGGTGGATTCATAAAGGAAATGAGTGGGGATTTATTTATTATTTCTTCAACTTTGGTTCTAGACTCTATATAATAAAACTACCATGACCACATACCTTCTCAATGGTTTTGGCCATGGTTTCTACCAAATTGGATTGGTTTTAATTATTTTATCAGGAAAGTTTCCTAACATAATAAAATAATAGCCATTCTGATATGGATGGTAGCCAAGCTCTTAAATAGAGAATTTTGAAACCAAAAAATATAATAATAGTTTCGAAGGATTCATAATGGGTTTATAAAAATTATAAAATAAACATAAAATCAAATTATATTAAATGGAAAACGTATATTTGGCCATGTATAACTTTTATATTTTTATTTCATCACTTTTGGTTTATTATGATCTCATAATACACACAATTTATTTATACGGAATTTAATTTTTACCCAAAAAATCGACTATGTCAGAATATTATGAAAAAATCACTTTTGGATAATTATGATGTTATGATTACAAGAATAATATTAAAATTATCAAATTAATTATCTAAACATTTTTACTTTTACTTTTAAAATAGGGATCCACATTTATTGTGAAATGTGGGTTTTTTTATAATTATTATTTTTGACCCATTATAAAAATTACATTTAACTTCATCAAAATTATAGGAAAAATTATATTTAATAAAAAAAATTATTATTTATATTATATTTAAATATTATTTATTTCAAAAAATCAAGTAATTCAACAAAAATTAATTTCTTAAATGAATTTAAATATTACCTAAAAATATTTTTTGTGTTTTATTGTATAAATATAAAAATAATTTATAAAGTAAAAATACTAAGATGAAAATATATTCATTACTCTATAATATTAAAAATTTAAATACTGATATTTACAATTTTCTAATAAATATCCCTTTAATACACTATTAAATACCCTAAGAATAAGTTTTTATATAGTAAGACATTATTCAGTTGATCGACAAAAATAGATGTCATTGTGATATAGATGAACTTGAACTTATCCTATAAATGGTTTAGCTCGTGATTTAGTTTTTGGATCTTAACATGGGTTAGTTCAAGGGAAAATACTACTGATTCTATATCCTATGGATTCTCTGATAAATGAAATTCATTCGGTACGATTCTACTGGTTGAAGATATCACTTCATTTGTCTTAGTAAATTAGATTTGTTAAACCCCTATATTTATCCTAATATTCTGATTAATGTTCTTTGGCTATATTATCAATGGTAATGATTATTAAATGTCATTTAAATAAGATATTTTAGTACTAAAGAAGTTTGTGTGTTTTTATGGCCATATTACATAATAACACCCTTAATTAATACACAAGGGGAATTTAATTTATAACTTTTCAATTCATTACAATCTTCCACCCTTTAGAAATTTCACCCACAAAATTTTCATTTCCCACACTAAAATTTGAATGGATAACACTGTTTCAACATCTCTTAAAGATCCCTCATTGCTTCTTCAAACATGTGTTTTCTCCACAACACATTGAAAAAGTGAATTGTCTTACTTTGTACAACTGTATCTCTATGACCATTGATTTTCATCAGCATATCTTTATCTGGAAGATCATTCTCCAACGGTTCCACCTCTGTATGGAGTACAAGTGAGGGGTATGGTCTGTACTTCTTCAGTAGGGTTATATGGAATGCATAATGTACCTGAGATAGGTTATGTGGGAGTGCTAGTTGATAATAAACCCCTTTAATTCAACCAAAGATCTCAAAGGGGTAAATGTATGTTGAACTAATATTTCCCATCATCTTAAATCCCATTACCAAATTCTATGGAGATATGCGAAGGAATATTTTATTACAAAAATTAAACTCTAGGTCTCATCGAATATTTTCATCATATCTCTTCTATCAACTCTGAGTATCTTTAAAGTGCTACTAAGTGGTCCTAACCTTTTCCACCAGATATTATACCATTTAAGGACCTAATTGTTTTGGTCACAAACATCATCCCAATATATAGGTTTTCAACACCTTTTTCTATAAAGGGCTTCATAGGGGGAAATTTGGATGCTTGAGTGGAAAAATTTGTTACATGAGAACTCAATCAAAGGTAGATGATGGTCTCATCCTCATTTTAATTCCATAGAACATGTTCTCAGTATTTCTTATAGTGTTTGAATATTTTATTTAGAGTGGAAATCAATTTAATGTTGATGGTTTGTACTGGTGTGTGTCTTAGTTTTTAGAGAATGTTGGAGACTTTCCCAAAATTAGGAGATAAATATAATATCTCAATTGGATACAAATGATAGTGGTACTCCATGAATCCTCACCACATCTCTAATGTATATCCATATAAATTAATCCAGTTCTAAATAATTTGAATTGCCAAAAAGTGCACGGTATTTGGAATAAAATCCACCATAATTCTTATAGAACCATTCAATATTGATGTCTTTATAATACTTGTGATAAATTCATAGGGATGGTTTCTAATTTATATATAGTTATGTTTAATGGCTTCATCATCCCTTTGGATTTTTTCCTTTCCACTTTCATATACTGACATACAAGGCCTCTTGATGTATGTTCTGTGATCACCTTAATCATATTGTCCCTCCAATAGTGTTATCAGAGATCTCTATCCATATTTTTTCTTCAAGGATGGATATAGAAGTGACAATTTTGTGCATCATCCAATAAACTCTTCATTGACATAGGATTTTATAGTACAAATAGTTGTTCCACAAATCATACAACTCATTATTCAGTAACATAGAATCCCAATGATTTCCATTTCATAATAGATTCAACTTTATTTTTAATTATCATATCACCAATTTGAGAATAGTTTTTCTTATCATGAAGGGATGGTTGAAAAATCATTTTGGAAATTATTGATGACGTTCCCTCCTTTATAATTCTCATGTCTATTATTTCCAAATCTATGAATATTAGACACCTCTAAATTCTTATCAATGATAAAATTTCTTGATCATTTCTATGTAGAGAATCCACCACTATATTTTTCCCCATGATGATAATTAATTTAGTAGTCATAGTATTTAATCTGGTATAATAACCTTTATTGGTGAATATTCATCTCTTTTTGGGTGAATATATACTTGAAGATTTGGAGATCCATAAATATTTCACACATCTCCCCAAAGAGATAATTCCACCATATTTTCAAAGCAATTATTACTTCTACCAGCTCAATATCATTCATTGGGAAAACTTTTTCATGAACTTTAAACTTCCTTCAATCATAGTTTATGACTTTTTCATTTTACATTAACCCACAACCCAATTTGTTCTTTGATGCATCTATAAATACCAAAAAAATATCCACATGTGGGTAGTGTCAATACAAGGGTATTGATAATCCTTATTTTTAGTTCCTTGAATCTCACTTTACTATCATCATTCCATCAAAACATGACTCCCTTCTGAGTTAACTTGGTTATAGAGATTAAAAATCATGACGCATATCTCAAAAAACAACTATTATATACAGATAATCTAAGGAAACAATAGATATATGTCATATATGTTGGCCTCAACCATAATTTTATTGCTTGTTTCATTGAAATATCCACATATATCGCATTTATTATGATGATATTTCACAAGAATGACACTTCCTTCTACCAGAACACACATTGGTTGTACTTGTAATAATGCACTCTTTTCATAAGGTCTTTTGAATAGTGCTCATATGTTCTTCATACTCCTTGATTTTGGTGTATATTATAATATAATCTATAGAGACTACCACAAATTTGTTTATGTAATATCTAAATTCTATATTCATCAAGTCTATGAATATTTATGGTGCATTAGTGAGTCCTAATGATATTACTTTGAACTCAGTGTCTGTAAAATGTACGAAATGTAGTCATGGGGATATCCTCACTATTCAACATAACATCGTAATATCTGAAATACTATTCGACCATGTAGATGTAGTTTTCTCCATATATATAATTGAACAAGTCATCAATCCATGCCATAGGATATATTTTTATTTTGATCTTGTTGATCTCATGATAATCAATGTAAATGAAAATTGATCCATTATTCTTCATGATTAAGAGGAATGATTCACCCCATGGTGAAGAACATGGGCGTATGAACCCTTTATCCAAATTATTTGGTAGTGGTTTCTTTAGATCCTCATTATATTTAACAACCATTATATATGAATTCTGGGAAAATGTTATTTCCCTATGTATAATCTTGAATGAAAATTCAACATCTCGACTAGATGGAAGACCATGAAATTCTTCTGGAAACCTGTCAGCACATTCCCTTACAATGGGAATGTCCAAATGGATGATTATTTCCTTAGAATCAATCATTTGATATAGGTACACATGGTCATAGGAAAATAATATCCACGATAAAGAGTTGGTGTTAATAAAGATTCATCCTCCTCCTTTCACTTTTATAGAATCTAAGAATGATTAAAAATATAGAGAGTGATTTCCTTCTTGTGGAAATTTTTGTTGGATCTATATAGGGATAGACAATCCATTCCCATAATTGAATCAAATTATACCAAAGGGAGTATGAAAATGTTCATTGGGATGACCAAAAAAAAATATGTTATGGGAGGAGTCATATACTTGAGATGCAATAATTTCCCCATTTTTTTGTTTCACCAAAAACTCTACATCAATGATTTGTGGTGGAGTTTTAATTATTCTACTGAACAATCATGATATTTAAGGAATGCATAGGAAAAGAATAAAAAAATATGTCCATTATTCTTGTATGAATAACTAGTATACTTGTAACCAGTTTATTTTCTAGATCCACCTTAGTGGTTGTGATGGAAAAAAGCATTCTGTTAATACCTTGAAGGTTGATGTTTTTCTTCAAAAACACTTATCATAGAAGATTTTATTGAAAAGTCCCATGGATATTTACTATAGAAGAAATGATCAAAGAATTTATGGTTGACCAGATAATTCCATTCCACTATGGCTTTAGTGGGTTTTTCCAATTGGAAATTTCTAGCTAGTTTTTCTTCCTTCCCACATCAAAAGTAGTTCCCCATCCCCCTTAGTAGATTTATGGATTATTATTTAATCACCTTAGAAAAGTGGGATGTTGATTTTTCATGGCACCATTACATTTATTCATCAGACAACCTGAGTTAAACTCCACTTTTTAGTTTTAATCTCCATGATACCTTTAAGATTAACCAATATCAATTTATCCTTTTAGGGAACCATGAAAAATTGTTTCATACATATCATAGTCTTAGATCACTAGTTATTTATGTAAGATAGGATTTATCCCACGAAAAAAGTGTTCATACCTGCATTCAGGGGTAACGAAAAAGCTGGAGGCATATCGTGAATGTCCTATGATGTTTTCATTATAGGCCCTATTAGATTCACTGTTATTTTCTGAAGGGAAATGAAATCCCTTTCCATATTAAGTCTTATAGTGTAAAGAAAATATTTTTCAGAAAACATTTTCTAGAAATACATTCACTCCCTCACTTCGATCTCTTCCACAGGCTCTGTATTCTTGATCAATGTAGTACACTAATTATATTCCTCCTCCCTATGATAAATAACATATAGCCTTATTCAGAACACTGAAAAATATAGATGATATTATCAATGGAGTTAATCCATTGTTCATTGATTAAGGGATCATATAATTCATTGAACTTCACTAGTATTTGTCTCATAATGCTCTCAATTGCTGCTTGTTTATTATTAGGGAGATTTGGACACTCCTATAGTTCCAAGATTCTATTCAAAACCTAAGTTAGCTGAGAGTGTATAATCACAATGTTGTTGAGTCCTTCTCCCTTCATTTTGGGCATCTTGTTTTGGTATTCATCACATTTTCCATCGCATTGGTTTTTTACCTGATTCCCCAAATTTCCAACAATTGTCTAGAGTAATGGGTAATTTGGGGATGGGTGTTTTAAAAATATTAAAAACATAAAAAATAATCCAATTAAACTAAATAGATAACTTTTAAATTTCAATTATTTCATTAACTTATTCATTTATCGGATTTAATATATTCTATCCATGATTTATTCCCTAACATATATTCTTATGGTCATTTTACCCTTAATAATGGTTCTTATTGAGGTTATGAATTTATTAAAACTTATCCCGAGAGTGTTTCAAACTATGTTCATAGTAACTCCTATTGTTTTGTACCGTGATAATTTGTTTTTGGGTAGACTGAACTTTTCATAGTTGTTATAACTAGGTACATTTTTATCAGAACCACACCCACTTATAGTATCTAGATAGGGAAGTATTTAGTTGATAAAATAATTACTCTATACATACCACAATATAGGGATGTTTTCTTATTCTTAGTCTTATCCCTAATTCTTTATCTAGACTTTTGTATTCCTAATCCCATAATAACAAAACTACTACTTTGATACAAACTATAACATCCTTTTTATTTGCTACAAATTAATACATCATTTATTACATAATATTACATATAATATAACCCAACAGATTAACAAGTCTAGTGTATTTTGGAATTAGGTAAATTAAATAAAAACATAAATTGGGTAATATATCATATATATTTAAATCAATCATAACATAATGGTAATCTTCCATCAAACATAAAACTAAATGGGATAAACTAGGGACAGAAATAAAAAGGGGTGACCTATAAATCCTAGTAAGCAAATAAACATGGCATAATGTGAAGAGAAGAATATATGTTAGACAATAGGCATATTTATTGGGTATAAAAATAGTAGGGATCATAAACATGAACAATGAGACAAGATATAACATGATAAACATAAGGTAAACATGGGAAATGTAGAAACAACATAAAACATTGCATCATAAACATATGTCAAGGATAAATACCAAGACATAATGGTGAAAAATTCCAATAGAGGAATTTGGTTCACTTTCTATACCAACATGAAATCTCATGAGACTAAACATTACCATATATATTGGAGAAATATATAATTTAGCGAACCCCCATCACTTTGTAATCATTATCATGCTTATGTGTGGCACATAAAACAAACAATAATGAACCATTTATCATCAAATTTTATTCAATGATCATACAGTGTGGAATAAAAAAAATTAAATCCCATATAAAATAAGTATAATTGTATAATATTTATCACCCATTAATAGTAAATGTGTATGTTATTCACTACACAATTGTTTTAGCATGAAAAAATTATGGTGAAATTTCATCATCATAATGACATCACATTAAAAATCAAAAAATGGGTTCATTAAAGATAAATGGGTATATCATAATTTTTAAATGAAATGGGAAGTAATAGGTACATTTAAATAAATATCCCATAATTATGAAATGGAAATAAAGGAATAGGATAATAAAGAAACATGATTAAAGAAGAGAAGGTCATGATCCCTTACATGAGTGTGTGTCTTTAAATGATTGGGAGGATCCTCTTGTGAGCTTGGGGTGATTTGGGAGGACTCTATAGAGTGGTGCGAAGAGTAAGGATGTGATATAAATATGTTGAGTTAATATATATTAATATTTTGTGGGTTTATATAGGAAATTGTTGGGGATTTTTATATTATTTCTCAAACTCCGATTTTGGACACTATGTAATAAATTAATAAAAACCACATGCCTTCACAGGGTTTCTACCCATGATTTCTGAAATATTTGATAGATTTTAGTTATTTTATAATTAAATTTATGAACATAACAAAATAATACCCTTTATTATGTGGATGTGAGTAATGATCTAAAAGAATGGATTTTAAAACCTTAAAAAATATTTACAGTTTCAGAGGATTCTGAATGGATTTATAAAATTAATAATATAGAAAATAATGTCACATTATTTTAATTTTAAAACATATATTTTGTCATAAGTACCATTTATAATATTATTTAAATCAGTTTTTAGTGATTATGCTATCAAAATACACACTATATACTTATAAAATATTTAATTTTTACCTGAAAATTCGACTGTCTCTGAAAATTTTGAAAAAATCACCATTGGATAATTTAAATTTTAGGATTCAAAAAATAATATTTATTTTATGAAAATAATTATACATATATATGTTTATTTTTCATTTAAAATAATAATCTACATTTATTGACAAAAGATGGGCTCTTTTGATAATAACAATTATCTAACCTTTATAAAAAATAAACTTAACTTCATAAATATTAAATGATAATTTATATTTTATAAAAAGTATTTAATAAATCAATTTTATTAGAATATTATTTATTTAAAAATTACATTAATTCAAAAAAATGTATTTTTTAATTAAATTTTAATTTAACCCAAAAATGATATATTTTTTATTATATAGAAATAAAAAAATTTATAAAATAACAATAGTATGGTTAAAAATATTCATTATTCTATAATAAATAATCTAAATACTCATATTTCTATCTTCTTGATAGGTTTCTCTTTAATACACCAACAAATGTGCTAAGGGTAAAGTGTGTGATAATGAGACATTCATGTGGTGGTTTGGGGAACAAGGTTTGGGTCATGATCTCGATAAGCTTGAACTTCTCCCATAAATTGTTTCTATCATGATTAACTTGTTGGATCTTATCTTGGGAATTGTCGAGGGAAATTACCATTCATGTTCTCTCCCTTGTAATCTCTGATAAATGATCTTCATAGGGTATGATCCTACTAGTTGAGGTCATAACTTCTCTTGTTTGTATCAATTGGATTTATTAAAACCCTATATTTAAACTAATCGTGTGATCACTATTCAACGGATATATTAATAAAGATAATAATGCATAATAATAATTTAAATAGGATATAATAAGATCAAATGATTGAATGTGTTTTTATAACAATATTACATAACAAGACAATTAAATAAAAATAAGGGGAACTTTATTTATGATAGTTCAGGTTTTTATATATCTAGTTTATATCTCTAATTAACTTCCATTTAATATTAAATTTTTTATATGAAAAAAATCTCAAATTTCATAAATTTTTCAATGAAACCCCTCTAGACTATTGTTTCATTCTCATATTGGGACCGAACATGATTCCTTTAAGTTACTTTATAATACAATACATTCATAATTATTAAATATGATTTCATGAAAAAATTATTAACCACGTTCTCATGGATGAGTTTGAGGGGTTTTAGAGTTATGATGAATGAGAAAGGAATTATAAAATTACATGATAACATAACTTATGTCTTATTAAAAATATAAGTATAATCTTTCCATAATTTATGTATATAATATGGAATAACATATAATGGTATAAGATGATTTAGATTAAATTTCCCTATGATTTTATAGAGGTATATGTTGGGGATGATGGAAATGGGTGTGTGATTTTTTAATTTATGATCTGGATAGTGATTAAAAATTAAATGTTGATAGAAGTCTTGGTTTTGGAGAAGTAGGATATAAATGATATAAATTAACCAAGGAGAGGTGAAGGGATAACAAGTGTGATATATCCTAAGGTGGGATTAAAAATATATATGATCCATTAATATTGAGAAAGAACATGCAACATAATGTTTTTGTATAATGTTGATATGGTATATGGTTTTATAGAATTTTCATGTTACATGTTTATTTATTAATGACACGTCAAAAGGTTGATAATTATTAAGAAAATAAAAATAAAAGAAATATGTGGCCATACCTTTTAGATTTGGATGACATTATATTGTCAAACTATGGTTTAAACGAATATGTATTGGTGGAGAAATTTATGTAAATAAATTATGGGTCTCTATTATTGAGTTATGATTAAACAATATCACATTTTTCCAATAATTATGGGGAGTATTTTTTTGGATTTCAATAAAAGAATGAGAGTATTAATAGGATTCAAACAAGGTAAAACCTGAAGTGGGAAGCATAATATTGATTTACTTATTAACAATATTCATTGTATTCCTTGTACATGGATCTTAGGAAAATATTCATTATCCAATAAATCTACATTTTGATATAATTATAAGAACATTTATATTGGGATCAAAACCATTGGTCACTATGAATAAACCACTAAATAATAATAGTGTGTGATCTTTATAATAACTCTTTGTTAACTCCCATTTGATTTCACTATCTCAATTCATCAATTTATTTAATAATATAATATTATAAAATATGATTTTAAAATTTTTTGAGCATAGATATTTGGGAACCAACTAAATCACCCCAACTCAGTGTGGGAATATTTTCTTGTGGTCCAATCAATTATTATCATAATTCATGAATTAATTCAAAATAAACATATGTAAATTGGCTTTCATATTATATCATGAATTTTTTTTCAATAATATCTATGGGATTAATGAATAGAATTATAAAAATATAATTTTACATGTTCTATGGATATTATTTTCATATATGGAAGCAGAGTATGGTTTAATAGCATTAATCACTTCGATTTTAGTTTTCAAATATCACAATTAGTTGTGTAAATATGAAAAAAGATAGGAAAATGAATGCATCAATAAATATTAATAATAATGAAATCAATAAGAGAGCATGTTATTTGAAAATATCATCAATATAAAGATAAAGAGTTAATAACCGTAACGATTAAAAAATATGTTAAATAGAATTTAGAGAAAACTAAATAATGTCTATTAAGGAAGAAATAAGGCCAATGATTTAGGGTGTCAAGCATTAATTTCTAAATTTATGGGTAATAAAATAGGAGAAGCTGAGTTAGTGGATGTTTTATTCATATAGGTGTATAAAATTATTATCATTAATAGAAATTATAGATATGTACATTTTTATTTCATGATGGAAAACAAACTAATGACATTTATCCCAAATAAGTATGAAATAATGTTTTTCCCCTTATAAATCAAGAGTTGAATTATAATACCATTAATAAAATCAATAATATATCTGAATCCTATTAGATAAAGAGAGGTCTATCGTTTAAGAGGAAATGAAATTCATAAAAGGATAATATATTTAATTATTCAAAAGGATCAAAATATATTTGATCTATTAGGTCTTAGGAGGAATAATCTTATTCCAATAATGATGGTTTAAATTTAAATGCTTTTATTTCCTTATTTTTTTAATATAATTTAAAAAACCCTAAGATACTTTTTCCTATATATTTAAAATAATAGCATGATTTATGTTTTTAAAAAGTTTTCCACTTGATTTTTAATTGATTTCAGATTCCGGATAGAGAATTTTGATATGTGGATAACCTCAACATATTGTTATCATATGAACCATGGTAATGGTGTCAGACTTGATAGATGAAATGGTGAGAGAACCTCTAAAACAGGCATTTCAGAAGGTGTTAGGGTCATGAAATTTTCATATGGGAAAAATGAATGCTTAATTCCCCATGTTGGGAACCATGGTGGTGGTCAACCGTGGTAGTTGTCTCAGTACCCAAAAGGAAAGTTCACCAAGGAATGGTTTTTTTTACAATTTCATTCAATATTTCCATGTGTATAACCCCAACAATCAACATGGAACAGTATAAGGGAAAATCCTTATCCGAATATCTAAGATGTTTCAGGACCATTACCTTGGAGCTGGCCTTGTTAGGCCAGCTAGGCTACCTAAGAAAGTTGTATATAATTTGGTTAATGGGACCGAAACATTTTTAAACTCTTCCCATTTCATTGTAGATATCAAAATTACCCTCCCCAGCTAATTTAAAACCAAAATTGGGTGCCTTTTCCCCTAACACTGGTGTTTATTGATGGGTGGAGAACCTTGGGAAATATCCCTTCATCCACCAATTAATTTAGTTCTCTTACACTTTGATTTCAAGTTGAATAAAGAATTTCCGGCACCTTATAGCTATCCCATAAATATCTTATACGTTTTCAATTATTTTCTATCAATGTGATAGTCATAAGGACTTAGATTATTAAACCAGACATTTAATATATGGGTGTTCTATTGGTTTTTTGATTTTTTCTTTTAGGGGTTCCTCTATCATAATTTACACGAATTAAACTCTAATTATGAAAATAACTAATTTAAGGTTTTTTATTGCATTTGAAATTTTATGGACAGACAATGTATTCGTGGTTTTTTGAAATTTGATTTCCCTAAACTATTTTCTTATTTTATAAATCCTATAATAGTTTATAAAATAATTGACATTTTATATTTACATATGATTTGATTCTAAATAAATATTTGTATTTGTAGTATTTGATAAAATGTAAAAGTGTTTTTATTGAGTAATTTAGTTATAGAATTAAAATTTTGTGACCATTATAAGTTTCCCTGTGATTTTAATTAAAGGATTGGTGTATAAATTTTATTCATTTATTATTATTTATATATTTTGATGGGTTTATGTCGTAAAAACACTTTATTTTCACATATGGAATGGGTTTATGGTTTATTATTTGATATTAATTGGTATATAAAAAATATTTATTCTATATAAGTGGTGTTTCCACATTAATTGTGATTTTCTATACATAGAAAAATATTTTAATATTTCATTGGAATTAAAAATGGTTTTCCATATATTGATTCTATATGGATATTTATAATGTGGATAATTTATTCTAGTTAGGAATATTATAAAGGGATTTTCATGTTAAATTAATTTGGAATTGTTTTATCATATGAATTTGAAAAGTGAGTATTAATTTTAGTTTTCATGGCTAGTTAGAACAATACATAGAAATTTTTTATCAAAATCCCCAAACTTTATGTTGATCCCCATGTTGCTAAATTTTATTTGATATTTTTAGTTTATTGGATTTATTGATACCATTGGGTGTGTTTTAAATATCTGCATCATACTAGTGGGTTTGAGGAGGTTGAATGGGTAATGTAACTATGATATTGAATTATCATATTTATTATTAAGATATGATTAATAAAATGTAAATTTTACCACACGTCCTAACAAAAAAATCATGTTAATCATTGTCTCCTTTGGGAGAGATTGATAGGGATTTAATAACTATTCACGATAAGACGAAATAGATACCCTTTTGTAGGAGATATCCTCGCCTAGGGGGAGTTCCACCGGTGAGGCTAGGTTGGAAAAGGTGGGATTTTCAAGTCTGTGAAGAAACTAGTAGGCCAAAAGTTGATTACACCAATATATTCCAAATATCACCTCATGATATGATTATGAAGATTTCAGGAATATATATATATTTCAATTATTTTCAAAATTCATGAACTTATTTTTCCACCATGTTTTAAATTTATTATTATAATTTCTTGTTTTTATATTGTTCTACTTCACTTTTATGTTATGGTTCCTTTGTTATATTATTCTTGTTCCATATTTTCCTTTTTTTTATTTGTTCTGTAATGGATTTAGTTAGTTAATTTTTATTATATTTAAAGGATTCTAGTTCATTATGCCATATTGTTTTCAATTTGATGTATCTTTATTTATTTTTTCAATTGTTATCTTTTATACAGTTAACATCACCATTAAAAAATAATTTTAAAAGGGGAATTATAAAAATGAGTTTGATTAATTGATGTTATTATATATAATTCAAAATAGTTATTTGTTCTTAAATTTGAATTCTAGAATGTTTTATAGATGTATCATCCAAATTTATAGAATGTATATTTTCAAATATAATTTTCAAATAATGATTTATAATTTTATATAATGGAACTGCATGGATTCTTTAGTGATATCCCAATAGGTTATTATTCTCACATCCAACTTAAATAATATAATATTTGTAGACCTAGTGTAATTTTCATGTATAATTTCATGTTTCTCATCGACTAGGTTTTTTGGAGAATGAATATTGACTTTTAGGTAACATGAATACAATGAATGTTTTTTTGTTTTTTACAACATATTAGTTAAGGACTAATTGAAATTCCTAGTATTTGGGTATTAGTTGGAAATTAGTTTTACTTCTTGTCATATGGTTATATATTTTGTATTCCTTGTTTTGTTATACATTAATTATAAACCTACATATTTTTTAGCATGGTTGTAAAATACATGGATAAACCACATTGAAATTATAGTACTGTTATTTTATGAGTTAACAATTATCTATTAGGGGGAAATATTTCCTATCAAGTGAAATCCATTTCATTGAGACTAGATTATAGCTCATAGGAATCGTGAGTGCCATTTTTCTCGTGCCATTGGCTAATTCAGGTGGACGATGAAGGGGTTTCTTGATATGGTTCATAATATAGGGTATGATAACCCCCATTTTTGTTTGGGTATTAAGGAAGATAAGTTTATTTTAACTCAATAGGTATGTGTTTTAAGATTATATCAACCAGTTTTCCTTTCAAAGCCTCAGGAAATAATCAAATGTTGGGTTGTTAGTCATGAATTTTGAACATTCATTGATTATTGATGGTATAATAGATATAAATTGATGGTATTTTGATTTTTTTTATTTTCATCGATGAGAATGTGAGAAGTGATTATGGCACATGATGACTCCCATGGTCTGAAAAAATATGTGGTGTTTTTTGCAAAGGTTGGTATAACTCATTGTGGCCTTTTAGAGATTGTAATTTATTCTACCAAACCATGTGTCCTGGTCATTTACATTCACTTATCAATTTTTATAAAATATTAATTACAATTTGATATTATATAATTTTTCATTATTAATTTTTGGTTATATAAACCCAGTTTTTAAAACTACAATAGTTGAATTTAAAAACTATTAATGTTTATTTTATAAATAACTAAAAATAAATTAGTATTTTGGGATTGATAAATGATTTCAATGATGAAATTGGGGATTTGTAAAATTATTTCCTTATGGGGTTTTAAGATTTCCAAATTTTAAGGGACTGATTGAAAAGTTTAAATTGATATTATTTAAAGGGGTACTTATTTACTTTGTTTATAATAATAGTTTCATAATTAGTATTTGTAATTTATTCTTTTTATTTATTTAATTATTATTTATATTTTGTTTATATCAATATGAAATTTAAATAAAATTGATTGATTATTTTATTTTCATTTAATATTTAAATTATACCTCCAAAAATGTCAAGATAATTCATAGGTATTTTATAACATGTAGTGTTTTTATATAGGTGAATTATAACACTTGAATTTAGTTTCATTCGGTTGGTAACCCTACCCACACTCTTGGTGGAGTGGTGGAGAAAAACTATTATTGATTTCTGAACCAATACATGATAATTCAGGGTTTTATATTCATATATATTTCATTATATTAATTCATTACCTTGGTATAACAATTATTATTTCTATCCAGTCCATGTTTTATTTTGTATTAAGCATTGTTGTGATGGTAGAATTAACATATGTACCCTATTATATGTTTTTCTTGGAAACATTTTGATCACCAATTACCTATGTGATCAGTTTATTTCTCTTTGGGATTTTCTTGAATTGAAGTATTGTAATCTATATATATGTTGGGGTTTGATAGATCCTTTTAATTTTTCTTTCATCATATTTAGTCGTCTCTCTGTCAATCCTTTTGTTTATTGACATTATTATTTATTAATAAATTACTTTATATTAAAATATATTACATGTATTATGATTATTTAGAGATGTAGACTATTGATTCTATGAGAAAATAGATATGACCTTGATCAAATGATTAATTTTGATCCCTTTAGTTAAATTATGGGACTAGGTTTCATATATATTATTTAGATATATCCTTTTCTTATAGATCCAAAAAATTTGTGGAGTACATATATGATTGGGAGACATAATTACCCACCCTTTACTGTGGGCCTTGGGTTCTTATTATTTCTTATAAAAAATATTTTAAAATGCTGGTTATGGTTTTAAATATGTTTTATGTTATTATTGTAATTTTTGGTTAAAAAATTAATTTATATTTTTCAATGATGTGTGTATTATTCTATTATGTTTTAATTTATTTTAGATATTATTTTAAATTAGTCTATTTTTGGGAGAATAAAGTGTCCCAGTAAAGAGAATTATAACACAACAATGTAACTATTATTCTATATAATAAATTTTTTTGGACAATTTTTTTGTTTTATAATGTTTACCTTTAGTTTCTAGAGTTTTTATGAATTATAGAAAGGTGATTTATGTGTGTCTTACCTCAACATGTTGCAGTCACATTTACTACAAGATTAATGTTCATCTAAATGAAGACAATCAAGATATCTACTCCAAAAAATATCTTCTGATGTTTTTTTAGTTGGATAGTTTCTCTGTGTAAAAAAAGAACAAGTCACTCATGTTGCTAACTATTATAGTGGAAGGACATGGTGGGATTCTGGGGGATAAAATAATAAGACCACCATGAATTTCTCAAGTTTAAAATTCCATTTTCGGATCTCATTGGGGATAATCACTAGATGGTTAATAATTTAGTGTTAGGGAGGATTCCATGTTGAAAACTATGAGGATTATTGGGGAAATATTCATTATTTGGACATGTTTGGCTTATGAAACGACCCAAGGAAGGTTCTATACACTATGGTAGAAGGGGCCACACAACGATGTTCCACTGTAGAGTTAACTTTAAATATTTAAATTCTCTTTTTTTCTCCTGACAATTGAAAACCTGAATTGGGATTCTTTTATTCGGTTACATCTGTATCTTTACTAAAGGAGAGCCTAAAGAAATATATCTTCATACAACCTTTGATTTTATGATTTTACCCATTAATTTCTAATTGATTCTTCTTTCTTATGAATCGTTTCTCGATTCCCTTAATTTATTATTTTTCTATTAATTTCTTGTCATTTTATGGCCATAGAAATATTAGTTTATCTTATAAGAGATTCTTATGTGGGTTTTCTCTTGGTTTAGGGTTCCTTTTAGATTATAAGAGTAACCTTATCTTCATTATGTTTGATTAAAACAAAGTGATATAAAGTGATGAATTTGAGGAAGGTGTTTCTATTAATTTTACTTTTTATTGAAACATTATGCAAGATTGGGTTTCATAATTTATTTTGTTAAAAAAATCTTATTTTATAAATCCTTGATATGATTAAAATGTTTTTGATAATGTATATGAACTTATTATTTTATCTTTTTGAAATTTATGTATAATAGGTATTTCATAAAACATAAAAGTGTATTTATTAGGTGTATTGGTTATTCTATTAATGTTTTTAGAACATTACATGTTTATATGTGATTTTATTTCAAATATCAAGGTATAGATTGACTTGAATTTTCCTTGAATATTTTTTTCACTAGTGTTGCTTATAAAATATTTTCTTTTTTTACATGTGATTTTGTTTAATGGTTTATTAATTGATATTTTTTGTTCCATTGTAAATATATTTCCATTTTAAATAATGTTTTGACATAATATTTGGTTTCTTATAAATAAAAATAGATTATTTAATGTCATTTTATTTTAAAATTGGTGTTAAATGAATTACATTCCAAATATATCTCTATAATGAATAAATAAAGACTATTTATAATACTAAAATAGAATTTCATGTGAAATATTCATGGAAATATTTTTTTAAATGTATTTGTACACGTAGTACTAGTTTTAAATCTAAGGTACCTGTCAGATCCTTTTATTATTATCTTCAATAAATGCCCCACATCACAATATTATTCCATGTGTTACTAAATTATATGTGAATTTTTTAGATGGTATTATTTATTTATACACTCTTGTATTATATATTTTGGATTGATATTGGATAGTGTGAGGATGTGTGATAAGGTGATGTGATTATGATATAGAATAACGAGATTTAGTATTGAGATATGTTTAATAAGGGATAAATGTTACATCAACTCCAAAAGTTATCATCATGTGTATCCTAAATGTATTATTTAGTGATTGATATGTTGTTACTATCTAATAATGATGAGTATGACTAGATAACCTTTATGTGGGATTCATCTTGATCCTTAGGGGTTTCAACCAGTGAGGATAGGTTATAGAATCTGATAGGTTATAGGTTGGGAATGCATCGATTATATTATGGATGGTTATACTAGGCAAAATTTAGGATCATATTATGTGTTATTTAGGAATTACCTTATACTATCTATAATTTACTAATTTCACACTTATTATACTTGTATTTACTACTATTTTACTTTCAATATTAAAATTTCAAGTGGTTTGGTAATTTAAATTTCAATTTTCTATGGTTCCTTTATCGTTTTATTATTATGTAATTTTCCCTTTGTTTTATTATAGATTTATTTCATTACTTATTCTTCAATTTAAAATTTCACAGTTTATCATGCTTATATGCTATTCTACATGATGCCTCTTTCTATATTTTTTTAGTTGTGTCATGAATATTTCTAAAGGAATCATTAAATGATAATTTTAAAAGGTTATTACTAGAAAAATATTAAATTTTTAGACATTCATTAAATATTTGATTCAGTATTAGGATAAGAATATGGGAATTTCATATGTTTTATTTTCTCAAAGTGATAATAACTATATTTCAAAATGTTATTTCAAACATTCATTTTTGAATTTTTTGGAAAATAAAATGAATGGATTATCTACTGATATTATTTTAGGTTGTTATGTTCAAACTCCCCTAATACCACTAAGTGTTTATATGTCGAGTAATATTTGAATGAAAAAAATTCATTTTACTAATGGGAATGTTATTTAGATGATGGATGGTGACTTTGAGGTTACATATAAAATTTTCCGGTATTTTTTTATTTTAAATACCAGTAGTTTTAGCCTAATCATATATCCTTTTATATATTTTGTAGTCAATTATTAATTTATATTTGGTTTTCTAGTTATCTATTCTTTATTCCATGTTCAGTACTGGCTTAAATGTGATAGTCTTTATTTACATTCACATATTCATATAATATATGGAGGAATATTTATAAAACACTAATAGAGTTTTTCTATAATATGATAATAATTTACTCGGTGATATCATTACAATTGAAAAACTGTTGATGAAGTTGCACAAGTTTCTATCTCATGGGGATAGATAATGTCCATTGAAAATGTGAATGAATATGTTTGGGTGTCTAGTTTAGGTATTGACTAGATTAGTTTATGGCACTTTAAATTATGTATAAAGAATAATTGAATGATCGACCCAGAAGACCATCATAAAGATATAATATATCTATTAGTCATAGTAGATTTTTTTCATTTAATGTCAATATAAATACTAAAAAATCATGATAGAATAGAATTTTCTCAAACCATGATGTTGGATTTTGTGTCAAATAAGTGGAAAAGAAACAAAAAGGACTTAAAGAATAAAGTACTGAGTTATTTTCTATCTAATTTAATTCAAACAAATTATCCATCTATTTAATAAGAATATGGTTGAGAATAAAATAATAGTGATGGGTGGACAACAATTAAGTGTCTATTAAACCTGAAAATATGGGTGTTAATAAAGGAAAACTTGAATCCTGAGAGAGAGAAAATTGAAAAAAGGCAATAATTATTTAATGCAATTTAATAAAAAATTAAATTTTAAAAATATTATCATTTTGAAAATGTAATTTTCAATAATTATTTATGATCTTAATAGAAACCATAAAGAAAAAGATATTATGGTTTAAGATACTACACCAAATGAAATTGGGAAAAATAAAGAAGTTATTTATTTTCGTGAAAATTTTTTGATGATTAAAATTTATGGAATGAACTCAATAATTTTGAGTTCAAAATTTCATTCAAACAATTTAGTGACCCTACCAAATATTCTAAGAATGTGTTTGACCCTACCATGAAACACTTTTATTATCCTATAGTAGATAGATTGATTGTTTAGTTTCTTAACATTTATTTCAAAATGATGGAATGAATTAGAATAAAGGAAAATGGTTGATTAACATACATAAGAATGATAATACACCCCTTGGAAGTTAAATATAATTGAAATAAATTCCACTGAATTGATATTTGGAAGAAAAAATAAGTTATGTGTAACACACAAATATTTTAACATAATAAAATGATATTTGATGCCATAAATGGAATGAAACGCCATGAATTGATGTAAATGAAACACACATAGAATTTATAATAAATTTATTTATAAATAAATTCAATCTAGTTGATAGCTACACAGGAAAACAATAATGAGGATAAAAAACATGATACTCTATTAAAATTTTATTTTACTAATCATAACCATGATAACCATGTCATTAAATTAGCATGTAGGAATATAACTATCTATGTTATAAAATTTATATTATTTACACATGTAATAAATAATTCATTGGTTTCTAATTTATTAGAGGTAAAATAATATCTATTTGAAAGAGAAATCAATGTTTCCTAAAAAAGTATATTTTTTCTGAATAGATGATCCATCACACTTTGTCCACATAAGTTAAAATTCATATTTACGAATTTTATAAATTTTAGAGAAAAAAAAATTCAAAACCTACATGTCTAAATTATCTTTCAATTAATTTTTCAATATTTGAAAAAGATTTATTTTTGGATGAATATTGAAAATGTCCATTTTTATTAAAAACCACCTTTAATTTTAAATTATTTACAAATGTAAATTATATTTTCATTTTTTTCATGTAAAATTAGTTAAATTATATTTTAAGTAATCTAATTTATTTTATTGGAATAAATATATAATTTAGTTTTGATATATAAATATTTGTAGCATTTCAAATGTTTTCTTTCAAAAACTGGTTTTCTGAAATGCTTCTGCATAAAATTTTATATTACATTCTTCCAAGTCTTTGAATATAGTTTTATTAAATTAATGCCTTACTTTTATTCATTATTATTTATTTTATTTAATAAGTTCAACTTAATTTTTTACCATAATTAATAGTATGATTTGAATTTTTTTACTGTTGTGAGAATAATAATGGGTTTAATGGGGGATAAAGTAAAAAAAAGTTTTATGAATATCCAAAACCTTGTATAATTCTGATTATCTGGTAAAATATCGACATTTACAAATTTTATGGTATAAAATTTTCATTTTTTATCATCTTGGAATGTGAACATAATGGTTGGAATTCTTTAGAAAGATTTTAAATGTGTCCACTCCCCCTCTTATTAAAGGTCATCCCTTAAACTCTCATTTACACAATTACAAAACACATTTTTTTATGTAATAAATTCCCAAATAAATTACATATTACCATAAAATCATAATAGAGGCCATTTTTGGACATAAATCCATCCTAGGAAGGTTATTGGTGCAAACAAAAGGAAGTTTTCTGAAGAATAGGTAGCATCTTTACACAAGCATTTTCTTTTATTTTTTTAAAAAACTCTTTAAAATATTGTTAAAACAGGTTGATATAACAATCTATGGGTAATAAATATACTTATATTTTGTTATGTTAAGTTAATTACCAGAAACCGTCTCTTCCTCACTCAAATGGGAAATGAAATTGTTGATCATGTGTACGGTGGACTATCACCTCACGAACCCACATAATCCTTTTTCCATCCCCACTTCTCATGGATGGATATGAAATATATATAATTATTATATTTTATATTAATGATAAAATTATATTTCACTATTTATAATTTATCATATTCCTTGTTACATTAAATTCTATAGGATATATGATAACGTCGTTCATGTGTACGGAGGACTTCCGGCTCATGAAGCGATATGATTCATATTCACTTATGCTTTACATAGAAGATATAAAGGATTATTTTTATGTTTATATATTATATTAAATACATATTATTCATTATGGATATTAAATATACCATATAATTTCTTACCTTATTATCCATTTTATAATTTATAACACTGATAGTGTTTACGTACTATCTACCGTCTCTATGAAGTGATGTGGTTTATTCATGATGTTAAATATTAAATAAAGCATACAAAGGTGTATATAATAACAAAATAATATTTATAATATTAATATCATTCATTATATTATTTATCTATAGAAATGATTAAATATTTTGACCTTTAATAATGAAATGTTTATGAGAAACCAAGGAAATTAAAACCTAAATCCATAGTGAGAACAAAGTATTATTAATGAATATGTCACAAAATGTTATAAAATGACAATATATGATAATAGAAATAACACTATGAATATATGATAATACAATACCATTCATTAAATCACAATAAATGTTGTTAAATAATGTTAAACTAAAGGGAATCATGAGGTAAGGGTATTTTTATCTCACATTCCATTCCATAGGTTATTTGACTACTTAATTGATTATGTCATTCCCAAATCATGTGTTATATTAATTTTCATTGATTTATGTTTCATTTACACTTTTATTTTCATGGATATAAATATTTTACACATAATCACTCCACTGATTAACACTCACCTCAATGATACAAACTTTTTAAGGGTTTCATATCAGACTTCCTTATTTGAGAAACATGTACTTTTATGCACCAAAATTATTTTTAGTGCTGTATATACTTCACCTTTACATATTTTAGAATTATTAATTATTATCAAGTTATTATATGTTATAATTAATATACATGATTAAAGGGAATTTATCCATTAAAAGATACCAATGTAGTAAGGGTCTATTTTTCAATCTCATTTTAATTGGAATTTCATTAGGATGAGTTTACCTTGAAGTAAATTATTTGAAAATTTTATAACAAATCCATTTAATTTAATTATTCTCTGGTTATCCCTAAATATTTCAAGTAATATTGGCATTTTTATTTCTTTGTCACTTAATACTATTTTTTTAATAAAATCCAATATTATTTCTCTATTCGGTCAAAATTCATTCTTCTTCCAAATACATTTTTTTAAACTACTTTAAATTTTTTTACATAGAATTATTAAAGTAATCTTAAACCCTAATTAAATTTTTATAAAAACAATTAAAAGGATTATTTCTATCATTTTTTTGAATAGGTTATTTATCTACTTTTCTTTCAAAAATGAGAAAGTAATATTTTATTTTAAAGGTATTCATCATGAACAGAACTATTACATGATTTTGATGACTCAATGATTTAATGATTATTTTTTTATACTAAAATTTATTTTAAAAAATCTATAATTTTTTATAATTTTTTATATTTCATTTATGTTATTTTAAAATTTTACATAATTTTTATTATGAATTGTTCAAAAATATGTTTCAAAATAATTTTTCATCTACGATGAAATCCTTTGTTGTCAGTAAAAGAGAAAATGTTATCTTGCTCAATCATTTTATTAATAATATTAAATTTATATTCATTGATGATATCTATTTTTTATGTTATGCATTTATTTTAAATTATGTATATATGTTTCTAATATATATACCGAGAATATTTTTCCTTCATTTTACGGGATAATAAATTACTTATGATCATTTCTAAAATACCAAAGTTATGAAAAATTCATTTAATATGATATGAAGAATGATTATGAAACCCATTTATTTCTAATAGTAATTCTTATGTTTATGCATAGTGATTTATATCATTATGAGTAATAAATATACATGAACATGAAATAAATATGATTGATGGGATTAGAATTTTATATCCCACCAATGCTTTGGGAAATGTTTTATACTCATGATATATCATTTATCCTATTATGTAGTGAACCAAATCAATTTGGGGACTTTATCAACCATGTGATGTTGTCTTGGTTGATATCCATAACTAATTCTTATATCATGTCTTATATTTATCCCACATTTCCTATAAATACATGATATTATGATACATTTTTCATTATGATATACATAAATTAAATTACTAATGTGACTCTTATTTTATGATATCACGTTACACCTTAAACTCACATGTTATGCTTCTTTGTCATGTATCTTTCCTAACTAGGATTTCAGGCTCACCCCTTTCTTCTACACATTCTATAGGTTATCCCAGGGAGTTATAGGATCTCTAAATGACCTTATATATAAGGCCCCAGCCTTAAATCTTACTTAATATTGAATTAAATGAATAATTCACATTGAGGAACTTTTCAGGTTTAGAGTTTTAGAGAATTAGAACATAACTATTACATCTTAAAAGATTACAAAGTAGACACTTCAACTAAGTTTCCATAATAATAAACTCTTAAAAAGAAACATGTCTAGTTCCATGTTTTATATAGCATGGAATTCCCTTGATCCCATCCTTGACCTTATTCCACATTAAGTCCTGTGAAAAACATTTCAAAAAAAACTTGGGGTGAGCATAAAAAGCTCAGTAAGGGATACACAAAGAATGAAAACTGTTACTTTTTCAAGCATTAAGTAAACCATGTATACTCTATAAAAGTAATACCTTCACCTTCATGAAGTAGTAAAAACTCTTCACTGAATAAAGTATCATTACTTACCTATTTGTAACCAAAGGATTACAATAAAACCCATTTAAAGAACACATAACATATATAAAGGTAACTTAGGACATAAACATACTTAAGTGGAATAACCATACGGTCGACTTCCACAATATCACTTAATGGAATAGCCATAAGACCAATTTCCATACATACTTAATGGAATATCCATACGGCCGACTTCCATACCCAATGCATTGGAAGTTATAACGTAACCACCGGTCCGGGTATTCACGGCACCACCCATCATATGGTTTATCATGTAACCGCCCGTCATATGGTTTATCATGTAACCACCCGTCAAATGTCCAAGTATCAATATAAAATCATAAAACATAAAACCAATATAAAGGAATGATAACATTTCCACATTTCAATCACAATATATCATAATAGAATCCTTTATCAAAACCATTTTCAATACCAAAATACATAAAATAGTATATGGTATTTATTTTATTTTAAAAACATTACGGCTTGTTGAGGAAGCCAAAGACCAAATAATACTCACGACGGCGGAAAAGGACGTTGTCACCGCGTACGTTAAAAGAAAAATTCCTTTTTGCGATTTGTAAAAGGATTCGTAGAAAAAGATTCCTTTTGTATAAAAGTAAAAGGCAAAGGGGTTTATACACCGTATAAAAGAAAGTTGTGTATAAAACGAAATATGCCTCAATGAAAGGAGATTGAGACGAAGTCCCTTACCTCGGGTCCGACTTGACTCGATCGTTCTTTAACGTCCTGAATAATAAACATGAGTTAATTTATACTTGATTAAGAACCTTTTTAAAGTTCATTATTCCTTTTATATCACTTATTTCCATGTTATAAACATTATGTAACCATTTAAGTTAATAATGTTTGTTTTGTCGATATTTGGTTCTTAAGTCGAAAGTGGACTTCTTACAATTACATGTTGTTCGTGTGGTCAATGGTTCTTTATATCCAGAATGACATTCCTGATTTGGATAGAATATATGTCATATATATCCAGAATATACATGTATTTATAATATTACATAATCATTTAGAGGTAAGAAATGAAATTCACCGTTCATGGAGACGGTAAGCCGTATGTACGCATGAACGCTACTTTCATTTCTTTGTCATATTAATGGAATTAAAACTAAATGAGAGGTATGTATATTTTAATTCCATAATTATATTAATCATTTAGATATATCATTCATTATATATATCCATTATATACATGTACTTTTATTAGTACATTGCATTTGGGGATAAGAAATGAAATGCACCGTTCGTGGAGACGGTAAGCCGTACGTACGCATGAACGCTACATTCATTTTTATTTCATATTTTTATTGAAAGAAATAATAATTATATAGAGATATATTATAATTTCAGTATAACAGCATATATAATAACTTTAAATCCATCCTTTATACATCCCACATATGGCATTTAACGAATCAAATCACTTTGAGGGGGCGGCAGTCTGCACTTCCTTAAATGAAGATATCGCGTTTACCCATAATGGAAACCATAAAGGTATGCCCAAAATAAAAAATACAGAAGCTTAAGGAAAACATAAACAAATTATATATCATATATAAATATAGTGTCATCTTAATGGCCACCTTTGAAGGTGTTAAATGAATGTTGAACAATCATCGTTTCGGGAGGCAGAAATTTTCCATCCACGGAAATAGTATGTTTTTTAACCATTATATGTAGGTGTGTGTAAGTGTAACTCGAAAAATTCTTATAAAAACATCCTAGTATATTGAGGATACTGGAGTTGTTACAAAAGAAAAGAATAAAAAGAGTTTAGGGGGTTGGAGAAGCAAAATAAAACAAAAGGACTCAAAAGAATACATTACCTTAAAATCGGGTAACTCCCCTTGGTTTGAGCACAAAGGCTTCCTTGGGAAGACGTCTGCCAAAATTGAGGCTTCAAGGAGTAAGATAGGGATGTGTAGAGCCAAAATAGGCCGGGTTTGGACGAGCCAAAGACTTTGGGAGTGTGGGTAAGGAGGTAGAGGTGGGGGCCTTTTATAAGAGGAGAGGAGGAGCACTCTTGGAATGTAAAGATAAGTTACTTTATTTTGAAATGAGTTTCGGATTAAAAAGGTCCCACATTGATATAATTCAAGGATAAGGTGATAAGGGTTATAAATCCACTCATCCAATAGGTTTTGGACATTTGTAGGTCTTATATATTACATTATCTTTCTATTTTATTTAAATCGTTAAATAATGAGGTCATCGCTGCATCATCATGATGTCATAAATAATTTAATTTATTTAATGTCTAAAAATTATAAAAAAAATAATATGATGTAGGAAATGTTTTTATCTTTATAATTAATATTTATAGTCAAAAATATTACTTGTATAACCCCATGTAAAAATTGTTTTAGTAAAATAACTCATGTTTGTGTCATTATTACTTTAACATTAAATAAAAAGTTATTTATGTCATTTCCCAACCAATGTGGCTCCATGGGGTCCCCAAGTTGACCCATGGCTTGTCTTGGTCGGCCATGACACATCCAATGAGGGTAAGACATGTTCAAGCTCATCTCATATTTTTAAAACATTATTTTTACCCTAAACTACACTAATTACCATTAATCGCGATTAAGAACTTAAAAGTTACTATTCACCAAAAAATTATTTTAATCTTATTGAACCACATTTTACTTCTTAATGACAACCATGTATGTCGGATTATTGAAAATCAAATCACAGAAGTGGCAAAGTTTCATTTAAATGGAAAATCAGTCTCTTTAACTACCACTTAGTGGTTTCACTATTTATCAAAAATAGATGTTTTTCAGAAAAATACCAAAAATTCACCCTAAGCTATATTTGATATTACAAATTCAAAAATGAAGTTCATTTTACAAAATTCACAAAATATAAGTTGAATTAATTAATTTAATAATTAATTCTCGTTGTCAGAAAAAATAGTGTGTTTTTATGAAACAATAAGTATCAAAAGATTGACACTAGTTTAAGTCCGATTTCAAAGTGAAATTAATTCCAACAACCACTATTGGATTTAATGGTAATTTTTTTTTCTAATTTCACATTAAAACCAATTCAAATGATAATCTAATCATATAAATAAATTAGATTAAAAATACGTTTTGAATTAAAATACAACATTTTACACAATTCATTAAAAAAATGAACTTTATCGGAAAGATACCAAAAATTTACACATAGTAAATTTTGATGTCCTGATTCTAAAAAAGATTTATTTTTGGTCCATTAGAATTTATAATATTGATCAAAACTATATTTAATGATGGTTCGCCGTCAAAAGGTGATAAGTGAACCCTTAGTGAAAATTAAGGTATAAATGCCAAAAATTGAATTCTTTCCGTATTTTAAGCCTTTATCTATTATTGGGTAAATGTAAAAACATTTAAAAACATATTTAATCATATTTTAGTTATTTCTATCCATTCCCTCTAGTACAACGGCTACGTGTTAACTAACATTTAAAATAATATTATTTTATTACTAGTGTGCAACGTGAGTTTTCAAAGGAACTCATAGTTGCGTATCGGGTACGCTATCAATCATAGAGACCCCTTTAAAGTAAAATTAATATTTAATTCATAAATATTAATAAATATGAAAATGTATTATTCTTTATTTACCTGGGATGTTACATCCTTCCCCCCTTTTAGGAATTGCGTCCTCACAATTTTATTCAATTATCATAATAAGTGGGGGTATTTATCCCTCATAGCATTTTCAGATTCCCACGTTGCCTCTTCAATCACATGGTTTTTCCACAAAACATTTACCTGATGAATCACCATATTCTGTAACGCCTACTCCCTGTGGTCAAGAATCTGGACTGGTTGTTCTTCATAAGATAGGTTCTCCTCCAGCTGAACTACCTCTGGACTCAAAACATGAGATGGATCTAGCATATACTTTCTCAACATCGAAACGTGAAAAATATTGTGTACCTGAGATAAAATCGGAGGTAAAGCCACTCAGTAAGCAACCGATCCAACTTTATCCAGAATTTCATATGGTCCAATGAACCTTGGACTCAGCTTTCCTTTCTTACCAAATCTCATCACACTTTTCCAAGGAGAAACCTTGAGAAAAACATGATCACCTACCTCGAAAGACAGATCCATCCTCCGGTTATCCACATAACTCTTCTGCCTGCTCTGAGCAGTTCTCATGTGCTTCTAAATCAACTGAACTTTTTCTGCTATCTCTTCTACCAATTCTGGTCCCATCAGCTTCCTTTCACCCACTTCATCCCAAAATGATGGAGTTTGACACCGCTTCCCATATAATGCCTCAAATGGTTCCATCTGTATACTTGAATGAAAACTGTTATTATAAGAAAACTCATCCAAAGAAAGATGTTGGTCCCAACATCCCTAATAATCCATTGAACAAGCTCGTAGCATATCCTCCAAGGTCTGAATTGTTCGTTCTGACTGCCCATCTGATTGAGGATGAAAAGATGTACTAAAATTTAATTCAGTACCCAACGACTTCTGAAGGCCTTTCCAAAAGTTAGAAGTAAACCTGGGATCATGGTCAAATACAATGGAGAGGGGAACTCCATGTAACCTGAATATCTCTTTAAGATACAAACGGGAACGTTGATCTAGGGAAAAAGTATCTCGTATAGCAAGGAAATGAGCAGATTTAGTCAAGCGATCAACAATAACCCAGATTGCATTATTACCTCGAGATGTCTTCGGTAATCCCATAACAAAGTCCATGGATATATTCTCCCATTTCCACTCTGGCACTGGTAAAGGCTGAAGTATACCTTTCGGTAACTGTCGCTCTACTTTAACCTGTTGACATGTCAAACACTTCATAGTAAAATCAGCAATATCTCTTTTCATTCCATCCCACCAGTAATACTCCCGAAGATCTCTGTACATCTTAGTACTGCCAGGATGAACTGAAAACAGAGAACTATGAGCTTCACATAACAACTCTCTCTTCAACTGTGAATCACAAGGCACACACAATATCTTCCCAAATCTCAAAACACAATCATTATCAATGTTGAATTCAGGCAACTTACCTTTCTGAACCAGCTCTACCTTTTTCTGCAACTCACAGTCTTGCTTCTGTGCTTGCTTGATTCTATCTGATAGAGATGATCTCACTGATACCTGAAACAAAACAGAAGAACTTCCTTCACCAAAAACTTCTATGCCAAAGTTCATCAAATCAAAAACCAAAGGATCTTGTTCCAAACGTAGCATGGTTAATGAAGCATTACTTTTTCGACTCAAAGCATCGGCCACTTTATATTCTTTTCCTGGATGGTAATGAATTGTACAATCATAATCCTTGATTAATTCTAGCCATCTCCTTTGCCTCATGTTTAACTCTTTCTGATTGAATATATACTTTAAACTTTTGTGATTAGTATATATTTCACACTTTACTTCATACAAATGATTCCTCCAAATTTTCAAAGAAAAAACAATAGCAGCTAATTCCAAATCATGTGTAGGGTAATTTACCTCATGAGTTTTCAACTGTCGTGAAGCATAAGCAAATACCTGATCATTCTGCATTAGGATGCAACCATGTCCTTTCAATGAAGCATCACTGTAGATAACAAACTCACCATTCCTAGAAGGTAGTTCCAAAACTGGAGCATTCACCAATCTTCGTTTCAACTCCTTCGGTAGTAACCCAAGTCAACTGAGTCATCACTGTAACAAACTGTGTAGTTCTGATTCTAACCATCTCAAGATACTGATTTGGAAGGTCATTTCCCTCAGTATGCCTTCCCAAAAAAAGCTTCTCTATTTCCTCTATGAATAACCATTCTTAACACTGAAATAACTTCGGTGAAGCAACATGGTAATCTATAAATGCTATGTCATTTCAATCATACCATAAATTAATTTATAATTTAACAATTTTATAACTCCTAAAGTTGTCTAAACCGACCTCTGATACCAACTATAAGGCCCCAGCCTTAAACCTTAATTAATATTGGTTTAAATGAATAATTCACATTGAGGATCTTTTCAGGTTTTGAGTTTTAGAGAATTAGAACATAACTATTACATCTCAAAAGATTACAAAGTCGACACTTCTACTAAGTTTCCATAATAAAAAAAACTGTTAAAAAGAAACATGTCTAGTTCCATGTTTTATATAGCATGACATTCCCTTGATCCCATCCTTGACCTTATTCCACATTAAGTCCTGTGAAAAACAATTCAAAAAAAACTTGGGGTGAGCATAAAAAGCTCAGTAAGGGATACACAAAGAATGAAAACTATTACTTTTTCAAACATCAAGTAAACCATGTATACTCTATCAAAGTAATACCTTCACCTTCATGAAGTAGTAAAAACTCTTCACTGAATAAAGTATCATTACTTACCTTTTTGTAACAAAAGTTTTACCATAAAACCCATATAAAGAACACATAACATATATAAAGGTAACTTGGGACAAAAACATACTTAAGTGGAATAACCATACGGTCAACTTCCACACATATCACTTAATGGAATAGCCATACGGCCAATTTCCATACATACTTAATAGAATAGCCATACGACCGACTTCCATACCAAATGCATTGTAGTTTATAACGTAACCACCCTTCCTTGTATTCACGACACCACCCATCATATGGTTTATCACGTAACCACCCGTCAAATGTCCAAGTACCAATATAAAATCATAAAACATAAAACCAATATAAAGGAATGATAAAATTTCCACATTTCAATCACAGTATATCATAATAGAATCCTTTATCAAAACCATTTTCAATACCAAAATACATAAAAGAGTATATGGTATTTATTTTATTTTAAAAACATTACGGCTTGTTGAGGAAGCAATGACCAAATAATAATCGCGGCGGAGGAAAAGGTCGTTGTCACCGCGTACGTTAAAAGAAACATTCCTTTTTGTCGTTTTGTAAAATGATTCATAGAAAAAGATTCATTTTGTATAAAATTAAATGTCAAAGGGGTTTATACACCATATAAAATAAAGGTGTGTATAAAACTAAATATGCCTCAATGAAAAGAGATTGAGATGAAGTCCCTTACCTCGGGTCCGACTTGACTCGATCGTTCTTTAACATCCTGAATAATAAACTGGAGTTAATTTATAATTGATTAAGAACCTTTTTAAACTTCATTATTCCTTTTATATCACTTATTTCCATGTTATAAACATTATGTAACCATTTAAGTTAATAATGTTTGTTTTGTCGATATTTGGTTCTTAAGTCGAAAGTGGGCTTCTTATAATTACATGTTGTTTGTGTGGTCAAAGGTTCTTTATATCCAGAATGAAATTCCTGATTTTGATAGCATATATATCATATATATCTAGAATATACATGTGTTTATAATATTACATAATCATTTAGAGGTAAGAGATAAAATTCACCGTTCATGGAGACGGTAAGCCGTACGTACGCATGAACGCTACTTTCATTTCTTTGTCATATTAATGGAATTAAAACTAAATGAGAGGTATGTATATTTTAATTCCAGAATTATATTCATCATCTATATATATCATTCATTATATATATCCATTATATACATTTACTTTTAATAGTACATTACATTAGGGGATAAGAAATGAAATGCACCGTTCAGGGAGATGGTAAGCCGTATGTACACATGAACGCTACTTTCATTTCTATTTCATATTTTTATTGAAATAAATAATAATGATCTAGAGGCATATTATAATTCCAGTATAACATCATATATAATAACTTTAAATCCATCCTTTATACATCCCACATATGGCACTTAACGAATCAAATCACTTTGAGGGAGCGGTAGTCCGCACTTCCTTAAATGAAGATATCGCGTTTACCCATAATGGAAACCATAAAAGTATGCCCAAAATGAAAAATACAGAAGATTAAGGAAAACATAAACATATTATATATCATATATAAATATAGTGTCATATTAATGTCCACCTTTTAAGGTGTTATAATAATGTTGAACAGTCATCGTTTCGGGAGGCAGAAATTCGCCATCCACGGAACCATTATGTTCTTTAACCATTAGATGTAGGTGTGTGTAAGTGTAGCTCGAAACCCTATTATAAAAACATCCTAGTATATTGAGGATACTTTAGTTGTTACAAAAGAAATAATAATAAATATTTTAGGGGGTTGTAGAAGCAAAATAAAACAAAAGGACTCAAAAGAAGACATTACCTTAAAATCGGGTAACTCCCCTTGGTTTGAGCTCAAAGGTTTCCTTGGGAAGACTTCTGACAACCTTTAGGCTTCAAGGAGTAAGAGAGGGATGTGGAGAGCCAAAATGGGCAGGGGTTGGCCGAGACAAAGGCTTTGGGAGTGTGGGTAAGTATGTAGAGGTGGGGGCCTTTTCTATGAGAAGAGGAGGGGCACTCTTGGAAAGTAAAGATAAGTAACTTTATTTTGAAATGCGTATCGGATTAAAAAGGTCCCACATTGATATAATTAGAGGATAAGGTGATAAGGGTTCTAAATACACTCATTTAATATGTTTTTGACATGTTTAAGTCTTAGATATTACATTATCTTTCTATTTTATTTAAATCGTTAAATAATGAGATCATCGCTACATCATCATGATGCCATAAATAATTTAATTTATTTAATATCTAAAAATTATAAAACAAATACTATGATGTAGGAAATAGTTTTATCATTCTAATGAATATTTATATTCAAAAATATGACTTGTATAACCCCATGTAAAAATTGTTTTAGTAAAATAACTCATGTTTGTGTCATTTTTACTTTAACATTAAATAAAAAGTTATTTATGTCATTTCCCAACGAAAGTGGCTCGATGGGGTCCCCAAGTAGACCCATGGCTTGTCTTGGTCGACCATGACACATCCAATGAGGGTAAGACATGCGTCAAGCTCATCTCATATTATTAAAACATTATTTTTACCCTAAACTACAATAATTACCACTAATCGCGATTAAGAACATAAAAGTTACTATTCACCAAAAATTATTTTAATCTCATTGAACCACATTTTACTTCTTAATGAAAACCATGTATGCCGGATTTTTGAAAATAAAATCATAGAAGTGGAAAAGATTCATTTAAACGGAAAATCAGTCTCTTTAACTACCACTTAGTGGTTTCACTATTCATCAAAAATTGAAGTTTTTCAGAAAAATACCAAAAATTCACCCTAAGATATATTTGATATTCCGAATTCAAAAATGAAATCCATTTTACAAAATTCACAACATATATGTTTAATTAATTAATTTAATAATTCATTCCCGCTGTCAGAGCAAATAGCGTGTTTTTATGAAACAATAAGTATCAAAAGATTGACACTAGTTTAAGTTCAATTTCAATGTGAAATTAATTCCTACGACCACTATTGGATTTAATGGTAAAAATATTTTATAATTTCATGTTAAAACCAATTCAAATGATAATCTAATCATATAAATAAATTAGATTAAAAATAGGTTTTGAATTAAAATACAACATTTTACAGTATTCATTAAAAAAATGAACATAATTGGAAAGATACCAAAAATTTACACAAAGTAAATTTTGATGTCCTGATTCTAAAGAAGAGTTATTTTTGGTCCAATATAATTTATAAGATTGATAAAAACTATATTTAATGACGGTTCTCCATCAAAAGGGGATAAGTGAACCCTTAGTGAAAATTAGGGTATAAATTCCTAAAATTGAATTCTTTCCATATTTTAAGCCTTTATCTTTTATTGGGTAAATGTAAAAACATATATAATCATATTTTAGTTATTTCTATACATTCCCGCTAGTACAATAGCTACGTGTTAACTAACATTTAATATAATACTATTTTATTACTAGTGTGCAATGTATGTTTTCAGAGGAACTCATCGTTGTGTATCGGGCATGCTATCGATCATAGCAACCCCTTTAAAGTAAAATTAATATTCAATTCATAAATATTAATAAATATGAAAATGTATTATTCTTGATTTACCTGGGATGTTACATTATACCTCACAATGGGGAATAAAATAAATATTCCATGATTTATGTGTTAATAACATTTTCATCAAAATACACTATGAATTTATGTTCCATATAATGTATTAAAAGATATTTATGTTTAATAATCATTTATTAAAATGTATGAATGCATGGGATTCTATAGTTGGTATCCAAGGAAAGGTATTTTTAACCTTTGGGCATTAGATGAGAAAATATTAGTGATAAACATTGGGAAAATTCCATGAATAAGTTTAAGGATCAGTCTTTGTATAGGAAATTATCATGGGTTTTTTTTAATGTTTAGAGTGAGTGGTATCTGAAAAATTAAATACCATTCTAGATATTACATATTGATGTTGATGTGAAAAAGATGTACCTAGGTGTAATAACTATGAAAATTTTACATTGGTAATCACTTGGGAATTACCTAGTACACAACAATGATCCTGACTATTCACCGGATTCGGAACTCCTAGGGGGTATGCTTTAGAAATTAACAAAATCTCTACAGACCATATTGAAGGATTTGAATGGATGATAATCATGAATGGCCTAACTTAAACATAAGGTTTCATAGATTTGAATGTAGGTGTCATGACTTACCCATTTTATAAGTAATTTTTCATTATTATATTGTTTTCCATTATGAATGTAGTTTCTCACATTATGATTTATGGTTATAGTCAATGAAGGGAAGCTAAAGGAACAAGGTTAAATCATAATGTGATAGATATTATGTTGATGAGAAATTAAAAGGGATTATGCAATGATTAAATGATATTTTTCTAAGGAATAATCATTTATCATGATATATGGTTAATAAATTTCACCTTAATGAACTCTTGGACTCTGTAAACAAGATAATGATAGAGTTCACTGAGAGTATGGGTGGTGATGATAGTAGGGGAAAGAATGTTTAGTTTTCTTTAAGGCGAGAATCTAGGATAAAGAAACCAACATAACAAATCAAGGGAACAATAAAATTTTAAACATGTCAAGAAGAAGGAGAAAATATAATTAATCACTACAGAAAAAAGAAAATTTTAATTAATACAATAAATAAGAAAAATTTTCCCCTAAGGAAAAATCAAATGTGGCTTTTTTTTAAAAGTGGAAAGAATGATATTTATGAAAATTGATGTCCTTGGGCGAATGATTAGGAATATAAAAAAGGTTTTATGAGTAATGATTTTTTATTTTATGATGAGGAGACCAGAAATGAAATATGAATGTAAAGAGGTATTAAGGAATAAAAGGATTTATCTTAGTTAATAGATTAATAATAAAGTGGAATTATTGAAATGTTTATATACTAGAAATTAATAAAGATGTATATCATGATATGTAAATATATAAGGTATAAGTACCCAACATTAAACAATACTTAATCTATTTAAATTATATTGAATTCACTTTCATACATTTTGAAAGATCATTTTCGTTTAGAGTTTTATAGAATTAGGTTATAATTAATACATAACAACCCACAAGCATACAAATTAGATTAGCCTAAAATAATATCCATTTCCTTCATAGTAAAACGGTCTTAAAAAAATAAATCAGTTTTTATTTTCCTAAAAAATCTTTAAAAAAATAAGTTTTTCTTCTTCTTCCCTCTAACCCAACCTTAATTTCTGTGAATAGAATTTAAAACATGGGATGAGAAGAAAAATATCATTAAAGGAAAAAAGTGAAAATATTATTCCATAAATTCTTATAAATATATGGAATCATTTTCACCATGATATTATTACCACTATCGAAGTATAACATACATACTTTGATAGAATATGAGATTTCCTTAAAGCATGAAAAGTATAAATAAACAATTTAGGTAACTCATGGAATAATTTTCTTAACATATATACATTATATTATAAGACTTATGACTACCTTATAATTTTTTACCCTCACAGCTACCTCACAATGTAACCCTCATAGCTTCCTTATGATGTGACCGTCAGAGTTAGACATTGAATAACCATTACGATCAACTCCAAACATAAACATACCCAATGCATTTGAGGGATATCAATAACCCACCCATCATCATAAAAAATTCCCAATAACTAGAACATAATTATAAAACATTAAAACTTACATCTTAAAAACATTAACAAAACATCCAGGACATAACTCACCAAATAAATAATTAATGTGACATGTTTCATAGGTAACATTGTTAATGATGGATGATGTTTTCGACTCAGGACATCTGCAGCCTGGTTTTCAATTCCTAGATGGTAATTGATAGTACAATAATAATCTATTATTAGTTCAATCTATCTTCTCTTCCTTATATTAAATTCTTTATGAGTGAATATATATACTAATTAATTTTATGGTTAGTAAATATTTAACATTTAGATCCATATAAATTATATCTCAAAAATCATTAATGAAAAACCCATAGATTTTAATTCCAGATCATGTGTAGGGTAATTTAACTCATGAATTTTCTATTGTCTTAAAGAATAATAAATTACCTAATCATATTGAAATATAATGTAGCCATGTTCATTCAATGAATCATCAATGTAGGTGGAAAACTCTCCATTTCATAAATAATGATCCAAACCTGGATCATTCTTCAATATTATTTTTAGTTTCTAAAAACAATCATAATAGTATTCTACCCAAAAAAATTTAACCAAATTAAATTTTATTTTGTTAAAAGGATAGTTAATCATGCAATTTTTTTTTGAAAAAAAAACCATCATTAATAGCCTATTAGTCCAAGAATACAATGAATCTCATTAATATTTTTATGTCATAGACATTTATCAATAAATATTTTTGGAGGGATAAAATATTTTTCCACCATTATTTATAATTTTCCCCAGAATGAAAATAAATTGCAACCAAAAAATAAATTTTATAAATTTCACACAAAACTTCTTTTATTTATGGGATTGTAACAAAATCCATATATGTTTTTCATGATTGTCATTACTTTTTGAATAAACTAAAATTTAATAAATGATAATAAGAACAAATTTATTCATATATTTAGGATATATTTTATTCATAATATCTATAAATATAGTAAGGTAATTTTTCAAACCGAGGGGTATTAAAACAAATCATAATTCCCATATCTATTGTCAAAATCTGTTTTTGGGATGTCATCCTTTTTCACCATCAATTGGTGGTACATGGATCAGATGTTAATGTTGTAAAAATACTGAGCTCTATGGAGCTAATAAAACAAGTCATTAGTAAGAGTAATAGCATAATTACTCTTAACATTAATGTTATTTAAAACTCTATAATAAATTTAAAATATCATGGAATTATATTTATTTTTAATGAAAAAATAGGATCACCCCAAAGTGGTGTGATAGGATGAAAGAAACCTTTATCAAGAAATCATTCAACTACCTTTTCAATTCTAGAAGTCATAGTTGACATATTATACAATGGGGTTTCAAAATTATCTTCGAATTAGTGACTAATATAATAGTAAATTCAAATTCTCGATCTGGTATAACACCTGAAAAATAATTAGGAAAAACATACAGTGTTTCATTTACCACTGACACATCATTAATTTGAATTGATCCCTTTTTTCTACAATATGATGAACATAAAATTAATATCTATATTTTAAATATTTATCGGCTTTTTGATATGTTATCAATGGTATGGGTTTATTAATGTATACAAATTGAAACTTTTTATGAAAAAATACATCATCAACTCTACAGTAAATTATATCATGATAAACAAAAATAAAATCCTTGACCATAAAAACACCAAACATTACTATGAAAAGGTTTGAAGGTAATTTATTACTACATATAACAACATTAATATTAATATTATTTATTTTTACTATAATATTTCCCCTTATTTTTAACTATATGTTCTGGTTTTATTTCATGAGGTGAAATTTTCAATTTACCAAAACAATTCCCATAAATAAAAGAATTTTTAAACTCTATATAAAACAATAAATTTGAAAAATATGGGTAAACCAAAATTTTACATGATACCAATTCTATGGGTTCCCCCAAAATCTTTTGAACTACTAGACAATTAGTTCACTACACCTTTCTACTTAAATTCTACCTACTTCACATCATTCAGATCCTTTTCTATGTCGGTATGTTAATAATGCCCGGTCTCATCACATTTAAAACAAATACAGTTTTCTTATCATAATTAAACATATGATCAGTTTCCATGAAATCTCAATCCATATTTCCAAAATTACCACATAAGAATAACTTCTCATATTTGTTAAGGGAATCCCTAGGGTAATTTTTGAATCACATTCCATAAACTAGTAATAGACATTCTTACCTTCAGATTTAATTGATTGATTCTTACCCATTTATTTCTTTATGTACCTTTTATTTTTATTATTTTCTAGGTACACATGATCATTAGAAAACAATATTTATACCCACTCAGAAAATATAACACGTCTCTTATAAATTTTTTATTCTAGGGAACATAATTCACATCAGTATATTGGCTTTAATCCTAATAAAAATGATTGATTATACTATCAAGATCCTCAATAAGATTTGAAGTCTACCTTTGCAACCATGTTATTTTTTGATCATAAAAAACCACTGGATATTCATCATTTTATTTCAATTTGAGGAATATAATATCCAACCTATGTCAAAAAACCTAAGGAAAAAATTTTAGCAAGGAAAATTTTCATAAATTCATATTATTCCAAGGAATCAATATCTCTTCTTTACCTAATATTCTTGACCATTAACCCTCATTTGTTAGATTCGTCTACAGAAAAATAAATTTTAAAACTAAACATGTTATTATCCGAACACCCCATGACATTGATTATCTTTTCATGAGATTTAACCCACCCTTAAAAAACCAATGTGTTCGAATATCCAATAAAAGTAGGCGGTGTTTCCTCACAAAAAGTTATTATATATTCGTGTTCCTTTGGGAGATCAATATGTTATCTTGCATCGATACTACCCCCATTTATAGAATAGGTCAACAGATCTATTATTATAAAAAATTGTTAGGATCTAATTCCCACAATTATTGGTTGAATATTCAAAAATATATCGTCCTATCTTTTCCTTCCAACTCCAGCTTAACTATTTATTATATGGGAAACCATTCTGAAATAACATATCTTAGATTACGTAAAATGTTAATATTCAAATTATATATCAATTAAAAAAAAGTTAACGTAAAATTTATTTATGTTATTCTATTAATATCATCATAACCCCTTTTTATCTAAATCATTCATTGATACCAACTATAAGGATTTGACCGTAAAATTTATATAATCTGGATAATTCATCAACAATTAACTATTGTACATTCCTAAAGAATATTTAGATTTAATGTTTTATAAAATATGGTTCTAATTCATATATAATAAACCACATAAACAAAAATTTGATTCTACTAAATAGTATATAATTTTTTCATAATACTATTGTCTTAAAAAATAACATGCTTTCTTTTCCTGAAAAATCATTACAACGTTCAACTTGGATTCATTTTTCTTCTCACCCAACATTAAACCATGTGAAAACATTTTAAAACAGGGGATGAGTACAAAAATATAACTAATGGACATAAAACATAAAAAAATAAACCATTAGTTCATGAATAGTTATAAACATATGGAATCATTCTCCCAAAGATATAGTTATCACCCTTAAAGTATCATATATATAAATTGTGAAAACATGAGATTTCCATAAAAAAATAAAATGAATAATTAAACCATTTATGTAACATTTAGAATAATTATATTTCCATAATTACAACATATGTTAACCCATGTAGGTACATTAGGATTTTTTACCCTCATAGGTACCTTAATGTATAACCTTCATGACTCCCTTATGATGTAACCATTATAGTTTCACATGGAATAACTGTGCAAGTAAAATCCCAATATAAAAAAAACTGATCCATTGGAGGCATATCATAAAACCAAACACAATAATAAAAAATAACCAATAACCATAACATAATAATAAAACATAAATACCTTCATTATAAAAATATTCCTTTTGGGTTTTGTTAAACTAAAAATGTAAAATTGGATTTTTAAAGAATTCATTTACTTTATGATTGACTTCCTTAAAACGTCGTCAAAACCGTTTTATAATTGTTTAAGGAGAATTATAAATTTATTTCCGAACAATATTCATATTTAATATTCCTTATATTATCTGTTTATAATATATATCCAACCATTTATTTATAATATTTTTTATTTTCATTGTTTTGTTTTCATTTATTTCATGCTTTCCATGGTTGGTTCATTATGAATTTTTAATATAAAAGGAAATAAAAACTCTATAAGTGGAATAAAATGGGTTAAATATATTTCCGTAATTTAAAATGATATTATATATCATTTTTAATTATATAAGAGTGATTATTTATATAAATATTAATTAAAATGATCTAATTTAGTTTGGCAGTTTTTACGACCATCATGAACTTATATAATTTTGTTTAATTTTATGTCTATAAATTTGTTTCATAACATTTTAAAAAGTTATCCTATACATATTAAAATATTTTTTAAACATGATAATGGTTTTATGAATATCCTTGATGGCTGTAAAGGAAAATTAAAACATATTGTCCATGATAAACGTAAATCAACACACCCGTGATGATGTTTTCATTTTTATATTAAGAAGAGGAGATGTGAGGCTTGATGAAGTATAGCCAATTTAAATAATAGAATTATTGTATATATATGATTCTAGAGTTATCAGTTCACTTTGGACAGGGGAGGTTTGTAATGTATAAGAAAACAAAATAAATTGAAAAGAAATTGAAAGGGGAATTTACCCCTTGAATTCTCCCTATTTAGAACCTCTTTAGGGAAACTAAATTTTTCATTTTGTTAGGGAAAAAGGCTCATAGAATTGGGAGATAGGATTCATAAAAGGAATTTTAATAATTTGTACAATCATTATGTATATTGAGGTGTGGGTAGAAGAGTTGGTGAGGGGTGTTTTTTGATTGTTTTAGTCATTTGTTTGTTATTTTTTCTCAAGACAATGAATCGTAAGGATTACTATGAATAAATAATGTAACTAGTGAATATGAGATCAAAAAAAATGATATTAAATCATCCATTCATCATAAATGACTAAATAATTTGTATATTTACCTTGTACCATATATTACTATATTTATTTATTCACCAAAATTTTTACTATTTTAGAAAAAAACCTAAATATTAATCATAAAACTTTTTTGATCTATAAAATTCCAAAATGAAATCCATTTTATGAAAATAATTATTCAAATAGGAGGAATTAATTTTTTAATTTATATTATAATTTATTAAAAAAATAAAAATTTTGATATTAAAACTAATTATACGGGACTTGAAAAATTAATTATGGACTCATATAATTATCTTCTAATCGTAAAAAATAAATTAAAATTTTATGAATATATGTTATGAATTTAATTTCTCTATTAAAAAGTTATATTAATTATAATATCGTAAATAAATATTTATGTCTTAAAAAAACCAATAATTAATTTCTCATTTTCGAAACATTTATTTACATATTCCATGATATAAATATATATCATATTTTAACTTATATGATGCATACTTTTTATTTATACACTCATAGGGGAGGTTACAATTCAATTTGTATCGATTCCTTAATTTCTATAAATACCACTTATTTTATAATACATTTATAATGAATTTAACTATTTAATTCCAATACAAAAGAAATTAATTTATAATTACCTCGAATGTTACAAAAAGATTGTTCTACCTATGTTTTTTTGTTAAGGATTTAAATAATATATTTAATGGCCTAGAAAGTTGATTTGATGGATGTCGATACACTATTTAATATATATAATTTAGGATAAGATAATCTTAGATAAGTACATGATACTGAGTTGATTCATTAATTCTATGTTAAATAATTGGATGTATAGAAAAACATGGTAGTTAAAAATTTGAATTTATAGGTAATATTATTTTATAATATGATTATCATATTCTTGAGAATGATATAGGATCTTTGAAAATTATGAATATGATCATCATATAAGTTTTCCATACTTTAAAAACAGGACAACCTATAAGCCAATTGACATCTCATCACATCTTCTAAGACCACACGACTAGAACCCACAACCAAAGGGAGGTAAGAATAAAGTTCCTACCATTGGCCTACATGATTTATTAGTAAGAATAATTTTTTTCATTGATGGTTTGAATATTGAATATTATTTTGATTTTGGAAAACATAGTATTAGATCAAATAATATAATTTCTTGGTGGCTAATAATATTTTTGGGGAAATTTTATTTCTCTGAAGTATATATAACCTTTTAGTTTTTCATAATATATTATTTGGGGATAATTCTATTATCTTTTTGGAGATTTATGTTGAAATTTCATGAGATAAAAATTGATTAAAAAACATATTTCATGTAGAGTTTATTAAGGATAATTGGAATATAGGGTTATTCATTTAAGGAATGGTCAATATTAAACCTTTGGTTTCTTTTATTAATATCGGGGACTAATATATTCACATTCATTCTAGTTATAATATTACCTTATTCTAAAAAATTTGGTTTCAATAATGATAGGAGAATTTTTTTTTTGTATTTTGTGGAATATATAATCTATTAAAAGTTTACTAAGCGCTCAAAGAATAAAAAATTCATATTTAATTATCATATTTATGAGAAATATATTATATTTTGGTAGAAATTAATTATGGATGATATTTTTCATATCATGTATATTTAATTTTTTATTAGTCTAGTAAGTAAAAATATCTCAACTATAGGAAAATGACATTGAAACAAAAAATTTATTATAGTACCTTAATTTGTAAGGAATCAATTGTATTTTAGCTCATCATAAATTAATTATTTTTGGACCCTAAAATTCCCTTTACCATTAAATTTATTATAAGAAATGATCTCTTCTAATATCTATAATTATTTATAGTTTTTTTCAATGTCCTTAACAACGATTTATAAAAATTCTATAATATTTTGATACCTAGTAATAGGATTAATTTATAATTTAACTTTATCATTTCTAAATTTAATTTTTTTATTATGCCTTTTAATGATATGGGTTTTCAACAAAAAAAAATTATAAAATCATACACTTGATTTTTGATATAAACATTAAATTATGAGAGTGAAATTTATTTAAGGGGATAAGAATCCAACACACAAAGACTTTAAAATAGGAACATCATGTTTGAAAGCATATATTAAATGATGATACATGATTAAATGATAATTTAATAACCTATGAAATTTTTATATATTCATTTTTAATGGAATTTATTCTTTTCAGAAGCATATGACATAAGATACATATCGTTTAAATGAAAAATGATACTATATAAAAATATTATTATTTCAACATGACCAATATAACCAAGCCGTTAAACTGGAAGATATTAATATGAATAAATAAGTAATTAAAATTATTTGTTATACACATGTATAAAATAAATTCAATGGTTATATATTGATTTTAAATAAAATAAGAACCATTTTAAAAGGGAAAAAAATATATTCTGAAAAACGTTATTTTTCTATAAGAAGAATTAGTCACATTTTGAGAACATAATTTAAAATTTCTTTTGGGAACTTTAAAAAAAATAATTGACAAAATAAACTATTTTTAGAAATATATATTTAAAACATATCTTTGGGGGAAATATTAATATTTTTTTAAAAGCATTTTATACGAATAGTGAAAAATATTTTTTTTTTTGAAAACATACATTTTGTTCAAATTATTTAAGAATGTAAATTATATTTTTCTTTTTTTAAAGGAAAAAATATAAATTATATTAATATTCAACTAATTTTAAATATTAGAATCAATATCGTATTGAGTTATCATATTGAAACCTTTTAATATTTTAAAATATTCACTTCACAAAACCAACTTTTTTGAAACATTTGTCGGGTTAATTTTAAATAATATTATTCTAGTTAGGTAAGATAATTTTTAAAAAATAGATTCCACATTAAGAATCATAATAAATATATTACCTATTATGGTAAACATAATCATTATCCATAATGATAATGGAAAATTGAAAAAAATTGTTGGTTTTATGTAAAAATGGGTTTAATTGGGGGGGTAACGAAAAACGATAAGGTTAAAAAAATTACCCAAACCATATCTATTTGATATTTTATTGTTATATTTCTTCCTTATATATTATAATTATCTCAAATTTAAATTCTTATATCATTTTAACATGATAAAAATATGTCTGTAATTATTTATATTTGAAAATTCTAGGTGTGTCATCTTCCCCACTTATAAAAGGATAACCATTCTCTTATACATTACACACATCCAAAAAGCATTGGTTCAGAAAATTCTAAAAATAATTATATACCTATTTCACTATAATAAAAATAGAATCTTTTTTAAGAAATAAAAACTAGGAACCCTTTTGGTGTAAACTAATGATGTTGTCTGAATAAGAGGTAATTTCCTTAACTGAGCATTTTATTTTATTTCTAATTCCACCTTCATAACATATTATTAAAACATGATGATATAATATATTTGTTATATTAAATATACTTATTTATTTTATGTTATTATAATTACATACAATCATTTCCTCCACCCTCAAATGGGAAAATAAATTGTTGATCGTTTGTATGCCGGACTTCCCCCTCACAAACTGATGTAATTAAATTTCCATAACCACATATCATGAATGGATATAATTATGAATATATTAATTATATAATATATTTATGATATAATTATTCTTATGTAATTATAATATCAGATATAACTTCTAACTTTCAATTTAATAGGTAATCTGATAATGTCTCTTCTGTGTCTGATGAATTACCACCTTGCAAATTGATATTATTCGTTTTTCACTTATAACATACATGGAAGTTAATAAAGACCAATTTTATGTAGAAATATAATATTTATGACTTGAGAATTATTCTATAAAATAAATATATCATATAATTTATCATCTTACCATCCAATTAATAAGTGATAACATCGATAATGCTTACATGAGGTATATCGTGTCCACAGAGCAATGTGATAAAGTTTGCATGTTAAAAAATAAATAATGATTGTAAATATGTATCAGATGAAAATAAAGGATATTTATAAATTCAATATCATTCTATATATAATGTTATTATAACTCATGTTAAATACCCATAACATTCATGATGAACATGCAAGAAAAAACAAAGAAATTATAACCCAAAACAATAGTGAAAAAAAATGCTTATTAATGAATGGGTAATATGATGTTATAAAATGAACATATATGATATTATAAATAATAATATGGTTATTTTATAATTTAATAACATGTTTTAAACTTCTATATAGTTTTTTAGATATCACTAAACTAGTGGGAAGTGCGCGGTAAGCGGTTTCTTATCTCAATTTCCATTAATTGGGTTACACAACACATTAATTGATCGTAATATTACAAAATTATATGTGAAATAAACTTTCATTACATTATGTCTTATTTAAAAATTTTTATTATCTATATTTTTTACACAGAATCACCACATTGAATAAATATCACCTCAATGATATGAACATCATAAGGGTTTCATCCCAAAATTCCTACCTTGAGACATGTGATCATTTATGTAGCTAATTTCTTTTAAATGGTGTATATACGTACCATTTTAAAAATATATAGTTAATCCTTGCAACATTAGGATATTATAACATACAATTATCCAACATTATTTATATGATGTAACGATTCAAATGTTGTTAATATGGTAAGGGTTTGTGTTTCAATTTTTTTATAATAGAGATTACAACTCCATGAAGTGACCATGAGACGGTGTCATATTAGGCTAAGTTGGTGTTATAAGCGTCCCATTCAGGCTCTGTTGAATGGATCAAGGTAAATATTCAACTATAGTAGATTAATCTCTTAGTTTTTATTAAGAAGGGGACCAGGATGCAATGGAATTGGATGCTCAATTTGATGTTGATTAGCAGCTGTTACACAAGGATAATGTTGTTGTTGTTAAAGGGGGAAATGTAAATAAAAAATGGAGACATGTTATTGATCCAATAACCTTTCCTCTTTCACCCAGTCTCCAAAAACATAAGTAATGGTGCTGAACATGCATGGTCCCTCTATCATAGATGAAGATGGTAGTTTTTAGCACTCTCAATGGATCATGAAAGGTTCTACAATTGATTCCCTGACACAATTATGACTCATCCAATCTCTACTAAAAAGTGTTTTCGCCTTCATGAAATCATATACATATCTAATATCAAGGTTGTTTTCAATGAGATAATTTGAAATTCTCATGGGTTTTTTTGAGTTGAATGAAAATCCTCATTCACTAATACTTTCAAGGTAGGGATCATTTCTTATCTGGAGGAACTAATGAAAGGATCCAATCTGGATGGATAGGATCCTCGTCCTTTTAAGGATCAAATCCCATTGGAAGAAAATATTTATTCTTAAATAGAATATAATACACAGAATTAGATTAGAACCCAGAATATGGACCTTCTTTTGATAGGTGGGGGTAGTGGATGATCTTGTAGATGAATAATATTTTCCTATTTCCTGGTAAAAAATAAACTCTTAACTTTATGGATGTTATTTATCTCTTTATTTTATTTTCTTTCTCCCCTTGTACTTAATGTTTATTTTATTTTCAATAAATTTCAGGACCATGGCTATAACCCATGGTTGGAGCCATCTAGTTGTGTATATATGTCGCACAAATTTATATCTAGTTTATTCTCTCATCCTTTGATGGGTTAATACATTCTTTATGATCATTTCTAAAATTCATTCTTTTTGAAATTTATTTTGAATATGATCTGAAGAAGGATTATACAACCCATTTATTTCTATGGGGAACTCTTATATTTGGGCCATTTGATTAATAACCTTATGAGGCATGTATATTTAATCACATGAAATGAATGTGACGTGTTGGTTCAAAATTATATAGTATTTTTATGCATTGGGTAATGTTTTAGTCTCATGATACATCATCTGTTCTATTATGCGGTGAACTTAATCTATTATGAGATTTTCCACCATGTCACATTGTCATGGAAGTTATACATGACATATTAGTATTTCATATTTTATGTTTCTTCTATATTTCCTTTGATTACAGGGTGTTATGATACTATGATTGTAAAGACCAGGAAATATCAAGAAATTTTTTTTTTCATAATTTGTTTGGGATTTTACGAGTGCACAGTTTCTGACGGCACCTGATTCCGAGGCCCAGTGTGCCCGAAATAAATTTCTGAAGTTTAGCTCGGGTACATTTAGTGAATGAGCGAGCGGGTTTTCCTAACTTTTGAACCGGTGCTTGGAATCAAATTCTAAGGGCACTGTTGAAACCGCAACGCCGATAATTCCTTAAGAAGACCCTTTCTGGAGTTTCATTTTCTCGGGTAGCATTGCTAAAAAATGGATTAATTGAAGAGTAAAATAAAAATTGAGGAACACTTTTTATTTTATTTATTTTTTAGTGGTTAAATCATATGGATGGAAGGTGGGTGGAGCTAACCACCCATGTGAGGGATTTGTGTGGGACCCACTAAAATCTTTACTCTTGGTAGGATATTAGTGAGGTGGGGCCCACACAAGCACCATCCCTTCAAATTCCCTAAACTCCCTCTTTATGTTGGCAACCCCCCATAAATGTGTAACACACCCACCTCCCACTCTTTATGACATGTCAACTCTCAAAATTAAATTGATTGTTTAGTGACATTTAATTAATTTAATTTTGAGTTTTAATTTTAAGTTTTGAAAACACATGTCATGTGTTAATAAAATAAGCATTCCTTATTTTATTCGAGTGGGAGGTTTTGTGTTGAGATTTTGGGAAGAAAATACTCTAAGGGTGAAGATCTTCATCTCCTTCACGATGAATGCTGAGTCTATGACGAAGAACTCCATCACCACAAGGGGAGATCGTCGTGTCGTCTCCTCTCCTCTCTGCAGCCGGTGAGTGACACCTTTTCTGGAGAACGACGACGTGCTGCATCCTTCATCGGGCGAGCACTGAAGACGTTTACGAAGCCTCGTTCCACAACGTCGTCTTCCGCGACGTCAATTTCCCGTGACGATCCTCGTTCGGCGACTTCTTCGAGGTAGGGGTTTTTCATTGTTCAAGAATTATCAATTGGCGCTCTTCCTTATTTCTTGGACACATGTTATTGGATTAATGGGAGGGGGACGGACCGCACAAACACGGCCGACCCTCCTCCCCTTTGTTGTTGTGTCTTTTTGCGAATGGAATGGAGGCAACGCGGTGCTGTCGCACCGCGCAGAAATGAGGGAACCGCGGTCAGAGCGGGCTGTGGTGAAGAAGAGCGGTGATGTCGCGCCACGCCAAAGCCGAAGAACCCAAGGCCAAGGTCGGGTTGCGGTGGAGAGGGCGTGGCGTCATCGCACCGCGCCGGATGAACAAGGGATGCAGCCTAAGACCACAGCGGTCACCAACAGGGGCGGCCGGACTCCCTGGCCGCCGAAGCACTAAGAGCTGTAGCCTTTGGGCCGTGGCGAAAGACAAGGAGGGCGGGACCATGGGGTCCCACACGGCACAACAGGCCGGCCGTTATGGCTAGCCGGATCTAGAAAAACCGGGGGTTTGAACCCCCTGTCAGTGCAGCTGGACGGACCCCATGGGGTCCGCCGTTCGGTTCGAAGGGGGTCGAGGCTCCCCCACATTCTGCGTTCACGAGGCGCGCAACGCCCATGTGGGGCCGGGGCGCCCGCACTGGGTCAGGTCCCCATGCCGGGCCGGGCCGTGTCGGCTGGCACGCCGGACCCGATCCCGGGTTGGGTCGACCTGGTTCGGGCCGACCCAAGCGGTCTCGGGCCAGGTCGGTCCGGGCCCCAAACCCCCTAAAATCAGACACCTTTGTTCAAAGGCCCATAACGTGGGATATGGACCTCCGATCGATGCACCGTCAGTTGCATTTGGATCCTTGGATCAAGGATGTCGTTTTGTTATATTAAACTCAAGGTTTTAGAGAACTCTGGGTACGTATGGGTTGGTTCGAACACGAAACCAACTGGGACCTCGGAGCGGAAACACTTATAACTTGAGCTCCGGACGTCTGTTTGACGTGTCGTTGACTTTGTTGGTTTTCTCTAAGTGAGATGGACCTTTTGCCTTACTATGCTTGATGTTTGGATGTAGTTGGAGTATGGTCGGGTTGGTTTTGACTTAAAAACCAACTGGGCCCCTGAAATGAAAAAGACAATAACTCTCAGACTGGGCATCCGATTGACGCGCCGTCTGTCGCGTTAAGTTCCTATTTTAGAGATGGAACTTTGTGATACATCAACATAGGTCTATGTGATAGTTGATGTATCAACCCCTTGGCTCGTGGAGCGGATCCTCCCGGAATGAGCGTGCTGTGTGCGGGAACCCTTGAGCTGGTCATGACTGTGACGACGACGATGATTGTACTGGAATCCTCCGTGGGTTCGACGAGGACGACTACGATACTCGGATCCTCCATGGGGTCGACGAGGATGACTACCATATTGGGATCCTCCGTGGGTTCAATGAGGACGCCTATTGTACTATGATCCTCCGTGGGTTCGACTACGGTGCTGGGATCCTCCGTGGGTTCGACGACGATGACTACTATACTTGGATCCTCTGTGGGTTCGGAAGTGACAACTACTAAACTTGGATCCCACGTGGGTTCAGAAGAGGAGATGATTCATAGTCTACATCTAATTATCTCCACCCCAATTAATAAATGGATACCTTTTTGAGTTGATTCTTGACATTCAATCATTATCTTTGATGTGATTGAGTTAATATCCTGTGTGGATTGGATTATGATTTCATGTGTGGATTGGGTCGTACATTCCTATGTGGATTAAGATTTACATTCTTGAGTGGACTGGATTTTACTTGAGCTCGTGAGTTGGAGCTGAATAGGATTTGATGACTTAGGTATATATATGGGAATATACCTAAGTGGAGTTGGATGATACTTCGTGATTGTATCTTTTCTTTGGGGTTTATCCTTTGTGGATTCATGGAGACCTTCGGGGGTCTCGGGGTCCCTACTGAGTATCGAATACTCACCCCTTCATATGCTTCACCCTCACTACATTGTGTTGGTTGTAGACAACAGACATCACTAATCGTGGTTGAGGCTTGTAGAGCTTGACGGTACCCAGAGGAGGATCTCACGACGAGTTTGTGCCCAAAGGTGGATATCACGTCGAGTCAGTGACCGGAGGTGGATTTCACGACGAGTCGGTACCCTGAGGAGACGGACGATCATGGAGTGCTGTGGAGGAGATCTGTACCTACCATTCAGGTAGGAAACCTGAGGAAGATCCAGGAGAAGCATGTCACCTTTCATCTGTTATCCTTTGAGTTATATTTTACTATCATTTGTAGTTGTACCTTTCTTTTGGGATTGTATTTCTGGCCCCTTGTACTTTCAACAACTTTGATTTACAGTTTACATAGTGATTAATTCTTCTTGCTTACTCTGTGGTGATTCTTTTATTACATAAAAGAAAATTCCTTCCCTTAGATCGGGTTTTACACCTTTGGTGCTAGTCGGCAGCCCTTGGCCTATGGATGGCGGGCTTGGGGTATTCACGGCACAGGTCCCGAGGACGGGTCATGTAAAATTGGTATAAGAGGAGTTCCGTTCTACTGCAGAACTCAGGACACTAATCATTCTTCTATGTGAAGCAATAGGGTTAAAGGTATTGGGTGTGGTTATCAGTCCAGGGAGTCCAGTGTTGGTGTGGTGGCCGACGTATCCATACACGAGGACCCTGACTTCTGATTTCTGACTCAGTGCACGAAAACATTGATTGCATGTGTGTTTCAAAGTTTTCTTTGTGAATACTTTGTGTCATCTCACCAGGTATAAATCGTTAACCATGCCACACCTGTTCAGGATGTATCCACGCAGTCAGTCAGTTGGAGTTCCAACAGAGTACTTGATGATGGCCCACCGAGCAACGAGACTCCGGTGCAGGGCCCTCTTTCTATGTTGGTACCTCGGGTGGTGTACCAGCAACACCACCACCTATTAGGAAGCAGATTCCACCAGTTGTACTAGTGGACGGTGCACACTGATAGAGTGTGTTTCACGAGTTCCAGCAGTAGAGGCCTTTGAGGTTACGAGGCGAGACAGATTCTCAGGCAGCAGTGGATTGGTTGGAGGCGATTGATAGAGTTCTACACCTAGTTTAGACACTAGTAGAGAGGAAGCTGGACTTAGATACTTGTGTTTCCCAGTGAGTGACCATGAGGTTGTTCTATATAGTGAAGAGGCTTCGATATGTGGTCCGATTCCTGAGATAGTAACTTCGGGTAGTGTGTCAGCTACATCACTACCTATTGGTCAGCACACACTACCGGTAGTATCGGTAGAGGACACTTGTAGGCTTAGTACCTTACATGTTTCGGCACCAGATATCCCTCAAGTTCCGAAGCAAGCCTGAATCACAGGTGGTTGAGAATCTTCTAGATCATATACAGCTTCAGTAGGATGATATGTCGGTAAGCTGAGAATTCATCAGGGCATACCAAACCATTCCTGGTACTCGATGACTACAATGTGATCGATGCTTCAGGGATCAGACTTCTGAGTGAGGTGTGTCTAAAGGATATCTGAGCTAACACTTCTTTCTATATGCATTCCTACTTATACTAGGGTGCTAGAGAGAACCTTTGTGGTTGATAATTATTTGGCTGAGTGGATGCAGCCAGTTATGGTTAGCAGTGGGAAGCAGGAAACTAGCGCCAGTCTCGGAGACATGGGCGTGTAAAATGTTTCAACTAGAGGAAGTGAAAAGGACAGATGAATCTGCAAGGCATCAGACGTGGAATCAGAGCAAGGAGAGCATCATGGGGTGGTGAACATTTTTACATGTTGCAACCACCCGCCTTTGTAATCCCCGCTTGGATAAGGGAGCTGGAGGGCAGGGGAAAAAGTAGCTCCATGCGGCCAAGGAGTGCGACCAAAAGGCTCAAAGAATGATTCTATGTACAGACTGTGTCTTCTACTAGCTTTTGTAACAACATACGTCTATACGAATCATCCCTTCCTTTCCTGAATCTTGTCCCAGACCTAGAGTTTCTGGTTAAGCCGTTGACTTGACCCTCACGTCTGGAGATACCTTTGGGAGGAGACTCGATAATCACACTTACACCGACGGTGTGATCTGACCCTTGAGGTGAGAGTTTCAGTTGGAACCTCTTGGTGGCAGCGTTGAGGCCTTACAACATTAGTTTGAGTATATAATGGGCAGTCACAATTCATACACAAATTGACGGTATTAGGCAAACTTCAGGATGAGATTTCCTTGGTCGGTGAAAAGGAAACCCTAGGCAGCACAGGATAAACTCATGCATATGAGGGTGTATCCGATCACTCTTGGGTTGGTCAACCTTACACTCATGGCTGTAGGAGTTTTGAGATTCAGTTCTAATCAGGAAATAGAGCCCTCTAGAGTTCGAGGATGGTGACCACGCTCCTATACGGGTCTCACCTCGACGAGGTTTATGGAGATGTAGCTGAGGCGATGAGTTATCTCCGAGGGCCAACGGACCTTTCTAGGTCCTCAGTATGGTAGGCGAGGTGGTATAACGCTTGACCTTTCCACCTCATTTGCACCGGGTGCACGATGTCACCCATGTATCTCAGCTAAAGAAATACGTTCATGACCATTCACACGTCATCACCCGCAGGGAGTTGGACGTCGATGATGGGTCCACATTTATAGAGGTTCTAGTGGATAATGAGGATCAATAAGAGTGGGTCCTACGTGGACGGTCGATTCCTTAGGTGCACATTCATTGGAAGCACATGAACCTCCTGAAGAACACATGGGAGAGGAAGGCTCAGTTGCATGCTCCGTAACACTTTTGTTTCCCTAGTTTGTGTTATAGATTTACGAGGACGTAAATCCCCGAGGAGGGAGTAATGTAAAGACCCAAAAATATCAAGGAAATTTTTTTTCCTAATTTCTTTGGGATTTTACGAGTGTGCAGTTTCTTACGGCACCTGATTCCAAGGCCCTGTGTGCCCAAAATCAATTACCAAAGTTTAGCTTGGGTACGTTCAGTGAATGAGTGTGCTGGTTTTTCTAACTTTTTAAGTGGTGCCCGGAATCGAAATCTGAGGGAAAAGTTGAAACCGTAATGCTGATATTTTCTTAAGAAGACCCTTTCTCGAGTTGTTTTTTCTCGGGTAGGGTTGCTAAAAAATGGATTAATTGAAGAGTAGAATAAAAATTATGGAATACTTTTTATTTTATTCTTTTTTAAGTGGTTAAAAGCTAAGGATAGAAGTTGGGTGGAGCTAAGCTCCCATGTGAGGGAGTTTTGTCGGACCCACTAAATTCTTAACTCTAGGTAGGATATTAGTGAGTTAGGGCCCACACGAGCCTCATCCCTTCAAATTCCCTAAACTCCCTCTTTATGTTGGAAACCCCCCATAAATGTGTAACACACCCACCTCCCCCTCTTTATGACATGTCAACTCTCACAATTAAATTTATTGTTTAATGACATTCAATTAATTTAATTTTGAGTTAGAATTATGAAGTTTTGAAAACGCATGGCATGTGTTAATAAAATAAGCATTCCATAATTTTTCGGGTGGGAGGTTGTGTGTTGAGATTTTGGGAAGAAAATACTCTAAGGTTGAAGAACTTCATCTCCTTCACGAAGAACGTCGAGTCTACGATGAAGAGCTCTGCATCCATAAGGGGAGATCTCCATACCGTCTCCTCTCCTCTCCGCAGCTGGTGAGTGACGCCTTTTTAGGAGAACAACGATGCACCGCATCCTTCATCGGGCGAGCACCGACGATGTTTACGGAGCCTTGTTCCATGACGCCGTCTTCCGCAACATCAATTTCCCGTGATGATCCTCGTTCGACGACTTCTTCGAGGTAGTGGTTTTTCATCGTTCAAGAATTATCAACTGATGCTCTTCCTTATTTCTTGGACGCATGTTATCAGATTAATGGGAGGGGGCAGGACCGCAAAAACACGGTCGAGACTCCTCCCCTTTGTTGGTGTGTCTTTTTGCAGAAGGGAACAGAGGCAACACGATGCTGTCGCACCGTGCAGAAATGAGGGAACCATGGCCGAAGCGGGCCGTGGAAAAGAAGCGCGGCGTCGTCATGCCGCGCCGAAGCTGAAGAACCTGCTGCCAAGGTTGGGTCGCGGTGGAGGGGGCACGGTGTCGTCGTGCCGCGCCAGATGAACAAGGGTTACAGCATAAGGCCGCAGCGGTCACCAACAGGGGTGGCCAGACACCCCGGCCACCGGAGCACCAAGAGCCGCGGCCAGTTGGCCGTGTCGAAAGACCAGGAGGGCATCCGGAACCACCGACTGCCGACGCATGGGGGGCGGGACCGCGGGGTCATGTGTGGTAGAACTGGCCAGCCATTATGGCCAGCTAGATCCGGAAAAACCGGGGGTTTGAACCCCTGGTCAGCACAGCCGGGCGGACCCCACAGTCGGTTCGGGCACAATACCCCCTAAAATCGTACAGCTTCGTCCAAAAGCCCATAACATGGGATACGTACCTCCGATCGACACACTGTCAATTGCGTTGGAATCCTTGTATCGAGAGTGACATTTCAGTATATTACAGTCAAGGTTTCGAAGAACTTTGGGTATGGCCGGGTGTAGTGGAAACACTTATAACTTGAGCTCCGGACATCCAATTGATGTTCCATCAACTTTTTTAGTTTCCTGTTAGTAAGAAGGAACTTTTGGCTTACTCCACTCAATGTTTGGACACAGTTGGAGTATGGTCGGGTTGGTTTTGACATAAAAACCAACCAGGCCCCTGGAACGAAAAAGCCAATAACTCTCAGATCGGGCATCCGATTGACGTGCCGTCTGTCGCGTTAAGTTCATATTGTCAAGATGAAACATTGAGATACATCAACTCAGGTCTATGTGACACTTGATGTATCGAAACCTTGGCTCGTGGAGCGGATCCTCCCAGAATGAGCGTACAGTGTGCAGGAACCATAGAGCTGACTGCGACTATGACGGTGACGATGATTGTACTGGAATCCTCTGTGGGTTCGACGAGGACGACTACCGTACTAGGATCCTCTATGGGTTCGATGAGGACAACTACTGTAATGGGATCCTCCATGGGTTCGATGAGGATGACTACCGTAATGGGATCCTTCGTGGGTTCGACAAGGAAAACTACCGTACTGGGAACCTCTGTGGGTTCGACTACCGTGCTGGGATCCTCCGTGGGTTCGACGATGATGACTACTATACTTGGATCCTCTGTGGGTTTGGCAATGACGACTGCTAAACATGGATCCTACGTGGGTTCGGAAGAGGAGATAATTTAGAGGCTACATCTAATCATCTCCACCCCTTTTCATAAATGGATATCTGTGTGAGGTGAGTCTTGACTTTCAATCATTATCTTCGATGTGATTGACTTGATATCCCGTGTGGATTCGATTATGCTTTCCTGTGTGGATTGGGACGTAATTTCTTGTGTGGATTAAGTTTTACTTTCCTAAGTGGACTGAATTATACTTGATCTCGTGAGTTGGATCTGAACTGGATTTGATGACTTAGGTATATGTATGGGCATATACCTAAGTAGAGTTGGACGATACTTCGTGTTTGTATATTTTCATTGTGGTTTATCCTTTGTGGATTCAGGGAGACCTACGGGGGTGTCGGGGTCCCTACTGAGTATCGTATACTCACCCCTGCACGGGCTTCGCCTGCACTACATTGTGTTGGTTGCAGACGACAGACATCACTGATCGTGGTTGAGGCTTGTAGAGGTGGATGGTACTCGTAGGAGGATCTCATGACGAGTCAGTGCCCGGAGGTGGATATCACGTCAAGTCAGTTCCCAGAGATGGATTTCACAACGAGTCGGTACCCGGAGGAGACAAATGGACGTGGAGTGCTGAGGAGGAGATCTGTACCTACCCTTCAGGTAGGAAGCCGAAGGACGATCCAAGAGCGGCTTTTCACCATTTAGTTGTTTTCCTTTGAGTTGTACTTTACTTTCAGTTGTACTTGTACCTTTCTTTTGGGCTTGTATTTCTGGCCCCATGTACTTTCAACACTTTTGATTTACAGTTTACTTAGTGTTTACTTCTTCTTTCTTACTCTGTGGTGATTCTTTTCTTACATAAAGGAAATGTCTTCCCTTATATCGGGACTTACGCCGTTGGTGCTAGTCTCCAGCCCCTGGCCTATGGAAGGCGGGCTTGGGGTAGTCACGACACGGGTCTCGAGGACGGGTCATGACAATGTTCATTATGATACTATTCCTAAAATAACTCATGTTCCTTTTCATTTATAATATGATTTTATACCTTTAACTCACATGTTACATTTCCTTATCATTTTTATTCACATACTATGCTTTCAAGATATCCCCATTAATCTGTGTATTTCCCTAGATTATTTGATGAAATTTAAGTATCATGAAAGGATTTAGTATCTCATTATAGAGAATAAAATACATATTTTTTTGTTATCCTCACATTGATTTATTATGAAAATATTATTCAAAAGAATCGAGGACTTTTTGATCCTTTGTAAGTAATTAATGGATGTTTTTGTTTAATAATCATGTAATCATATTTATACAAGCTCTGGGACATTATATTATGGATAATATTAATGGAAATATGATGATAAATATGACTTCTTTTAAATAAGATGAATCTAAATGGAAGATATAGGTTTCAAATTAGTAGAAAATTTAACCAAGAGATCACTCTAGACCTTGTTTCAGACCTCATATATTTCACATTGAAGGAGTTTAATTTTCGTTAGATTATATGATAAAAAAATTTTGTTATGACATAAATTTTTACTCCATATATAGAAATTTTTTAATGAATCTCATGGGTCATTCTAAATTTTTAAATTACATGTTAAAAAAGTTTAATAATGGATTGTAATTTAATAAATAATTCTTATTCTCTTAAATAAACATTTAAGAGCTGATTTGAATATGGATATAACATTAAAATGATTTACAGTGCATGAAAATAATTTTTTATAAAATTATAACTCAAAATTTAACAAAAGGAGGAGTATAAAATTAATTGAAAAGGTGATGGAGGTGGTTTCAATGCATCAAAATGTAAAAAACCCTATAAACATTATTATAGTTTTTCATAACACATCCCAAGTGGAAAATTATCTTTAATTATATCCAATGGTATTATAGTTGACCTAAATGTTTTAAAAATAAAGTGATAAAATATGTGGAAAGATATGGAAGTTATATATTGGTGAAAACTAATCTAAATCTAGTGTTTTACCCATATCTATGGATTGATTATGATTCAATTGTTTATCTAGAAACCATTTTATAGTTAAAATGATGTTTTATTTATCAGGAATAGTTTTTTCCTAAGATTATTGATGGATTAACATATAATCAGGATGGGATATCAAAAAAGTGGTCGCTTATTTCATATTTTAAATGATTAAAAAATTTGTTCAGCCTGATGAAAGTTTATAGGATTTTGAATAATATAGTTGGTTTTTTAGAAAAAAATCATTGATAAGATTGATAAATATAATGTAATAACTAAAATAATATTGTTAAATCCTAAATGTCTCAAAAACATTTACACATGAAAAAATATAAAGATAATGAGTTTGTGGTAATATAATATGGATATCAAAACCAATATCTTCATTGAAAAAATATTACATGTGTTATCTAATGGGATGAAAAACCACGAATAGGGAAAATCATTTAATTATTATTATAGATTATTTGACATGTATATATTATGTTATAGTATATTTGTTAAATCATAACCTCTTAATATATTTAAATGTTATCGAGGGTGTTCTAAAAATCAAATTATATTAATTTTCAAAATATTTAAGCTTGTTAATGAATTCATATTAAAAAATTTATGATAATGAAGAAAATATTGGGCATCATAAAATATAGCAAGAATGTATTTCAATTTGAACAACATAAAAAATATAGTATCTTAGAATAAAAATATAATTTAGATTAAATATTGTGGAACATGATATTTATTAATGGGAAAAAAATATTTGGAGAGAATCCACATGAAAAAACTTCTATAACATAAATATTTTTCGACTAAAAATAAATATAGTGAATATTCCTTATGATATATTTTATTTGTGGAATAAAAACATTAAAATCCCAATGGTATTTTGGTATCCCAAATTACATATAAATCAATGAAATAAATTTGTATTTGTTATAAAATAAAGATGGAGGGGGAATATTCTGAGGGCATACATTTGATGAAATGAGTGTCCAATATTTCGGTAAGAATTTCATGAATATAATTTTTATATCTTATGTAATTATATTGAAAAATAAAAAATTTTAAAATCAACATCCCATATTTCTTGTGAGATTAAGGATTTTCGCCATGAATGTGTTAGAATATATTTGATAGTTAGAAATTTCAAAGTATATTTACAAAACATTCTAAAGTCTATAAAATTTCATATAATGATGATGTGGTAGATAAGGAAGAACCATTAGATCAATGACTTAGAAAAACAAATTGATCATAAAATCACCCATGGATGATTTACCAAGGGTGTCAAATTTCATGTTTGTAAATAAATTTCCAAACATATTAAAATTACTTTTCTAGTTTAACTGATCAATATTGAAGAGGAATTATAAAATTAGGATTAGATAAATATGATTCAAAAATATCTATTGAATTTTAAAAAAATAACATATGGGAGGTGGTTTCATGACCCAAAAAGATGAATGTTTTCCGGATAATGTTTTTTTAATTATAATTGAGAATGTAGAGTTAATATGGAGAAGTATTTCCCTTGTGTATATGGGATACTCTCAAATTTTGATTATAGACATTGCGGAAAATTTCACTATTTTATCAAAGCTTGAGTCAATTCAAAATTTTATTATAATAAGTTTTCAGAATAATAAAAATGGGGTCCAAATGGATTTGAGGTTATAATTTTTAAATACATAAAATAAAGAATAAGTTTATCCATAAAAAACAGATTTTGATAAAGTGATACATATTAAATAACTCAACGGTGTTATACTTGGTGGTGATTGATTTTTAGTTTAAGATGATGAAGGAAATTTACATGTTAAATCAAGAATCCTAAATAAAGGTTTTCCATGTTATATAATATAATAATGAGCATAATATTTTTTGAAAGGATTGGTTGTTAATAATATCTATTTCATGGTATATGACACAAACATACTCATTATTATAGTGTATGATGATAAAATTAGGTTTTCTAGAAATAAAATAGAATCATAAGGTAAATTGCCTTCCAAAATAATCAATTCATTAAATTTTTAGAAAAATTAGATTTTCATTAAATGAGCATAGTTGGTTGTATCTTGTTCTCATATGTAATGAAAAATCATCACTTTTTAAATAATTTTTCAAAAAGAAATTGAAGACATATCATTGCTTATATATTACATGTGAGTAATTTTTCATCAAATGAAAAAAGTTGAAGTGTGATTCAAATGATTTTATAGAGGCATATTATAAGAATAATATAATTAACAACTTCTAGATCACATATAATGTTTGTGATTTCTATTTTTTCATTCTTCTAAATAAATTCAAATGCGTCAAATCAGATTTTAGTAAAAATAATGAGAGAAATAAAAAAATAGCTCCTTATTATAAATTAATTATTGACAAAGAAAAATATTTTAATCAATACAAAAATTATAACTCTTATGATCCATAACATACTAGGATTTATTCCACTAATACCATGACAATGGAATCGATATATTAGTGGGACACCCTATTCATGAGTGCCATAAAAACCACTGGATAATTTTTCAATCCGAAAGGCATAACAAAATAATTTAAGTGGACATACCTACTATAAAAATACATATTCATAATTTCTAATTCTCTTACCCTGAGTTGGTGGTAACCTAAAAGGAAGTCTATTTTGGAGAACCACTTTTCCCCTTCAACTGGTAGAAAAAATCATCAATCTGGGGAATGGGTATTTATTTTTTATGGTTACCTTATTTAACTTATGGTATTCAATGAAAAAATCAAGAGATCTGTTGTATTTCATTATTAATAAGGCTAGGGAGGCCCAAGGAGAGATGCTTGAGAGAAAAAACCCTTTGGATTCAAAATCGACTATATGTATCATTCATTCCCTCTACATGGTGGGGGGACATGGAGAATGGGTGAAAAGATATAGGTTGTGTTCCAAACTCCAACTCAATCGAGAACTCCACATCATGCTCTGAGGGTAAGCCTGAAAATTCATCTAGAAATTCCTTTGTAAATTCATCAACTACAATATGTAATCCTCCCCAAGGATCACCACCATCGTCCTCCAACACGAGCGATGATAACTGATAAGAAATATTTATCAACTCTGTAAGTGGAGGCCCCATGTGACCTGATCGAGGACCTCATTCACCAAGAAATACATTAAGTCTCCCATCAGGTTCCATAACACTAAATATTCACTAATAGCAATCAACATGAACTTGGAAGCACACCAAAAAATACACACTGAGGATCACATCAAATGTGTCCATATCTCGGACCAAGAAATCCCACTTCCTCTCAACTCTTAACACAAAATGTGCACACGATGGAAACCTAAGGCCATTATTTTTCTTCTTACTCAGCAGTGTTACAAATTCCATTGTAAAAAATTAAAAGTGTGTTTTGTTAGTTTTGATGATTCATAAATTGAGTGGATAAAAAAGTAAAATGAAGAACCAATATCAAATAAAACTACATCTATAGAATATGAAATCAGAATGGTACCTCAAACAGTCATAGGTCCTTCATCAGATCACGCTAGACCCTAATCCACAACATATAGATTACTGGTCCGAACCTAATAATGACCACTAACATGTGGATTTTCCCCGGTAATGCTCTACCTAGAAGATGATCCATTCCTACCTCCACCACCTCCAAACCTAGATCCCGTCATCTTGGTCGACTCCAACTGAACTGACACTCCCCTAGAATCCACAGATCATGTCCCCCTCTAGTAAGGTTGTTTAACTCTGTAAAATCTATACACATGTCACAAAACTCCACAACCCTAATAAGTCCAATGAGGTGAGGAAAATAAAACCCGGATGGGTCAAGCCTTCCCGTACTGAGGGCACATGACAGACCCTACACCAGAATCCCCATATGATGTCTTCCTGGGAGGATGGACTAAGATTCCACCACTCTTCTTCCCTTTCTCATAAAACATCCTCTCCTTCTCAGATGAACTGCCACATCCAAAAACTAACATCGACCTAATAAAACCACACCTTCTTTTGTGATCAATATCCGCTATACAAGCATGGTCAACCACCTAAGCATAAGTCTTCATCCTAAACAAGAATACCAAAGTGTATATCTCTTGATTCAAACTATTTTCAAACCACTGAGCCTTCATCTAATCATTAGATACTATTTCATGTGCATACTGGACTAGCATGGAGAAGTTTTTGGCATACTCCATCACTAAATAGACCCTGAACATGATCCATGAATTCATGGGATCTAGCACACACTAAGTGTTCAGGGCATTATTGGTCATTGAGGACCACCTTGAATTCTTTTTGGCTCATCTTCTCATGCTTCCCAGCTTGGACCACTGAGTCCCACCACCTTCGACTAGGACCTTCTAGCAGAAAATAACCACATTTCAATATGACATCTTAAAGAGTGTCTAGAAATTCCAAAATGTGTTCTATATTCTCAATAAAGTTTTCACTTACTGATGATTTGTGCTATCGTAGAATGATGGGGATTATTTTTTATTAATTCCATGCCCTTGTCTATCTTTTTACCAGATTCCACATCTCTAACTGGAGAAGAAGATAGATCAGGTGTCTCTCCATGACCTAGAGCCTAGAAAACCATGATGATAGCTTCCACCAACCTTTGATAATGTGGTGAGAATGAAATCTCTATGGATTCATCCCATGGTTTCAAATGAGCTCTCTGGAGAGGCCTACTATTTCAAGAAGAAACACTCACAAAAAGAACATCAATAGTATGTCATTTTTGTAGAAAAATAAAAAATTTGTAAGTAAAATTATCATCTATAAACAAAACATGTAGAAGAAACACCATGACTAACCCACTTCTCCCCTACCTGATGTCCAAACATAGTCTTTAGCATGCATGTCCCACCTAGAGGAGAAGTCAAACAAGAATCCCGACATCCTATGGTGACTTGAGGTTTTCCATGAGGTTTGCTATCCAGTCACCCTACTCGCAACTGGCGCTCCATGTCTCAATAGTCCTACCACTTTTAAAACAAGACTCATCCAAAATAAAATAACCCAAAGAGCATAACATACTCTAATACCATTTTTTCTTGAACCAATTTGGTTTTTCATCCAACTAACTCCTGACCTGATCTACAGCAAGGCCTGAAGGGAATTCCCAATCACCAAGGCCTAGAAAAATTGAATGGGTATCAAAAATAAAATTTGGGAATAATTTACCAGAATAAATAAAAATAAAACAACTAGAAAAATAAACCAAATCCAACCTAAAAGTAGTAACCTAACAAACCATTAACCAAACTAGAATGTGAGTTACATATGTAAAACACAATCACAAAAAATGACTGAAACTAGATAGGGTGATCATAAAACAACTCAAAAACCACCACCTAGTGAGAGGGCACCACCCTCCAGCCATCTTCACATAGTCACACCAAGAAGTCAGCTAACAACCTAAACTACCACTCCTAAAATCTTTACCATTGCCTACATCAGACATAACCAAATCTACTTAAACCCAAGTGTGTAAGTAGGGTGTGAGATAACTCCCAAAATGATTCCACTAAGAAAACATTCCATTAATAAATACTAAATGGAAAATACAACTACATGTTAAACGGATTAAAATAAATAAATTCCTAAACAATTTTAATGAAAAAACATTTAAAGGATAAAATTTTTAAAGGAAAAGACATAAGTTAAAAAACACACACTTACTTTTGTGATAACCTCATTGTATCATTGTGTCATAATGGTGAGTGTAATGTAAAAAAGAAGAAAAAAATATGGAGAATGACCTATTGATAATACTGAAAAATGTGACCCTAGAACATCATGTTCCTGTGAAAAGGGGTGTAGTAACCACTACAAAATGCATTCTCATACACCGGCCACTAGTTGGGAACATGACCATACCCAAGTGGTCTCCAAATATCATCCAAAATTTTATTTAATGTGGTACTCGTCAATCCTTCTAAGCGAAACTAGGTTGATTCCACTTCTGTGTTACTATCACACTAATCCTTGTTTTCCCACCTAGTACCCAGGTGAAGTGCCCAGATCAGTGTGAATCACTGAGAGGGGGAGGGGGTGAATCAGTGATCCTTTAAAACTTTTTATTAATTGATTCTTAATCAATTAAACCTCTATGGCTGGTTAAAGCCTCGATCCACTCTTCTTGTATCTCTCACCTTTCCTCGAATGATGCAGTAAATGTAAAGGCACTGGACACAAGGATTTACAAGGTTCGGCACCAAAGGCCTACGTCCTTGCCATGTTGGTTATACACCCCAACATGGTTTCTCCATTATAACTTGTTAGAATTACAATGGTCGATACAAAATCCCACTGTATCTCTCCTGAGTCCCACAGGAGGGTGTTTATACTGTGTCCCACAGTGCTACCAGATTCCCACTGGCCTTCTCCAGAATCCCACTGAAGACTTCTTCTCCCTGAGTCCCACAGCGTCTTCTCTTGGCTCCTCGAGTCACACGAGTAGCTCTTCTTCACTGTAAGCTTCTCCAAGTATCTTCAGCAGTCTGGGATAAAGACTGCTGGCCTTGCTCTGTACCTCTGATCATTTTTGATGATCAGGTCTTCTCGTCTTGCTCGGGCTTTATCACCTTCTTCTAAGGATGACCCGGCTTCTCTCCAGCTACTGAATACTCAGACAACTGATATCTTTAACTTCAGTCTGGTCCAGTCTCACTTCACATCATCTTCATGCACTGAGTGCATGGCATCTCTGCTTCCTCATGCACTGACTGCATGGCCTCTCAATTATCTTCAAGAACTTCCAGTCTTGGTCAACTCAGATGCACACAACCAGATTTGTCTTTGTTCACGTGTGCATGTGCATGCATGTAAGCATGCACTCCCCTTATTCTTCTCCTTGGTGTAGTAAACCCACAAAGGGTGTAACACTTTAAGCACACACCTTCTCAACTCTTCACACACTTTATCCAATTTGTTCACACACTTAAATGTGTGTTGTTCTTTAGTTTGGGAGTTCTCTTCTCCTTCTTCTTAGTGTGTACACTTTAGTTTGCACACACACTAAGGTTTCGGCCTCTTCTTGTCTAGCACACACAACTTGTTTCTTCCTCTTGCACACACACACAAAATATGTTTTTTTATTTGTTCTTCAAAGTGTGCACCCACAAGGCTACTGCCTTCCTTGCTTCTTTGCACACACTAAGTGTTATTCCCGTTTCACACTCAAGTGTTCAAGCCTTGGCCTCCCACTTCTTCTTGCACACACACTGCCCGTAGGGTGTCTTGTGCAATCGGCCGCACAAGCCTCAACAAACCACGAGACTGCACAAGTGATGCGGCTGCCTCGGGTCTTCCTGTCGCGCAAAGGGAAGGCGCGCAGGGGACCTCTCAATTCTTCTTTCGCGCAAGAGGTGCGCAAAAGGATCCTTCTTCTTGTCACGCAAAGAAGTAGCGCGCAAGGGACTCACGAAGTCAAGGTTTGGCTTCGGGCTGCTGCCGCGCAAGTGGTGCGCGCAGGGGAGATCTTCGCGAGGCAGAGTGTGCACTCACAGGTCTTCAAAAATTCAGCGCATCAGCAAACTTCTAAGAGGGCTCGGGCTCTCTTTTTATAGGAAGATATGCCTCATATCTTCCGCGTGAGATAAATCTCAAATCACCGAGATTTTCGGTTCTTTAAAAATCTTTGAATGCAAGCCGCAAATCACGTTTTTCTTTTCTTTTCTCCACGGGATTCCTTCTTCTTCGGTTTCCTTCACGTGCAAGAGCATGCAAACGCATGCATGGCCTCTGTTTAAACATTTGAGCACAAACACATGGGCCTCGCACCTCCGGTTGCTTCGGCCGAACTCCAATTTCACCATATATTGCATACAAGCCACTTTTTATGCATAGTCGTGTTCGTAAGGGCAAGACGAGCTCAATGGAGCCTTCGGTTTGTTTGGAGGTGGCCGGAATCTCAAAATCCGACGTCGGGAGGCCTCTGGTTCGAACGGAGCTCACTGGGAGGTCTCGGCTGAGCTTGGAGAAGGAGATGGACGGGGAGCCGTCGGATCAGGTGATCGAAAGACATCAGACGGCTGGATTAGATCGCGGCGCGCGGCAGATGAATCGTGCGGCGCAGATCAAGCGCAAGATCGCTCGGACGGCTGAGATTTGCTCCCGGGGTTTTTTCCGCATCCCACATCGAAACGGCGAGCGGTTTTGCCGCGGTTTATCAACCATCCGCTCTCCGCTACTCCCCAGTTGAACTTCTCCCCTCACAGTGCCGCCCCGAACCGTGTTCTCTCTGCGGGTGCGCTCTGCGCCCACTCTGCTCCTCGCGGGCGCGCTATGCGCCCCCTATGCACACACGGCGGCACGCTCCTCCCGCTCACGCTGCGCGGGCTTCATCACCGTGTAGCTCGGGGCTTATAAACGGCCCCGCCCTTCTGCCTCAGGGAGCGCCTTGGCCTTGAGGGTTCCCCATGGGCGTGGCGCCTTAGGCCCATATGTGCCTTGGGTGATCCCTCGGCTGGCCTCCTTGGTGGCCATATTTTTGGCTAAGAGTTGAATTAAACACTGTTAAAAACAAAGTTCTCCATATGAAACATGCCAAATGCCAAACCAAGTGCCCTTCTTTCTTCCTCCCATTTCTTCATTTCTTCTTCATAAGAATTCTTCCAATCTCCTCAACATATATTCATTACATAGGAGGGAAATTCTTGAAGGTTCATCATCAACTCTTCTTCTTCAACCGAACTCTTGAATCACAAAAATTCTTCAATAAACATCATTGACCTAATCAGAGATCATGTTGGATCTTCTTCATGTTCACATTCACTAAGTGATAATGCATGGACTTCATTAATCCACTTCATCCACTTAGAGATTGTGGATGGATCATCTTCAACTCCTCATGCATTGTCAATGCAATGCATGGTCTTCTAACATTGTTGTAACATTGTATCCACTTGATACAAGTTCTTTGACCTTTAAGAACAGCTCAACAATCGTCTGATTTAATGATGATGCTCCATCATCATCCATTCTTCAAGTGGTGTAACTTAGTATCATCTTGATACAAGTATTGAAACATTAAGATCAGTTCTACAATCGTCTGATATACATAGAGAATGTTTCAACCACAACATCCTATGTCACTTAGTGAATCTCCTAAGTGACATGCATCTTAGTACCATGGCCATTCTCCATTCATCACCATCACCATCACAACCTTTGTCATTCACATCTTAACATTCCTGGACATCCATTCATTCCATGACAACTTCATGCCTCATTGACAACAAATGCAACACAATGCACTTCAATCTCCCCCTTTGTATTTGTTGTCAATACACTTCCTCAGCACATATGAATGGGTCAATATGTGTGCCAATCTTTTCTCCCCCTTATTGGCAATCAAATGCAAAGGTGTGGTGAGGTTCTCTTTCAAAAATCACTTCCTCCCTTCGAATAGCATTTTCTTGAAAATCACTAAGAGAGGGATGATGTCACATGTTCTCTTTAGCAAAGAACGTTTAGTAAATCAACTCTAAGTCTACTTGGGCTAACCCGGTGTAGAAAACAAGAGTGATGTAACCAAGGTACTCAATGCTGTCCAACATTCACTATACATGTGAGATCATGCTTCAAGGGGCTTGAAATTTTTTCAGATATAACAATGAATTTTCTAAATCCTGCACAACTTCACAAAATTCATTAGAAAGGTCAGGTGCAAAGATAAAGCTCCCCCTTTCATCCATTTGTCTTCAATCCATACTCCCCCTTAATTGAAAAGATAAACTCAATTAAGAAACAAGGGATGAAATTATGATTGGAATACCTTCACTTTTCTCAAGATGGTATTAAATCTCAGAATCCCATCTTCTACAGATTGGCTCCCCCTTAAGGGGTGCTCTCCATTCTACCCAAACCACTCTCCAGTTGAGAATGATCATCATCTTCAATTCCCTGCAATGTTAGCACATGTAAATACCAGATGTATAAGGGAATAAGATGGAACCTCCTTGGTTCATCAATGTGAACAACAAGATTGAGAAGATTCTCTCAACAAAGATGTCCCATTTTCACCATTCTTCACACTTGCACATTTGATCATCAATGATGTTTGTGCTGGTGTGGATCTCAACACCTCTTTAACTTCTTTGTGTGTGACTCCTGTATTTCTAGGTGCCTTCTGAGCACTAGAGTCTCCTGGTGCAATCTTCATTCTTTTGAAGAATCCCTTCTGAGCTGGAATGAATATCATGCATTTATCACTAGTATGTCCAGCTTGATTGCACCTCACACACAGAACTTGATCTTCATGTGAAATATTTTTCTTCCCTTTTGTCTAAGAAATTTCCAGAACTTCATCTTCAGCTCTTTGCAGATCTTTGTCAAGTTGCAACTGATTTGGCCATATGACTAGTAAGTCACTTGGAAGTGTGGCCTCAGTTCTGGATATTCCACATGGTTCCTTTGATGCTTTCAAGCTACCATTCTTAGGCAACTTGTTTTCAACCAATCCCTTCTGCTTCATCTGGATTGATTGTCTGTTTGAGAACAGTCTGCCTCTGTTGAATTTCATGGCTTGTTTGCAAAGATCCATGGTATGACCATTCTTTCCACAGTAGAAGCATGTCTTCTTGGTGGCTCCTCTTGATGCATGACCCTTCTTGGATTTATACTCCAAGGACTTATTTTCCCTTTTCAAAACCTTCTTGGGAGCATCTTCAACTTTCTTCTTGCTTCCCAAGGATTCTTTCTGAGCCAGGTTCTGTGATCTTTTCTTCTTTTGAGCTCTGGATACAGTTGGAGATTGACATATATCTTTTTGACCACTTTTGCAACCATCCCAGATGTTATCAAGCAATCCAAATCTGTTAGCAGTAAACAGATGTCTCTGTACCTGTGGATGTTGCTTCTTTTCTTCTTGCTTGCTCCCCCTCAGCATGGGCTTCCTTTGTGCTTTAACATTCAGTGGATTGTAACAACAATCCTTTGCACAGTGCCTATACTTATTACAACACCAACATTGACCCACAAATATTGACCTCTTCAGTCCTTCTGATTGTTGGGTACTTTTAATGACTTGTTGTGCTACTTCAGGAGAGCTTTCTTTCTTCATTGTCTTCATCCATACTTGTTTGGAATTATTCTTCCATCCTGCACTTTTTGTGGAAGCACAATTAGAAGCATTAGTACAAGATGGTATGGATGGTACTTTCTTTGTAGAAGATGTTGCCCTTTTATTAGAGGATGTCTTTCTTTTAGAATCATCCTCTTCAAAGCACACTTGTGTAGCAACATTTCTACTTTCAGTTGTCTGGGAGGCTTTGGCTTTGGGTGATTGCTGATTTTTCAATATCACCTCTAATTCTAAACACTTCATGTTAAGGGAGTTCTTCTCATCCTCAACAGTTCTTAGCTTTCCTTCCCATTTCTCTTCCAGCTGTTTCATCTGGTCTTCATGCACCTTATTCATTTCAAGCATTGAGTTGTCAAGCTCCTTCACCATTTTGACTTTGTCTTCGAGTTGAGCATCTCTGACATTCATTGAAACTCTGTGCAATTTTTCCAGTGCATGGAAAACTTCTTTGACCAAAGTCTTAAATAATCCTTTCTCAGAAAGGCTTCTTTGCAATTCTTCAGTAGTGTCTTCATATCTTTCATTGCAAAGCGATACTGTTTCATCTTTAGCCTTCACCAGCTTTCTGAGAGTGTTGGTTATGCCAACCCTTTTAGCCAATTGGACTTCCAGAGAATTGGCTTCATCTTCTAGCTGTAATTTTTCTTCTTGAAGATCAAGGAGGCCTGTAGCTATACACATTGCCACTTCCTTCGGGACTGTCTTCTGAAGATATTTGATTGCATTTAGAAGATCATTGTTCCTTCCATCTTCATCACAGCTAGAGCAGGCTTCATTAGAAGAATGATAAAAGGAATTGTCATCTGATGTGACTTTCACATTTCTTTCCATAGAAGGAGTTTCTCTGATTGCAACAACCTTCTTCTTCATCTTCTTTTCCTGTTTCTTCATTCTGTTTTTCAGAGTCTTGGCAGATATCTCCATTTGAGGCTGTTCTTTCATTTCCTCAAATCTGCACTCCATATAGACTCTCTTGGATCTTTTAGAGGTAACCTCGCTCTGATACCAATTGAAGTGCCCAGATCAGTGTGAATCACTGAGAGGGGGAGGGGGTGAATCAGTAATCCTTTAAAACTTTTTACTATTTTATTCTTAATCAATTAAACCTCTATGGCTGGTTAAAGCCTCGATCAACTCTTCTTGTATCTCTCACCTTTCCTCGAATGATGAAGTAAATGTAAAGGCACTGGACACAAGGATTTACAAGGTTCGGCACCAAAGGCCTACGTCCTTACCATGTTGGTTATACACCCCAACATGGTTTCTCCATTATAACTTGTTAGAATTACAATGGTCGATACAGCATCCCACTGTATCTCTCCTGAGTCCAACAGGAGGGTCTTTATACTGCGTCCCACAGTGCTACCAGAGTCCCACTGGCCTGCTCCAGAATCCCACTGAAGACTTCTTCTCCCTGAGTCCCACAGGGTCTTCTCTTGGATACTCGAGTCACACGAGTAGCTCTTCTTCACTGTAAGCTTCTTCAAGTATCTTCAGCAGTCTGGGATAAAGACTGCTGGCCTTGCTCTGTACCTCTGATCATTTTTGATGATCAGGTCTTCTCGTCTTGCTCGGGCTTTATCACCTTCTTCTAAGGATGACCCGGCTTCTCTCCAGCTACTGAATACTCAGAAAACTGATATCTTTAACTTCAGTCTGGTCCAGTCTCACTTCACATCAACTTCATGCACTGAGTGCATGGCATCTCTGCTTCCTCATGCACTGACTGCATGGCCTCTCAATTATCTTCAAGAACTTCTGGTCTTGGTCAACTCAGATGAACACAACCAGATTTGTCTTTGTTCACGTGTGCATGTGCATGCATGTAATCATGCACTCCCCTTCTTCTTCTCCTTGGTGAAGTAAACCCACAAAGGGTGTAACACTTTAATCACACACCTTCTCAACTCTTCACACACTTTATCCAATTTGTTCACACACTTAAATGTGTGTTGTTCTTTAGTGTGGGAGTCCTCTTCTCCTTCTTATTAGTGTGTACACTTTAGTTTGAACACACACTAAGGTTTCGGCCTCTTCTTGTCTAGCACACACAACATGTTTCTTCCTCTTGCACACACACACAAAATATGTTCTTTTATTTATTCTTCAAAGTGTGCACCCACAAGGCTACGGCCTTCCTTGCTTCTTTGCACACACTAAGTGTTGTTCACGTTTCACACACAAGTGTTCAAGCCTTGGCCTCCCACTTCTTCTTGCACACACACTGCCCGTAGGGTGTCTTGTGCAACCGGCCGCGCAAGCCTCAACAAACCACGAGACCGCGCAAGTGATGCGGCTGCCTCGGGTCTTCCTGTCGCGCAAAGGGAAGGCGCGCAGGGTACCTCTCAATTCTTCTTTCGCGCAAGAGGTGCGAAAAAGGATCCTTCTTCTTGTCACGCAAAGAATTAGCGCGCAAGGGACTCACGAAGTCAAGGTTTGGCTTCGGGCTGCTGCCGCGCAAGTGGTGCGCGCAGGGGAGATCTTCGCGAGGCAGAGAGTGCACTCACGGGTCTTCAAAAATTCAGCGCATCAGCAAACTTCTAAGAGGGCTCGGGCTCTCTTTTTATAGGCAGAGATGCCTCATATCTTCCGCGTGAGATAAATCTCAAATCACCGAGATTTTTGGTTCTTTAAAAATCTTTGAATGCAAGCCGCAAATCACGTTTTTCTTTTCTGTTCTCCACGGGATTCCTTCTTCTTCGGTTTCCTTCACGTGCAAGAGAATGCAAACGCATGCATGGCCTCTGTTTAAACATTTGAGCACAAACACATGGGCCTCACACCTCCGGTTGCTTCAGCCGAACTCCAATTTCTCCATATATTGCATGCAAGTCACTTTTTATGCATAGTCGTGTTCGTAAGGGAAAGACAAGCTCAATAGAGCCTTCGGTTTGTTTGGAGGTGGCCGGAATCTCAAAATCCGTCGTCAGGAGGCCTCCGGTTCGAATAGAGCTCACGGGGAGGCCTCAGCTGAGCTTGGGGAATGAGATGGATGGGGAGCCGTCGGATCAGGTGATCGAAAGACATCAGACGGCTGGATTAGATCGCGACGCGCGGCAGATGAATCGTGCGGCACAGATCAAGGGCGAGATCGCTCGGACGGCTGAGATTTGCTCCCGGGGATTTTTCCGCGTCCCACATCGAAAAGACGAGCGGTTTTTCCGCGGTTTATCAACCATCTGCTCTCCGCTACTCCCCAGTTGAACTTCTCCCCTCACGGTGCCGCCCCGCACCATGTTCTCTCTGCGGGCGCGCTCTGCGCCCACTCTGCTCCTCGCGGGCGCACTATGTGCCCCCTATGCACACACGGGGGCGCGCTCCTCGTGCTCACGCTGCGCGGGCATCATCACCGCGTAGCTCAGGGCTTATACACGGCCCTGCCCTTCTGCCTCAGGGAGCGCCTTGGCCTTGAGGGTTCCCCATGGGCGTGGCGCCTTAGGACCATATGTGCCTTGGGTGATCCCTCGGCTGGCCTCCTTAGTGGCCATATTTTTGGCTAAGTGTTGAATTAAACACTGTTAAAAACAAAGTTCTCCATATGAAACATGCCAAATGCCAAACCAAGTGCCCTTCTTTCTTCCTCCCATTTCTTCATTTCTTCTTCATAAGAATTCTTCCAATCTCCTCAACATATATTCATTACTTATGAGGGAAATTCTTGAAGGTTCATCATCAACTCTTCTTCTTCAACCGAACTCTTGAATCACAAAAATTCTTCAATAAACTTCATTGACCTAATCAGAGATCATGTTGGATCTTCTTCATGTTCACATGCACTAAGTGATAATGCATGGACTTCATTAATCCACTTCATCCACTTAGAGATTGTGGATGGATCATCTTCAACTCCTCATGCATTGTCAATGCAATGCATGGTCTTCTAACATTGTTGTAACATTGTATCCACTTGATACAAGTTCTTTGACCTTTAAGAACAGCTCAACAATCGTCTGATTTAATGATGATGCTCCATCATCATCCATTCTTCAAGTGGTGTAACTTAGTATCATCTTGATACAAGTATTGAAACATTAAGATCAGTTCTACAATCGTCTGATATACATAGAGAATGTTTCAACCACAACATCCTATGTCACTTAGTGAATCTCCTAAGTGACATGCATCTTAGTACCATAGCCATTCTCCATTCATCACCATCACCATCACAACCTTTGTCATTCACATCTTGACATTCCTTGACATCCATTCATTCCATGACAACTTCATGCCTCATTGACAACAAATGCAACACAATGCACTTCAATCTCCCCCTTTGTATTTGTTGTCAATACACTTCTTCAGCACATATGAATGGGTCAATATGTGTGCCAATCTTTTCTCCCCCTTATTGGCAATCATATGAAAAGGTGTGGTGTGGTTCTCTTTCAAAAATCACTTCCTCCCTTCGAATAGCATTTTCTTGAAAATCACTAAGAGAGGGATGATGTCACATGTTCTCTTTAGCAAAGAACTTTTAGTAAATAAACTCTAAGTCTACTTGGGCTAACCCGGTGTAGAAAACAAGAGTGATGTAACTAAGGTACTCAATGCTGTCCAACATTCACTATACATGTGATATCATGCTTCAAGGGGCTTGAAATTTTTTCAGATATAACAATGAATTTGCTAAATCCTGCACAACTTCACAAAACTCATTAGAAAGTTCAGGTGCAAAGATAAAGCTCCCCCTTTCATCCATTTTTCTTCAATCCATACTCCCCCTTAATTGAAAAGATAAACTCAATTAAGAAACAACGGATGAAAGTATGATTGGAATACCTTCACTTTTCTCAAGATGGTATTAAATCTCAGAATCCCATCTTCTACAGATTGGCTCCCCCTTCAGGGGTGCTCTCCATTCTACCCAAACCACTCTCCAGTTGAGAATGATCATCATCTTCAATTCCCTGCAATGTTAGCACATGTAAATACCAGATGTATAAGGGAATAAGATGGAACCTCCTTGGTTCATCAATGTGAACAACAAGGTTGAGAAGATTCTCTCAACCGAGATGTCCCATTTTCACCATTCTTCACACTTGCACATTTGATCTTCAATGATGTTTGTGTTGGTGTGGATCTCAACACCTCTTTATCTTCTTTGTGTGTGACTCCTGTATTTCTAGGTGCCTTCTGAGCACTAGAGTCTCCTGGTGCAATCTTCATTCTTTTGAAGAATCCCTTCTGAGCTGGAATGAATATCATGCATTTATCACTAGTATGTCCAGCTAGATTGCACCTCACACACAGAACTTGATCTTCATGTGAAATCTTTTTCTTCCCATTTTCCTTAGCAATTGCCATAACTTCATCTTCAGCTCTTTGCAGATCTTTGGCAAGTTGCAACTGATTTGGCCATATGACTAGTAAGTCACTTGGAAGTGTGGCCTCAGTTCTGGATATTCCACATGGTTCCTTTGATGCTTTCAAGCTACCTTTCTTAGGCAACTTGTTTTCAACCAATCCCTTCTGCTTCATCTGGATTGATTGTCTGTTTGAGTCCAGTCTGCCTCTATTGAATTTCATGGCTTGTTTGCAAAGATCCATGGCATGACCTTTCTTTCCATAGTAGAAGCATGTCTTCTTGGTGACTCTTCTGGATGCATCACCCTTCTTGGATTTAGACTCCAAGGACTTATTTTCCCTTTTCAAAACCATCTTGGGAGCATCTTCAACTTTCTTCTTGCTTCCCAAGGATTCTTTCTGAGCCAGGTTCTGTGATCTTTTCTTCTTTTGAGCTCTGGATACAGTTGGAGATTGACATGTAGGTCTTTGACCACTTTTGCAATCATCCCAGATGTTATCAAGCAATCCAAATCTGTTAGCAGTAAACAGATGTCTCTGGACCTGTGGATGTTGCTTCTTTTCTTCTGGATTGCTCCCCCTCAGCATGGGCTTCCTTTGTGCTTTAACATTCAGTGGATTGTACCAAAAATCCTTTGCACAGTGCCCATACTTATTTCAACACCAACATTGACCCACAAATCTTGACCTCTCCAGTCCTTCTGATTGTTGGGTACTTTTCTTGACTTGTTGTGCTACTTCAGGAGAGCTTTCTTTCTTCATTGTCTTCATCCATACTTGTTTGGAATTATTCTTCCATCCTGCACTTTTTGTGGAAACACAATTAGAAGAATAAGTACAAGATGGTATGGATGGTACTTTCTTTGTAGAAGATGCTGCCCTTTTATTAGAGGATGTCTTTCTTTTAGAATCATCCTCTTCAAAGCACACTTGTGTAGCAACATTTCTACTTTCAGTTGTCTGGGAGGCTTTGGCTTTGGGTGATTACTGATTTTTCAATATCACCTCTAATTCTAAACACTTCATGTTAAGGGAGTTCTTCTCATCCTCAACAGTTCTTAGCTTTCCTTCCCATTTCTCTTCCAGCTGTTTCATCTGGTCTTCATGCACCTTATTCATTTCAAGCATTGAGTTGTAAAGCTCCTTCACCATTTTGACTTTGTCTTCGAGTTGAGCATCTCTGACATTCATTGAAACTCTGTGCAATTTTTCCAGTGCATGGAAAACTTCTTTGACCACAGTCTTAAAGAATTCTTTCTCAGAAAGGCTTCTTTGCAATTCTTCAGTAGTGTCTTCATATATTTCATTGCAAAGCGATACTGTTTCATCTTTAGCCTTCACCAGCTTTCTGAGAGTGTTGGTTATGCCAACCCTTTTAGCCAATTGGACTTCCAGAGAATTGGATTCATCTTCTAGCTGTAATTTTTCTTCTTGAAGATCAAGGAGGCCTGTAGCTATACACATTGCCACTTCCTTGGGGACTGTCTTCTGAAGATATTTGATTGCATTTAGAAGATCATTGTTCCTTCCATCTTCATCACAGCTAGAGCAGGCTTCATCAGAAGAATGATAAAAGGAATTGTCATCTGATGTGACTTTCACATTTCATTCCATAGGAGTTTCTCTGATTTCAACAACCTTCTTCTTCATCTTATTTGCCTGTTTCTTCATTCTTTTTTTCAGAGTCTTGGAAGATATCTCCATTTGAGGCTGTTCTTTCATTTCCTCAAATCTGCACTCCATATAGACTCTCTTGGATCTTTTAGAGGTAACCTCGCTCTGATACCAATTAAAGTTCCCAGATCAATGTGAATCACTGAGAGGGGGAGGGGGTGAATCAGTGATCCTTTAAAACTTTTTACTAATTGATTCTTAATCAATTAAACGTTGATGGCTGGTTAAAGCCTCGATCCACTCTTCTTGTATCTCTCACCTTTCCTCGAATGATGCAGTAAAGGTAAAAGCACTGGACACAAGGATTTACAAGGTTCGGCACTAAAGGCCTACGTCCTTGCCATGTTGGTTATACACCCCAACATGGTTTCTCCATTATAACTTGTTAGAATTACAATGGTCGATACAGCATCCCACTGTATCTCTCCTGAGTCCCACAGGAGGGTCTTTATACTGCGTCCCACAGTGCTACCAGAGTCCCACTGGCCTGCTCCAGAATCCCACTGAAGACTTCTTCTCCCTGAGTCCCACATGGTCTTCTCTTGGCTCCTCGAGTCACACGAGTAGCTCTTCTTCACTGTAAGCTTCTTCAAGTATCTTCAGCAGTCTGGGATAAAGACTGCTGGCCTTGCTCTGTACCTCTGATCACTTGTGATGATCAGGTCTTCTCATCTTTCTCGGGCTTTATCACCTTCTTCTAAGGATGACCCGGCTTCTCTCCAGCTACTGAATACTCAGACAACTGATATCTTTAACTTCAGTCTGGTCCAGTCTCACTTCACATCAACTACATGCACTGAGTGCATGGAATCTCTGCTTCCTCATGCACTGACTGCATGGCCTCTCAATTATCTTCAAGAACTTCCGGTCTTGGTCAACTCAGATGCACACAACCAGATTTGTCTTTGTTCACGTGTGCATGTGCATGCATGTAAGCATGCACTCCCCTTCTTCTTATCCTTGGTGCAGTAAACCCACAAAGGGTGTAACACTTTAAGCACACACCTTCTCAACTCTTCACACACTTTATCCAATTTGTTCACACACTTAAATATGTGTTGTTCTTTAGTGTGGGAGTCCTCTTCTCCTTCTTCTTAGTGTGTACACTTTATTTTGCACACACACTAAGGTTTCAGACTCTTCTTGTCTAGCACACACAACTTGTTTCTTCCTCTTGCACACACACACAAAATATGTTCTTTTATTTGTTCTTCAAAGTGTGCACCCACAAGGCTACGACCTTCCTTGCTTCTTTGCACACACTAAGTGTTCTTCACGTTTCACACACAAGTGTTCAAGCCTTGGCCTCCCACTTCTTCTTGCATACACACTGCCCGTAGGGTGTCTTGTGCAACCAGCCGCGCAAGCCTCAACAAACCACGAGACCGCGCAAGTGATGCGGCTGCCTCGGGTCTTCCTGCCGCGCAAAGGGAAGGCGCACAGGGGACCTCTCAATTCTTCTTTCACGCAAGAGGTGCGCAAAAGGATCCTTCTTCTTGTCATGAAAAGAAGTAGCGCGCAAGGGACTCACGAAGTCAAGGTTTGGCTTCGGGCTGCTGCCGCGCAAGTGGTGCGCGCAGGGGAGATCTTCGCGAGGCAGAGAGTGCACTCACGTGTCTTCAAAAATTCAGCGCATCAGAAAACTTCTAAGAGGGCTCGGGCTCTCTTTTTATAGGAAGAGATGCCTCATATCTTCCGCGTGAGATAAATCTCAAATCACCGAGATTTTCGGTTCTTTAAAAATCTTTAAATGCAAGCCGCAAATCACGTTTTTCTTTTCTGTTCTCCATGGGATTCCTTCTTCTTCGGTTTCCTTCACGTGCAAGAGCATGAAAACACATGCATGGCCTATGTTTAAACATTTGAGCACAAACACATGGGCCTCGCACCACCGGTTTCTTCGGACGAACTCCAATTTCTCCATATATTGCATGCAAGCCACTTTTTATGCATAGTCGTGTTCGTAAGGGAAAGACGAGCTCAATGGAGCCTTCGGTTTGTTTGGAGGTGGCCGGAATCTCAAAATCCGTCGTCGGGAGGCCTTTGGTTCGAACGGAGCTCACGGGGAGGCCTCGGCTGAGCTTGGGGAAGGAGATGGACGGGGAGCCGTCGGATCAGGTGATCGAAAGACATCGGACGGCTGGATTAGATCACGGCGTGCGGCAGATGAATCGTGCGGCGCATATCAAGCGCGAGATCGCTCGGACGGCTGAGATTTTCTCACGGGGATTTTTCCGTGTCCCACATCGAAACGGAGAGCGGTTTTGCCACGGTTTATCAACCATCCGCTCTCCGCTACTCCCCACTTGAACTTCTCCCCTCACGGTGCCGCCACGCACCGTGTTCTCTCTGTGGGCGCGCTTTGCGCCCACTCTGCTCCTCGCGGGCGCGCTATGCGCCCACTATGCACACACGGGGGCGCGCTCCTCGCGCTCACGCTGCGCGGGCTTCATCACCGCGTAGCTCGGGGCTTATACACGGCCCCACCCTTCTGCCTCAGGGAGCACCTTGGCCTTGAGGGTTCCCCATGGGCGTGGCGCCTTAGGCCCATATGTGCCTTGGGTGATCCCTCGGCTGGCCTCCTTGGTGGCCATATTTTTGGCTAAGTTTTGAATTAAACACTGTTAAAAACAAAGTTCTCCATATGAAACATGCCAAATGACAAACCAAGTTCCCTTCTTTCTTCCTCCCATTTCTTCATTTCTTCTTCATAAGAATTCTTCCAATCTTTTCAACATATATTCATTACTTAGGAGGGAAATTCTTGAAGGTTCATCATAAACTCTTCTTCTTCAACCGAACTCTTGAATCACAAAAATTCTTCAATAAACTTCATTGACCTAATCAGAGATCATGTTGGGTCTTCTTCATGTTCACATGCACTAAGTGATAATGCATGGACTTCATTAATCCACTTCATCCACATAGAGATTGTGGATAGATCATCTTCAACTCCTCATGCATTGTCAATGCAATGCATGGTCTTCTAACATTGTTGTAACATTGTATCCACTTGATACAAGTTCTTTGACCTTTAAGAACATCTCAAAAATCGTCTGATTTAATGATGATTCTCCATCATCATCCATTCTTCAAGTGGTGTAACTTAGTATCATCTTGATACAAGTATTGAAACATTAAGATCAGTTCTACAATCGTCTGATATACATAGAGAATGTTTCAACCACAACATCCTATGTCACTTAGTGAATCTCCTATGTGACATGCATCTTAGTACCATGGCCATTCTCCATTCATCACCATCACCATCACAACCTTTGTCATTCACATCTTGACATTCCTTGACATCCATTCATTCCATGACAACTTCATGCCTCATTGACAACAAATGCAACACAATGCACTTCACCAGGCTCCCCATTTGTACTCAACAGGAATCAAGTCTGTGTCACTTGTCAAATTACAAAAAAACAACAAAACAAACAAGGTACTACCTCTCCCCAACACCACATCGACCCATCGAAAATCATTCAAAACCTAATCTGCATCACCCACACAACCAATCAAAACAACTGCACATTCAATGATAAAAATTTTATAATAAATAAACCTCTAAAATAATTTATTTAATAATTTAAATATATGTCAAAGGAATTTAAATACCAAAAATTTTACACAATTCAATTATAAAACATTTTAATTCCTAAATTTTTTTTAATAAAACATGTAATATTTTTGGATTTAAAAAAAAGAATAACGTGAATTTGCAGACAAAACCAACCCAACACTCTTCAATGAAAAAAACTCACTCAACACAACCTCAAGAATAAAATATTCCCCATTTACCCCAATTAATAATCTAACTACACATTTCATAAAACATTTCTAAATATCTCAACATGAATTTTCACAACAAATTTCCAACATATATCACAAAACCATGCTACTAAAAAATCAAATGTACTCAAAATACCAATATAAACAAATACAAATCACATAAACAAACTAATGAATTTAAAAAATTAATTAAATGCACATCTTAATTCATAAAAGAACACTTATATGTTGAATCACTTACCTCGGTGTAGGAACAACATCACAAAATTGGTGTGAAACTCCTATCGCATGATAATCACACAGATAATAACCTAGATTGATGATAAAAACAAAAAATCAAAACAATTAATTCAAAATTGGACAAACCAAAACCTAAAAACATAACTGAAAAACTACAAATGGAAGAGATTAACCAATTAGAGATAATCTCACCCATGATGATGGTGTGGGAAACTCATGAAGCAAGGGTGAGGGCTATCAAGGTTGCATGATGCTAAAAAATATGGTCTGAATGGAGCGGTTGCATGGGTCCATGAGGTGCGAGGTTGTGAGGTGATGTGGTTTGGTGCGAGATGGATGGGGCGATGTGCTACGACTTACTGAAGAGAAGAGGGTGGTGTCCAGTTGTCTTGTTGGAGGGGAGAAGGAGAAGATACTAAGGTTATGTGCTTTGGGTGTGGCGCGAAACATGGGGAAAGGGGGGAGCTACTATTTGATGTATGAAAGAGTGGGGGAGTAAGAAGAGAGAAAAAAAAAGAAAAATAAATTTAAAAAAAAGATAAAATAAAACCTAAAAAACTCTAATCTAACTTAAAATAATAATAATAATAATAATAATAGTGGTAAAAAATATGATGTTAAAATTTTTATTACAATAACCTAATGATTATAACCTATGTAAAATATTAAAAAAATTAATAATATGAGTAATAAAGTTAATAATAACATATTTACAATTTAATTAATGTTACAATAATTCAATATATCAACCTAATTAAAATATTAATAGATATAATAAAAAAATCCCAATATTAATGTTATTATTAAAACAACTCTTATGTTATTTTTTATTTTACTCTTATTTTATTTTTTTCTTTCTCATATTGCTGGTTTTCTTAATTAACAGTCTGTAGGTTGAGGATTCCACACATTGATCTAGCGATTCACATAGATTCATTTGTTCCCGTCCTGAGCACCGGACATTGGATAGTCAACACATTCATTTATTTCTAAAAGTGAAAGAACTCAATTCAGGCATGAACCACACCTCACCCCAAATTTAAAACCAGAAAAAATTATAAAATAAAAACAAACTAAAATTCATTACCAAAATGTCATGCTTGAATGTGAAATGTAAGAATAAAAATGATCATAAGGGTATGTCACCATGATCATAGCATTATTACATCATAATATGAATACCAAATATCATAAACACAAATAAATATTGGAATTTCCTAAGATAAGAATAATAATCAAATCAGTAGAAAATCCAGGAAATGAAAATAAAGGAATAAGACATAAAATATTGGAAAACACATGAATATTTAATATAATTCGCTTTTAAGTCAAGATGCATTACTATAACTTATCATAAAACATCATGGGAATAGGATATACATAGTTAGACACACCACTAACCCCATTTATAGCCATTTTTTATAATAGATTAGGTTTCCCAATTATCCCATAGTGGATTAGGTTTCCCCATATTTTCTTATTCATGGGGAATATACCTATTGGGTAGGAAAACCCACCATCCCAAGTAACATTCCATTTATTTTCAAGGGACTGGGTTTTACCATCTTCTCATACTTTTTGAACCCTTTAAATATGTATCTCATCATTGTATCATTAAAAATAAATCTTTACCCAATTATTTGGAGGGATATATATGTCCCACTAATCACATAATGAAATCATATAAACATTTTCCACAAATCTGAAAAAATTATATCGTAACCCATGAAATGAAGTGGGTCAAATAAATATTAAAACATATCATTACCAATGAGAAAAATGATTGTTTTTATATTAATTTTATCAAAATAAAAACATAAAAAAATAAGTAGGTACCATGGGCTTATAACCCATGAATAAAAAACTACTTTCATAAACATAATGCTATAAAAACATAAACCATTTAGAGAAAGGATATGAATGGAACCATTGCGTAATTTTCCCAAAAAATAATGATTTAAACCAATTGATTTCCTCTTATATAGAAATTTATTTTGAAATTCTTTTTAAAAACATTTCTTAAGGAAAACATCATTTATTCTTCAATAAATTTTTTTCAAAACATATATCCATTTGAAAACTCTTCGGTTTGAAAATAAACATGAAAAATTATAATGAAATATTTAAAAGGTTCTGAAAATAATTTCTTTGAAAACACTTCAAAAAATTATAATTAAATATTTAAAATGGTTTCAAATTCATTCATTTGGAAGATACATTGAAAACTAATAAAGACTGCATGAAAATGTTTTCAAAACCATTTCATTGAAAACACATTGGAAACTAATAAAGGAATATTTGAAAACAATAAAGAAATTTTAAAATACTTTTTCCATTAAAATAAGAAAAATATATCTCCTTAAAAAATATTTTAATTTTTTTTTAAACATGGTTTTCTTGAATTTCATGGCATGTGTTTCAATGATTTAAAATTAAGACAAAACTACTTTTCTAATTTGGTAAATTTTGAAACACAAACGCCATGAAAGAGATATAATAAAATGGATATGTATATACTAATATATTTAATTATAATAATACTATAATATATTAATAATTATTATATATACCACACAAAAGAAATGTGTGGTGAATTAGGCGTAAATCTCACAGAAATAAAAGTGAGACTTGAAATTATATTACCTTATATTTGGACTCTCATTGTAATCATTAAACAATATTGTATAATAAATTTATATTTATTATAAATATACAATATAATAATATTCTTATATCTAATAACATATATATATTTCTATTACCCTCATATTAACAATTCAATTTAAATTTTACCTTTCTGGTAATATTAGCTTTATTTTTCGCATGTGTCTTTTTTTTATATTTTTGGTCATAATACATATATCATGATTTTCAGAATTTAATACATCATATAAATAGAATATAAATTTAGACTATATGTATTTATAATAATCTAGTATAGATATAATAATGTAATGGAATACACCATTCATGGAAACGGTTGGCCATATGTTTGAATGAAATCTGGTTTTATTTAATTTTCATTTTGAAACAAAGTAATTAAATGAAATATATATATATATTATAATTATAGTAGAATTATTATTTCATATATATCATATAAATTAAATAAATAATTCATTAATACATTCCATTTAAGTTGTGAAAGAATCACATCGCTCTGAGGAGGTGGTCGCCCACACTTCCCCAAATAAAATTATTATAATTACACAAAATGGAAAGCATGAAGGTGTGATTTATATAAAACTTATATAATAATGAATAAATAAAAATATCATATATAAAATATAAAAATATATATTCTATTATAATTACCAACCATGGGAGGTAGTAAAGGAAAAAAAATAACATCATTTCGTGAGGTGGTAGTTCACCGTAAATACGAACAGTATGTTTGTTTCCCATTAAATGAATGTGTGACTAAGTGTAGGTAAAACCAATAGAATGAAAAAATATTATAATATTTATGAAACTGGTGTTATTATATAATCCTAGAATTATAATATTTGAGGTGGTGGATAAAGAAAATAAATAGACCTTGAGGAAGGATGTTACCTTTTCTTTTGGTAACTCCTTTTTCATTGAAAAAAGTGATTCCTTAGTTAAATTTTTGACCAAAATGAGTATTCAAGGAGTAAGGGAGGGTATTTGGTATATTATTTGAGTATATTTTGTGTTATCCAAAGGGATTTAAAGGTGTGAATAAGTGGTAGTGGTGAGTTCTTTTTTTTGTGGAGGAAGAGTGGTATTCTAATAGTTTTTTGAAAAACATATTCAACCCACGTTTTATCTATGAAACATTTCTCCAATAATAGATAAAATTATATAAAAGGGACTATAATGTTGAAATATTTCTATAAAAAAGATTTTGGACAAGTTTATAGTACATTTTGGCCTTTAAGAGTAAGGTTTAGTCTCTTATTAAGAAAATTTTCATCATAATGGTTATAATTAAATGTTATCACTTTCACTAATATTTTGTTCAAAAAATAAATTAACCTTATTATAAATTATATTGTTTTATTATTAAAAAAATATAATCCATTTTTTAAAATTATAATCACATAAGTGGAAAAAAATTAATTTATAATTAATCCATATGACATGTCATTAGAGAAGGTTTTTTAAGAAAAAATGGTTTATTGATTTGGATGTTTTGATATCCAATTTTAGTGTGAAATAGTATCCAATGAACTAAATTGTATTATTTTATGTAAAATTAACCATATAAAAATTTAAAACAAAATTAAAATATATTTTAATAATATTAATAAATTAAACAAAAAACTATTTTCATATAGAATTCAGTATTTTTCATTATTCATCTAAAAATGATGTTTTTTAGAAAAGTCCATAATATTCACCATAAGATAATTTTTACATTATTAATTAAATTTTTTTGTTTATTTAATTAAATTAAATATAAATGGTTTCTAAAATTAATTTTATTATTGTTCAAATTAGGAAATTAAAAATAGTTCTTTTAAGAAAATAGTATTTTCAAACATATAAATGCTTTACTAACAATTTATGTATTATTATTAGATATGTTTCATTAATATAAAACTATAATAAATAATGTTTGAAATTTAGTAATTGTTGTTTATTTTACTATGTTTAATATCTATGTTATAAATATCTTTTTTAAATAATTATAATAATAAATTGTTGTCTGGTAGAAACTCGGTGTTGTGTGTAATTCAAGTCAAGATAGTGTTGTGTGTAAAATAAGGATAAATTTGTATAGAGTATAAAAAAAAGTATGACATTTTGTATCAAGTATTTGAATAAATGAAATAAAATTAATTTATTAAAAAAGGTTCAAAGAAACTCACAGTGTTGTAGTTCAATATAGACTATTGACCACATCTAGGCTATATTTTCAGTTTTTTGATACAACATCATCTATTATTTTAAAATATTATCATATTGTTTCTGGGATTCACATATTGATGATGTTAACTTTTGTTTTTTTACCTATTGACACACCATTTTTAAATAATGTGGATATTTTCTAGAGATTTATATAATATCCCTTAGTAGTTGCTCAATACTAAGATCTGTGGAATTTATTGATTCTAAAAATTAATAGTTTTGATGATATTATTTTCCTGGACTAGTTGACAAGTTAACATACCCACATCAACTATTAGAGGAAACTAATATCCTTTACTACTTCTATGGGATGTTTGTTTTGACATGTAAATAGGATGTTGGAATAGGTAAAATAGGTTTGAACTAATGTATATTTGTAACTATTATACTGTAGGTAGTAGGCATGATTCTTGTGGTAGACCAGGAATTAACTCCCTCCTATTTTCCACTTATATTATACCTTTATTAGGATTTCGATAAATTAGTCTTATCTAGTATTCCTCATTACATATGAGTTGATGTTAAGATCAAACCCATTCTCAAAATGTAACATGTATCAATTTCTTATTATCTTATGACATTGTCCATGTTGAATGAACTCATGGTGCATCTTTTTTATTTATAGGTGAATGGATTTATTAGATAGAGAACAGTTCCATGGGGTGACCCAATGATTTTTAAAATAAAAAAAAAATATCATTAATTTTTTATGGAATACCAGAAGCTGAATCTGGTAACCGTGAAGAATATATACCCAATTTTTAAGATATAATAGTTTTTTTAATTATGACAGGACTTGGGAATCTCTAATATTGACCTATGGTGAGGCAACATCCAGCTTCATGTTAAAGAGGATTATATTCCTAAGAAAGTGACCAGGATTATATAAGGATATATGAGTATCTATTCATGTGTTTTGAGTTGAAAATGAACCAATGGTGTTCATGTATCTTATAAAAATAATTTTTCATTCATATATTGACTCCTTCATTGTGGTGCATGGTGATGATATCTTCATATAGTAACAATCATTTTATATTCACCTTAGAAAACCATATATTGTGTTTATTATACATTTAATGCACAAGATCCAGGACAAGATCCCAAAGTGTCACTTTTGGATCTAGGAAATACGTTTCCATGGGAATTTAATCACTGAGATGATAATATATATGATCTTAGAGAAGGAAGAGTCTGTGAGATCTTAGAAACACCCTATAAATGGTCTTGATGTTATGAGTATCCTTATATTGGATTGATATTATTGATGGTTCATTTAGGAAATATCCTATCTTTCAACACCAATTGATGGACTTATCGAGATGAAGTAAAGTTTTAGTTGAAATATTAACATGAAGAGGCTATAATGTACCGATTAGAGCACTACCCACCGGGGCCCCAATCTGGTCAGTCAAATGACATCAGTAGTGTATCCTTGCATACATGAAGCTACCAAATAGTAGTGAGTGTCTAATATCAATGTTGGAGAGACTATACCTTCATTAAAAATGTATTAAAATATTGATAACAAATAACAATATCCAAATGATATAATCAATAACCAATACCAACTAGAATCAAGTAATGACCAAAACAAAAAAACAATATATAAAAATAAACAGTAAATATTTCATGTCTAATACATATCGACAGTCAATATCAAAACCAAAAATAATTAAATACAGTAAAAACTCTCATGTTAGTCCTAAATCACATTTGGTTCCCTCATCCATGATCCATCCGAAATCATCCACTATAAAAAGGGTTGTCTCTCATATCATATCCTAAAAACATGAAGTCTATCCAGGTACTGATTAGGAAAACCAATTTGGGTGTGAGTAAAACTTTCCAGGACACCAAAAATGACATCTAAACCAATATCCAATCAAAAAAAGTTCAATAGGTTTTATAAAGAATAATGTAATATAAAAAATCAAATATTTATCACATTTATTATTCGTTAAATTAAAAACATAAACCCCTAGGTTATCAATGATATTTAATCAACAAAACCTTTTTTGAACCATATTACAGTTTGAACTATCACCAATGGATATCAAATAAAAAATACAGTGGTCAGGAATTATCATTTCATTTCAATTCATATTAAATCCAATTGGGTCCACAGTCCAATGAAATCATATTTTTTCCTAGATCGGTTGGCGTTGGACCTTGTGGGTATTTGAAGCAGAAGTCTGTGACCCAAAAATCATTTATAAAACAATCACACTAGTGTTCTTTTGAAATAGTAGTCATTGTCCCACACTCATTTATCAAACAATCACCAAAGTAGTATTTTTACGTAGGAATCAATGTCCTACAATCATTTATCACTATGGGATTTTAATGTAGTAGACCATTTCCCCACTCAATTTTCACTAAATATTTTTGATGGATCAAACCACATCCCACACATGTATATCACATAATCCCATGTATCAAAATTTCACATGTATCACAATATCACATCTATAATAATATAACATGTATCACCACATTACATAATTTAATTATGTAATTAATTAATCAATTTCAATAATTTCTTAATCACAACATTCCATTAATTAATTCACCAATAAATTAATCAATTTCAACTATTACATAATCACAACATTCCATCAATATTGTCACCAATTATTTAGTCCAATTCATAATCATAACATTTGATCCATTAATTAATTCCCCAATTAATTAATCCAATTCAATAATCAAAACACTCCCCCAATTAATTAATTCACCAATTAAATAATCCAATCCCAAAATCATAACATTCCATGCATTAATTAATCAACAAAAATAATAAAACCAATCCCACAATAATTACAATTAATTAATTAATTAATTAATCAATTAATTTATTTATTTCCATAGATTTATTTCCCCAATTACCCCCAAATAATTTCCGTAGGTAAATTAGAGTAAATTATATTAATTATCAGTGCAATTTTCGAAGCATTAAAATTCAAATTTTTCTGTTAAATACAAGAAATTTAAATCAAAACTATGGTATTTTAACTTTAGACTTCCTTGCTCAAAATTTATGACAATTATCACCAAAAGATATACCCAAATTGAAGAGGGACATTTAATTACACAATGAAGAGAATGATATAGGCCTAAAACCAAGATCCAATATCAATGAAATAAGATTTATCAAATCATAGATCTAGGTCAACATTAATAGAGGAAACTTTTCCTTGTAATGTTGAGATAAAGACGGTGGAAACATGTTAATCCAATCAAGATGATATTCTCTTACTCAGAGGGGTAAAGATCCTCAATCCTAGTTTTAATTCATCATGAATAGTTGTCTTAAAGGATTTTAATCCATATGATAGCATCCAAAACATGATATAAAACACATTGGGTTGAACTAGGGTTGATTTGGGGTTAATACAATGGTTTATTGAATTTTATACGAATTTTTAGGATAATTAAGATAGTGCGCACAATTTACTTGTCATGGGGAAACAATTTTACAATCCTTATGCCAAAACGTTAAACCTATTCTTATGGGGGGGTTATGGTTAGTTACAATAGTGAGAATAGTTTGAAAAAAAATGTGTGATAACTATAAAAATCCCCTCTATTTAGGTTCACAGGGATTGTTGGACTGGGAACACAGTTTGGGAAAATCATGTGCCGACCATGCATAGCCCCTCTTCCTTCCAAAATTATCCAATTTCACCCAAATACTCCTCAAGTGGAAACAACATCAAGATATAATCAAAAGAAGAAATAAAGTACCTATAAATAATCATGATACATCTCTTCAAATGGTTGGGCTTTTACGATCCCCCACCTTAAAATAGATCATCCTCATGTTGAATACCCAAGAGTCTCTATGATTCTGAGGAAAAAAGATCCAACCACTGATCCCACATATCCATTTCTATCTCCCATTTTTCTTATTAAACATGGTTATATTTTCACATTACACTTACTAATGGAACAGTCATTCCGTGGAAGAAATTCTCACTATGATCCAACACACATATCTGATACTCCTCAAAGGATGCATAAATATAAAGCTCAACCTCATCCACATTGATCAGATGATAAGGTTTGGGGTAACACTATTGAATCTATGACACATGAACGAAATCATTTATAACAATATACAACTTTGAAATATCCAATTTGTATTCCACGGTCCTGATTCTCTCCACAACCTCAAATGGTACAACTAACCTAGGTTCCATCATTCACTTCTTCGAATCATATAACTTCCCAATCTAGATGACACTTGAAGAAACACATGATCACACTATAAAAACATTATTTTTCATATTATTTTACCACTATATAAATTCAACCTTCTATGAGTAATATATATATATATATATATGTTTTCAAATAAACTAAACCTTCTCCAACATCTCCTACACGATACATGGTCCCAAAAGATCTAACTAACCTACCTCTATCCAACATAATGGTGATCTACAAGGCCTACCATATAGTAACTCATATGGTTACATATTTATTGTTTCCTAATACCTATTTGCATTGAAGAACTCTGAAAACTATAGGTTTTCTCCCAAGACCCACCAATGTATAAAACGCACACTCAAATAATATAATCAAGCAATTGTATAATACATTTCAGCTAACCAACTATCTATGGGGGAAATCCATACTCAGTAAAATGATTTTACAAAGAACCTTCTGTAAGCCCTTAGGGAACTGTGAAGTAAAACATGAGTCAAATTGTGAAACTATACTCCATGACACCACATAAAAAAATATTATTTCTTCAATATATAGGTCAAAAACCTAATTCACTAAGAACATATCTTTTTCTAGTAATAAATGAGATACCATTGTAAAATGATCCACAATCACCAAAATATTGTCATTATTTTGAGGCGTATTTGAGAGAAACACTAGAAATTACATTGTAATTTTCCCCACTCCTATTATTAATTGAGAAACTACCATAGTAAACCTATATGTAATTTATTCTTATACACCACCAATTAATAGGTGTATCAATATGTCAAAAACCCTTATATCTGATTCTTCATTCATGGCCACCATAATAATTATCACAATCTAGGATACATTTTTCTCACACATAGATAAAACACCCACATTGAGGGGAAAATACCCAAATCCTCTGGTCTTGCATCCTTATAGGTGAAATAACCAATCCCTAACATAAATTATCTCCCCCTCATATATTTTCCAATATATAGGTGACTCCCCACCTTCAAGTCTTTACCTAATAGACAAACACTCCAGGAACCCATAACTCATATCCATAACATGCCTAAAAACTTTAGAATCAACTAAAACTTATATAATATTCATCTTCTCCTATCAGTCATGAACCAAAAAATCATCCCAGTAAGAAAATTCATAATCCTCTACTCTAAACTAGAGTCTTGACCTTCATGAGTTTGAGATTCTATGCTTAAATCCTCAGTAAGACAATTTCCATTCCCGGTCATATATGCTAGATTAAAATAAAATGAATTTGTATAATTAACCCACCTCCACTACCTATGATTCAAAAATTTATGTGAAAATATATAATTAATGATATTTTGATCATGGTACATAAAATACTTTTCACTTAATAAATAATTAAACCATCACAAAAAAATCATAAACTGCGACTATTAACTCTTGGACATGTATAGTGTAATTTATTTCACGTGTCCTCAACTTCCTTGACACATACAGTACAAGTCAATCTTTATGGTTCAACAGTACCCCAAACCTAATTACATAAGTATCACAAAACACCACATTCTCCTCACCTAGATCCAGTAAGACTAATATAGGTGTTTTGGTCAACTACTTCTTCAACACCAAGAAATAATTATCACCTTCTCTCAACCATTCAAACTTAAATCCATTCTTTATCAAGTGTAAAAGAGTTTTAGTCATGTCGAAAAAGTTCTTAATGAACCTGTGGTAGTATCCTTCAAAGACAAAACAAATACATAGATATAAAAAATTTCTTGGGCTAATCCCAAGAACCCACTACCTGAACTTTCTCTAAGTCCACTAATAGGCCTTCCTTAGAGATTATGTGAACCACAAAGTGTACCTAATTAATCTAAAAATGACACTTAGATAGCTTGAAATATAGTAGAGGCTCTCCCAGTGTACTAAAAATGATGCTAATGTTTTTGGGAATGATCATCATGTGTCTTGGATTACAAGAAGATGTCATCCAGAAACACTATCACATAGTTATTCAGGTATGGTGGGAAGATTAAGTTATTTAGGGCCATAAACTTTTCAAGTGAATTCCTTAACCCCAAAAACATTAATATGGTCAGATAAATTTCATAATAGCTTTTGAAAGCAGTCCTCAAAATATTAGAAGGTCAAAATTTCAGTTGATGATTTTATAATATCATGTCGATCTTGGAAAAAAAACTAGCTCCCATAAAATGGTCAAATGGATCATCTATATGTGGAAGAGGGTCACCATTCTTCACATTAATACAATCAAACTTCCAGTAACAAATATATAAGTGAAGAGTCATGTGAACAATCTTAGAAAACAAAAATAAAGAACTAGAAGGTGATATTCTTAGATGTATAAACACTTTATCCATTAACTATTCAAGTTGATTCCTTAACTATTAAAGTTCTGTTGGTTTCATTCATTATAAGGTAATAGAAACTAGATTATCCTCATCCATTAATTAAATTGTAAATTCCTGATGTCTCTCAAGTGGATTCCTTGATAAATCCTTATGAATCATGTTTTAGAACAATTCCACTATGGATTAAAAAACATAGTGTTTCTCACCCCCATGATTCATTAATAAACTAACTACAGAGGTTATTAAATCCTTTAGTTTCTAATGAACTTGACCTGCACAGCATGTCGAGATATCTCACTCTTCATGGTGAATATAATTTTCACCCTCTAGATATGTAAACATCTCTCTATGTAGGTAACAATTAATTTGGTTTTGGTATGATACTAACCTATCAATACACATATTTAGGTCAAATCCCAACATGTCAAGGATGTAAATATCAATTCTAAAAATATTCTTCCCAACCTTGAGAGAATTTCTCTTGCATAAATAGATGCCTCTCAACCATACTCCCACTGGAGTATCTATTGTCATTACTATTCTCACAAACTCCACATCTTTGGTCAAACCATTCACATGTTTTACAGATATAAAAGAATTATAGACACCGGTATCAATTAATGAACTATATAGAATAGATGATATAAGTATATTACCTCTTACTATCAACGTTCCCACCTCACTATCCACCAGTATAGGATTAACGACATGAAAATGTCCAACCCTTCTTCCCTATTATGTTTTCTAAGTCTCTTAAGCTACACCACTATACTGATACATGTGTTCTATTTCGTCTAATTCTTCTACCACCATAGCCAGTAGAAATCTAGTTGCCTAACAAATATAGTGCATAAGGTTCCCTTCCCAAAATCTGATTCTTCCTTTCTACTTCTTACTTACTAATCATTCAAGGGTTCTGAAAAACCATTGTAGATAGATAATCCTGATGCAAGATCAACACACTATCGATGTTTGGGGAAAATTTCTACAAAATTTACTTAAACTACCACACTGGTGATAGGTATCCCAAGTATGGTCATGTGTTACAGACCCTTCCCCCTGGCCTATCTTATTGATATTACTATGGATAGAATTCAAATAATGGCACTCCATAATTTTAGAAGTCATTAATATTGATCATCCAATAAAAACTACCTAACCTCTACCAGAAGCCTCTTTAGGTTCCATTAAGAAATGAGTGGATGATTCACTAATTCTAAAAACTCTTTTATCCTGAAGATATTTACCTAATACTTAATTACACATTTAATACCATCTTGAAAATGTTTTTCCATAATGAAGTCATATTCTTACATCACTATAATATAGTTTTCAAAATCCATAATGAGAACCACATAGTCCATAACAGACATACTCCCCTGATTTAACACCATAAACTCTCCTATTATCTCATTCCTAGGAATCTCAAGGAAAAAGTTCTCCAAGAAATTCTCCTGAATGTAATTTTTTGGAATATTATCCAGTTGTTAATCCTGATTAATGATGTCCCACTAACACTTTGATTTACCATAACAAATATAAGTAGAAAATTTTGCTCTATTATCGTCATGAGTCTCTACAGGGTTAATTATATTCTGGATCAATTAAATCTAGAACATAGCTACCTTTGGTTCACACTCTTCTGTAAATGCAAGTTTGTGATGAAACTAAAACTACTGTGTCAAATCATACATGATTTTTCAACCCACCCATGTCTCTTTATATGAAAATCATGAAATAAAAAAATATTAGGGAAAAGCTCCCCGACTTCTTCACCCAGTAATATCGGTGACTCAGGTTCCACTACTGGATAATTACTTCCATCCATAACCTACATTCGTCCCGTCAACAAGAATCATCATGTATTAATATCTCAATAATTCCAAACACATGTCTTACTAAACATAACACAAAATAAACACATTTATGTTAGATGGATTCAAAATATTCATTAACAATTGTTTCCCCATTTTTTCCCACCACATGGTCAAAACAGAGGTTTTATCACTACCCTTAACCATCCTACACATAGTTCAGGGTTTAAGAAGACAATATCATTCTTGATAGTCATGTTTTACATTATACAACTATTTATTAATGTATTTAATCATTTACTATTTCCAATTTGGAACCATTTTCTAGTCGATTACATAAGGAAGGAAAAACATTTCAGAACCAAAAAATTTCCCAAAGACTCATTTTTTTCAGTGTGTGCCTAAATATGATGCATGTCACATAATATAAGTAAGTTATTAGAATGATGAATGAATACTAAAATCATATTCCATTCTAGGACATTATCCAAATATCAAAAAATCTCAAAAGAAATAATCACATCAAACAATAAGGGCATCACTCAAGGTGAAATAATATCATATTATAACATCACACAACAATTACAAGAATCCCACACTATGTACATGAATTTTACCCTTAAACATGGGATAGAACCTCCCATTAGTGTGCTCTTTACCATGCTCTAACTCATCCTAATATATTATATACCTTTCCTAAATATTAATAAAAAAGAAAAAAAATCCTCTTATATCCCATTGTAAAATCCCAACCTAGGTGCCACACACCGGTGGCCCAAGCTGGTTGGTCACATGAAACTATACATATTTCTCCATATTCCAAAGGTTGCTAACTACCAACGAGGGTCTAATATCAATAATTTATATACTATAACCTCTTTATAAAAGTACCACAATAATAGTAATAAATAAGAATAATCAAAGGATATAACCAATAAGCAACCCAAACAAGTAACAAATAATGACCAAATAAGAAATAGAATATACAAAAATAAAAAGTAGATATTTCATATCAAATAATTATTGAGTGTCAATATGAAAAACCCAAAATAAATAAATACATTGAAAACTCCCAAGTGAATCTTGAATCGTGTTTGGTTGCCTCATATATGATCCATCCCAAATCAACCATCCAATATAGGTCTCCTCCCATTATCCTTCCCTACAAGCATAATGTCAGTATAGTTACTAATAAGTTCATGCAAGTTGGGTTTGAGTACAACTTAGTTGGACACCACCAATGATGTCTAAAACAATATCTAGTAAATATCAGTGTCTGTAGTTTTATAAATAATAATGAAAAATATATATGTAAATAGTTATAAAAGTTATTACTATATAAATTACCCATTAAACCCCTATGTTCCTGAGGAATCCCGATTCATAATACCTACATTGGACCATTCCATAGTTTGAAAAATCCCAAATGGATATCAAATATCACAATACAATGGTTGTGAATTATAATTTCATTTAAATTAATATTATTTCCAATTAGATCCATAGTCCAGTTCCAGTATTTTGGGCCTATATCGACATTCCTAGGAACCCATTGGTATTTGATGTAGCAGTCCCTAAACCAAAACTCATGTTTCAAATATTAACACAAGTGTAATTTTTAAGTAGTATTTCATGTCCCACAATCATTTATCGAACAATAAAATATAGGGGATTTTGAAGTAGTAGTTTGTTCCCTACAGTCATTTCTCACTATAGGGTTTTGAAATAGTAGAAAATATTCAACTCTCATTTTTCACTATGTGATTTTGATGTAGTAGACCATGTACCACACATTTATATCACATAATTAAATGTTTCAAAATTATACATGTATCACAATATCACATGTACCACCATATCAAATGTATCACAACATTCCACAAATTAATTCCCCACATAATTTATCAAATTCAAAAATTTCATAATTACAACACTCCATTAATTAATTCCACAATTAATTTATCTAGATCAAAAATGTTATAAAAACAATAGAAAATAAATTAATTCACCAATTATTTAGTACTATTTAACAATCATAAAATTCCAGCCATTAACTAATTCACAAATTAATTAATCCAATTCAACAATAACAACATTCCATCTATTAATTAATTAACCAATTAATTAATCCAATCCCAAAATAATTACATTTCGTCCATTAATTAATTATACAATTAATTAATCTAATCCCAAATCATATAATTCATTAATTAATTCACCAATTAATTATTTCCATTTCATAATTTCAATTACCCCTATTACACCAAATCAATATAATATATAACTAAAATTAAATTTTTTTAATCATCAACGCAATTTCTTAATCATTACAATTGAAATTTTTTAATTACATATAGGAAATTTAAATCCAAACTTTGGAATTTTTTATTTGGACTACCTACATCAAAATTTATGAAAACACACTCCAATAGACTTAACCAAATTAAAGTGGGGTGTTCAATTGCACAGTAGAGATTGAGATCCAAATAAAAAAATAGATCAAATATAATATAGATTATACATACCAAAACATAGATCGATATCCTTAAAAGTATAGGAACAAATCCCTTAAAATGACATTGTAATGATTGGTGAAGGATAAAAAATGAATTGGGATGTGATTCTCTAACCAAGAGGGGTGAAGATCTTGAATCTGGGAATAGAACCATCAAGAAAAGAGGTTGGAATGGATGAGAATCAATATGTTACCCTCCAAAAGATTAGAGAAAATGTTTAGGATTGAGATAAGGTTAATTTGGGGTAAATACTAGGGGTTCAATATTTTTTAAATGAATTTATGGATAAATAAAATAGAGAGCATGGTTTCCTAGGAATGGGTTTGTGGTTTTCCATTCCGTGAACCTTAACTGTGGGCCTCATATAGGGGTGTGTATGTTTACTCTGAAGAGGGAACATTTTTTTGAAAAACTAGCACCAACCATATGAGTCCCCTCTATTTGGTTTCATATAGTTTTCGAAGATCGGCACACATTTTGGGAATACTATGAATAGACACTCGTCCTTCCAAAATTCTCCCATTTCACCCAAAACCCCCCAAGTTAAAACCTAAACAAGATATACTAAAATCAATGGAAAAATTAAACTTTATATGAGATATATACATCTCAATAAAATTTTGTGATCTTATAGAAGAATTCATAAATTTGAAGGAGTGATGGAATATAGCTTTGATATTTCCATTTCTATAGAATGGGATTGGATATACACTTTAGTTTGATGCTAAATGTGTTGGTTTGGGAGTTGTTCATATGAAGAAGGACCAGGTGGTGGATTTTCAACCATTCTAACAATGAAACGAAGTGGGAAACTACAATACACATAAAATAGGTCTTTTATATATGGATTATGCTATGACTATGGGTTTCATTATCTCTTTGGTGAAATATTTTTCATATACATGGACAATAATATTTTGTGTAAAATCATATCCCAGTGGGACTGGAATCTCTATTAGAGGTGTTGGTAAGAATATTCAAAGATATTAAAATTTGAAATATATTATTCTATAGGAAAGGGTAATGATGTTACAAAACCTATCAGTATGATGATTTAGGATCATGGATAAAGACATTTGGAGGTGAAATTTTGTTTGATGAAATTTTGGATAAATGGGTTTTGTGTGAATCTACAAAAAGATGTGTAATTATTTATTCTCATTTATATGTAACATATTAATTGGTTGTCTAGGTAAAGTCTATACAAGGGTTGGATCCCAAATACTTATTGATGCCATAATAGTTGTTAGGAAGTGACCTAGTTCTTAGAAGATAGATGGATATTGAAAATAGGATATTTTTTCAGGGGTTATTTTTAGTTTCTATTTCTATAAAAAGATCACTAATGTGGGGTTCTATGGCTCTAATTGTAAATTGAACCCAGGTTTGAAAATGATGTATCTAGATATCTTGTGATGTTTAGGGTGGCTATGAAGAAAAAAAGACATCGTAGGCTTTGTCTCTAATTTACTAACTAATCATAGGATCATGATGGAGAGATAATGACTATTAGGATAACATAATCAACTTATCATGCTGATATGGAAGCAGCATGAGGTGAAAATGGACCTTAGGATGGTGTTTCATAGGGGCCTGATAATTATGGATTATTTTTGGGTATTAGTTGATCATTAGAAAAAGTTTTCACAATTATTTTCACTTTATAAAACAAACTATGTGTATGATTTTTTAATGATTTATGTTCGGGAGACTATACTTCCACATAGATTACCTTCTAGTATCATATCGTATAGAGATACATGTTTTGCATCATGATTTTTTCCATATTATCAAAGGATTTGGGTACTCAGTTAAAGATGATTATTGCATATCATCTATAGAAATATGGGAAGTCATAGGGGATGGCCTTTTTCATTGATGATATTAATTTGAAATATACCCTAGTATTTGGTGTTGAATAGGAAGACCACTTCGACTTAGTGGAGTTTGTGTACAATAACACATTACAAGAGTCGATTCAAATAGAAAAATTTGTTGTATTTATAATCAACAATTATTCTCACCACTATACTGACTAGAAGTGTGTAAGGTAGACATCATTAGGATGAGTATGATAAAGGAGAGATATTATAGGTTGAATTTGATCATTATGTGGTTAGATAAAATGTTGAGTAGATAATTATTTTTATGCTGATTGGAAGAGATGACTATTAGAGTTCATAGTGTGAGGCCGTGTATTCATGTATGTGCCACCTTAGTTAGGGTATCATCAATTGTAGAGGAAAGAAAAACTGGAGCAAAAATTGAGTGTTAGTTTGAGATCATTGACAATTTCAAATATCATTCTTATTTTTTGGACCTTATTCCATGATATCAAGGCCCAAATAACATTTTTCACATCTCTCTAATTTGTATATATGATCATTTCCCTGCACATGTGATCAATTGTAAGGATGTTGAGTTAGAACGAAATATATCATTTATAGAGAACCTAATGAGAATTGTAGACCATAATTAATATAGAGTTTAGAGGGAATATGTTACCACTTAATTGATTCTTTTTTCAATGTTGATATATCCAATGAGATATGTGTGAATGGGATTATGATGTTTAGAATCATTGCCTCATGTTGTTTTAGTAGGACCAGTAGAGTCATTTATCGAGGATGATAAACAATTATAGGCAGATACAAATAACATCCTTGAAATAAAAAGGTATGTTTGTTTATGTATTATAGTTTCTAAATGGTTTTATGGATTTTTAGAGGTGTTTAAGGGTTTGGAATCAAAGCTGAAGGATCCCGAGGCACCAATAAACAGAGTTGGAGATACTAGTGTCCCACTGCCTATTCATTGGTGGTGGTAGATGGTTAAAATAATTTTTGGTCCCACAAAATATCTTCTATGAATCCACTGACCAATTGGAGTCTTAGGTATTGGTGATGCACCTCTCCTAGGCACATCAACTCACCGGTATTTCCAAAATAGGTTCTTCATTATAGGTAGTCCGTTATATTTAACATAATTCATATTTAATTCAAATATTTCCTTTAATTATTCTATATTGGGACCACAACAATGTTTTTAATTATATATTTTAATCATGGGTTCCCTATTTTTCTCTTTTCTGTTTGATATATTTATCAAACAATTGACTCGTAAATGGAATGTTTTATTCATTTTAGATAAAATATTTGTCTTCATATAAAATACTCCAAATAAATTATATATGTTGAATTAATATATAGATTCTATACTGATCTAAAAAATTATTATTGGTTTATTGATTGATCGAAACCTAATCATGAGTTTTGGAAACAACTCTATAGACTATATCTAGGACTATCATTTACAATTGATATCATTGGGTTTGATGAATGGATTTTAAGAATATGACACGATAAAATTCATGAATCTAATTGTAGAACACCATTTTGAAATATTAAGACCATTTATAGGGATACATTTCTTCAGAGTTTAATCAAGATAATGTATATGAAAGAATTTTGTATCATGTTATTAAAATCATAGCCTTTAGTGTCAACATTTTGAGGTTGGACATTCCTTACAATTTTTTTTCTTATGTATTAAGTTGTTTTATTGAAAATGATTGAATGTTTTCAGGTGTATAGCTTGTGAGATCACTTTTTGATATTGAATGCATGTGTATGTATATTTGACACTAACACTCATTCTTGATATGTTATGTTTGTTCTTATATGTGTTATTCCCTATGTTTTGTGAATGTTTGGTATATGGAGTCTTTCTTCTAGTGGAATGTGATTGGTAGACCATTGTGGATTTGTGGAACTTAGAGGGGTATCATGTATGATATGTGATGACGATGGCAGTGGTCCTAGACTCATGGTTGGGTCCTGATAGAGTTGTGGCTCAAATAGAGAAAATGATAGTGTATGATGACCATGTAGACCAAACTAAGATATATATAGGGTAGGATGTCCTTATTTCCTATCCCATGTTAGAGATAGGACATGATATACATGTGGCCTGAAATGAGACTTATTTAACAGGATGATATGTAGATATTTATTGTAGTATTGTGGCTAACACATATTCATGAAATCCTTTATGAACTTCTTTATTTCATGGAGATGATATTAGTATTGACAGAGTTTGTGGTAGCTTCGTTAGTTCACAAATTCTCAACACATGTTTAATATTTTTTATCTATACATTTATTTATTATCATTGAATACACACCTTATAAAAGTGAATATATGCTGAGGATGAACTTATGGTGTCTTATTGGGATACACTCACACCCTTCACAGGACTCTCGATTAGTGCATAGACATCATGATCAAAGAAAATAGAATGGTCAGGGGCCCAATGATAGGGAGATGTGGAGAGAGAAATTGGTTCATGTATATGGTATTTAGATTGAATCTAGGGAGATGTTCTAGTGTCTTTATTGAATTTCATATTACATTATTAAACTGTAGTTTAACCTCCAACATTGGGGGTCCATTATTTATTACTATATATGACTATGTGATTCCATACCATTCAATGATATATTTGTTATTATTTAGTTTTTTTGTTCCTTTATCATTTTTTATTCATTTCCCATTATCATTTTGCTTTATATATTTTCATACTGATCATTTAGTCTATTGACAGAACTATTTGGACACATGCTCCTAGTCAACAACATCTTTCATACGAGGAGGAGCAAATGAAGTCATGTAGCTCTTTAGACAAGATTGGGTTATTAAAATCTAGAAATTACAATATGAATAAAATAATTAAATTCTGGAGTGGGTGATGAGTTTAATCACTCTATATCATTTTTAGGGCCCACATAAATAATTGAAATACACAATATTTCCATTTTCATTGAAATTTGTGTTTCCTATCATCATTGTTAGCCCTTATGATTGATTATTTTTCAATTTCCCTATATTTGAGAAAATAAACTATATCTGGTACCTTTAGAGGAACTACATTTCCTTTAAACGTTTTCATCGATCTATTAAATTCTCCTTGGAAACTAGTTACTATATTAGCTCTATTTAGAAATATTAAACAACTTCAAGTTCATTTAATACATTCCCTATAATGATTCTGACCACATTTTTTATAGGAATTAAATTTATTATTATTTATTTTATTGTCTTTATTACCTAAATTTCCATACATCCCCATCCTTCACATATTTATTAGATTAAAAATCCAACAATGTTCACATTTTAATCAAAATTCATGATAGTTGATTTGTAATAATCATAAAATCTGTCTGTCCATATTTTTTCGATTACTTTTTTCATTGGGAAAATCTTCATATTATCCCTCACATACATTATTAACTTTATCCCATCCGGATTTATCCATTATTGAACCTATAAGTATTTAATTGGGAGTAATGATTAATTAACATTGTAAGAGAATTATTTTAAGAAAAAATAAACTTCAAAACATAATATTGTTTGAAATTACTGTATTAGATTATATTTCATCCTAAATCACTCTAGGTTTAATATTGATTTATGTAGGTTGATTTATGTTGATTCTATAATGTAATTCCAAAATAAAAAATATCCTTCGTGATATCTTTTAAAAAGAGTGAAATTAACCCAAGCATACCACCTAGGAGTGTCTCACTAGGTGTGAAATCTTTGTTTGACTCATCATGCATTATGTAATGATTGAGTCAATGATCAACAAGACATTTTTTTAGATATTACCACTATGTCAATTAGTGGCTTAACCACATCCAAATTCTAGTATCTATGTATATATGTAATTTTTAAGAGAACCACAAAATCTTTAAATTACCAAAACATAGAGATATTTTCTTATATATGAATTTATCCCATAAAATTATAAATAGTGTTTTAACTAAATTTATTTTATCTTGATCCCAAAAATATTTAATGTTACGTCAAAAAATCTAAATAGATATCCATATCTTATACATTTTAATCATCCTTAACATAAAATCCACTGTTTACATTTACACCCTCAATATATAACATCATAATCTCTAAATTTATCTAAACCTATGTTCTAATAGCAACTATGACACCCCAGACACAACCATACCACATTTACATGCCTTAAAAATGTTACCTTATTATACATTACCATTAGATTTTTGGTTAAGAGTGTTACTGAAATAAGGATAATCATTTTCTAACAAAAACCATTTCTTTATCAAATAATTAATATTTTTTCCACAATTTAAGAAACTATTTAATCATTAAAAGTCCACAACATCTCCCAAATAATTACCGTATAAGATTATCATTTAGACAAATCATACATATAATTTTTCTTCATAACATAGGGAAATTCAAATCTATGAAAAAAGGGGTGATCTCAAATAATTAACCATGCCAAACATGAGATAAAATAGTCCCCTATCACTAGTGAAGATAATATGAACATATTAGTGTGACCAAAGTGCATAATAAAATCATACCTAATAAAAAATAAGTTATAAAACTGGTTTTATGGAATATGGTAATGAATATAATAATAAATGAACCAAAGACTTAAGAAACATGGCTCAATAATCCTGATCCATAATAGAATAAAATAATTATAATAAAAAACATAATATGGTGGCACAATCATTAAAATAAAAATCTTTCTGAAAAATCTATGATTTTCCACTCTTTTATTTTGAGAAAATTTCCATGCATGTCCACAATTTTATGTTGTGAAAAAATTCATACATGTTCACACATCAGTATCTCATGAGATATAAATCCTTATCCAGTGCATTAGAGAGATAATGTAGGACCCCTACCATCAATATTCACACATGTAGGTTTCAATTGAAATAAATCATTCATCATATCATAAATAACCTATGTAAATAATATGGTTTTTATATCGTTTTCAAATAGAATAATGTAAGGAAAACACTCATAATTCCTTAAATAATCATAACATGAAATAACCAATTAAAATAAACCTATAACCAAAGATATGTGGAAGCCTTTTTTGTAAATAAACATCAATCAAGATAATAGTTCATATGGTATCTGAACATTATCGGAAAAGGGTAGGTGGTACATTCCATAGTTTACCCAATCAATCGATGTAAAGACCCAAAATATTCGTTCTCATTTTTTAAATTATATGGAATTATTAGGAATCTGAAAAAATTGACGGTTGAGGCTTGGTGTTCCCAGAATGAATCTCTAAACTTTTTTTATGTACGTTCATTAAATATCCGAGCATCATTTTTTATTTTTTGAACCGGTACTCAGAATTAAAATCTGAAGACACTTTTGAACTCACAGTGCTAAAATTATCTTAAGGAGACTTTCTCCTCGACTGCAGTAGGTCAAGGGTGGAAGTTAGTTTTTCATATTTTCGTGGGTGAGTTAAAATAAAAATAATAAATTAAAACAATAACTTTTATTTTATTTCTCAAAACCTATCATTTGAATCATGGTGGTGGGGACCACCCGAACTCCGCTTTTAATGGGATGTAACTCTTGGAATTCCCCTAATTGATGCACCAACACTATTTAATAAACATTTAATAATTATGTTAGATCCTCACCTCTCATGGAGGAAGATCGTTGGTAAATAAGGGATTTTGGGAGAGCCTAGGAGAACTAGAAATAACATCCTCCAATGAGGAAATTTCTTCAATGAAAAAAAACCTCTAGATCACGAATGGGGGAACAATGCTTGAGCTCAGATCAAAAGCGTGTTGTGGGAGAGACAAATTCCAGTGCCTCCTTCAACGTCTTCATCCTCTTCTTCAAGCCATCTCCAACGAATGATCGAGGTACGGATTTTGTTCAATTTGTTCTTAATTTATTTACATTGAATCGTTATCCTCGAGCTGTGTGGTATCTATATAATGCAAAGGGTACAAGACAATTGAACATGGCCGGATCCCTCAGCAACGTCATTGTTGATGCATTCTTCATGTGAAGATCGATGGGTAGAGAGGAACCCGAACACGTCACTGGCGACTTACGCCAGCAGGGCACAAGGCGGAGGCCTGTACTATGGCTTGTCACTATGGGAGTGTCAGCATGACCACAGCACCAGACAAGGCTGCAGCCCGTCAGCCGCAGCGGAGGAAGACAGCGACCTACATGTTGCCCGACCATGTGGAGGTTGGGCAGTGCACGTCCGCACCACCAGTAGAGGAGGAGGTCGTTGATGCATAGCCACGGTGGTGAACCTGGAGGGCAGCCGGCACCCGACCAGCTGAGGAAAGATAGTGGTGCCATTACACTACTGGGAGGATAGCCGGCTGGAACCCAGGACAGCCGCGTCACACCGAGCGGGACCATTATGGTAGGTCTCACATGCCAACCCGATAGCACGCTAGCCGAATTGTCCTTTTGACAATTTGGAATACTAAGGGGAGCTGCTCCCCTGGGTAGTAGCTAGGGTTTTCCCTGCCATGGTGGACCACACCCAGCCGAGCGAGACGCTCCAAGCGGGCCGCGCTGAGCGGGCCTCACCGAGCGGGTCTCGCCAAGCAGGCTACACCCCACAGGCCAAACCCAGCAGGCCAAGGAGCTCCCTTTGAAGGTCGGAACAGACCATTGCCTAGTGGGCCAAGCCCATCATGACCCATCCCATCCGACCCAGACCCAGGTCGGGCCAGGTCCGTCCAACCCGGTCGGACTGGACCCTGGCCCAATTGGACCCAGAAACAATTAAAGGGACATATCTTCAGAACCGGATGTCTGTTTGATGAACCGTCTAGATTGATAGAATATATGGATCAAGACGGTCTTTTTGGTATACTCCACTTGATTTTTGGATAATGTTGGAGTTTTTCCTGGTTGGATTGGACTCAAATCCAACCGGGCCCTCGGAACAGAAACACTAATCACTTACAAACCATGTGTCTAATTGACATGTTGTTAGTTGCGTTGGGACCCTCATGATGTGGCGGTTCTTTGGGATACTACATCATAGGACTTCATGGAATTTTAAATATCGACCTTTGTCTTGAGGATCGGAACATCCCAGAATCAAGCATGCTTAGTGCGGGAACCCTATAACTGGCTGTACTTGAGGATTCATTGGATCCTATGTGGGTTATCTTCGGATCCTATGTGGGTCAGCGCTCAACGATCCTATGTGGGTCAGTGCATACCGATCCTATGTGGGTCATATTTAGATCCTATGTGGGTCATCTTCAGTCCTGTGTGGGTCAGTAGTAGAGCATCTCGACGATGTAAGATGATCTAGCAATATAGCTAATTAGTTATACTTCCTTACATAAGTTATACCTGGTGTGAGATGAGTCTTTACCTTTTTGGTACACTTCTGTGTAGTGATACCTTCATGGTATTCTTCTGGGTGACGTTACCTTTGTGGTACTAACCTTCGCAGTTTACCTGTGTGTTACTTCTACCATCACGGTGTTACATTTGTGGTATTCTTCTGTCACATGTGAGATGAGTATGTACTTATAACTAAGGTATATGTATGGGCATATACCTATGTAGTGTTTATGACTATTGCTTCATGCTTTGAGATTGAGTTCCTGCTTTGTGGTTTATCCATTGTTGATTCTGAGAGACCTTAGGGGGTCTCGAGGTCCCTACTGAGTATTGTTATACACACCCCAGCATGGTCTATGCCCACAACATTATGTGTCTTATGCAGAAGATGGAAAATGATGATCGAGGTTGAGGGTACCATGTCTGAAGACAGCTCGGAGGTGGACACTAGATGATACAATTCACAGAGACAACCATTTAAGAGTTGTACCCACCCTTCAAGTAGGATCCTTGGTGGGTGTTTACAGGAGTTGTTTTCAGTTTTACATGTACTTTCCAGTTGGTCATGTATTATGGCCCCTTTACTTACTGTACACAACTTATTTACTATATAGTGTACTTTGTGCTTATGTCTTGTTGTGTGCTTGGTTTGTTTGAGTTTACAGGGTTAAAGGTAATGCTTCCCGGGTTTTAATGATATTCCTTTCAGATGCTAGTCGCCAGCCCCAGGCCTATGGAAGGTGGGCTTGGGGTATTCACGACATGGGCCTAGGGGGATGGGTCATGAAAAATTTGTATCAGAGGAGTCAGTTCTACTGGAGAATATGGACTCTAATATTTTGATTCGGCAATGGTGTTAAGTGTGATGAGTGTGGTTTTCAATTTGGGGAATCCGGTGTTGGTGCGGTGGCTGACGTATCCATACACCAGGACCCTAAATTCTAATTTTTGACTCCTTGCACAAAAACACTGATTGTGTGTGTGTTTTTAAAAAGTTTTCTTTGTGATCTCTTTGATTCGGACCACCAGGTATACATTATTGACCATGGTGCACCTATTTCTTGTCATGTTTCCTCCACATAGATAGTCATCCAGGGGTTCAGGTAGAGTACGCAATGACAGCCCACCGAGTGACAAGACTTCTGTGCAAGGCCCCCTTAAGGCAGTTATACCATCGGGTCATGTACCAGCAGCACCACCACCCATTGGACAGCCGATGCCACTAGCCCCAACAATAGTGGGTGCCTGCCGCTTGAGCACATTACCCGGGTTCTGTGGGAAAACATTTTACAATCTACTATGATCACAATAGTCTCATGAATATGTTCTCTTATAAGGACATGAACCTAAGATAGTGGTGTTGGCATGAGATACACCAGGACTATGACATCGATATAGTCTATACTCCTAGGAAGGGATAAGTAGTAGAAGATGCACTCAGTAGGAGATCTGGTATATAGTTGCTGAGTGATGTGAAGAAGCATCTTTAGATTTTGCGAATATCCTATGTGGATCGAGATGGATCAACTTATCTTCAAGGTGAAGACCACTGCTTCTAACTCCAGGTCATGGGTTGCGTAGTTCTACTCATGTTGTCTCAGCTAACGAGAACCCAACACGATCACTGCTCACTCCTACATCTGGACACATCCAAGCCCAGTCCTTGATGCATCTCAGTAGAATATATACCCTATGCCCTCCTCTAATAGCCTCAAGTTGGGGGAACTTGTCAGTCTTTTCCTCAGCTCTTGAAAACTATACTGGTATCTCTCCGACCACATGAAGTGTTTACCCTTCTTCGTCAATGCTGATACGGGTGCCACAAATTTGGAAAAGACAGGAACAAACCTCCATTAGTAACTAGCCAAACCCAATAAACTCTGCACCTCTGTCACACTCCTGGGTGGCTCCCAAGAAAGCACAGCTTCAATCTTCACTAGATCCACCAAAAATCCTGCCTCTAAGATGACGTGTCCTTAGAAGTGAACCTCTTGGATCTATAACTAGCACTTCGAGAGCTTACCATAAATCTTGTGCTCTCAGAGTGTGTCCAGAACGTTTTATAGATGACATGCATGGTCTTCCTCTATAGTCGAGTATATCAAAATTTTATTGATGAAGACTACCATAAAGTGATCGAGGTATGGCTAGAATATCCTATTCATGAGTCCCATGAACACTTCTGGGGCGTTGGTCACGCCTAGTGGAATAACCACGAATTCATAATGGCCATATCGACATATTAAGTTTTTCTTCTTCACATCCTTATCCCATACCATGAGCTGGTGATAGCATGATCTTAGCTCTATCTTCAAAAACCATTATTCTCGCTTCATAATGGCCATACCGACATCTGTAGTGCCTTATGTTCTCAATTATCATAACTCAAAAAAACCTATCTAAGCTTCTTCCCTCTAAGTAAGTCACACTTCGGGGTTATGCCTTCTCTCAAGTTACCTTTACATGTCACCTCTCAATTATAGTAGGTAAAATATCAAACTTCGAAATTATAACATTATCCACTCTAATAGATTTAACCTAGTATCAAGGAACTAGTATCACCTACTCAACCCTTAGGTCACCCCTGACATATTTAGTAACTCTTGTTAAAAACTTTTCTATGATATTATTAATCATCAGATGAAAACTCATTGATAAACCACCCAATCTAAGACTTATTTTATCATAAACATACCATGTGTCCATTGTCTTCCCACCTGCATACTCATGCTAGTGATCTCACTAGTCATTTTCATGCGGGACTACCTACTCAAGAATAAAGATATCATATAGATAAAATTTATAGAATATGGTATCACCTAACCACAATATATATAAATATTATATATAGACACCATATACATTTAAAAAATTATGACTAAGAATCCATATTTAAACTATAGGTCCATATACCTTCCATGCACCATGGATCCATGTCATCAGAGTCGTCAAACATTCTTCAATAGAATCTACATGAAATATCATTAAAATGAAACATAACATGTTATTGTTAAGAATAAATCCAACAGAAATTTATATAGGAAAACTATGGGATATACATTGTTAAAATAATAAACAGCCAGAATCTACCACCAGTAAAATTAAAACATAGTTGCTTGAATATGTCATGTAAATCCTACATTCCAATAATATTGCATGAAATTCTGCCTTCACAAAAATTTAATAACCATAATCCATAATAAATCCTAAACCATAAAATTTAAATGTGTTATATGATGTTAAATAATAAAACTATTACCTAAAATACAAGAAAAATTATTCCAATACCCTGGTAATAAGGTCTTTATACCATGAATGGTGTCAGTGATTCACCATTCTAATATCGATCACTAGATGAAAAAAATTCATATACCACATATCTACAAACTCCCAAAATAGAATGTTATGAAAAGAAATTATATTTTTCTACATTGTATTATTCCCACCCCAGTCTACTCTACATTAATCAGTTTGGGTCTCCACATGACCACATACATTCCTCCCCATATAGAAGAGGTCGTTGACTAGAATTGAGGGTATAAGAATTTATAGTTCAATGAATATTCCCACATATCAATTCACGACTAAGAGTATAAATAGTAAAAATTTAATCCATAGAAATAAACATTAGTCTATATATAAACAATAAATAAAAAAACCAAATCTATAAATTTATCCATCCATAAAAACAAACAAACAAACTGGTCACCCAGAATGCCAAATATATATATACAAGACACAATAAAATAATTAAATACAATGATCCTATACTACAACACCAATCCTCACATATTCCTAGACTCCAGTCCTAACTATGATACCTTGATGAATGAAAAAATAATTGAACATTGGAAACCCTGATAAAAAATAGTGAAGGATTATTAGATATTCATGTGAAACAGTCCCCAGTAAATGTGTGAGTTGATCACATTGTTGAGCACATTATATTAGTTGTTTAGTTTTACTAGAATTTTAGTAGTATAGAAGGAAACCTGAGTCATTTCTAGAAGGATAATTAAATAATTAAATAAAATATTTTTTTTATTCTGAAAAGAAATGGGGAATGGAAATTTTACAAACTTGTGTTTTGAGAAATTAAGAATTCAATAAAAAAATAAAAGTAATGAAACAAAATACAAAATTAAAAAATTAAAAAATCATGATCAACCAAGGAAATTATCATGATGCTCATCCATAAAATCATCAAAAGAAAGAATATATATATTTTAATCCATGGTTTTTACAACATATAAATATTATATAACTAATTTCATATTAGGATTCCTCCTAGGGTTCAGTCTAAATCACATAATTATTCACCAGTTACTGCCGATGATTTAGTGATTTGTTTTTGAATTCATAACTGAAACTCCCCATGAAAACACCCAAAGAACTTGATGTGCTATCCTGGTTTTTATATTATTTCAATTTGTAAACATGACATGAAATTACATGGTCATGGATTTATTATGAGTGTTTTATTGAACAATATGAAAAATACAAACATCACAATTGAAATGGGAATGAATAAGTGGTGAATGGTGTGTGAAACATCACATGAATGTGTACCCCCAAACATGATCATATTAGTTGAGTATGAAATACCACAACATAACTCAATTAATGATGAATATAATATTAAAAAGAAAAATATACAAGCATGAGATACGAAATATCATTCAAATATTGAAGACGTAATGCTCATTTTTTACCTCACATTCCTCCTCGGGTGATCACATGAAGTTTATATCTCAATGAAGAGGGAGTAAACCATAGATTTTAAAGTATCACATTACAAATTCTCTGAATCTTATAAGATGAGGATATGAATATTATTGGTCTCCAAAATTTTAGATCATTTCTTCAGGTTGAACTCTCAAATGAGGTGCCCAATGTGCATTTTTATAGACAATATGGGAGATTGTTTGGGGCATTTAGATTTCTATATTACCCTTGGACCACGGTTTTGGGCTACTGAACTACATTATAATGGCTTATAAAAAAGTAAAAACTTGTTTTTAGTTAACTACATGTCCAATTCGAGGGGTGAAAAATGTATAAAATGGCATATATTTCAAAAATACAAAACTAAAATATGACTTTCTGTAGATTCATTTTTCAGAATAGACTGATTGGTCTGGGCACATTAATAGACATATTGATATTTGGTTCCTTTAGAAGAGTTATAACACATTACATTTTTGGGATAGGGAACAAATATGATTCCCAATTGGCCACAAAAATTACTTTAATAGTTTGGTTAAGTCCATTGGTATGCATGTATTCTTGTGTATTTTGGATCATTTTTCTTCAACATCATCTAGGGCCCTCCAAATCACCTCCATCTATAATGAAAACACAAAAACAAGTTAAATAACCCTTTTTAGATGTGTTAAAATTTATCATATTAAACCAATCATTTGTTTCAATGTTTTAATTTATTTTTAAATTACAATATGAAAATATTTTAATAAAGTGGCATAATGGTTAAGTATAACAGTTATACATGGTACGATCACACCCCCACACCTAAACATTTGAACTCCTGGGAAAAGAAATATATCCTAATCATGTACCACTCTTAAATCAATGTTGACAAACCATACAAAATTATTTTGAAATTAAATTCCTCGTGACTTATTAATGAAATCAATTTTCTTATCATTCTTCTCCCCCTATGCTTAAATTTGTTCAATTTCATTTGGTAACCCATGCAATATGTCACAACCTACATCTCCTTGAAATTTTTCCTATTCACCACAATAACAAATAAAAGTGTATTTATTCCCATTAACCATAGTTAATGATATCATACTATAGTCATGGAATGATTCTAAGTTCTATACAAATTGAAACTAGATTGTTACTCAAGAGGTCTACCAACGGGCTGTTCTGATGTTCAATAGTTTTTAGGTTTTGATTTTTAAAACGTTTATGTAGAATAACAGTGTTTATTACCTTTCTTAAAAAAGAATTGAAAAATTATGCAAGTTTTCATAGTGAATTTACTCACTTAACCTCTGATATAGTGTATCAAATTCCACTCATTATCCCATATATTCCCTTTATGTGGACCGCAAACAAATAGTCCATAAAAATGAGTAAACTCTCCCTTTTCCACATTTCTTATTTTTATTTTTTATAATTTTTTACGTATAGAACAATTTTATTTTTTTATATATACAATTGTTTGGAGATAAAAAGGGAAACATGTATAAAATAATTATATAATAGGGCATTGGACCCGCAGACTAAAAAATATATAGGCACCCTTTCAGTCAACCAATATAATGAATCCTTACCTATAACTCCCATGTAGCACACTCTCCCAAACACATCCTGAAAATGAACCAATAATGTACATAATATATGGGTAGGTAAGGATAAATTATCTCGTAATATGGCTAGCTAACATGAATTTCATGGTCAATAATTCTTAAGAAGGGTAAAATGTCAAGGTGGCCCAAAAGAGAGGATAATTGTATGGAGGGATATTCAATGAATGATTGCCTCTATCATGAATGTTGCACACTTGAATATTATGTCCATAAACAGAATAAAGTAAAGTTCTTGTTTCTCTATACGACCTAAGACTCTCAAGAATGTGATTCTCAAGAAAAATATGAAATAAAGGGAATATAATGTCACTTGGGTAAGGGATTAAAATATTAGTCATTTATAATGATACGTGGGATTAAAAATACCTTAAACTCTAAATAATGGAGTGAAAATAAAAATTCATGAATAATATTGCATATTAATATTTGTTTGAAATATATTTATCTGAAAAATAAATGAATTTTCCACAAAATTGAATCAAGCATGAAAATGTTTTTTGGGTATTCTATTTAAGATCAAAATTTGTAAAACAATAAAGTAAATTGAAACAAAACGTTTTTTTTGTTATTTTGGTGTGTTTAATTTAAATCTTATGTATCCTATGTAACCCCCCCCCACAACTAGAAGCCACATTTTCCTTAATGAATGATTTTTAAATAAATAGACATATAAATAATTGTAGGTAGAAGGGACAACCTTATAAGTGGTGTCATATACAACATCCATTTATTGGGATTTCCCCCACCAGATGCTTTGGAAAATATTCATATAAGTGTTTGAGCCTATGCCCAATGACGGTAACCTAGTTACACTCTCCTTTTTTCAAAACTATTGAAAACTGAATTTCTAAACATTAGTAACTATATAAGGATCGAGCAGTCAAAAATAAATCTTACCTAGGTGGATGTTTTTTCAGCGTTATACAAGAGGACCTTCTCACAAATATGAAAATTCCACTAATGAATCATCTCATCATGGTAATCCATTGTATTCTATTTGTAGATTTGAGACCCCTCGTATTCATCATATTGAATTTCTTCTAACTCTCAAATCTGAAGCATTCAATGCTCATCTTCATATGAAATAGTGATATTAAACTATTTAATTTCCCAATATGCATGGTGTTATGCCACCACTATGAGGGAAAAAGGCATTATAAACCCAATCCTATGTTATGAAATTATGAATATTGTTTTAAAAGTTGTATGGTATTCCAAAATTTAATCATCCACGTGAAAACTCCAATCATTTTTTTTGGGTTGTACCATTTCTTCCAAGATTTGGATAACTTCTTGATTTGAAATTTCCACTTGTCTATTATTTTGGGGGTGATATGTGGTGGAGATTTTATGAAAACCCCAATATTTATGGTGTAATTTTATCATGTTGTGATTAAAAATGTTTGAACTCATATCACTAATAATGAAATTAGGAAAACCAAACCTACAAAAAAAAATATGACCTCCCAAAATCAATAACCACTCAAGATTCATTGATCCAATAAGCCATTTCTTTGACCATTTTGAGATGTAATCAATAACTAATATAATGTAAAAATTTCAAATGATTTTATAAAAGGCCCCTTGAAATCAATGCCCCATGAATCAATGATTTTGATGAATAACAAGGGTTTTTCAGGAACATCATTCCTCTGGGAGATATTCCTTATGAATTTAAAATGTGTGCATGACTTAGAAAAATATTGGGCATCCCTATACAATGATAGACAATAAATCCCTGATTTAAGGAACATTAAAGTAGCGCGTTGATAGAAATGTGGTACCCATAAGATAAAGTGTGATGAAGCTTAAAAATGAGGGGAACTCATGGTTAGGGGCACACCTATGAACAAAATATTCCCTATGAATTTTTTTTATGTATGGGTCATCCCAAATGTATCATAATGAATAATGCTTAATCCTATAGTACTGTGATGTACTAAAATCATTGGGGGCCGAAGATGCTGCTATAAAGTTCACAATAACTTCATACCAAGGGGTATGGTTCACCACGTCACAAAGGATATCTCAAGGAAACAATTCTCCATTTTAGAGGTATGTGTCAACATGGTTGTATAATGGTAGGAGAATACAGAAAATGTTGTCAAATAACACATTTTCAACTCCTCCCTTATGTTGAATCGAAATGTCAAATTTTTATAGGATGAGAATCCACCAAATGAGGAGGGGATTAGCTTTATATTTCTTATGGTTAAATCAAAGGACAACATGATTAGAAAACATAATTATTTTTGATAGAAAATGATATGAACCTAATTTTACCAAGGGAAAAATTGAAATATGTTTTTTAGTGGTTCTTTAGATTTAATGGGTATGGTCAGGGGTACGTGAATCACAAACAATGACATGAGGATACTTTTAAACCCTTTGTGATAAAACATCCTCCACAAAAAATTTAGAGGGATCACACATATGTTCTAATAGGTGATCCCACCATATAGGTTGGATGATGGAAACAGACTTGTGACTCTAGTTTAGTGAATTATAGGAATCTTTAAAATTTTCATGAAATAAAAAACCAAAATCATCCTCTAATAAATGGGACAAAGGGAAGTTTGGTGTTTCCAAAGACATTAAGGAATCATGGGTAAAATACAGCATGAAATAAGAAATATCATACCTCACATAAACATTATGGATAAGTAAGGGATGAAATCAGATCAATTTTTTATTTATCCACTACAATTCCCTCATTTGAAATAAATTTTCCAAGAACTATCCCCTACTAAACCATGAAATGGAATTTATCTTAATTTAATATGAGATATTTATCAACGATATGGCGGAGGAAAGAACTCAGGTTTTCTAAAAATTCATCAAAGGAAGTTCCATAAACCATAAAATCATCCACAAAAACATCAAAAAATTCATATGGTACTCAGAGAAAATAATCAACATATATTTCATAAAAGTAACATGAGCATTACAGAGACAAAATAGAATCATTTTGTATGAAAATATTCCAAATAGACATGTAAATGCTATATTTTCTTGATCCACATTAGCTACATGGATTTGAAAATAACATGAATATACATCAAGGAATTAATAATGGGACTTACTAGCTATAGTTATAACATTTGTTCAATGATATATAGAGGAAATTAGTCCTTTCACATGGTCTAATTCAATCGATGGAAGTTAATGCAGACACACCCACCTTTTTCACATGGGTCGGAACTAATTCATTATATTCATTTGAAACAACTATTATTTTAGTTTTTTGCAGCACAATTTTCACTTGGCTAACCCATTTACATTGACATATGGGATACATGATCCCAATAGAAAGAATATTTTTAGCATAAAATTTTACAACATTAATAAGGGTAGGATTAAACCAGTGTTGGGATTGATTTTTGGGTTTATCAAGATCATCTTAAAGTATATTATGCATACAAATAGATTGGATAATTCTGGAATATCAGACAATGTATATCCAATCTATATTTTAAACTCTCTAAAAAGGTTTATAATTTTTTCTTCCTACTTTGGATAGTGTTATTTGGAATTAGTGATGGATAATTCGTCAATACACTCAATATAAGAATATTTTATATAATATGGAAGTGGTTTTAATTCCGACACTAATGGTTTTTGGATTGAGGAATTGTATTTATGGGGATTGAGGTCTATGTAAATGTCTTTCTTAAAATGATTATTCTCTAATAGATGATAATTAGTGGAAATGATATTTTCTGAGTCATGGATGGTCATGTGTACATCATAATGATCACACTTTTCAATTAAATTAAAAAATTTAAACTTTTTTTGACCCACACAATACTAAAATGTTGAATAAAAATAAAATCATAAAAGGGTGAAGAAGATGAAAATGAATCAGAGTATGGGTTGATGAGTGAATTCTGTATCTGTGATTCTTTATAAATAATTTACATTGAAAATACATGATGTGTGGAGTTATCTTAAATAGGATATTCCATGGAATCAAGGAAATAATAAATGTGATAAAATAAATCCAAAATTGAAAAAACTAATTAAGCCTGGTCAACATAGATAATTATCATAGTTTTCATCCTTCATCACTTATAGAGAAAGGTTATAAATATTTTTATCCTTGGCTCGTTACACATATAATTTGAATGTTACTAATTTTATAATAGGATACCTATTTGAACTAAATTGGAGAAACATACTGATTCACCAGTTACCACTAATCATTGGGTGATTTGTGTTTGAAATCATAACCAAAACCCACCAAGGCAACGCACAAAGAACATGATGCCCTGCCCAAGATTGTATATTATTTCAATGTGTTACAGTGAAATGAATGTACATGATGATGGAATTTTTTATGAGATTCAAATTAAAAAATATAAACTAGAAAAACACCACAAATTGAACGGGAAAGAAGAAGTGGTGACCGGTGTGTGAAACATCACTTGAATGGGTACCCCCAAACTAGTTAATATGAGTTAAATATGATTCAATAATACATAACTAAATAATGTACAAGTAGAATATGAAGAATAAAATTATAAAATCATTTAATTAAAAATATCATTCAAATATTTCTAACATAATGCTTGGGGTTTACATAATATTCATCCCCAATTGATCACAAGGAGTTTAGAACCCCCTGGAGAGGGAGGAACCCATGATTATTGAAGTATAACTTCCCACAACCTCTAATATTTATAGCATTAAGAGAGTGATCCTGTAGGTATCCAAAATAATTTAGTATTTCTTACCAGTAGAAATCACAAATGAGGTGCCCAAGGTGCCGTTTTATAGACAAAATGGGAGGTGGTTTTGGGCACACTGATTTCAAGATACCATTTAGCCCATGGTTTTAGTGTAGTAAACATCCTCAGTGCCACTTGGAAAAAAAAATTCCGCACATATGTTTCCATGTCAAATATTTGGGATAGAAAATGTATAAAATGGGTGATATTTACAAAATACAAAACACATCTTATGACTTTGTGTAGATTATTTTTCCTAGATAGATCGGTTGGTGGGGGCCCCTTAATAGAATAATTATTCAAATGTTTATTCTAGAAATTTCTAGACCATTTTTATGTGGGACATGTTAACAAAATTTATTCCTAATTGGGATCATTTATTAGTTGAATTGAGTGGTTAAGTCAACTTGTATGCATGGATTCTTGCGTAGTTTGGTCCTTTTTCTTTAAATTTATCATGGGCCTTCCAATTCACCTCCTATTATAATGAGAACATCAAAAATAGTTCAATTACCCTTTTTAATAGTGATGAAAATTTAATTTTTTAAAGAAAAATGAAGTGAGATCTATTATTATATTTGTTAATTTCAATAAAAACTAGTTTAATACAGTGGTGTAATGGATAATTAAAATAGTGAATATTTGTGTGATCATGATTACACAACTTACTATGTAAACAAAATGTGTTTCCTTACATAATCAGAAAATACAGTGATATTCACATGTCACATGATTAGTAGAATAATTAAATAATAGAAAACTATAAATTTATAACCACCATTTATCCTTATGTTCTAAAATGACACCAAATATGAGAATACATTCTTCATCCAGTGGAAGATTCCTTTGAGTTAATCGTGTGACTGTGAAAAATTAATATCTTATGAACTCTAAATTAATTGTATCAATCGAGACAAAATCCTCATGATAATGAGTATAAACACATGCCCACACAACTAGTGTCTTTCAGGTTCTAAATCCATGTAATCCTCAACCGTGCATCACTATATATGTTTATATAAGGGGGTCCAATAATGGCCCTCATAGATCCAAGTATATATCTTGATTATTCTCCCATTACGTAATATATATAATAGAAATCCCAATGGTCATTTGTTGGCCTATTAACCTAGTATAAGGCATACCTCATCTCATAATATATATATATATTGGAAATTTTAAAGGGATATCTCATATCCAAGGATATTGTTGAAGGAATCCCCCATTACATAATATATATAAATAATGGGCACATGAGATCCATGGAACAATATCAATGGTCCAACAACCATATAAGAATAATGGGAACACTATAACCATATGACTATAACTATAGTCCCCCACCATATATAAATAACTACACATTCAATCAATTAATCACTCACCCAAAATATTCCATAGACCAATGCTTGCTACTTAATGTATATATGTCCCTTCATCTAGATCTTACCCAACATATCTATTGTGGCCTCCTAAGTCGCACTTGGTTTGATCCTTATGTTAATGGTGAATACAAAGTTATACATAACTAGTATGTAGTCAGTTCGTATCCTAAATAAAATTATAATTAATAATATATAGTTCTACTATACTAACTCAAATCATAGACTTCCCATTTTTCCTAAAGGATCTAAGGAATCTCTTAATTCAGTAAGGCTAATTTTCCCTAGTTATCACAATTAACAACATATTCCTTCTGAAGGGAAAATAAGAACCTCACATGTCCTATATAACCACAAAATTACATATTAAGAACAAATAATGAGTTTAATATATCACAATGTAAATTATTAGAGTTATAATCATATAATTGAATAGTTAGAATGTCAAGTCAAGAATAAAGGTCCCATCAGGGTACCTAAAATTTTGATTATATAATTTCTATACTTTTATTTTTTAATATAAAAAATTATTTAGTATTTACAAAAATATTACATTTAATTCAATAATTTAAAATGTTTTTTTTGATAATACCACCTATACCATGTGACATTAAATAATTAAATAGAATAGAATAAACAAAATAGTAAGTAATAGGTACCCCCTACCTCAATAAATATAATTTACGATTTATATTTCATCATGAAAACTCACAACGTAATATCGTTTATGTATTCAATACCTCAATTGCCAATCATCTGTCTAATCTAGGCCCTATCTCATGCTAGTAATTATTAATTAAAGAATAAAAAAAATTATAATTAATTAAAAATAATATTTAAAAAATAAAATTTTAAATAATCTCATTGAATGACATATGTTCAATGGAACTATGATTGACCACATATAGAAGGCCCACAACATATCTCCAACATCATTCTAGAAAAAAACATTATATAAGATATAAAAACAAAAATAAATTTAATATAATTTAAAAAGACTAAATAATATTAATATAGTGAATTAACTCTACTAAAATGATTATGAAGAATGTGAATAAAACATCTCAGGTCCTTATCTATACAATCCATGAAAAATAACCAATATAAAAAACTATTCTAAAAGAAAATTTTACCCTATTTTTTGAAAACCCAATTGAAAAAACCTATGGAGAAATAAATCAATAAAACTTCAATGTGATGGCTTGAAATAATCCTCATAAGATGCACTATATCTATTTTAAGCCAAATCCATGCCATTATTAAATGTTTTCACCATGATCTGGTGAAATAATCATCAAATCCATAGACAATTTCAAATGGAAAATTAGTGCTCAATGGAAAAAATGAAGAATAGATAAATAAAAAAATATCATAAATTTAAATATCATTGAAATTTCCCAAAAAAATAACAAAGGTTCATGGGGAAAATAATGATTAGTTGAGGGGGAGGAGTTGGAAGAATGGACCTAATAATATCGCCCATAACTCCTCAATCATGATTGGGATCATCCACAAAAGACAAAAAATGACCCCACGTAAAAAAAACTAGCCAACCCTGTCTTCTAGATAATGGGTATCACCAATTAATAATTAACCCTCTAGTCTACTAGTGGACCTAAAAAGTGTGTTGGTCCACTAACATACTCATTGACTAGTGGATGTTCTCTACTAATAAATTTTTGTAGCCCTTACCACCAGGCTCTTCAACATCTTACTTTTGGGAATTCACATCATCAATCATGCCTTAATTATCACCCAAGAATATTCTTATAGGATTTAAAATCCCAAATAACTTTTTAATCTATCTCAATTATAAAAAAAATTGTCTTATTAAATTTCAATTTCCTCTTAAATATCATAACATGTCTAGAAAATGTTGTTTTACAAAAAAAACACCTAAATAAAGGGTGCTGTATAAAGGAAAAATAGGACCACGAAAAAAATAATTATAAAAATTTTCAATGAATTTAATTTAATGAAATAAATTTGGCCAGAAGCTGCATATAAATCCTTCTATATTAGGGATATTATTTTTTTACGTACAGTTGTGAAAATGTCACCTCATAGAATTTGAAAATTTAGAAATCCTGGAATTATTTATTATAGAGTTTTTGGTTGCAATTAATTTATTGGGGATACTAAGGATTATTTAGATAAATTCATTTAAAAATATAATGCAGATAGTTTTTGGGTAAAACTAATGTTAATATTACACATATATTATATAATAAAAATGAAATTATTTTGAATAATGCCAAAATGTTTAGAAATGTTTTAATAAATAAGTAATTTTTCAAAATATGATTGAATAAGTATTAAGGTATACATGACACATGTATATTCAAAAATATGTTTTTAATTAACCCATTGAGGGGGATAAACACCCTCTTTAATAAAATTCTAAAATTCATAGATATCATCCAATTGAAAATTTTAATAGAAATAATTATTCAAATTATCATATTAGAAATTTTGTAAGGTTTTTTATTGCCTATGATTAGTTTTTTTATGAATTATTCCATTAAAATACCAATTAAACATTAATTGACTATTATTAGATATTTTATATAAAATAAGTGACAAATTATTGTCCTAGAAAATTTTTGTGAATTTGGTTGAAGCATAAAAAAATGTCTTGTTATTTGAACTTAATATATATTTGGAAATAAGATTTCCAAATTTGGATGTTTTGTTAAAAATTGAGAAATATTATTTACTCAAGGACATTCATAAGAAGAGGGAATTAACATTGATGAATCTTCATCACATTTTCTATATAAAAAGTATTTGTATTTTATTACTATATTCAACAATATATTGTTTAAACTTATTTCAAATAAATGTATAATTTATTTTCTTAATGGTATAAAGTTGAATGATTTTTATTTAAAGAAACATTCATGATTCAAATATAAAAACTATGATAATTGTGTTTTATAATATATGAATGCTTTATATGGTTTGGAATGAGTGACTATAGATTGGTATGAAATTTAATCTAATTTTAATTTAAAAATATATTTTAATAAAATGTAATGTGAACCCCACATTTTTAAAAAAAAATATATGATGAAATTTTGATTATTGAAATTTTTTTTTATGATACTATTTTTTCTATTCATAAGAAAAAAATTAATTTTTTTTATATTTAATGACTTCTGCATTGGATATGAGTAATTTTTGTGAAAGATAAAAATTTTCTTAGCATTCAAATTTTTCATCAGAAAACAAAATTATTTCTGAATTAGTCCAATTATCCAAAATATTTAGTCTATATTCATGTGGAATATCAAAAAAACTCACCAAATAATTCATCTAAATTAGATTTAGAAAAATTTGTAAAATCTATTCATACTAATTTTTTTAGATATTTGATTAGTTGAATGTTATATTCAATAGATTTTAGTCTTTATTTAATGGTTATATTTCTTTTATCTAATATATATCAACATAATATATGGGAAAAATTTTAAAGGATGTTAAATTGCTTATAAAATATATTAAATATTCTTTGAATCAAGGTTTATTTTATTCTATAAAATCTTTTTTAGATTAAGTATATTATTCATATTCTAATTTGGGAGTGTGAATATTAAGAGAATAAATACATCAGGTATGTTTTACCTTCTTTTTTAATGGATTTCAATGAAGGAACATTCTATTACTCTATAAAATGAATAATATTAATAGTTAACTCTTGAATCATGTGGTTCATAATCATTTTCGAATAAGATTTTTTTTTTCTGATTTTAGATTTTATTTGGAATGGATTTATATTTACTGTATTAATATTTATATAATTTTTACTTCTAAAAATATATAACAACATTCTATAAATAATCATTTTGATGTTTGACATATTTTTAATTGAGATTATGTTTATATAGGTGAAATCTACTAGGAATATTTTTCAACTGTTGATCAAATTCTATATATTTTTACTAAATATTATGATTTAACTATGTTTTAAGATATTAAATTTTAGCATTGAAAAATGGAATTAAAATTACCTTTTCAATAGTAATAATTTTACAGATATTATTATGTTAAATATGAATTATTTTATGATATTTTTAAAACACATTAAAATATTTGTTTATAGGATATTTTTTAGAAGATTATTACTTTTTAGCATCTCCCTTCTTTATATTATGTATAGTAATTGTTTGTTAAAATTTTATATAGCTTTATATTTTTTACATTTTATGTTTTACAATATTTTTATTATGTATTAAAGTTAAGAAATTATTTTAATAATTATATCTCTTTTGTGAATTTTAAATCTATGTTAAAATTCATGGTTGTATTTGAAGGAGAGATATTTATTTTTTAAAATTTTTAAAAGGGGTAAAAATAAATTATTAGTAATTAATAGTTTGTTTTGAGTTCATCAAAAAGGAAGATATTTTTAGTTTATCTTGGTAACTATTTCAATTTTTGATGATTATCAAAATTAATTTTATTTATTCCACCTAGCATGAGTTTAATAAATACATTTATTTTATAATCCAGTAATTATATCTTCTTGTAACTTATTATTACAATCATATATTATTTCATTATTTGATCAATTATTTTCCATTTCCTTATTCAATTATATTTGTTTTTCTTAAATTATATTTTTGAAATATTTTTATAAGTATGGCAGCCATAAGAAATAGTTTTCAATGTCATATAGTTTTGTTAAAAGGAATAAGTGCGGTTTCTCAAATCATAATCTAATTTTAAAATTTATATGAAATGTACATCAAAATCTAATGAAAATATCGACGTTATAAAAAATACTAAAAAACCATGGTCCATAAATTTGTATTGGGTGTTTATAAATCTTTAAAATACATTTTAGATTAATGAACAATAAAACAACAAGTACTATTATATAGTGTCGATCATTTTAGATTTCAAATTATCCAATTAAAAATGGGAAACTCAGAATAGGAATTTCAAGGATGTTTTGAATTTTGGGAAGGATGTACTAGAATTAATGTCAACTTATAGTGTCTTAGTGTCAACAAAATTACCAATATTATCCACTTGGATTAGACTAAGTTATCATGGTTCATAGGGAAATGTAAAACTCAAAACATGGACCGTATTATTGTATAACTAGGTGTGTTGTAAACATATAAGTGAATGAGGAAAGATATGGAAGTCAGTCAAACAAAATAGTGATAGAATTATATATATATAATTTTGGTAGTATTTTTATATTTTTAAATTATTTATACCTAATGTTCTACTAGGGACATCTACACCATAGTACTTATTGTGTTAAATATATAACAGTGTATGGTGATTTATAAAATTTCACCACATAATAGTTCTTCATCATGGTAAACGAAGTATTTTTTTATATATTCATTTTCACTTATTTAATTCAAATTTTTTTAATTTTTATGACTTCATGAATTTTTAATATTTTCACGGTGAATGAGAGTGCCTATTTTTATAGTGGATTGACGTTCATTTCAAATAAGGATGATTTTTAAATTCATGAATCTTCCTGTTGAATGTATTTTCAAGATATTACTTTAGTAAATATTGAACTCATTGGCTATGAAGAATTTGTTTTTAACCTTTTATATAGTTAATTGCTAGGTAACTCTTTAAATATAGTAATATTGAACTAGTGAAAAAATAGATGATTTATATATAGAATATTTATTTGATCATATCCTTGAAAATTATTAATACAATAAACCAATTGTAAGAGCATCATAATGAAATACTCTACTGCTCCCACAATCATAGATTCATAGACATTCTGAAAATCAAGTGTGTATTCTATTTGTTTTTTAGTTTTGTCTTCTCTTTTTTATTTAATGTAATTTTGGTTTATGATTTTGTTATTTTATGTAAGAAAATTGTGTTTCATTATACCACCCCAACATAAAATACAAGTGAATTCATCATAAATAGTAAATGTATTGGAGATTATGGTTGTTATTTGCTTAGGATAATAGTATGGTATTTTCTTCAAACACTTCAAAAAGAAGATAGTTTGGTTCCATCTACATGTGTTAAAAAGGTATGTTTCAGTTTGAGATTCTATGGAATAAAAAAAATTATAAAGGGTTGTGTCTCTATATAGAAATCCATAGAATCATTTTCATTGGGTTCCATTACTTGTTTCATTTGATTGAAGTGAATAGTATATGAAGGATCATTTTTATATAATCTTGTAACAATCCTAGTCTTTATTAGACATTAATACATGACTTATTACATAATATTACACATAATACAATAAGAAAGATCATGATGTCTATTGACTTTTGTGATTATATAAATTATATAAATTATATAATAACATAAAATGGGGGAATACCCCATCTTTATAAAAAACATCCTCAATGAGATCATAATATTCTGTCATACTTAAAACTATATGGGACAACCTGGGGACCTATATAAAAAAGGGGTGAGATATAAATCCTAGTAAGGAAAAAATAGAAAAACATGAAGAGAATAATACATGTTATAAAATAGGCATATAAATGGGTCATTAAAAGATTAGTAATCACAAACATGAACAATGAGACATTATATGGCCTAGTAATCAAAAAAGAAACATGAAAAATGTTGAAACAAATCAAAACCCTACATCATTATCATAGGTCAAGGATAACATCAAATAAATCATGATAGAAGAAGTAGCATAAAGGAATCAAGATCACTACATTCCCCAACATGATAACTTATGATACTAAACATTACCCAATATAGTTTATTTCAAATTAATTCAAGGTGTACCTGCCACTTTCATTTCATTCTCATTATTAAGTGCTCCATATATATCGAAGAACATGGAATCATTTATCATTAAATTTTATTCCATGATGATGGAGTGTGGAATAAATACATATAGGTCCCAATTAATATAAGTATAATTCTATAAATGGGAAAACCATAGATAAGAAATGGATATGGTATCCACTACAGAATTGTTTTGGCATAGAAAAATCACTATGAAATTTTAGTCGGATAATAACATCACATTAAAATTCATCAAAATTGTTGATGGGAAAAATGTGTTCTAATAAATTTGAAATGAAATGTGTAGTACCAGAGAGAGGTAAATACAAATCTCATCATTATGAATTGAAAATAGAAGGCATAAGATAATAAATAAACTTGATTAAATAATATAAGATGATGATAGATTATATGAGTGTGTCACACAAAATGAATGGGACGATATTCTTGAGATCTTTGTGGAAAAATGGGAGAACTGTAGAGAAGGTAGGGAAGATTAAGTATGTTTTATAGTGATATTTAGTGAAGATAAATTGTAGACTTGGTGGATTCATATAGGAATTGAGTGGGGATTTATTTATTATTTCTTTAAATTAGGTTCTGGACTATTTATAATAAAACAACCATAACCACTTACCTTGCCAAAGGTTTTGGCCATGGTTTCTACCAAATTGGATTGGTTTTAATTATTTTATGAGGAAAATGTCCGAAAATAATAAAATAATACCCTTTCTTATATGGATGGTAGCCATGCTCTTAAATAAAGAATTTTCAAACCAGAAAATATTATAATAGTTTCAAAGGATTCATAATGTGTTTATAAAAATTAAAAAATAAACATAAAATCAAATTATATTAAATGGAAAACATATATATGGCCATGTATAACTTTTATATTTTTATTACATCACTTTTGGTTCATTATGATCTTGTAATACAGACAATATATTTATAAGGTATATAATTTTTACCCAAAAAATCAACTATGTCAGAATATTATGAAAAAATCACTTTTGGATAATTTTGATGTTATGATTACAAGAATAATATTAACATTTTCAAATTAATTATCTAGATATTTTTATTTTTATTTTTAAAATATGGATCCATATTTATTGTGAAATGTGGGTTTTTTATAATTATAGTTTTTGAACCATTATAAAAATTACATTTAACTTCATCAAAATTATAGGAAAAATTATATTTAATAAAAAAAATTATTATTAATATTTTATTAAATTTTATTTATTCCAAAAAATCCAGTAATTCAACAAAAATTAATTCCTTAATTGAATTTAAATATTACCTAAAAATACTATTTTTGTTTTATTGTATAAAAATAAAAATCATTTATAAAGTAAAAATACTATGATGAAAATATTTTCATTACACTATAAAATTAATAATTTAAATACTCATATTTATAATTTTATAATAAATATCCCTTTAATATACTAGTAAATACCCTAAGCATATGGTTTGAGATGGTAAGAATTTATTCGATGGATCGAAAAAAATGGTTTTGGTTGTGATCTAGATGAACATGAACTTATCCTATAAATGGTTTCACTCATGATTTAGTTTTTGGATCTCAGATTAGGTCAGGTCAAGGGAAAATACTAGTGATTACATCTCCCATGAATTCTCTAATAAATGACATTCATTCGGTACGATTCTACTGGTTGAAGATATCACTTCATTTGTCTTAGTAAATTAGATTTGTTAAACCCTTATATTAATCATAATATTTTGATTAATGTTCTGCAGCTATATTTTCAATGGTAATGATTCTTAAATGTCATTTAAATAAGATATTTTAGTACAAAAGGAGTGCATGTATTTTTATGACCATATTACATGATGACACCCTTAATTAATACATAAGGTTAATTTTATTTATAACTTTTCAATTCATTACAATATTCCACCCTTTAGAAATTTCACCGCCAAAATTTTCATTTCCCACACTAAAATATTAATGGATAACACTATTTCAACACCTCCTAAATATCCCACATTGCTTCTTCGAAGATGCGTTTTCTCCACAACACATTGAAAAAGAGAATTGTCTTATTTTGTACAACATTATCTCTATGATATTTTATTTTCATCAGCGTATCTTTATCTGGAAGATCATTCTCCAACGGTTCCACCTCTGTATAGAGTACATGTGAGGGGTATGGTATGTACTTCTTCTATAGGGTTATATGCAATGCATAATGTACCTAAGATTGGTTAGGTGGGAGTGCAAGTTGATAATAAACCTTTTAATTCATCCAAGGATCTCAAAGGGGTCATTGTATGTTGAACTAATACTTCCCTTCATCCTAAATCACATTACCTATTTCTATGGGGATTTGAAAAGGAATACTTTGTTTCAAAAATTATACTCTAGGTCTCATAAAAAATTTTCATCATAGCTCTTCTATCAACTCTGAGTATCATTAAAGTGTTACTAAGTGGTCCTAACCTTTTCCACCAGTTATTATACCATTTAAGGACCAAATAGGTTTGTTCCCCAACGTCATCCCAATACATAGGTTTTCAACACCTTTTCTTATAAAGGGATTCATAGGGGGAAATTTGGATGCTTTAGTGGAAACATTTGTTACATGAGAACTCAATCGGGGGGAGATGATGGTCTCATCCTCATTTTAATTCCATAGAACATATTCTCAGTATTTCTTATAGTGTTTGAATATTCCATTCAGAGTGGAAATCAATTTAATGATGATGGGTTGTACTGATGTTTGGCTTAGTTTTTAGAGAATTTTGGATATTTCCCAAAATTAGGAGATAAATATCATATCTCAATTGGATACAAATGATAGTGGTACTCCATGAATCCTTACCACGTCTCAAATGTATATCCATGTAAATTGATCTTTTTATAAATCATTTGAATTGAAAATAAGTGCACCATATTTGGAATACAATCCACCATAATACATATAGAACCATTCCATATTGATGTCTTTAGAATACTAGTGATAAAATTATAGGGATGTTTCTAATTTTTATATAGTTATGTTTAATGGCATCATCATCCCTTTGGATTTTTTCCTTTACACATTCATATACTGACATACAAGGCATCTTGATGTATGTTCAATGATCACCATACTCATATTGTCCCTCTAATAGTGTTATCAGAGATCTCTATCCATATTTTTGCTTCCAGGATGGATAGAGAAGTTACAATTTTGTGCATCATCCAATAAACCCTTCATTGACATAGGATTTGATAGTACAAATAGTTGTTCCCCATATCATACAACTCATTATTCAGTAACATTGAATCCAAGTGATTTCCATTTCATAATAGATTCCACTTTATTTTTATTTATCATATAACCTATTTGAGAAAACTTTATCTTATCTTGAAGGTATGGTTGAAAAATCATTTGCGAAATTATTGATGATGTCCCCTCCTTTATATTTCTCATGTCTATTCTTTCCAAACCTATGAATATTAGACACCTCTAAATTCTTATCAATGATATAATTTATGGATCCTCTCTAATTAGAGAATCCACCACTATATTTTTCCCCATGATGATAATTAATTGAGTTGTCATAGTCATTAATATTGTATAATGATCTTTATTGGTGAATATTCATCTGTTTTTGGATGAATATATACTTGAATATTTGGAGATCCATAAATATTTTACACATCTCCCCAAAGAGATAATTCCACCATATTTTCAAAGCAATGATTACTACTACCAGCTCTATATAATTCATTAGGAAAATATGTTCATGAACATTAAACTTCCTTCAATCATAGTCTATAACTTTGTCATTTTACATTAACCCACAACCAAATCTATTCTTTGATGTGTCTAAAAATACCAAAACAAATTATCCACATGTGTGTAGTTTAAATAAAACGGTATTTATAATACTTATTTTATGTTCCTTGAATCTCACTTTACAATCATCATTCCATCAAAACATGACTCCCTTCCGAGTTAACTTGGTTATAGACATTAAAAATCATGACGCATATCTCAAAAAAACAACAAAAATATCCAGATAATCTAAGGGAACTATAGATATCTGTCATATATGTTGGCCTCAACCATAATTTTATTTCTTGTTTCATTGAAGGATCCATATATATCCCATTTATTGTGATGATATTTCATAATAATGACACTTCCTTCTACCCAAACACACATTAGTTGTACTTGTAATAATGCACTCCTTTCATAAGGTCTTTATATAGTGCTCATATATTCCTCATACTCCTTGATTTTGGAGTATATTATAATATCATCTATAAATACTACCACAAATTTGTTTAGGTAATATCTAAATTCTCTATTCATCATGTCCATGAATATTTATGGTGAATTAGTGAGTCCTAATGAAATTACTTTGAACTCAGTGTCTGTAAAATGTACGAAAAGTAGTCATGGGGATATCCTCACTATTCAACATAACATAGTAATATCCAAACTACCATTCAACCATGTAGAAGTATTTTTCTCCATATAGCTAATTGAACAAGTCATCAATCCATTCCATAGGGTATATTTTTATTTTGATCTTGTTGATCTCATGATAATCAATGTAAAGGAATATTGATACATTCTTCTTCATGATTAAGATAAATGATTCACCCCATGATGAAGAACTTGGGTGTATAAACCCTTTATCCAAATTATTTGGTAGTTGTTTCTTTAGATCCTCATTTTATTTAACAACCATTCTATATGAATTCTGGGATAATTTTATTGCCCTATATATAAGCATGAAGGAAAATTCAACCTCTCGACTAGATGGAAGACCATGAAATTCCTCTAGAAACCCGTCACCACATTCCCTTACAATGGGAATGTCCACATGGATGATTCTTTCCTTATAATCAATCATTTGAGATAGGTACACTTGGTCATAGGGAAATAATATTCATTGTAAAGAGTTGGTGTTAATAAAGATTCATCCTCCTCCATTCACTTCTATAAAATCTAAGAATGATTACAAATATATAGAGTGATTTCCTTCTTGGGGAAATTTTTGTTGGCTCTATATAGGGATAAACAAGCCATGCCCAGAATTGAATCAAATTATTCCAAAGGGAGCATGACAATGTTCGTTGGGATGACCGAACAAAACAAATGATATGGGAGGAGTCATATACTCGAGATGCAATAATTTCCCGATTTTTTTGTTTCACCATAAACTCTACATCAATGATTTGTGGTGGAGTTTTAATTATTCTACAGAACTATCATGATATTTAAGGAATGCATATAAAAAGAATAAAAAATTATGTCCACTATTCTTTTATGAATAATAAGCATACCTGTCACCAGTTTATTTTCTAGATCCACCTTAGTGGTTGTGATGGAAAAATTCATTCTATTACTACCTTGCATGTTGGAGGTTTTATTCAAAAACACTTATCGTAGAGGATTTTATTGAAAAGTCCCATGGATCATTACTGTAGAAGAAATGAACAAAGCATTGATGGTTGACCAGAAAATTCATTTCCACTCTGGATTTAGTGGGTTTCTCTAATTGGAAATTGCTAGCTAGTTTTTCTTCCTTCCCACATCAAAAGTATTTCCCCATCCCCCTTAGAAGATTTATGGGTTATTCTTTAATCACCTTATAAAAGTGGGATGTTGATTTTACATGGCACCATTACATTTATTCATCAGACCACCTGAGTTAAACTCCACTTTTTAGTTCTAATCTCCATGATTCCTTTAAGATTAACCAATATCAATTTATCCTTTTAGGGAACATTGAAAAATTGTTTCATACATATCATAGTCTTATATCACTAGTTATTTATGTAAGATAGGATTTATCCCACCAAAAAAGTGTCCGTACTTGCATTTAGGGGTAACGACAAAGCAGGATGCATATCATGAATGTCCTATGATGTTTTCATTATAGGCCCTAACAGATTCACTATTATTTTCTAGAGGGAAATAAAATCCCTTTCCATTTTATGTCTTATAGTGTAATGAAAATATTTATCAAAGAACAATTTCTAGATTTACATTCACTCCCTTACTTCGATCTCTTCCCCAGGATTTGTATTCTTGATCAATGTAATACACTAATTATATTATCCCTCCCTATGAAAAATAGCATACAGCCTTATTCGGAACACTGAAGGATATAGAAGATATTCTCAATGGAGTTGATCCATTTTTCAGTGATTAAGGGATCATATCATCCATTGAACATCACTAGCCTTTGTCGCATAAAGCTCTCAATTGATTCTTGTTCTTTATTAGTAGGATTTGGACACTCCTATAGATCCAAGATTCTATTCAAAACATGAGTTAACTGAGAGAGTATAATCACAATGTTGTTGAGTCCTTCTCCCTTTGTTTTGGGCATCTCGTTTGGGTATTCATCACATTTCCCATCATATTGGTTTTTTACCTGATTCCACAAATTTCCAAAAATTGTCTATAATAATGGGTATATTAGGGATGGGTGTTTTATAAATATTGAAAACATAAAAAATAATCCAATTAATTTGAATAGATAACTTTTAAATTACAATTATTTCATTAACTTATTCATTTATAGGCTTTAATATATTCTATCCATGATCTATATCCTAACATATATTCTTATGGTCATTTTACCCTTAATAATGGTTCTTAATGAGGTTATGAATTTATTAAAACATATCCCGAGAGAGTTTCAATTTATGTTCATAGTAACTCATATTGTTCTATACCATGATAGGCTGTGTTTGGGTTGACAGAACTTTTCGTAGTGATTATAAATAGGTACATTTGTATCAAAACCACACCCACTTATATTATCTAGATATGGATGTATTTTTTTGATAAAATAATTACTCTATACATACCACAATATAGGGATGTTATCTTATTCTTAGTCTTATCCCTAATTCTTTCTCTAGACTTTTGTATTCCTAATCCCATAACAACAAAACTATTACTTTGATACAAACTATAACAACCTTGTTATTTGCTACAAATTAATACATGATTTATTACATAATATTACACATAATATAACCCAACAGATTAAGAAGTCTAGTGTATTTTGGAATTAGGTACATTAAATTAAAACATAAATTGGGTAATATATCATCTATATTTAAAACATTCATAACATAATGATAATATTCCATCAAACATAAAACTAAATGGGATAAACTTGGGACATAAATAAAAAGGGGTGACCTATAAATCCTAGTAAGGAAATGAACATGGCATAATGTGAAGAGAATAATATATGTTAGACAATAGTCATATTTATTGGGTATAAAAATACTAGGGATCATAAACATGAATAATGAGACAAGATATAACATGATAAACATAAGGGAAACATGTGAAATGTAGAAACAACATTAAACATTGCATCATAAACATATTTCAAGAATAAATACCAAGACATAATGGTGCAAAAGTCCAATAAAGGAATTTAGTTCACTCTCTATACCAACATGAAATCTCATGAGACTAAACATTGCCCTATACATTGGAGAACTATATATTTTAGGGAACCCCCATCACTTTGTAATCATTATCATGCTTATGTGTGGCACATAGAACAATAAATAAAGAATCATTTATCATCAAATTTTATTCAATGATCATACAGTGTGGAATAAAAAAATTAAATCCCACATAAAATAAGTATAATTGTATAATTTTTATCACCCATTAATATTAAATATGTATGTTATTCACTACACAATTGTTTTAGCATGAAACAATTGTGGTGAAATTTCAACATCATAATGAAATCACATAAAAATTCATAAAATGGCTTCATTAGAGATAAATCGCTACATCATAATTTTTAAATGAAATGGGAAGTAATAGGGAATTTTAAATAAATATCCCATCTTTAAAAAATGGAAATAAAGGCATAAGATAATAAAGAAACATGATTAAATAATAGAAGGCAATGATCCCTTACTTGAGTGTGTGTCTTTAAATGATTGGGAGGATCTTCTTGTGAGCTTGGGGTGATTTGTGAGGACTCTATAGATTGGTGTGAAGAGTAAGGTTGTGATATTAATATGTTGAGTGAATATATATCAATATTGGGTGGGTTTATATAGGAAATGATTGGGGATTTTTTTATTATTTCTCAAAATCTGATTTTGGACACTATGTAATAAATTAACAAAAACCACATACCTTTGCAGGGTTTCTACCCATGATTTCTGAAATATTTGATTGATTTTAATTATTTTATAATTAAAGTTCCGAACATAACCAAATAATACCCTTTCTTATGTTGATGTGGGTAATGATCTAAAAGAATGGATTTTAAAACCTTAAAATATATTAACAGTTTTAGAGGATTTGGAATAGATTTATAAAATTAATAATATAGAAAATAAAACCACATTATTTTAATGGTAAAACATATATTTTGTCATAAGTACCATTTATAATATTTTTTAAATCAATTTTTGGTGATCAAGCTATCATAATACTCACTATATACTTATACAATATTTAATTTTTACCTGAAAATTCGACTGTCTTCCAAAATTTTGAAAAATTCACCATTGGATAATTTAAATTTTATGATTCAAAAATTAATATTTATTTTATGAAAATAATTATACATATATACGTGTATTTTTACAATTAATATAATAATATACCTTTTTTAAGAAAAGGATGACTCTTTTGACAATAACAATTATCGAACCTTTATAAAAAATACATTTGACTTCATAAATATTAAATTATAATTTATATTTAATAAAATTTATTTAATAAATCAATTTTATTAGAATATTATTTATTTAAAAATTACATTAATTAAAAAAAATGTATTTTTTAATTAAATTTGAATTTATCCCAAAAATGATATATTTTTCATTATATAGATATAAAAAAAATTATAAAGTAACAATATTATGGTTAAAAATATTCATTATTCTATAATAAATAATCTAAAACTCATATTTTAATCTTCTTGATTGGTATCTCTTTAATACACCAACAAATGTGCTAAGGGTAAAGTGTGTGATAATGAGACATTCATGTGGTGGTTTGGGGAACAAGGTTTGGGTCATGATCTCAATGAGCTTTAACTTCTCCCATAAATGGTTTCTATCATGATTAACTTGTTGGATCCTATCTTGGGATTTGTCGAAGGAAAATACCATTCATGTTCTCTCCCTTTTAATCTTTGATAAATGATCTTCATAGGGTATGATCCTACTAGTTGAGGTTATAACTTCTCTTGTCTGTGTCAATGGGATTTATTAAAACCCTATATTTAAACTAATCATGTGATCACTATTAAACAGATATATTATTAATGATAATAATTCATAATAATAATTTAAATAGGATATAATAATATCAAAGGATTGAATGTGTTTTTATAACAATATTACATAACAAGACAATTAAATAAAATATAAGGGGAATTTTATTTATGATAGTTCAGGTTTTTATATATCTAGTTCATATCTCTAATTTATTTCCATTTAATATTAATTTTTATCCATGAAAAAAATATCAAATTTCATAAATTTTTCAATGAACCCCCTCTATACTATGGTTTCATTATCATATTGTGAATGAACATGATTCCTTTAAGTTATTTCCTAAGAAAATACATTCATGATTATTAAATATTATTTTATGTTAAATTTATTAACAACATTACCATGGATGAGTTTGAGGGATTTTAGTGTTATGATGAATAAGAAAGGAATTATAAAATTACATGATAACATAACTTATGTCTTAGTAAACATATAAATATAAACTTTCCATAATTTATGTTTATAATATGGAATAACATATAATGGTATAAGATGATTTAGATTAAATATCCCTATGATTTCATAGAGGTATATTTTGGGGATGATGGAAATGGGTGTGTGATTTTTTAATTTATGATGTGGATAGTGATTAAAACATAAATTTTGATGGAAGTCTTGGTTTTGGAGAAGTAGGATATAAATGATATAAATTAACCAAGGAGAGGTGAGGGGATAACAAGTGTGGTATATCTTAAGGTGGGGTTAAAAATCCATATGATCCATTCATATTGAGAAAGAACATGCAACATAATTTTTTTGTATTAATATTGATATGGTTTATGGTTTTATAGAATTTTCATGTTACATGTTTATTTGTTAATGACACATCAAAAGGTCAAAAATTATTAATAAAGTAAGAATAAAAGAAATATGTGGCCATACCTTATAGATCCGGATGACATTATCCTGTCAAACTATGGTGTAAGCTAATATGTATTGGTGGAGAAATTTATGTAAATAAATTATGTATCTCTATTATTGAGTTATGATTAAACAATATCATATTTTTCCAATAATTATGGAGAGTATTTTTTTGGATTTCAATAAAAGAATGAGAGTATGAATATGATTCAAACAAGGTGAAACCTGAAGTGGGAAGCATAATATTGATTTACTTATTAACAATATTCATGATATTCCTTGTACATGTATCTTAGGAAAACATTCATTATACATTCATTCTTCATTTTGATTAAATTATAAGAACATTTATATTGGGATCAAAACCATTGGTCACTACAAATAAACCACTAAATAATAATAGTGTGTGATCTTTATAATAAATCTTTGTTAACTCCCATTTTATCTCACTATCTCAATTCATCAATTTATTTAATTATATAATATTATAAAAGATGAATTTAAAATTGTTTGAGGATAAATGTTTGGGAACCAACTAATTCACCCCAACTCAGTGCAAGAATATTGTCTTGTGGTCCAATCATTTTTTATCATAATTCATGAGTTAGTTCAAAATAAACATATGTAACTAGGGTTTCTCATTATATCATGAATTTTTTTATCAATAATATCTATGGGATTAATGAATTGAATTATTAAAATATGATTTTACATGTTCTATGGATATTATTTTCATATATGGAAGTAGAGTATGGTTTAATATCATTAATCACTTCGATTTTAGTTTTCAGATATCACAATTAGTTGTGTAAATATGAAAAAAGGTAGGAAAATGAATGCATCAGTAGATATTTAGAATATTGAATTCAATGAGAGAGCATGGAATTTGAAAACATCATAAATATAAATATAAATAGTTAATAACAGTAATGATTAAATATATATTAAATAGAATTTAGAGAAAACTAAATTATGTCTATTAAGGAAAAAATAAGGCCAATGAGTTAGGGTGTCAAGCATTAATTTCTAAATTTATGGGTAATAAAATAGGAGAAGCTGAGTTAGTGGATGTTTCATTCACATAGCTATATAAAATTATTATCATTAATAGAAATTATAGATATATTCATTTTTATTTCATGATGGAAAAGAAACTAATGATATTTATCCCTGATAAGTATGAAATAATGTTTTTTCCATTATAAATCATGATTTGAATTATAATACCATTAATAACTTCAATAATATCTCATAATCCTATGAGATAAGAAGAATTCCATCCTTAAGGAGAAAATTAAATTCATAACAGGAAAATACATTCAATTATTCAAAAGTATCAAAATATATTTTATCTATTAGGTCTTAGGATGATTAATCTTATTCAAATAATGATGGTTTAAATTTAAATGCTTTTATTTCATTAGTTTATTTATATAATTTAAAACACCACAAGACACTTTTGTTCTATATATTACAAATATTGGCATGTATTATGTTATAAAAAAAATCCACTTGATTTTTCATTGATTTCAAATTCAGGAAAGAGAATTTTGATGTCTGGATAACCTCGACATAATGTTATCATATGAACCATGGGAATGGTGATAGTCTTGATTGTTGAAATGGGGAAAGAACCACTAAAACAGGCATTTTAGAAGGTGTTGGGGTCATGAAATTTTCTTATGGGAAAAATGAATGCTTAATTACACATGTTGGGAACTATGGTGGTGGTCAACTGTGGTGGCTATCTCGGTACCAAAAATTAAAGTTCACCAAGGATTGGTTTGTTTTTACTATTTCTTTCAATATTTCCATGTGTATAACTCCATCAATCAACATGGAACAATATAAGGGACAAATCCTTATCCAAATAACTAAGAGGTTTCAGGACCATTACCTTGGAGCTGGCCATGTTAGGCCAACTATGCTACCTAAGAAAGTTGTATATAATTTGGTGAATGAGACTAAAACATATTTAAACTCTTCCTATTTAATTGTAGATATCAAAATTACCTTCCCTTGATAATTTAAAACCAAAATTGGGTGCCTTTTCCCCTTACACTGGTGTTTCTTTATTAGTGGAGAACCTTGGGAAATCTCCCTTCATCCACCAATTGATTTAGTTCTCTTACACATTGATTTCAAGTTGAATAAAGAATTTTAGGCACCTTATAGCTATCCCTTAAATATATTATAGTTTTTTAATTATTTTATATCCATGTGATGGTTATAGAGACTTAGAGTATTAAACCAGACATTTAATATATGGGTGTTCTCTTGGTTTTGGGATTTTTTCTATTAGGGGTTCCTCTATCATAATTTACATGAATTAAGTTCTAATTATGAAATTAATTAATTTAAGGTTTTTATTTTATTAAATTTTAAATTTTCATGACACACAATGCATTCATGGGTTTCTAAAATTTGATTTCCCTAATATATTTTCTTATTTTATAAATCCTATAATAGTTTATAAAATAATTGATAATGTATATTTACATATGAGTTGATTCTAAATAAAATTTTGTATTCGTAGTATTTGATAAAATGTAAAAGTGTTTTTATTGAGTAATTTAGTTATAGAATTAAAATTTTGTGACATTTATATGTTTCCCTATGATTTTCATTAAAGGATTGGTGTATAAATTTTATTCATTTTTCATTATTTATATATTTTGATGGGTATATGTTGAAAAAACACTTTATTTTCACATATGTAATAGGTTGGTGGTTTATTATTTGATATTTATTAGTATATTAATAATATTTATTCTATATTAGTGGTGTTTCCACATTAATTTTGGTTTTCTATACATAGAGAAAGATTTTAAAATTTCATTGGAATTAAAAATGGTTTTCCATATATTGATTATATATGGAGATTTATAAAGTGGAAAATTTATTCTAGTTAGGAATAGTATAAAGGGATATTCATGTTAAATTAATTTAGAACTGTTTTATCATATTAATTTGAAAAGTGAGTATTAATTTTAATTTTCATGGCTAGTTAGAACAATATATAGGTATTTTTTATCAAAATTCCCATACTTTATGTTGATCCCCATGTTACTAAATTTTATGTGATATTTTTAGTTGATTGGATTTGTTGATACCATTGGGTGTGTTTTAAATATCTACTTCATACTAAGGGGTTTGATTAGGTTGAATGGGTAATGTAACTATAATATTGAATTATCATATTTATAATTAAGATATGATTAATAAAAGGTAAATTTTACCACACATCCTAACACAAACATCATGTGAATCATTGTCTCCTTTGTGAGAGATTGATAGGGAGTTAATATCTATTCAAGATAAGACTTAATAGATACCCTTCTATAAAAGATATACTCACCTAGGGGGAGTTCCACTGGTGAGGCTAGGTAAGAAAAGGTGGGATCTTCGAGTCTGTGAAGAAACCAGTAGGCCAAAAGTTGTTTCCACTAATGTATTCAAAATATCACCTCATGATATGATTATGATGTTTTCATGAATATATATATTTAAATTATTTTCTAAATTCATGAAATTATTTTTCCATCATGTTTTAATTTTATTTTTATAATTTCTTGGTTTTACGTTGTTCTACATCAGTTTTATGTTATGGTTCCTTTGTTATATTTTTCTTGTTCCATATTTTCCTTTTTATTTATTTGTTATGTAATGGATTTAGGTTATTAATTTTTATTATATTAAAAGGATTCTAGTTTATCATGCCATCTGGTTTTCAATTTAATGTATATTTATTTATTTTTTCAATTGTTATCTTTTATACAGTTAATGTCACTATTAACAAATAATCTTAAAAGGGGAATTATAAAAATGAGTTTGATTACTTGAGGTTATTATATATTGTGCAAAATAGTTATTTTTTATTAAATTTTAATTCCAGAATGTTTTATAGATGTATCATCCAAATTTAGAGAATGTATATTTTCAAATATAATTTTCAAATAATAATTTATAATTTTTTATAATGGAACTACATGGATTCTTTAGTGATATCCAAATAGGTTATTATGCTCACATCCAACTTAAACAATATAATATTTGTAGACCAAGTGAATTTTTCATGTATAATTTCATGTTTCTCATCGAGTAGGTTTTTTATATAATAGATATTTACCTTTAGGTAACATGAATACAATGAATGTTTTTTTTACATCATATTAGTTAAGGAATAATTGAAATTCCTAGTATTTGGGTATTATTTGGAAATTATCTTTACTTCTTTTCATATGGTTATTTATTTTTCATGCCCTATTTTGTTATACATTAATTATAAAACTACATATTTTTTAGCATGGTTGTAAATACATGGATAAACCACATTTAAATTGTAGTACTGTTATTTTATGAGTTAACAATTATCTATTACGGAGAAATATTTCCCATCGAGTGAACTTCATTTCCTTGAGACTAGATAATAGGTCATAGGAATCGTGAGTTCCATTTTTCCCTTCCCATAGGCTAATTCAGGTGGACTATAAAGAGGTTTCATAATATGGTTCATAAAAAAGGGTATGGTAACACCCATTTTTATTTGGGTAGTAAGGAAGATAAGTTTATTATAACTCAATTGGTAGGTGTTTTAAGATTCTATCTACCAGTTTTCCTTTCAAAGACTCAAGTAATCATCAAATTATGGGTTCTTAGTTATGAATTTTGAACATTCATTGATGATTGATGGTATAATAGATATAAATTGATGGTATTTTGAATTTTTTTTATTTTCATGGGTGAGAATGTGAGAAGTTATTATGGCATATGATGACTCCCATGGTCTGAAACAATATCTGGAGTTTTTTGAAAAGTTTGGTATAACTCATTGTGGCCATTTCGAGATTGGAATATATTCTACCAAACCATGTGTCCTGGTCATTTACATTCACTTATCAATTTTTATTAAAGATTAATTACACGGTGATATTATATAATTTGTCATTATTGATTATTGGTTATATAAACCCACTTTTTAAAACTTTAATGGTTGACTTTAAAAACTATTAATGTTTATTTTATAAATAAGTAAAAATAAATTAGTATTTTGGGATTGAGAAATGATTTCAATGATGAAATTGGGGATTTCTAAAATTATTTCCTTATGGGGTTTTAAGATTTCCAAATTTTAAGTAACTGATTGAAAATTTTAAATTGAAATTATTTAAAGGGGGACCAATTTACTTTTTTATAATAATAGTTTCAGAATTAGTATTTTTAATTTATTCTTTTGATTTTTTAAAAATTATTTATATTTTTTTATAGCAATATGAAATTTAAATAAAATTGATTGATTCTTTTATTTTCATTTTATATTTAACTTATACCTCCAAAAATGTCAACATAATTCAGAGGTATTTTATAACATGTAGTGTTTTCATATAGGTGAATTCTAACACTCGAATGTAGTTTCTTTTGGTTGGTAACCCTACTCACACTCTTAGTGGAGTGGTAGAGAAAAACTATTATTGATTTTTGAACCAATACATGATAACTCATGGTTTTATATTCATATATATTTCATTATATTCATTCATTACCTTGGTATAACAATTATTATTTCTATCCAATCGATGTTTTATTTTGTATTAAGAATATTTGTGATGGTAGAATTAACATATATAACCTATTATATGTTTTTCTTGGAAAAATGTTGATTACCAATTACCTTTGTGTTCAGTTCATTTCTCTTTGGGATTTTCTTGAATTGAAGTATAGTAATCTATATCTATGTTGGGGTTTGATAGATCCTTTTTAATTTTTCTTTCATTATATTCAATCATCTCTCTATCAATCCTTTAGCATATTGACATTATTATTTATTAAAAAATTACTTTACATTATAGTATTTTACATGTATTCTGATTATTTAGAGATGTAAACTATTGATTCTATGAGATAATAGATATGACCATGATCAAATGACTTCTTTTGATCCCTTTAGTTAAATTATGGGAATAGATTTCATATATATTATTTACATATATACTTTTCTTATAGATCCAAAAAAAATAGTGGAGTACATATATGATTGGGAGACATAATTACCCACCCTCCACTGTGGGCCTTGGCTGCTTATTATTTCTTATAAAAAATATTTTGAAATGCTGGTTTTTGTTTTAAATAAGTTTTATGTTATTATGTTAAATTTTGGTTACAAATTAATTTGTATTTTTCATTGATGGGTGTATTATTCTATTAGGTATTAATTTCTTTTAGCTATTATTTTAAATCAATCGATTTATGTGAGAATAAAGTGTCCTAGTAAATAGAATTATAACACAACCATGTAACTATTATTCTATATAATAAATGATTTTGGTCTATTTTTTGGTTTATAAAGTTTCCCTTTAGTTTCTAGTGTTTTTTTGAATTATAGAAAAGATATTTAGGTGTTTCTTACCTCAACATGATGCAGTCACATGTACTACAAGAGTTATGTTCATCTAGATGAAAACAATCAAGATATATCCTCTAAATAAATATCTTCTAATGTTTTTTTAGTTGGATAGTTTCCCTATGTAAAAAAAGAACAAGTCACTCATGTTGGAAACTATTATAGTGGAAGGACAAAGTGGGATTCTGAGGGATAAAATAACAAGGCCACCATGAATTTATCAAGTTTAAAAATCCATTTTGGGATCTCATTGGGGATAATCACTACATGGTTAATACTTTATTGTTAGGGAGGAGTCCATGTTAAAAACTATGAGGATGATTGGGGAAATATTTATTTTTTGGATATGTTGGGCTTATGAAACGACCTATGGAAAGTTCTAAACACTTTGGTAGAAGGGACCACACTATGATGTTCCACTGTGGAGTTCACTTTATATATTTAAATTCTCTTTTTTTCTCCTAATAATTTAAAATCTAAATTGGGTTTCTTTTATTATTTTGCATCTATATCTTTACTAAATGAGGGTCCAAGGAAATATATCTTCATACAGCCTTTGATTTTATGATTTTACTCATTAATTTCAGGTTGATTCTTCTTTCTTATGCAACATTTCTCAATTCCCTTAATTTCTTAATTTTTGATTAATTTCTTGTCTTTTGATGGCCATAGAAACCTTAGTTTATCTTCTAAGAGGTTCTTACATGGATTTTCTCTTAGTTTATGTTTCCTTTTAGATTATAAGAGTAACCTTATCTTCATTATGTTGGATTAAAACCAAGTGGTATAAAGTGATGAATTAGAGGAAGGTGTTTCTATTAATTTTACTTTTTATTGACACATTACGCAAGATTGGGTTTCATAATTTATTTTATTAAAAAATAATCTTAAGTTATAAATCCTTGTTATGGTTATATTGTGTTTGATAATGTATATGAACTTATTATTTTATATTTTTGAAATTTATGTATAATAGGTATTTCATAAAACATATAAGTATATTTTTATGTAATTTTGTTATTCTATTAATTTTTTCGGAACATTACATGTTTCTATGTGATTTCATTTTAAATATCAAGGTATAGATTGACTTGAATTTTCCCTGAATATTTATTTTCACTAGTGTAGCTTATAAAATATTTTTATTTTTACATGTGATTTTGGTTAATAATTTATTAATTGATATTTTTTGTTCCATTGTAAATATATTTCAATTTTAAATAATGTTTTGACATAATATTTGGTTTCTTATAAATAAAAAGAGATTATTTAATGTCATTTTAGTTTATAATTGGTGTTAAATGAATTACTTTTCAAATATATCTCTAGAATGATGAAATAAAGACTATTTATAATACTAAAATATAATTCCATAAGAAATACACATGGAAATATTTTTTTAAATGTATTTGTACATATAGTACTAGTTTCAAATCTATGGTACCCGTCAGATCCTTTTATTATTATCTTTAATAAATGCCCCACGTCACAATATTATTCCATGTGTTACTAAATAATATGTGAGTTTTTGAGATGATATTATTTATTTATACACTCATGTACTATATATTTTGGATTGATATTGGATAGTGTAAGGTTGTGGGATAAGGTGATGCGATTATGATATAGAATTTTGTGATTTAGTATTGAGATATGTTTAATAAGTGATAAATGTTACCTCAACTCGAAATGTTATCATCATGGGTATCCTAAATGTCTTATTTAGTGATTGATATGTGGTTACTATCTAATAATGATGAGTCTGACTAGATCACCTTTATGTGGGATACATCTTGATCCTTAGGTGTTTCAACCAGTGAGGCTAGGTTATTGAATCTGAAAGGTTATAGGTTTGGAATGCATCGATTATATTATGGATGGTTCCACTGGGTAAAATTTAGGATCAAATCATGGGTTATTTATGAATTACCCTATACTATATATACTATACTAATTTCACACTTATTATACTTTTATTTACTGTTATTTTACATTCAATATTAAAATTTCAAGTGGTTTGGTAATTCAAATTTTAATTTTCTATGGTTCCTTTATCCTCTTATTATTATGTAAGTTTCCCTTTGTTTTATTATAGATTTATTTCATTCCTTATTCTTCAATTTAAAATTTCACAGTTTATCATGATTATATGTTTTTCTACATGATTCCTCTTTCTATATTTTTTTAGTTCTATCATGAATATTTATAAAGGAATCATTAAATAATAATTTTAAGAAGTCATTATTAGAAAAATATTATTTTTTTAGACATTTATTAAATATTTTGTTCAGTATTAGGGTAAGAATTTGAGAATTTCGTATGTTTTATTTTCTCAAAGTAATAAGAACTATATTTAAAAAATTTATTTCAAACATTCATTTTTGACTTTTTTGGAAAAGAAAATGAATGGATTATCTACTGATATTATTTTGGGCTGTTATGTTCAAACTCCACTAAAACAACTAAGTGTTTATATGTCGAGTAACTTTTGAATGAAAAAAATTCATGTTACTAATTAGAATGTTATTTAGATGATATATGGTGACTTTGAGGTTACATGTTTAATTTTTTTGGTATTTTGGTTTTATTTTAAATAACAGTAGTTTTAGACTAATCATATGTACTTTTATATATTTGGAGGTCAATTTTTAATTTATCTTTGGTTTTTAGTTATCTATTTTTTATTCCTTGTTCGATACTTGTTTAAATGTGAAACTCTTTATTTACATTCACATATTCATTTAATATATTGAGGAATATTTATAAATCACTAATAGAGTTTTTCTATAATATGATAATAATTTACTGGGTGATATCATTACAATTGAAAAACACTTGATGAGGTTTCACATGTTTCCAGCTCATGGGGATAGATAATGTCCATTAAAAATATGAATGAATAGGTTCAGGTGTCTAGTTTAGGGATTGACTAGATTAGTTTATGGAACTTAAAATGATGTATGAAGAATAAGTGAATGATTTACCAACAAGACCATCATAAAGATATAATATATCTATTAGTCATAGTAGATGATGTTCAATTAATGTCAATATAAATACTAAAAAATCATGATAGAATAAAATTTTCTCAAACCAGGATGTTGGATTTTGTGTCAAAGAAGTAGAAAAGTAATATAAGGACTTAAAGTATAAAGTACTGATTTATTTTCTATCTAACTTAATACAAACCAATGGTCCATCTATATAAGGAGAATATGGTTGAGAATTGAATAATAGTGATGGGTGGACACCAATGAAGTGACAATTAAAGCTGAAAATATGGCTATTAATAATGGAAAACATGAATCCTGAGAGGGAGAAAATTGAAAAAAAAAGAAATAATTCATTAATGGAATTTAATAAAAAATTGAATTTTAAAAATATTTTCATTCTCAAAATGAAAATTTGAACAACTATTTCTGATCTTAATGGAAACCATTATGGAAATGATATTATGGTTTAGGATACTAAACCAAATAGAATTGGGAAAACTAAAGAGGTTATTTATTTTCATGAAAATTTTTTGATGATTAAGTTTTATGGAATGAACTCAATAATGTTGAGTTCAAAATTTCATTCAAACAATTTAGTGACCCTACCAAATATTATAAGAAAGTTTTTGACCCTACCATGAAACACTTTTTTTATAATATAGTAGATAGATTGATTGTTTAGTTTCACCAAATTTATTTCAAAATGACGAAATGAATTAGAATAAAGGAAAGTGGTTGATTAACATACATAAGAATGATAATACACCCCTTGGAAGTTAAATATAATTTAAATAAATTCCACTGAATTGATATTTGGAAGAAAAAACAAGTTATGTGTAACACACAAATATTTTAACATAAGAAAATGATATTTGATGGCATAAATTGAATGAAACACCATGAATTGATGTAAATGAAAAACACATATAATTTACAATAAATTTATTTTTAAATAAATTCAATCTAGTTGATAGCTACCTAGGTAAACAATAATGAGTTTATAAAAACATAATACTCTATTAAAATTTTATTTTACTAATCATAACCATGATAACCATGTCATTAAATTAGAATGTAGAAATATAACTATCTATGTTATAAAAATTATATTATTTACACAAGTAAAAAATAATTCATTGGTTTTTAATTTATTATAGGTAAAATAATATCTATTTGAAAGAGAAATCATTATTACCTAAAAAAATATATTTTTTTTGAATAGATGATCCATCACACTTTTTTCACAGAAGTTGAAATTAATTTTTATGAATTTTAGAAATTTTAGAGAAAAAATAATTCGAAACCTACATGTCTAAATTATCTTTGGGTTAATTTTTCAATATTTTAAAAATATTTATTTTTTGATGAATACTGAAAAAGTTAATTTTTATTGAAAACCACCTTTCATTTTAAATTATTTACAAAGGTATATTATATTTTAAATTTTTTCAAGTAAAATTAGTTAAATTATATTTAAGGTAATCTAATTTATTTTATTGGAATAAATCTATAATTTATTTTTGATATATAAACATTTTTATCATTTCAAATGTTTTCTTTCAAAAACTGGTTTTCCAAAACGTTTCTGCATAAAAAATTTTATTACATTCTTCCAGATATATGAATATAATTTTAACAAATAAATTCCATACTTTAATAAATTATAAAATATTTTATTTAATATGTTCTACTTAATTTTTTACCATAATTAATAGTGAGAATTCAAAATTTTATTTAGTGTTGTTAGAATAAAAAGGGGTTTAGTGGGGGATAAAGTAAAAAAAATGTTATGAATAACCAAAACCTTGTATAATTCTGATTATCTAGTAATATATCGACATTTAAAAAATTTAGGGTAAAAATTTTCCATTTTTTATCATCTTGGAATGTGAAAAAAATGGTTGGAATTCTTTGGAAAATTTTTAAATGTGTCCACTCCCCCTCTTATTAAAGGTCACCCCCTATACTCTAATTTACACAATTATAAAACACATAGTTTTAGAAAATACATTCCCAAATAAATTCCATAGTACCATAAAATAATCATAGAGGCCTTTTTTGGACAAAAATCCATCCTAGGAAGGTTATTGGTGTAAACAAAAGGAAGTTGTCTAAAGAATAGGTAGCGTCTCTACACGAGCATTTTATTTTAGTTTTTCAAAAAACTCTGTAAAATATTGTTAAAATAGGTTGATATAACAATCTATGTGTAAACAATATACTTATATTTTGTTATTTTAAGTGCGATACCAATAACCCTCTCTTCCTCAATCAAATGGGAAATGAAATTGTTGATCATGTGTACGGTGGACTATCACCTCACGAACCCACGTAATTCTTTTTCCATCCCACTTCTCATGGATGGATATGAAATTTTTATAATGATTATATTTTATATTAATGATAAAATTATATTTCGCTAATTATAATTTATCATATTCCTTTTTAATTTAAATTCTAGATGATATATGATAACACCATTCAAGTGTAAGGAGGACTTCCGCCTCACGAAGTGATATGATTCATATTCACTTATGCTTTACATAGAAGATATAATGGATTATTTTTATGTTTATATATTATATTCAATACATATTATTCATTATTGATATTAAATATACCATATAATTTCTTACCTTATTATCCATTTAATAATTTATAACACTGATAGTGTGTACATACTGCCTACCGTCTCTATGAAGTCATGTGGTTTATTTACCATATTAAATATTAAATAATGGCTATAATGGTGTATATAATGATAAAATAGTATTTAAAATATTAATATCATTCATTATATTATTTATCTATAGTAATGATTAAATATTTTGACCTTTCATAATGAAATGTGTATGAGAAAACAAAGAAATTAAAACCCAAAACAATAGTTAAAACAAATTATTATTAACGAAAATGTCACAAAATGTTATAAAATGACAATATAAGATAATACAAATAACACTATGATTATATTTAAATACAATAACATTCTTAAAATCACTATAAATGTGGTTAAATAATGTTAAAATAAAGGGAATCATGAGGTAAGGGGACTTTTATCTCACTTTTCATTCCATAGGTTATTTGACTACTTAATTGATTATGTCATTCCCAAATCATGTGTTAAATTAATTTTCATTGATTTATGTTTCATTTAAACTTTTATTTTCATGGATATAAATATTTTACACATAATCACTCCACTGATTAACACTCACCTCAATGATACAAACTTTCCATGGGTTTCATATCAGACATCCTTATTTGAGAAACATGTTCTTTTATGCACCAAAATTATTTTCAGTGGTGTATATACCTCACCTTTACATATTTTAGAATTATTAATTTTTATATCAAGTGATTATATGTTATAATTAATCTACTTTATTAAAGGGAATTTATTCTTCAAATGTTACCAATATAGTAAGGGTATATTTTTCAATCTCATTTTAATTGTAATTTCTTTAGGATATATTTACCTTGAAGTAAATTATTTGATAATTTTATTACAAATCCATTTAATTTAATTATTCTCTGGTTATCCATAAACATTTCAAGTAATATTGCCATTTTTTCATTGTCACTTAATACTATTTATTTTTATAATAAAATCCAATATTATTTCTCCCTTCGGTCAAAATTCATTCTTCTTCAAAATACATATTTTTTTAAAACTACATTATCTTTTTTTACATAGAATGATTAAATTAATCTTAAAACCTAATTGAATTTTTATAAAAACAATTAAAAGGAATATTCCTATCATTTTATGAATAGGGTACTTGTCAACATTCCTTTTAAAAATGTGAAAGCAATATTTTATTTTAAATGTATTCATCATGAACAGAACTATTATATGATTTTGACGACTCAATAATTTAAATATTATTTTTTTATTCTAAAATTTCTTTTTAAAAATCTATAATTTTTTATAATATTTAAATTTCAAATATTTTATTTTAAAATTTAACATATTTTTCCTTTTGAATTGTTCAAATATATGTTTCAAAATCATTTTTCATCTAGGATGAAATCCTTTTATGTTAGTAAAATAGAAAAGGTTATCTTGATCAATCATTTTTTAATAATATTAAAATTTTTTCATTAATGATAATTGTTTTTAAGTTATTAATTTATTGTAAATTATGTATATATGTCTCTAATATATATACCAAGATTATTTTTCCTTCCTTATATGGGGTAATAAATTTTTTATGATCATTTCTAAAATACCAAAGTTCTGAAATTTTCATTTAATATGATATGAAGAATGATTATGAAACCCTTTTCTTTCTATTGGTACTTCTTATGATTATGCATAGTGATTCATATCCTTATGAGTAATAAATATACATGAACATGAAATAAATATGATTCATGGGCTTAGAATTATATATCCCACCAATGCTTTGGGAAATTTTTTATACTCATGATACATCATTTATGATATTATGTAGTGAACCAAATCCATTAGGTGATTTCATCCACCATGCGATGTTGTCTTGGTTGATATCCTTAACTAATTATTATATCATGTATTTTATTTATCCCACATTTCCTATGAATACATGATATTATGATACCATTTTCATTATGATATACATAAATTAAATTACTCATGTGACTTTTATTTTATGATATCACATTACACCTTTAACTCACATGTTATGATTCTTTGTCATGCTTCTTACCTAACTAGGATTGCAGGCTCACCCCTTTCTTCTACATATTCTCTAGGTTATACCAAGGTGTTATAGGATCTATAAATTATTTTAGATCTCACAATGGGGAATAAAATAAATATTCTGGGATTTATGTGTTAATAAAATTTTCATCAAAATACACTAGGAATTTAGGTTCCATATGATGTATTAAAATATATTTATGTTTAATAATCATTTAATAAAATGTATGAATGGATTGGGATTCTATATTTGGAATCCAGGTAAAGGGTTTGTTAACCATTGGACATTGGATGAGAAAATATTAGTGATAAACCCAGGGAAAATTCCATGAATAAGTTTAAGGATCAGTCTTTGTATAGGAAATTATCATGGGTTTTTTGTAATGTTTAGATTGAGTGGTATGTGAAAAATTAAATACTTTTCTAGATACTACATGTTGATGTAGATGTGAAACTGATATACCTAGGTGTAATAACTATGAAAATATCACATTGGGAATCACTTGGGAATTACCCAGTACACAACAATGATCATGACAATTCACCGGATAAGGAACTCCTAGGGGGTATGGTTTAGAAATTCAAAAAATCTCTACAGACAATCTTAAAGGATTTGAATGGATGACAATCATGAATGGCCTAACATAAACATAAGGTTTCTTAGATTGTAATGAAGGTGTCATGACTTAGACATTTTATAAGTAATTTTTCATTATTATATTGTTTTCTACTATGAATATAGTTTCTCACATTATGATTTATAGTTATAGTCAATGGAGGGAAGCTGAAGGAACAAGGTTAAATCGTAATGTGATAGATATTTTGTTTATGAGAAATTAAAAGGGAATATATAGTGATTAAATGTTATTTTGGTAAGTATTAATCATTTATCATGATATTTGGTTAATAAATTTCAACTTAATGAACTCTTGGACTCTGCAAACAAGATAATGATAGAGTTCACTGAGAGTTTGGGTGGTGAAGATGGTAGGGGATACAATATTTAGTTTTCTTTAAGGCGAGAATGTGGGATAAAGCAACAAACATAACAAATAAAGGGAACAATAAAATTTTAAACATGTAGAGAAGAAGGAGAAAATATAATTTATTACTATGGAAAAAAGAAAAATTTAGTTAATACAATAGATAAGAAAATTTTTCCCCTAAAGAAAAATAAATTGTGGTATTTTTTAAAAAGTGTAAAGAATATGCTTTATGAAAATTTATGTCCTTTGGGGAATTATTAAGAAGTTGAAATAGGTTTTATGAGTAATGGTTTTTTATTTTATGATGAAGAGACCTTAAATGAAATATGAAAGTAAGAATGTATTAAGGAATAAAAGGATTAATCTTAGTTGATATATTAACAATGAGATGGAATTATTGAAAAGTTTATATACTAGAATTTGATAATTATATATATAATGATATATATATATAAGGTATATATACCCAACATTAAATAGTACTTAATCTAGTTAAATCATACAGAATTCATTTTTATACATTTTGAAAGATCATTTTGGTTTAGAGTTTTATAGAATTAGGTTATAATTAATACATAACAACCCAAAATCATAAAAATTAGATTATCATAAAATAATATCCATTCCCTTCATAGTAAAACGGTCTTAAAAAATAAAACATTTTTAATTTTCCTAAAAAACTTAAAAAAAATTATTTTTCTTCTTCTTCCCTCTAAACCAACCTTAAATTCTATGAATAGAATTTAAAACGTGTTATGAGAACAAAAATATCATTAAAGGAAAAAAATTAAACTATCATTCCATAAGTTCTTATAAATATTTGGAATTATTTTCTCCATGATATAATTCCCACTATTGAAGTATAACATACATACTTTGATAGAACATGTGATTCTTTAAAGCATGAAAAGTATAAATAAACAATTTAGGTAACTCATGGAATAATTTTCTTAACATACATACATAATATTGTAAGACTTATGACTACCTAATAATTTATATCCCTCACAGATACCTCACAATGTAACCCTTATTGCTTCCTTATGATGTGACTATCAGAGTTACACATGGAATAACCATTACGGTCAACTCCAAACATAAACATACCCAACGAATTATAGGGATATCAATAACCCACCCATCATCATATAAAATTCCCAAAAACTAGAATATATTCATAAAACATGAACAATTACATCATAAAAAGATTCCTTGAGTGTTTGGTAAAAATAGAAATTTAAAACATTTTTTTCAAAGAAAATTACCCTATATTAAGTTTTTCTTTATTCAAACATGTTTAAGCCTCATGTAAAATGATTTAAATAGTGTTACAAATTTATTACAAAAACATATTAACATTTATAATACCTTATATTATCTTTTTATAACATCGTCCCAAACATTAATTAATATTTTTTTTAATTTTTATTGTTGTAGGTGAATTTATTTAATGATATCCATAGTAGTTTCATTATGGATGTTTCTTTTCCAATTGAAAAAAAACCACAAGTAGAATAAAATGGTATTAATATGTTCCCATAATTTTAAATGATATCATATATGATTTTTTATTCTGATATGAGGGTTATTCATTAGATAAAATATTAATGAAAATTATTAAATTCATTTTGACAGTTATTACCCCCACCATGAACATATTTAATTTTATTTAGTGTTATGTATATAAATTAGTTCCATAAAATTAAAAAATTTATAATTAATATAATAAAATATTTTTTAACAATATTTATTCTTTTAGAAACCTTCTATACAGTAAAGGAAAATGAAAACAAATTTTTCACAATAATGGTAAATCGACACATCAGAGACGAAGATTTCATTTTTATAATTAGTAAAGAAGATGGGAGGGTTGATATTGGATATTATATTAACATAATAAAATTAAAATATATGTAATATACTAGAGTTATCATGTCTCTTTGTAAATGGAAGGTGAGGATAGGATAATAAAAGAAATTAAATGGAATAGACAATAGAATAAAATGAAAGGGTATTTTACCTCTTGAATTATACTCCATATGAACAACCTTAGGGAAATTGAATTTGGTCATTTGTTGATACCTAAATCTAATGAATGTGGTTTGAGACATGGGAATATTATTGTGTAGAATTTGGACAACATTCAAGCATTTTTATTTCTGATGAGTAGTGGTGGTGTGGGATGTTATTTATAGTGGGGGGAGGGGTGTTTTTTTATTATTTTATTCATTGGTTTAATATTTTTCTCTCCAGACTTTCTATAGGGAGAATTCTTGTGAATAAATATATTAACTAGTGCATGTGACTTCAAACCAAAGGTGATTATATCATCCATACTTTATCTAAGAATCCATAATTGAAGTATTTATCTCATACCATAAATTATTGTATTGAACTATTCACAAAAAAAATTATCTATTTTATAAAAAACCAAAAATATCACCAATACCATTTTTTGAAGTATATAATACAAAAATGAATTCAATTTTTTTCAAAAAAAATTAAATATGATGAATTTAATTTTTACTTCCAATCACCATTTATTCAGAAAATAATGATTTTATAATTTTAACTTTTTTATGATACTTAAAATATGTTAAGGTCTCATAAAATTATCTTATAATCATAAGAAAAAATAATAATATTAATATATAAATCTATTTTATGAAAAAAAATTATTTCACATAATTATATTAATTATAAAATTGTAAATAAAAATTCATGTTTCCCAAAAATACCATCAGATAAATTTTTATTTTCAAAACTTTTATTTACCTATTTCATGGTCTAAATATATCATATTTTAATTTATAAGATAAATAATTTTTATTTATGCTCTCATAGGTTTGGATAATATTTTATTATTGTATATTTTTGAATTTTAATGATTTCCACTTATTTCATTATACATTTATAATGAATTTAAATATTTAATTATAGAATGAAAAAAAGTATCTTATAAGTACACAATTTGTAACATTTTCCATTACACCTTATGGAAATTAAATCCTCACAATTTGTATTCACTTAATAAACAAGTGATAATACACTTCGATCGTAAGATTTTCATATTCCCATGATTCTTGTTTAACCATATGGTTTATCCACAAAACGGTAACCCTGTGAATTACCTTTTTCCACAGAAAAATATCTCTATGATCAAGAATATGAATAGGATTTTCCTCATATGAAAGGTTATCTCCCAACTAAAAAATCTCAGAGATATAAACTATAGATAAATCTAGCATATTCATTCATAACATTGAATCCTCAAAAAAAATTTAGTTTGGAAAAACTCGGAGGTAAATACACTTGGTAGGAAACTTACACAACTTTCACTGGGATTTAATAGGGTCTAATGAACCATGGACTCATCATCCCATTCGTACCAAAATTCATAAAATCTTCTATAGAAAAACTTTGAGAAATACATGGTCACCCAACATGAAAGAAAGATCCTTCCTCTAATTATTTGCATAGCTTTCCTGCCTACATAGATCTATCCTCATATGTGGTTGGATCATATTTAATTTATCAACCACTTACTCTACTAATTCTGTTCCCATTAACTTTCATTCCTTAACTTCATCCCAAAATGATGAAGTTTGACACCGTATTACATATAATTCCTCAAAAGGATTCATCTATATATTGTAATGAAAACCAATATTATAAGAAAATCAACTAAAGAGTTATGTTTATCCCAACCCCCATGGTAGTCCATTGAACAAGCGCATAGCATATCCTCCATGGTCGGAGTTGTTTGCTCGGTCAATCCATCAAACTAGGGATGATATGAATTTTTAGTATTTAATTATGCCCCCAATGACTTCTGAAGGCCTTTCAAAATGTTAGATGTGAACCTGGGATCATGGTCAGATACAATTGAAAGAGTAAATCCTTTTAACCCAACTATCTCATTATAATACAATCGAAAAAGTTGATCTAGAGATAAAATATCTTGAATTTGAATAAAATGTGAATATTTTATTATTCGGTCAACAGTAATCCAAATCACAATGTTACATTGAGAACTCCTTGGTATTCCTAATATGATATCCATGGATATATTTTCCCATTTCCAAACTAGCATAAGAAAAGGATGAAGTATCCCTTTCGATAGTTTTCTCCTGATATTAACCAATTGAAATGTCAAACAATTCATTATAAAATCAAAAATATATCTTTTCATTCCATCCCACCTATAATAATCCAAAATGTCTTTAGACATCATAGTGATGCCATGATAAACTTAAAATGGATAACTATGAGGTTCAAATGACCATTCTTCCATCATATGGGAATCATGATGCATATATAATCTCTTCCCAAATCTTAGAACAGAATCATTATCATTGTCAAATTCTAGAAACATACCCTTTTAGCCAATTGAACCCTCTTCTAAAAATAATGGTCTTCTTTATTCTATTTCTTAATGATATCTAATAGAGACAATTATATCAACTCCTTAATCAAAACAAAAAAATTTAATTTACCCACAACATCCAGGACATAACTCACCAAATAAATAAATAATGTGACATGTTTCATATGTAACATTATTAATGATGCACGATATTTTCGACTCAGGATATCTACAACCTGGTTTTCATTTCCTATATAGTAATTGATAGTGCAATAAAAATCTATTATCAGTTCAAGCTATCTTCTCTACCTCATGTTCATTTTTTATGAGTGAATATATATAATAATTACTTTTATGGTTAGTATATATTTAACATTTATATCCATATAAATTATATCTCAAAATTTCTAATGAAAAAACCATAGATTTTAATTCCAGATCATGTGTAGGGTAATTTAACTCATGAATTTTCTATTTTCTTACCGCATATGAAATAACGTAATCATTTTGAAATATAATGTATCCAAGTTCATTCAATGAATCATCATTGTATGTGGAAAACTCTCCATTTCATAAATAATGATCCAAACCTAGATCATTCTTCGGTATTCTTTTTAGTTCCTAAAAATAATCCTAATAGTATTCTATCCAAATAAATTTAACCAAAATTAATTTTATTTAGTTAGAAGGCAAGCTAATCATGAAATTTTTTTTTTGAAAAAAAACCAGCATTAATAGCCTATTATTCCAAGAAAACAATGAATATCAATAAAATTTTTATGTCATGGCCATTTATCAAAAAAAAATTTAGAGGGATAAAATATTATTCCATCCTTATTTATAATTTTCCCCATAATGAAAATATATTTCAACCAAAAAACACATTTAAAAATTTTCACTCAAAACATATTTTATTTAGGGGATTATAGTAAAATTCATATATGTTTTTCGTGATTCTCATTACTTTTTCGATTAAACCAAATTTTATTCAATAATAACAAGAACAAACTTATCCATATATTTAGGATATATTTTATTCATAATATATATAAATATAGTAGGGGAATTTTTCAACCAAGGGGTATTAAAACAAAATCATAATTCTCATATCTAGTGTGAAAATATGTTTTTGGGATCTCATCCTCTTTCACCTTCAATTGACGATACCTGGATCAGATGTCAATGTTGTAAAAATACTGAGCTCTATGGAGCTAATAAAACAAGTCATCAGTATGTGGAATTGAATAATTACTCTTAACATTAATGTTATTCAAAACTCTATAATAAATTTAAACTATCATGGAATTATATTTATTTTTAATGAAAAAATATGATCACCACATGGTGGTGTGATAGGATGAAATAATCATATATCAAGAAATAATTCAACTGCCTTTTCAATTCTAGAAGTCACAGTTGATATATTAGACAATGTGGTTTTAAAATTAGCTTAGAATTTTTGACTAATTCAATAGTAAATTCAAATTCTTGATCAGGTATAACACCTGGAAACTAATCAAGAAAAACATCGAGTTTTTCATTTACCACTGACACGTCATTAATTCGAATCGATCCCTTTATTTCTATAATATGATAAACATAACATTAATATATCTGTTTTAAATATTTATCAGCTTTTTGATATGTTATCCATGGTATGGGTTTATTAATGTATACAAATTGAAACTTTTTATTAAAAAAACATCCTCAACTCTACAGTAAATTATATCATGATAAACAAAAATAAAATCCTTGCCCATAAAAACATCAAACTCTACTAAGGAAAAAAGGTTTGAAGGTAATTTATTACTATATAAAACAACATTAATATTATTATTTTTCATTTTTACCATAATATTCCCCTTATTTTTTACTATATGTTTTGGTTTTATTTCTTGAGGTGAAATTTTCTATTTACCAAAAAAATTCCCAGAAATAAAAGAATTCTTAAACCCCATAGAAAACATTAAATTTAAAAAATATGGGTAAACCAACATTGTACATGATTCCAATTCTATGGATTCCCCCAAAATCTTTTGAACTACTAAAAAATGAGTTCACTACACCTTTCTGTTTAATTCTACCTACTTCACATCATCCAGATCCTTTTTTATGTCAGTATGTTCATAATGCCTCGTCTCATCACATTTAACAAAATACAGTTTTCTTATCATAATTAATCATATGATCATTTGCCCTGAAATCTCAATCCATATTTCCAAAATTACCACATAATAATAACTTCTCGTATTTGTTAAGGGAATACCTAGGGTAATTTTTGAATCACATTCCATAAACTAGTAAGAAGACCTTCTTACCTTCAGATTTAATTGATTTACTATTACCCATTTATTTCTATATGTACATTTTATTTTTAATATTTTCTAGGTAAACATGAACATTAGAAAACACTATTTCTACCCACTCAAAAAATATAACACGTTTCTTATAAAATTTTAATTCTAGGGAACATAATTCACTTCAGTATATTAGCTTCAATCCTAATAAAAATGATTGATTATACAATCAAGATCCTCAATCAGATTTGATGTCTACCTTTGCAACCGAGTTATTTTTTGATCATACAATACCACTGGATATTAATCATTTTGTTTCAATTCAAGGAATATAATATCCAACTGATGTCAAAAAACCAAAGGAATCAAATTTATCAAGGAAACTTTTCTTAAATTCATACTATTCAAAGTCATCAATATCTACTCTTTACCTAATATTCATGACCATTAACAATCACTGGTCAGATTAAACTTCAAAAAATAAATTTTAAAACTAAACATGTAATTATCTAAACACCCCATGACATTGAATATCTTTTCATGAGATTTAACCCACCCTTAAAACACCAGTGTGTTAGAATATCCAATAAAATTAGGCGGTGTTTCCTCATAAAAAGTTATTATATATTTGTGTTCCTTTGTGGTAGATCAATATGTTATCTTGCATCGATACTACCCCCATTTATAGAATACGTCATCAGATCTATTACTATAGAAAATTGGTAGGTTCTAATTCCCACAATTATTGGTTGAATATTCAAAAATATGTCATCCTATCTTTTCCTTCCAACTCCATATTAACTATTTATTATTTGGAAAACCATTCTGAAATAACATATCTTAGATGAAGTAAAATGTTAATATTCAAATTATATATCAATTCAAAAAAAGTTAAGGTAAAATTATTTTATATTATTCTATTAATATCATCATAACCCTTTTTTAATCTAAATCATTCAATGATACCAACTATAAGGATTTGACTGTAAAATTTATATAATCTAGATAATTCATCGACAATTAACTATTGTACATTCCTAAAGAATGTTTATCTTTATAGTTTTAAAAAATTTGGTTCTAATTTATATATAATAAAACACATAAACAAAAATTTTAATCCACTAAATAGTATATAATTTTTTCATAATACAATAGTCTTAAAAAAATAAGATGTTTTCTTTTCCTGAAAAATCATTACAACATTAAACTTGGATTCATTTTTCTTCTCACTCAATATAAAACCATGTGAAAACATTTTAAAACATGGGATGAGTAAAAAAATATCACTAATGGACATAAAACATAAAAAAATAAACCATTAGTTCATGAATAGTTATAAACATATGGAATCATTCTCTGAAAGATATACTTATCACCCTTAAAGTATCATATATATAAATTGTGAAAACATTAGACTTGCTTAAAAAAATAAAATGAATAATTAAACCATTTAAGTAACATTAGAATAATTTTATTTCCATAATTACAACATATGGTAACCCTTATAGGTACATTAGGATTTTTCACCCTCACTGGTACCTTAAAGTATAACCTTCATGACTCTCTTATGATATAATCATTACAGTTTCACATGGAATAACCATTCAGGTAAAATCCCAATATAAGAAAACTGATCCATTGGAGGCATAACATAAAACCAAACACAATAATAAAAAATTCCCAATCACTATAACATAATAATAAAACATAAAGACCTTAATCATAAAAAAACATTCTTTTTGGGTTTTGTTAAACAGGAAATGTAAAATAGGATTTTTAAAGAAGTCATTTACTTTAGGGTTGACATCCTTAAAATGTGGTCAAAAAAAATTTATATTTGTTTAAGGAGAGTTATAAATTTATTTCCAAACTATATTCATATTTAATATTCCTTATGTTATCTATTTATAACATATATCCACCCATTTATTTATAATACTTTTTATTTTCATTGTTTTATGTGCATTTTTTCATGCTTTCCATGGTTGGTTCATTATGGATTTTTATTATAAAAAGGAATAAAAACTCCATAAGTGGAATAAAATGGGTTAAATATATTTACATAATTTAAAATATTATTATATATCATTTTTAATTATATAAGAGTGATTATTTAGATAAAAATTAATGAAAATTATTTAATTTAGTTTGGTTGTTTTTACGACCATCATGAACTTATATAATTTTATTTAATTTTATGTCTATAAATTAGTTTCATAACATTTAAAAAGTTTTCATATACATATTAAAATATGTTTTAACTATGATAATGGATTTATGAATAGCCGTGATGGATGTAAAGGAAAATTAAAACACATTGTCCATGATAACAGTAAATCAACACACCAGTGATGATGTTATTATTTTTATATTAAGAAGAGGAGATGTGTGGTTTGATGAAGTAAATTCAATTTACATAATAGAATTATTTTATATATATGATACTAGAGTTATCATTTCACTTTTGACAGGGGAGGTTTGTAAGGAATAAGAAAACAAAATAAATTGAAATGAAAATGAAAGGGGAATTTACCCCTCGAATTCTCCCTGTTTAGAACCTCTTTAGGGAAACTGAATTTTTCATTTGGTTAAGGAAAAAGGATCATGGAAATGGGGGATATGATTAATAATATAAATGGTAATAATTTGGACAATCATTATGTATATGAAGGTGTCGGGAGAAGAGGTGGTGAGGGGTGTTTTTTTATTGTTTTATTCATTTGTTTTTTATTTTTTCTCAAGACAATGAATAGTAAGTATTACTATGACTAAATAAAGTAACTAGTGAATATGAGATAAAACCAAATGCTATTACATCATCATTTCATCATACATGACTAAATAATTCATGTATTTAGCTTATACCATATATTACTATATTAAACTATTCACTAAATTTTTTACTATTTTAGAAGAAACCTAAAAATTAATCCTAACAATTTTTTGATCTATAAAATTCCAAAATGAACTCCAATTTATGAAAATAATTATTCAAGTATGAGGAATTAATTTCTTAATTTAAATTATAATTTATAAAAAAAACCAATTTTGAAATTATAACTAATTATACGGGACTTTAAAAAATTAATTATGGACTCATATAATTATCTTCTAATAGTAAAAAAATAAATTAATAATTTATGGATATATTTTATAAATTTAATTTCTCAATTAAAACATTATATTAATTATAATATCTTAAATAAATATTTATGTTTAAAAAACACCAATAATTAATTTCTTAATTTCAAAACATTTATTTACATATTCCATGATAAAAATATATATCATATTTTCAATTATATGATACATACATTTTATTTATACACTCATAGGGGAGGATACAATTCAATTTGTATAGATTCCTTAATTTCTATAAATACCACTTATTTCATAATATATTTATAATGAATTTAACTATTTAATTCCAATACAAAAGAAATTAATTAATAATTACCTCGGATGTCACAAAAAGATTGTTCTACCGACGATTTTTTGTTAAGGATTTAAATAATATATTTAATGGCCTAGAAAGTTTATTTAATGGATGTCGATACACTATTTAATATATATATTTTAGGATAATATAATCTTAGAAATGTACATGATGATGAGTTGATTTGTTAATTCTATGTTACATAATAGGATTTATAAAAAAACATGGTAGTTAAAAATTTGAATTTATAAGTAATATTATTTTTTAATATTATTTTCATATTCTTGAGAATGTTATAGGATCTTGGAAAATAATGAATATGATCATAATATAAGTTTTCCATACTTTAGGACAACCTATAAACCGAGTGACAACACGTCACATCTTCTAAGACCACACGACTAGAACCCACAACCAAAGGGAGGCAAGAATGAAGTTCTTACCACTGGCCTACATGATTTTTTTGTAAGAATAATTTTTTTCATTGATGGTTTGAATGTTGAATATTATGTTGATTTTTGAAAACATAATATTAGATCAAATAATATAATTTCTTGGTGGTTAATAATATTTTAAGGGAAATTTTATTTCTATGATCTATATATAACCTTTTGGTTTTTCGTAATAGAATATTTGAGGATAATTCTATTATCTTTTTGGAGATTTATGTTGAATGGTTATGAGATAATAATTTATGAAAGAACCATATTTCATGTAGAGGTTATTGAGGATAATTATAATATAGGGTTATCCATTTAAGGAATGGCCAATATTATACCTTTGGTTTCATTGATTAATATTGGAGACTAATATATTCACATTCATTCTATTTATAATATTACCTTATTCTAACCAATTTGGTTTCAATAATGATAGGAGAAATATATTTTTTTGGGGAATATATGATCTATTAAAAGTTTATTAAGAACTCTAAGAATAAAAAATTCATATTTAATTCTCATATATTTGAGAAAAATATTATATTTTGGCAGAAATTAGTTATGGATGATATTTTTCATATCATTTATATTTAATTTTTTATTATTATAGTTATCAAAAAATATTTCAACTATAGGAAAATGACATTGAAATAAAAAATTTTATTATATTACCTTAATGTATAAGGAATCAATTGTATTTTAGCTCATCATAGATTAATTATTTTTGGTCCCAAACATTCCCTTTACTATTCAATTTATTGTAAGAAATGATCTCTTCTAATATATATAATTATTTATAGTTTTTTTCAATGTCATTAACAACTATTTATAAAAATTCAGTAATATGTTGATACGTAATTATAAGATAAATTTATAATTTAACTTTATCATTATTAATTTAATTTTTTTATTATGCATTTTTATGATATGGGTTGTCAACAAAAAAATTTACAAAATCATACACTTGATTTTTGATATAAACATTAAATTGTGAGAGTGAAATTTATATAAGGGGATAAGAATCCAACACACAATGATTTCAAAATAAGAATATCATGTTTGATAGCATATATGAAATGATTAAACATGGTTAAATGATAATTTAATAACCTAGGAAATTTTTATATATTTGCTTTTACTAAAATTCATTCTTTTCAGTAGCATATGACATAAGTTACATATCGTTTAAATAAAAAATGATACTATATAAAAATATTATTGTTTCAACACGACCAATATAACCGAGCAGTTAAACTTGAAGGTATTAATATGAATAAATAAGTAATGAAAATTATTTGTTATACACATGTATAAAATAAATTCAATGGTTATATATTGATTTTAAATAAAATAAGAACCATTTGAAAGGGAAATAAATGTATTTTGAAAAATGTTTTTTTTCTATAAGATGGATTAGTCACACTTTGAGAACATAATTTAAAATTACTTTGGGGAACTTTTAAAAAATATATTGGACAAAATAACCTTTTTTTTGAAATATATATGTAAAACTTATCTTTGGGGGAAATATTAATATTTTTTTTAAAATCATTTTATATGAATATTGAAAAATACAAATTTTTATTGAAAACATACATTTCGTTCAAATTATTTAAGAATGTAAATTATATTTTACTTTTCTTAAAGAAAAAAAGTAAAATTATATTAATATTTAATTAATTTAAAATATTGGAAACAATATCGTATTGAGTTCTCATATTGAAACCTTTTAATATTTTAAAATATATGCTTTGGAAAACCAACTTTTTTGAAACATTTGTGGGGTTAATTTTAAATAATATTATTCTTGTTAGGTAAGAAAAATTTTGAAAAATAGATTCCACATTAGGAATCATAATAAATATATTACCTATTATGGTAAACATAATCATTCACCATAATGAGAATGGAAAATTGAAAAAATTTGTTGGGTTAATGTAAAAATTGGTTTAATTGGGGGGGGGGGTAAACAAAAAAGATAAGGTTAAAAATTTACCGACACAAGATCTAATTGATATTTTATGGTTATATTTCTTCCTTATATATTATAATTATATCTAATCTAAATTCTTATATCCTTTTAACATGATAAAAATGTGTGAGGAATTCTTTATATTTGAAAATTATATGTGTTTCCTCTTCCCCACTTATAAAAGGCTAAACACTCTCATATACTTTACACACATCCAAAAAACATTGGTTCAGCAAATTCTAAAAATAATCAAATACTTATTTCAGTATATTAAATATTTAATCTTTTTTAAGAAATAAAAACTAGGAACCCTTTTGGTTTAAACCAATGATATTGTCTGAAGAAGAGGTAATTTCCTTAACTGAGCATTTTTTTTATTTCTAATTCCCCCTCCATTAAATATTATTAAAACGTGATGATATAATATATTTATTATCTTAAAGATACTTATGTTTTTTATGTTATTGTAATTAGATACAATCATTTCCTCCTCCCTCAAATGGGAAAATAAATTGGTGATCGTTTGTTTGTCGGACATCCCCCTCACAAACTGATGTAATTAAATTTCCATAACCACATATCACGAATGGATATAATTATGAATATATAAATTATATAATATATTTTTGATATAATTATTCTTATGTAATTATAATATCAGATATACCTTATAACTTTCAATTTTATAGGTAATGTGATAATGTCTCTCGTGTGTCTATTGAATTACCACCTTGCAAACGGATATGATTTTTTTTCACTTATAACGTATATGGGAGTTAATAAGGATAAATTTTATGTAGAAATATAATATTATTGACATTCGAATGATTCTATAAAATATATATATCATATAATTTATCATCCTACCAGCCAATTAAAAAGTGATAACATTGCTCATGCTTACATGTGGTATACCACCTCCACGGAGCAATGTGATTCAGTTTGCATGTTAAAAAATAAATAATAATTTTAAATATGTATCAGATGAAAATAAAGGATATTTATAACTTCAATATCATTCCATATATAATTTAACTATAACTTCTGTTAAAAACCCATAACATTCATGATGAAAGGTGCAAGAAAAAACAAAGAAATTATAACCAAAAACAATAGTGAAAAAGAATGATTATTAATGAATTGGTAATATGATGTTATAAAATGAACATATATGATGTTATAAATTATAATATTATTATTTTATAATTTAAAAAAAATAAAACTTCTATATAGTTTTTTAGATATCACTAAACTAGTGGGAAGAGCGCGGTAAAAGGTTTCTTAACTCAATTTCCATTAATTGGGTTACACAACACATTAATTGATCATAATATTAAAAAATTATATGTGAAATAAATTTTCATTACATTATGTTTTATTTAAACTTTTGTATTATCTATATTTTTTACACATAATCACCCCATTGAATAAATATCACCTCAATAATATAAACTTCGTAAGGGATCCATCCCAAAATTTCATCCTTGAGACACATGACCTTTTAAGTAGCCAATTTCTTTTAAATGGTGTATATACATACCATTTTAAAAATATATAGTTAATCCTTACAACATCAGTATATTCTAACAAAAAATTCTCCAACATTATTCAAATGATGTAATGATTCAAATGTTCTTAATATGGTAAGGGTATATGTTTTAATTTCTTTATAATAGAGATTACAACTCCATGAAGAGACCATGAGAAGGTGTCATCTTATGCTAAATTGGTGTTATAAGTGTCCCATTCAGGTTCTGTTGAATGAATCAAGGTAAATATTCAACTATAGTAGATTACTCTCCTCGTTTTTATTATGAGGGGTACCAGGATGCCAGGGAATTGGATGCTCAATCTGATGTTGATTATCAGCTGTTACACAAGGATAATGTTGTTGTTATTAAATTAAAAAATTTAAATAAAAAATGGAGACATTTTATTGATCCAATAACCTTTCTTATTTGAAATATTCTCCAAAAATGTAAGTAATGGTGCTGAACATGCATGGTCCCTCTATCGTGGATGAAGGTGATAGTTTTTAGCACCCTCTATGGATCATTAAAGGTTCTACAATTGCTTCCATAACACTATTATGACTCATCCATCCTCTACTAAAAAGTGTTTTCATCTTCTTTAAATAATATACATATCTAATATCAAGGTGGTTTTCAATGAAATATTTTGAAATTATCAAGGATTTTTTTTGAGTTGAATAAAAATCATCATCCACTAATACATTCAAGGTAGGGATCATTTCTTATCTGGAGGAATTATTGAAAGGATCATATCTGGATGGATAGGATCCTCGTCCTATTAAGGATCACATCCCATTGGAAGAAAATATTTATTCTTAATTAGAATATAATATATAGAATTAGCTTCAAACCTAGAATACAGACCTTCTTTTGAGATTTAGGGGTAGTGGATTATCTTTTAGATGAATAATATTTTCATATTTCCTGGTAAACATTAAACTCTTAACTTTGTGGATGTTTTTTATCTCTTTATTTTATTTTCAATAAATTTCAGGACCATGGCTATAACCCATGATTAGATCCATCTAGTTGTGTATATATGTCGCACAAATTTATACCTAGTTTTTCTCCCTTCCTTTTATGGGTTAATACATTCCTTATGATCATTTCAAAAATTCATTTATTTAGAAATTTATTTTGAATATGATCTAATGAAGGATTATACAACCCATTTCTTTCTATGGGGAACTCTTATATTTGTTTTATTTGATTAATAACCTTATGAGGCATGGATATTAAATCACATGAAATGAATATGATGAGTTGGTTTGAAATTATATAGTCTTTTAATGCACTGGGTAATTTTTTAGTCTCATGATACATCATGTGTTCTATTATGCAGTGAACTTAATCCATTGTGGGATTTTCCACCATGTCACATTGTCTTGGATGTTATACATGACATATTATTTTTTCATTTCTTATGATTCATCCATATTTCCTTTGATTCCAGGGTGTTATGATACTATGTTAATTGTGATATTATTCCTAAAATAACTCATGTTCTTTTTCTTTAATAATATGATTTTATACCTTTAACTCACATGTTACAGTTCCTTATCATTTTTATTCACATACTATGCTTTCAAGATATCCCCTTTAATATATGTATTCCCCACATTAATTGATGAAATTTAAGTATCATGAAAGGATTTAGTATCTCATTATAAAGAATAAAATAAATATTTTTTATTATCCTCACATTGATCTATTATGAATATATTATTCAAAAGAATCGAGGAATTTTTGATCCTTTGTAGTAATTAATGGATGTTTTTCTTTAATAATCATGTAATATTATTTATACAAGGTGTGGGGCATTATATTATGGATAATCTTAATGAAAATATGATGATAAAAATGAATGATTTTAAATCAGATGAATCTAAATGGAAGATATAGGTTTCAAATTAGTATAAAATTTAACCAAAATATCACTCTAGACCTTGTTTCAAACCTAGTAGATTTCACATTGAAGGAGTTTAATTTTTGTTAGATTATATGATCAAAAAAAATATTTGTTATGATAAAAATTTTCACTCCCAATATATAAATATTTTAATGAATCTCAGGGGTCATACTAAATTTCAAAAAAACATGTTAAAAAAATTTAATAATGGATTGAAATTTAATAAATAATTCTGATTCTCTTAAATGAACATTTAAGAGCTGATTTGAATATGGATATAACACTAAAAATGATTTATAGTGCATCTAAATAATTTTGTATAAAATTATGACTCAAAATTTAACAAAAGGAGGAGTATAAAATAAATTGAAAAGGTGCTGGAGGTGGTTTCAATGCATCAAAATGTAAAAATCCCTATAAACATTATTATAGTTTTTCATAACGCATCCCAAGTCGAAAATTATCGTTAATTATATCCAATGGTATTATAGTTGACCTAAATGTTTTAAAAATAAAGTGATAAAATATTTGGAAAGTTATAGAAGTTATATATTAGTGAAAACTAATCTGAATCTAGCGTTTTACCCATATCTATGGATTGATAATGTTTCAATTGTTTATCTAGAAACCATTTTATAGTGAAAATGGCGTTTTCGTTATCAGGAATAGTTTTTTCATAAGATTATTGATGGATTAATCTATAGTCAAGATGAGATATCAAAAAAGTGGTAGATTATTTCATATTTGAAATGATTAAAAAATTTGTTGAGCCTGATGAAAATTTATAGGATTTGGAATAATATAGTTGGTTATTTAGAAAAATAACATGGATTATATTGATAAATATAAACTAATAAATAAAATAAAAATGATAAATCCTTAAATTCTCAAAAAAAATTACACATGAAAAAATATAAATATAATGAGTTTGTGTTAAAATAATATGGATATCAAAACCAATATCTTCATTGAAAAAATATTACATGTGTTATCTGATGGGATTGAAATCCACCAATGGAGAAAATAATTTCATTATTCTTATAGATTATATTACATGTATATATTATGTTATAGTATATTTGTTAAATCATAACCTCTTAATATATTAAAATGTTATCATGGGTGATCTAAAAATAAAATTATATTAATTTTCAAAATATTTTAGTTTGTTAATGTATTCATATTAAAAAATTAATGATGATGAGGAAAATATTGGGCATCATAAAATATAGCATGAATGTATTTCTATTTAAACATCATAAAAAATAGAGTATATTAGAATAAAAATATTATTTAGATGAAATATTGTGGAACACGATATTTATTCATGGAACAAAAAAAATTATTTGGAGAGAATCCACATGAAAAAACTTCTATAACATAAATAGTTTTCTACTAAAAATAAATTTAGTGAATATTCCTTATGATATATTTTATTGGTGGAATAAAAACATTAAAATCCTAATGGTATTTTGGTATCCCAAATTTCATATAAATCAATGAAATAAATTTTTATATGTTATAAAATAAAGATGGAGGGGGAATATCTTGAGGGCATACACTTGATGAAATGAGTGTCCAATATTTTGGTAAGAATTTCATGAATATAATTTTTATATTTTATGTAATTATATTGAAAAATAAAAATTTATTAAAATCTAAACCCCATATTTCTTGTGAGATTAAGGATTATATCCTTGAATGTGTTAGAATATATTGGATAGTTATAAATTTCAAAGTATATTTACAAAACATTCAAGAAGTCTATAAAATTTCATGTAATAATGGTTTTCTAGATAAGGAAGAACCATTAAATCAATGACTTCGAAAAAAAATTGATCCTAAAATCACCCATGGAGGATGTACCAAGAGTGTCAAATTCCATGTATGTAAATAAATTTCCAATCATATTAAAATTACTTTTCTAGTTTAACTCATCAATATTGAAGAGGAATTAAAAAATTAGGATTATATAAAAAAGATTGAAAAATATCAATTGAATTTTAAAAATAATAATATATGTGAGCTGGTTTCATGACCCAAAAATATGAATGTTTTCCAGATAATGTTTTTTATAATAATCATTGAGAATGTAGAATTAATATAGAGAAGTATTTCCCTTGTGTATATCGGATACTCTCAAATTTTGATTATAGAGATTGCAGAAAATTCCACTATTGTATCAAAGCTTGAGTCAATTCAAAATTTTATTATAATAAATTTTCAAAATAATAAAAATTGGGTCCAAATGGATTTGAGGTTATAATTTTTAAATACATAACATACAGAATAAGTTTATCCATAAAAAATGGATTTGGATAAAGTGATATATATTAAATATCCCAATGGTCTTATACTTGGTGGTGATTGATTTTTAGTTTAAGATGATTAAGGAAATTTACATGTTAAATCAAGAACACCAAATAAAGGTATTCCATGTTATATTATATACTAAAGAGCATAATATTTTTTGAAAGGATTGGTTGTTAATAATATCTATTTCATGGGATATGACACAAACATACTCATTGTTATAGTGTGTGATGATAAAATTATGTTTTCTAGAAACAAAATAGAATCATAAGGTAAATTACCTTCAAAAAACTCAATTAATTAAATTTTAAAAAAAATTGGATGTTCATTAAATGAGCATAGTTGGTCGCATCTTGTTCTCGTATGTAATAAAAAATCATCACTTCGTAAATAATTTTTTAAAAAGAAAATGAAGAGATATCATTTCTTATATATTACATGTGAGTAATTCTTCATCAAATGACGAAAGATGAAGTGTGATTCAAATGATGTTATAGAGGCATATTATAAGACTCGTATACTTAACAACTTCTATATCACATATAATGTTTATGATTTCTATTTCTTCATTCTTCTAAAAAAATTCAAATGCGTCAAATCTTATTTTAGTAAAAATAATGAGAGAAATAAAAAAATAACTCATTATTATAAATTAATTAATGACAAAGAAAAATATTTTAATCAATACAAAAATTATAATTCATATTGGGTAGGTAATGTTTGTTCTTGAAAGTCAACTTCAATAGGATCATTCTTTATTGTGGAAGATGTTTTTCCTATCACTCCAAGTAGATAAATTTAGTCATTTTAGGAATAATTAAAGATAATAATATTACAAAATTATAACACAAAACCCAAATTATTTTGAACAATTATCAATTAAAATAGATTCCGGTCAATACATCATACCTATTGATGACTATGTGTGATAATTGATAAAAAAAATATTATATATAATCTATACAATATTCTCGAAATAAAAAATTTGATATCAAGTATCACTTAGTTATTGAAAAGGTATAATATGGATACATTTCTTTGTTATATGTTTTAATAAATATATTTTCATGGATATTATAAAAAATATTCTTTTTAAGGATTCCTGACATCACTTTTTTTGGGAGTCTGTTGTCTTGAAGAATCCTTGAATGCACTATAAATAATTTAGTCTCTAAAATTCAACTGAATTTGTTTAAAAGGTAGATAATATATAGGTAATATTAATTAAAAAATTTTGAGGTTTAGTTTCCATTTAAATATTAAAAAATGGATATGATAATAGATTCTTTTTATTGGAATAGAAAAACATGAGTTGTTGGTATTTTATATTTGGGGTATGAAGATCAAAGAAATGTTAAAATATTATTCATTAGATACCAATAAATAAAAAGGGGATGATTCATTATCCATTTATGATTGAGGATATTAATTCACCATAGAGTATAAGATCCCACAATATGTGAACTACTAAAGGGTATGTAACAATTCAATCATCATTGTGATGTAGAAAAAATATTATTCATCATTACATTTAGAGTTATAGAACCCTTAGATTTCTTATTCTATCTTTTTATGTGTTTTTTAGATGACATTGAAATTAGAATCTGGTAAAAACCCCTAGTTTTGAAAATAAATATTTAATTCATGAATCATTGAGTCCCAAAACCTCACACATTGTCATAAACTAGCTGTTAAATATAACGTCACTTCTACCATGTTTTGAATTTCGAGAAACATTCATCTAGAGTTGCGATCAATAATTTATTTGGAGTCTAACAGAACCAAATTGAAATTTTTTTGTGAATATTAACATGACCTTGTGAATAGTAATATGTATTGTAAAATGAACCTTGTTGATAGTAAATCATATTATTATTTTATTTACTAAAGTCTATAATATAATGACATCTTGATTAATTTTTCAATGTGATATAAAATTATGTATTGTTTTAAAATTTTTAATTTTTTAAAAATGTATGATATTATTTAAATATTAAATTAATCATATTTATAAAATAATTTTAAAAAAATAGAGTTCTTTTTTGAATTCAACATGTCGAAAAATGGTTTGGGTAAATTTTTGGTAATTTTCTAAATTCCATTAATTTTTTATGAACAGTGAAATACGTTAAAATACTATATATACAAATTATCTTTTAAATACAATATTTATGACATCATGAATGATTTAAGAAAACATTATTCAAAATTACATGCTCTATTTACAATTTTTATCACAATAACCAATATTATTCATTTTCTTGAGCAAAAAAATTTAAATATTCTTTAAAATAATGTAAAACCCCTCCTCTCGTCCACTATAAATACCATCGTCTTTCCCCTCTTCCCTTCAATCTTATAAGCCATGAAGATCCTCAATGTTCTTCCCAAATACCCTTCACTTTCCCCTCCCTATGTCAAGGAGCTCTGGTTCTTTCCAAAATACCAAAACCCCTTCCCCTGTGGATGTTCTCCAAGAGGTTATTTCCAGAGGTAAAGAATCATTCTTTTCATTTAGTTTCATTTAAATTTATCTTATTTTCTTATTATCTCTTGACCTCATCTATAAAAATTGATACTTACAACTCCATTATCATATATAAATTTTAATTATACAATGTTAATGTTATAACCATTATCAATATTCTTACTCTCTCTCTCTCTTTTATAAATGAAATCAACATCCGTGAGGTTCCAATTTACAACCTTCATGGAAGACGATGTTTTGTTCATCAATTTATCCTTCAATACTAGGCATGAAACCATTTTTATGGTCAAACTAGACTGTAATATATTTATTATAACCTAATTAATTTTCAATAACTAGTGTTTGTACATATTATTCATTTATATGACAATCTAGTTCATAGTAATCCAAATACCACCTAATAATCTATGTGGTTGTCATTTTATCCAATATTTCATCCTCCCACAATGTAAAAAAATGAAATATATAACAATTAAAGATTATATATGTTCATAAATATTATATAATTTTAGTTTTGGAGAATTACATGCTTTCCACATGAACATTCATACTCCAATACAAATATTCTGATCCTAAAAACCCAGGAAATGAACACTCTAGAACAACGAAATTCAATCTTATAAATTATCAATAAGTACGTAAATGAACATAATAAAATTATTAAAAACTGAATACATATATAATACTTTTATAATTAAGTTATTAATATCCCTAATTTCATATTCTAGGACCTTATGTTCAAATGCGGAACACATTTGGAATTAAGGTAAGGATTTTCCACCCGAACCTCCATTTTAATTTGGGTTATTTTTATATTCTACTTAACTCTGTGAATTTATTTTTCATTATTTTATAATTCAAATAAATTCTGTATGAGTGAAAAATATATTTTTACCAACTATAATAATTATTTATTTTATTTTTAGTTACATGTTTTAAATGTAACTTTCAAAATTCATTCCCAAATAGAAGCTCGATTCCAGGGAAATTCTCAAATTCTTACCTATCTTCAATAGAACTCAATAATATGTTTTTAGAAACCATTAACATTATAAAATAACTCATTTTTTTATTAAAATACTCTCTTACTATAGTTATAGTTTTATAAAAATAATTTTCCAGAAGAACTCTTATTTTCTACATAAAAGAGTGTTTATCTCAAGAACTATTGAATGCTTTTATAAGAGTAACTTCATCTTTTTCAACACTATTTTTTATTATTATGTATATATGGAGTTAATATTTCAGGATATCAGCTACCATATTAAATTTTAATGTTTATTATTAGTTTGACTTTGGATGTGCTATCTTAAAACCCTTCACCAATTTACTCTTAATGGTTAGTGTTTATGCATAATGTTCGAGGAACGTTATTGAAATCTCATATGTGATTTTCAATATAAATGTATATGTTTTTTAATGTTTATCTCTATTTATTTGAGGAATTCATTAGACTTATTAAGTAATGGGTGGGGCCTAATATATCCCCTCAATGCATTGGTATCTCTCATTAGACAAGCTATGGTCTTGGCACAAGGCCATGACAAAATGATTATTTATAGTCTCGGCACAATTCCATGGTCACATGGTTATGATGTACTACATTATAAATTCCCTCATTATGAAAATATAAATTGAAAGTTAATTAGGTTATTCAACTTGTATAATACCCAGGATTATGATTTTTTATGGCATTAATTATTCAACTCTTATTCATGCCATAATTTCTTCATGTTAATTTTTCAAGGCATGTGTTTTTAGTTATTTATAATGCCTAGTATTTATGTTTATGATATATTACTCTATATTTCATACCATTACTGATCATTTGACTTCACACCTTCTTTTTATGTTTCATATTCTCAGGATATGAAGAGGTTTATTATAATTGACCTGTAAGGATAAACTTATAGTTGCGGATGTTCCCAATAAAACGTATATGTTGCTTTTCATTTCAAGTTGTAATATTAAACATAATATGTATCTTTTTTCCATTTATACTAAACTACTCGATCCTTCGAGATGCATATTACATGTTTATATAGAAATGTAATAAAATAAGTCTCCAGCTCTAAGAATCTGTGGTCGAGTATTTATATTTGATATCAAAGTATGTTTAGTAGAAAAATAGAGAAATATAGTTAGAAAATTTATATTTGGGAAAAAAACCATAAGATGGTCCTTTAGGATAAAAATACAAGATCATCCTTGAATATTTTTATGAACTAGATTATGTGGATATTTCTATAAAATGAATACTTTTTCGGATAATATAAGTGGACATCATTTTGGTAAAGATGTACTAAGGAGTGGAAACTCTAACATTGAATTTTGGGCTTGACTGGGGTATCTTGGTACATGACAACAAGCCTTACTATGCTCATAGTTTGATACTCCTATGGGATATGCTTAGGATAATTTCTATTTTTATTAAAATACATTTTGAAAGATTTAAATGTAAATTTTTCCTAAATGAAATAGTATTTTTTATTTTGGATTATCCATGCATAGGATTTCAATTTAGGATAAGTATTTTGTTAAGTTGAGATTTTTCATTATGACTCATAAACTAATCTAGTGTCTTTCATTATTTATAATTGGCACCTAGTGGAAGAAATGGAAACCCGATGAACACACGTATCTCATGTTGGGATTTCCCTCTGATTCAAAATAATGATGTTGTCTCTAGAGCTTTGACTTGTTCTGAGAAACTTATAACTATATTGGGATAACTGACTCATGTTATGAAAAAACCCTTTCCTTTATAGTGAATCCTTATCCATAATATGGATGAGGTATGTTGGATCTCTTTAGGCGAAAACAACCTCCATCATTCATTGTTAATATAAACTCATTTGTAGCTAAGAAGTGGATAAGTTACCTAGTGAATATATTTCCCTCTTTGGGATGTAACAAAAGAGAGATTATTTTAGTATAATTTCATTATCTATTGGGAGATGCAGATCAGTGGTGTTCGTTAATACAAAAAATAAAGGAGGAAAAAATAGATGGGATGGAATTGAGGTATTTAAAGGAAATATTCCTAGAAAAATATTTTCTATGTGAACAACGAGTGGATATGGAATTGAAATTATTTAATATGAGGCAGAAGGAGGATGAAAATTTTTCCAAGTATGAAGAAAAATTCACAAGGGCAGCAAGGGTGTGTGTGGACTACATACATAATCCACAGAGCAAGATGGATCAATTCTTTGATAGTTTGAAACCATTCCAATTAAGGGATTTAGTCTCCCAAATTTTTTCATAATATAATGATATAGTCTCAAGTTCTATCAATATGGAAAATGAATTTTATATGTATTATGAATTTAGAGGAAGGAAAGAGAATAAGAGGACTGCCAAAAACTCTAGAAAAGAAAATAAGGAAATTGGGAAGAAGGGAAGAGTCAACCTTCCATCCTATATTAATTGTGGGAATAAACACTCTGTAACTTTATGAAAGGGAATGTGAGTATGTTAAAAGTATGGAGAAAAAGGACACATTTCCTAGGATTTTACGTGGAAGAAAGAAGCTACCAATGTCTAATGATACAATTAACAGGAGATTAGAAATTATGAACATGAATGTCCTAAGTGCCAGGGAAACGTTCACCAAATAATTACAAGGGAGAAGATCCATGTTTATGTGGTCAACATTTTGTAGTTTAAAGTTCCTAACAATGTGGTGGTATGTAAATTAATAATTTCCCCAAACATATCCAGTGGATTATTTGATTTTGTATGATCACATTCCTTCATATCTTAGATATTTTCTACGAAAATTCAATATTTATAATTTTTTTAATAATAGTGTTCTCTATCAAAACTCCTAAGGGAAGTATCATTACAACATAGTTGTGTCAGGAAGTCCCCATTATGGCATATAGACGTGCTTTATCTAGTGATTTTATTATCATACTCAATATTTACTTTGATATAATGATCGGTATGGATTGGTTTTCGGACCAGGATGTGAACATTATTGTAAGAAGAAAGAGATTACAATTTCTGAGTATGATGTGGAATCCCTTATCTTTATAGAGGAAACACCACCACCTGATTCTCATATGGATCCACCCCTAATATCTATACTGAATTAAATTATTGGGGAAAAATTGAAGGAAATAACTATGGGTTAGGAAAATAATTCTCAAATAGAGTAAGTAATTACTGTGCAAGAATATGTTGATGTCTTTCTACAATATTTAACTAGACATCCTCCAGAGTGGGAAATTGAGTTTTCCATTGACTTAAATCATGATTCAAGGCATATATAAATGAATACTTATAGAATGGCCAATTTGTAATTAGTATAATAGAAGAAACAAATAGAGTAATTGAGTGATAAAGGATTTATTCAAACATTTTTTCCCATGGGGAGATGATTTAATTTTCATCAAGAAGAAATATGGATCTATGAGGTTGTGCATCATCTACATAAAGATTAATTCTATAATAATAAAGAGAAATTATCCCCTAACTCGCATTAATATTTTATTTGATCAATGTCATGGAGACCAATATTTTTGGATGATTGACCATCGATCTGGATATCATCAGTTTCAAGTAAAGAAGGAACACATTCAATGACAATGTTTCGAACCTGATATAGAAATAGGAGTTTATAGTAATTCCTTTTGGACTGACTAATGCACCCTCAGTTTTCATGGATTTAATAAATAGAGTTTTCAAGGAATATCTTGATGTCTTTTTGGTGGTATTTATTGATGATATTTCAGTATACTCCAAAAGCTATGTAGATCTTGTAAATCACTTGGGAAATATTCTATAGTATAAGAACCACCCATAAAAAATACATAATATTTAATTAAATGGATAATTCACAGTGAGGATATTTTCAGGTTTATAGTTTTAGAAAATTTGGCCGTAACGATTACATTATATCTAAAAAATTACAATGTAGACACTTCTAATCAGTTTCCATATTTTTCATAAATTCAAAACTCTTGAAAAAAATAGATATGTCTAGTTCTTTGTTTTAGACAGCATGAATTTTTCTTGATCCCATCATTGACCATATTCATCTTTAAGTCCTGTTAAAAACATCTCAAAACATGGTATGAGAATGAAAAGCTCAGTAAGGGTTGTATAATAAAGAAAGAAAAAAAATTCCATCAAAAGATAATAATTTTATCATAACTCATGAAATCCTACAATTTATGAATAGAACATAAAAATAATAAATCATAAAGATAACTTGTAGAATCCATAACATAATTACATTATAGTATTCATAGCTACGTAGGGAGTTACATTTTGAATACCCACCAATGTTTATTCCCTAAATCTATTAGGATAAACACTCACATTTACCTTTGTCATGTTACCCAATTCATTGGAGAGTTATATCAAGATTACCAACCCAAATTTTATCATTGGACCACCTATATACATAAACAATGCCCGAGAACCATAAAATATCCATAACAAATAAAAAAACATAAAGGGAAGATAATTTTTCCACATTTCAATAACAATATATTATTTAAATATATTGACATAACCAATCTATTATCAAAAAAATATTCAATACCAAAATACATAAAAGAGTATATGGTAATTATTTTTCATTTAAAAACATCACTGCATGTTAAGGAAGCCAAGGATCAAATAATACTCGTGGCGGTAGAAAAGGACGTTGTCACCTCATACGTTAAAAGGAAACATTTTTTGTTATTTAGTAGAACACCTGATATAAAAAGATTCCATTTGAATGAAATTAATTGTCAATGGTGTTTATACACCATATAATATAAAGTCGTGTATAAAACAAAATATGCCTTATTGAAAGAAGATTGAAAAAAGTCTCTTACCTCATCTCTGACATGACCCGCTTGTTTTTTAATCTCAAGAATAATAAACTAAAGACAATTTCTAATTTCTTAAGAACCTTTTTCAAGGTTTTTTATTCCTTTTATATTTCTTATTGCAATGTTATAAACAATATGTAACCATTTATCTTAATAATGATTGTTTTGTTGATATCTGGAACTTGAGTCAAAAATGAACTTCTTTTAATTACAAGTTGTTCATGTGGTCAAAAGAACATTATCTCCAGAATGGTATTCATGATTTAGAAATAATATATATCATATATACCCATTATATATATAATAGTATTTAACATTTGGATATATGAAATGAAATGCACCATTTAGGGAGACGGTAAGTTGTATGTACGCTTGAACACTGCTTTCATTTCTATTACACATTTCAAATGGAATTAACTAATAATGATAAATAGGTATATTATAATTCAAATATAATATAATATATTTTATCATTAACTCTATCCTTTATACATTCCATGTATGGAATGAAGAGTCATATAACTTTGAGGGAGTGGTCCTCCGCACTTCCATAAATGAAATTATCACGTTTACCCAAAATGGAAACAATAAAGGTATAATATAAATGAAAAATAAAGAAGTATATATATAATATAAATATTATATATATCACATTTAGATACAGTTCTATCATAATGGCCACCATATTAGTTGGTAGGAGATGATTGAACAATCATCATTTCGTGAGGTAGTAGTTCACCGTCCACAGAAAGAAAATGTTATTTACCCATTAAAAGGAGGTGTGTATAAATGTAGTTTGAATCCTTATCATAAAAAAACATAATATGTTGAGTATAATGGTGTTTTAACAAAATAAAGGAATAAAAAGATATTAGGGGTGGGAGAATTAAAATAATAGATCATAACTTAAGGAAAGATATTACCTTTAATTAAGATAACTCCCTTTAGTTGGAACCAAAATAATTTTTTGAATATAATTTTGCCTAATGTTAGGCTTCTAGGTGGAATAAAGGGATATTGAGAGCTTATTAGGGTAGAGGTTGGATGATCCAAGGGGCTTGAGAGGTATAATTAATGGGATAGAGGTGATGTATTTTTATAAGGGGGATGGGATCTTTTGGAATGATTGAAAATATTATTTTATTATATAATGATTTTTGGTTTCTAAATGTCCAAATCATATAAAAATCAAAGATAATATGAATCTTGTTCGGAATAAAATCATACAAAATGAATTGGATAGGTTTTGGATATTGTTTTAATTTTTATAATCTTATTTATTTAAATCACTCATTAATGACTTAAACACTTAATCGTTATTGTTTTATAAATAATATTATTTATGTGATGTATAGAAATTTAAAAAAAAACTACCATGATTTAGGAAATATTTTTAGATTTCAAATGAATATCTATAGTTGAAGAGATAACTTATATAACCCTGTGTAAGAATTTATTTACTAAAAGATATATGTTTATGTCATTTTTGACATTACATTAAATTAATTACTATAAAGTTTCATTATCACTCTTAAGTGGCTACATGGGGTCCCAAAATCGACCCAAGGATGCCTGTTGTCATAAATATATCAACCTATAAGATTAGGAGACATTTTAGGCTAATTTAATAATATTATATTATTATTTTTACCTTCAATTATCTTATTTACCTTTAACCGCTGTAAATAAAAGTCAAAAGTTACTATTCATCCAAAATTATTTTCAACTTATTGAATGACATTTTACTTACTAATTACAATCATGTATGTAAGACTTTTGAATCTCAATTCACAAAAGCGGTAAGATTTCATTTAAATGGAGAAGTCGGTTTTTTAAACTATTACTCAGTGTTTTCACTATTCATCAAAAATTGAAGTTTTTCATAAAAAACTTAAAATCATCCTAAGATATATTTAATATTCGGCATTCAAAAATGATTTCTATATTACAAAATTCAAAATATAGAAGTTGGATTAATTAATTTAAAATTAATTCTTGTTGTCAAAATAAAAAAGATTATTTTTAAGAAATAATTACTCTCATAAGATTGACACTTTTTTTGTCCAATTTCAATGTGAAATTACTTATAATGGCCAAAATTGGATTAAATGGTAATAATATAATCTAATTATCCTTTAAAGCCATTTAATATAATAATATAACCATATAAATAAATTATATTTAATGGATGTTTTGAATTAAAAGACAATAATTTTTACTATTCATAAAAAATGAATTTTATTAGAAAAAACAAAAAATTTACCCAAATTAAATTTTGATGTCCCGATTCTAAAGAATAATTTTATTTGGTCAGATAGAACATATAAAAGTGACAAAAACTAGAACAAAAGGTAATAAATTGAACTTTTAAATAATATTAGAGTATTTATGATTAAAATTAGATTCATTAACATTTTAACCCTCTAATATTTATTGGATAAATGTAAAAATATTTAATAGACATGTATAATAATATTTTAGTTAGTTCTGTTCATTCCATCCAATACAACAGCTAGGTGTTAACTACCATTTAAAATAATATTATATTATTATTTTTCAGTATGACTTAGCATTGTGTGTAACATTAGACTTCATAGAAAATCATTGTTGCGTATCAGGTACACCGTTGAACATAGAATCCCCTTTAAAATAAAATTAATATTTCATTCAAAAATATTAATAAATATGAAAATGTATTATTCTTTTTTTACTTTAGATGTTAAATCCATCCCCCTTTTGGAAATTATATCCTCGAAATTTTTATTCACTAATGAAATAAGTGGGGGTATTTATCCCTTATAGAATTTTTAGATTCCCAAATTACCTCTTCAACCATATAGTTTTTCCACAAAACCATTACTTGATGAATTACCTTATTACATAACACATGCTCTCTTCGGTCAAGAATCTGGACCGGTTGTTCCTCATAAGAGTAATTCTATTCCTATTGAACTACCTTTGGGATAAATACATGAGATGGATCTAGAATATACATTCCCAACATTGAAACATGAAAAACATTGTCTACTTCCGATAAACATAGAGGTAAAGCCACTCTATACACAACTGATCCAACTTTCGCTAGGATTTCATAAGGTCCAATGAAACATAGACTCAACTTACCCTTCTTACCAAAACCCACCATACATTTCCATGTAGAAACGTTAAGAAAGACATGATCACCTACGTAAAAAAATATCTTTCCTCTGGTTATTCGAATAACATTTTTGCCTCCTCATAGCTGTTCTCATGTGCTTCTAAATCCACAAAATTTTTATGTCATATCTTCTTCCAATTCTAGTCTCATCATCTTACTTTCACCTAATTCATCTAAAGAAGATGGACTTTGACAACGCTCCCATATAATTCCTCAAATGGATCCATCTATATACTTGAATGAAAATTGTTATTATAAGAAAACTCAACCAAAGAAATATATTGGTCCCATCTTCCCTAGTAATCTAGTGAACAAGCACGTAGCATATCCTACAAGGTCTGAACTGTTCGTTCTGACTACCCATCTGATTGAGGATGAAAATCTATACAAAAATTTAATTTAGTACCCAACAATATTTTAAGGCCTTCCATAAGTTAAAAGTAAACCAGGGATTATGATCATATACAATGGAGAGGGAAACACAATTCAACTTGCCTATCACTTTAACAAACAACCGAGAAAGTTGAACTAGAGACAAATTATATCGAATAATAAAGAAATAATAAGATTTAGTCAATCAACAAACAATAACTCGGATTTCATTATTACCTTGAGATGTATTTGGTAATCCCACAACAAATTCCATGGATATATTATTCCCATTTCCACTCTAGTACTGGAAAATACTGATGCATCCATTTCGGTAACTGCTACTCTACTTTACCTTGATCACAATTCAAACACGTCATAATAAATTCATCAATATCTATTTTCATTCCATCCCACTAGTAATAAACTCGATGATCTTTTTACATCTTAGTACTACCTGGATGAACAAAAAACAAAGAACTATGAGCTTCACATAATAATTTTATCATCAACTGTGAATAACAAGGCACACATAATCTTTTTCAAAACCTAAAAACACAATCATTATTAATGTTAAAATCTGGAAACTTACCTTTATGAACCAACTCTACCTCTTTTTGAAACTCACTGTCTTTCTTCTACAATTGCTTAATTTTGTCTGATAGAGATTATTTCACTAACACCTGAAACAAAACAGAGGAATTTCCTACTCTAACAACTTCTATGCCCAAGTTATCACATATAAAACTAAAGGATATTGTTCTAAACTTAACATGGTTAACAAAGCATTATTTTTTGACTCAAATAATCATCTAAATTATTTAATTTTCCGAGATGGTAATGGATTGTGCAATCATAATCCTTGATTAATTCCATCCATCACCACTGTCTCAGTTTTAATTCTTTCAGAGTGAATATATGCATTATGCTTTTTTGGTCAGTGTATATTTCAAATTTAACTCCATACAAATGTTTCCTCCAAATTATTAATAAAAAAACGAAGCTGCTAATTCCAAATCTTGTTTAGGTTAATTTAACGCATGATTTTTCTACTAATATGAAGCATAAGCAATTACCTGATCATTCTGCACAAGGACACAACCATGTCATTTCAATGAAGCATTACTATGGATAACAAATACACCATCTCAAGATGTTAATTCCAAAAAAAGAGCATTCACTAATCATCTTTTCAATTCTTGATAACAATCATTCCAATATTTTTTCCAAATGAACTTAAGACCTTTTCAATTTAGCATAGTCAATAGGCTAGATAACCATGCAAACTTTTCAACAAACATCTGGTAATGATCTACCAATCCAAGAAAACTACTGATCTCTGTTATATTTCTGGGTCTCGGCCATTCTTCAACAACTTTTGATTTAGATGGATCAATAGTTATATGATTTTTTGAAACAATATGACCATGGAATGAAATTTTCTGAAACCATAACTCAAAATTGCTGAATTTCCTAAACAATTTATTTTATTTTATAGTTTGGAAGATAACCCTTTAATGACATTCATGTTCCCCATTACTTTTGGAATAAACCAAAATATCATCAATGAACACAACCACATTCTTATCCAATTACTCACTGAAAATTATATTCATAATATCCATGAATACAAAATGTTCATTGGTTAATCAAAAATGTATAACCACAAATTCATAATAGTCATATCTAGTATGAAACACAGTCTTCAGAATGTCTATTTCCTTTACTTTCAACTGATGGTACCCTGGACTCAATTCAATATTTGAAATATACAATGATCTATAGAGCTGATCAAACAAAACATAGATATGAGGCAAAGGGTACATGTGCTTAATATTGATGGTATTCAATGATCTATAATCAATGAATAGTCACATTGAACCATCATTCATTTTAACAAAAAAATAAAGGATCGCGCCATGGTGATATGAAAGGTTGAATGAAACATATACCTAATTACTGCTGTAATAGATTCTTTTACTCTAAAATATCAATTTGAGCTATTCAATAAGGGGGTTTTGAAATTGTCTTAGAATTAGGAACTATATCAACAATAAATTCAACTTCCCGATTAGGCATAGCACTTGGAAACTTATTAGCAAAAACATCATGGAACTAATTTCCCACTACCACATCATTAATTAGAATAGTTCCTTCGTTTTTAACAATTATTGTAATCTAACATTCATTTCCATCTTTTACTAGTTTCTCAGATTCCTGATATCTTATCAAAAGTAAGGGTTCATTCTTGTACACAAACTGAAAATATTTCTGAAAATAAACCTATGTAGCTCTACAGTAAATCTTAACATGATGAATGTAAAGATAATCCATTCCCAAAATAACCTCAAACACTACTAGAGGAAAAATAATAAGGTTTTCATGTAGATTATTTCTGTACACAAGGACATGAAGTTTCATATAATTTCTTTTTGTTTCAACATTCCCCATGGTGTATTTAACATAAGTTTAGGATTCAAATCTTGAGATGGAATTCCCAATTTAATAGAAAATATCTTAGAAATGAATGAATGTGTAGACCCTGAATCAAACAACATATTGGCATAGTCTAAATAAAAGATAGTGTACATAATACTACTTTATTTGAGGGCCCAACATCTACTGAAGTAGTAGAAATGGATTTCACCACCCCTTTCTACTAGTAGTACAGCTGATATCCCTAAGTTGAGTTCAACGTTGGACACTCATTTTCATAATGACCCATTTAATTGCGCTTAATACATTTTACTAACTGTAAATTAGTTTTTTTTATACCATTATCCTAATCTTTTTCAATGCAATTACATGTCTTATGTCCCATTTTACCACATCGGTAGCACTTACTATAATTCAATAGACATTCTCCAACATGCTTTTTACCACAATTTTCACAAACTATAAACTAAATATTCTTACCATTAGACTTTTTTGAATAGTACTTCCCTTTCATCGGCCACCTCAACCTATTATTCTTTTTTTATCAGAGAACACCTGATCATTAGCAAACTCCATTTCCATAAATTAATTTATGGGCATAAATTTAACAACATTCTAACTTTTAATGATATATAAATAGACCTCTGAGGCAAACTATAAAGACTGAGCCTCAAAACTTTACATAATATTTAATTAAATGGATAATTTTGATTAAGGATCTTTTCAGGTGTATAGTTTTAGAGAATTAGGCCATAACTAGTACATTACCTCTAAAAAATTACAAAGTAGACACTTTTACTCTGTTTCCATTTTTTTATAAAATAAAAACTCTTGAAAAAAAGGGTCATGCCTTGTTCCATGTTTTAGATATCATGAATTTTACTTGATCTCATCCTTGACACTATTCATCTTTAAGTCATGTGAAAACCCTTTAAAAACATTTAATGAGCATAAAAAGATAAGTAAGGGTTATGAAATAAAGAAAGAAAACATTTGGTTGTCAAAACATATGATTTTTAACATACCTCATGAAATTATAAGATTTATGAATGGCACATAGAAATCATATATCATAAAGGAATCTTTTGGTATCTATAACATACATACATTGTAGCTTTTAATGCTACGTAGGGTGTTACATTTTGAATACCAATCAAATTATAATCCTTAAATCTCTTAGGAGAAACATTCGCATTTACCTCTTTCATGTAACCCAATGCATTGGAGAGATATATCGGGCTCACCCACCCTAGTTTTATCACGAAACCAGCTGTAAATGTAATAAATTCCCATGAATCACAACATATTCATAACACATAAAACAAACATAAAAGAAAGAAAACATTTACACATTTCGATGAAAATATATTATTTTTAATATATTGACATAACCGATCCATTATCAAAACCATTTTCAATACCAAAATATGTAAACGAGTATATTTTAATTATTTCCAATTCAAAAACATTACATCTTATTGGGGAATCCAAAGATCAAATAATACTAGTGGTGGTTGAAAAGTTCGTTGTCACCACTTACTTTAAAAAGAAACATTCTTTTTATTCTTTTAGTAAAATGCATCGAAGAAAAATATTCCCTTTGAATGAAATGAAAATTCAAATTATCTTATACATAATATAAAAGAAAGTAGTGTATAAAACATAATCTTCCCCAATGAAAATAGATTAAGACAAAGTCCCTTACCTTGTGTCTGACTTGACCTTATCCTAATTTAATCTCATGAATAATAAAATAAAATTATTTTATAACTTCTTAAGAAACGTTTTCAGGTTTATTATTCCTTTTATATCACTTATTGTCATGTTATAAACATTATGTAATCATTAATGTTAATAACAACCATTTTGTCGATATCTGGTACTTGTGTCAGAAATGAACTTCTAATAATTACAAGTTCATCATGTTGTCTAAACTCCATTATATATAGAATGAGTTTGATGATTTAGATATCATATATATCATATATATCTAGTATATATATATATATATATATAACAGTACATAACATTTGGATAGAAGAAATGAAATGCACCGTTCATGCAGACGGTAAGCTATACGTATGCATGAATGCTACTTTCATTTCTATTTAATTTTTCTAATGGAATGAAAACTTAATGATAAATAGGTATATTATAATTCCATTATAATATTATATATAATTTCATTAACTAAATTCTTTATACATTCCATGTATGGAATGAACAAGTCATATCACTTTGAGGGGGCGGTAGTCCGTACTTCCTCAAATGAAATTATTGTGTTTACCCATTATAGAAACCATAATGGTATTATATAAATGAAAAATAATTAATTATAGATAAAATATAAATATAATATATAAAACATATAAATACAGTTCTATCATAATGGACACTATAAGATGTAGTAGGATAATATTGAATAATCATTGTTTCGTGAGGCAATAGTTTGTCATCCATAGAAATAGTATGTTCTTTACCCATTAGACGAAGGTGTGTGTAAGTGTAGTTTGAATACTTAACATAACAACATCATATTATATTTAGGATACTGGTTTTGTTATAAAATATATAAATAAAAAGAGTTTAGGGGTTGGAGAAGTAAAATAAAAGAAAAGAACTTAAGAGAAGACATTACCATTAATTCAGGTAACTCCATTGGGTTTGAACCAAAAGCGTTTTTTAAAGTTCCTTTTTAAAAATGTATGGATTCTAGGTGGAATATATAGATCTTAAAAGATTATTTGGTTAGAGTTTGGATGCACCATGGTGCTTGAGAGTTGTGACTAATGGGTTAGAGTTGAGGTCTTTTAATATGGAGAGGAGGGCATCTTTAATAATGTTTGAAAATATTATTTTATTATATAATGATATAGTATTTTTGAAGGTCCAAAACTTATTAAAGTAAAAGATAAGATGACTATTGTTCAAAATAATGTCATAAAAAATGAATTGGATTCATTTTGGATATTGGTTAAATTTTTATAATTTAATTTATTTAAATCATTTCATTAATGAGGTAAACCCTGTATCATTAATCTGTTATAAATAATATTATTTATTTGATGTATAAAAATTATAAAAAATACCATGATGTAGGAAATATTTTTAGGTATAAAATTAATATTTATAGTATAATTGATAACTTATATATGCCCATGTAAGAATTGATTTAATAAAACATGTATGTTTATGTCATTTTTGTATTTACTTTAAATTTATTAATATAAAGTGTCATTATCACTTTTATGTGGCTCCATGGGGTCCCCAAATTGACCCAAGGATGCCCATGGTCCGAAATGTATCAACCCTTAGGATTAGGACACATGTTAGGGTAATTTAATATAATTATAATATTATTTTTTACATTAAATTACCCTATTTACCTCTAATTGAGGTACAGAAAAGTCCAAAGTTACTATCCACCAAATATTTTTTCATTTTATTGAACCAAATTTTACTTAATAATAACAATAATATATTTTTTATTTATGAAATTAAATTCACAAAAGTGTTAAAGTTTCATTTAAATGAAGAATTTGGTTTTTTAACTACTACTAAGTGTTTTAACTATTCATCAAAAATTGAAGTTTTTCAGAAAAATGCTTAAAATTAAGCCTACGATATATTTGATATTATGAATTCAAAAATGATATCTATTTTACCAAATTAAAAACATAGAAGTTGGATTAGTTATGTAAAATTACTTCATGTTTTCAAAACAACAATTTTTTTTATGAAATAATAACTATCAAAAGAATGACACATGTTTATGTCCAATTTCAATGTAAAATTACTTCCAATGACCCAAATTGGATTAAATGGTAAAAATATAATCTAATTAAATATTAAAACCAACTTAAAATGATAATATAACCATATAAATAAATTACATTAAAAGGTAGTTTTGAATTAAAATACAGAAAGTTTCATTATTCATTAAAAAGTATTTTTATCAGAAAAATACCAAAAATTTACCCAAAGTAAATTTTTATGTCCCAATTATAAAAGAAATTTTTATTTTGTCAAATATAACATATAAAATTGACCAAAAATAGATCAAAAGGCGGTAAATTTATCTTTTAGATAATATTAGAGTATTTATGATTAAAATTAGATTCATTCACCTTTTATGCCTCTAAATTATTTTGGATAAATATAAAAACATTTAACAAACATGTATTATCATATGGTAGTTATTTCTATTCATTCCTAACAATAATATAACTAGGCATTAACTTCTATTTAAAATAATATTATAATATTAATTTTCATGTATGACTCAGCATTTTGTGTAACATTATACTTCAATGAAACCCTTTGTTGTGTATCAGGTATGCCATTGAACATTGCATTACCTTTGAAATAAAATTAATATTTAATTCACAAATATTAATTAATATGAAAATTTATTATTCTTTATTTACTTGGGATATTACATGAAGAATCATAAAATAAATGAATTATTTCGAACGTTTAGAAACTATGAATTTTTGTTTCAGTCAGTTCCCTTTCATAGCCAAATTGTCTCTATAGATGGAATATCTATTGATCCTACGAATACAAGGGTTGTGAAATAATGGACTACTCCAATGAATATATCTGAGGTACTTTGTGTTATTGGTTTATCAGGTTATTATTGGCATTTAATTCCTAAAATCCCCCATTTATAATACCCAATGATCAAGCTTACATGTTAGGGGTTAAGTTCTTGTGGAAAAAAGAATGTGAGGAATGTTTTGTGTAATTGAATAGGATATTAGTGAATGCATTGATCTTGAATCTACCATTGGGTACTAATGGGTTTTTAATCTATAACAATTCATCAAAGGAATGACTTGGTTGTGTCCTTATACATAATGATAGAGTTATTTCCTATGCATCAAGGAAGATGAAAAATCATGAACTAAACTATCCTACTCATGATATTGAGTTAGCAGTTGTAATAAATTCTCTAAATATTTGGAGAAATTGTCTCTATGGTAAAAAATTTGATATATATATTGATCATAGGAGTTTGAAAGATATATTCTCATGGAATGAAATCAACATGAGGTAAAGTCAATGGCTCAAACTACTCAAAGATTTTTATTGTTTCATACACTACAACCCAGGAAAAGAAAACAAGGTAGTTGATTCATTGATCATGAATGATCATGGAGTTTTCAATAAAATTAGGATGGACAAGGATCTTTTGACATAGATCAAGTGATGATGGATATGGGAATTGTCAAAGAAGGTGATGTATCACAACTATTTCAAATGGTTTCCCAACCATCATTATTGGAAATAATTAATGCTTCATAGTTGGATGACAAGAATCTTTAAATGAAAATTAATGGTATGAAAGATTGGAAGTTGGCTGACTTCTTGTGTAAAGATAGAATTATGATATTTGGGAAGAGGCAATGTGTTCCCTCTCTACACGAGCTAAAAGGGGAGTTATTGGATGATTATCATAGCTCAAAATTCACTATACATTCTTGTATCACTAATATGTGTTGAGATTTGAAAGAACATTTCTAGTGGGACGACATGAAGTTGGAAATTAAAGATTACCTATGTTGATGTTTAGTCTGTCAACATATCAAGGTCAAACAATAAGAACCTAGAGTATTCATTTAACCTCTAACTATTTCTACAAGTAAATGAGATGAAATTTCCAGGTATTTTTTCCCTGGATTACCCAAAATTACAAGAATTGATGATTCAATATGGGTATTTATGGATTGACATACAAAATCTGCACATTTCCTCACTATAAGAAAGGGTTTTCCATAGGAACAGCTTATAAATATATATATATATATATATATATATATGATGTTCAAATCATCAAGGATCACCTATCAAAATTGTATCTGATCTTCACCCATGATTTATATCAAAATTTTGTAAAAGTTTTCATAATGATTCGGATTCTGAAATTTTATTGAGTACTGCTTATCATCCTCAAACTGATGGGCAATCATAGAGGAGGTTCCACACATTATACTACATGTTGATATCACATTCACTTGACTTTAATAGTATGTGGGATAAATATATACCTTCATTAGAGGTTTCCCATAATAATAGTTTCCATTTATGTATTCAAATGACACTATATGAGGCAATGTATGGGAAGAGATGTCATACACTAACATGTTGAGATGAAGTTGGGTAATGGATGATAGTGGGCCTAGAGCTTATGGAGGAAACAATAGTAAAGGTAAAAAAATTAAGATCATATCAAAGTAACTCAAAGAAGTAAAAGAGCTATGCTGATAATGGAAGAAATGAATCAGAGTTTCATTTGGGAGATAATGTTTTCTTAAAAGTGTCTCAATGGAGGGGTGTTATAAGATTTGGGAATAAAGAAAAACTAATCCCTAGTTACATAGAACCTTTTGAAATTATAGAGATAATTGGAGCCATTTCATATCATTTGGATATTCCACCTTGCTTTTATAAAGTACACATTATGTTTCATGTCTCATTGTTGAGAATATACATGACAAAACAAATGCATGTCCTGACTTCTGAATGTATAGAATTGGGACCAGACTTATCATATTGTGAAGAGCCTATTTGGATTACATGCATTAAATAAAATGTTTTGAGGAATCAGACGACTCGACTGGTAAATATACGTTGGAAAAATCATAAATTGAAGAGGTAACATGGGATCCTGATGAGTATTTGATGGAGAACTACCCAAATAATTTTGTGAGGTACCATTATGTGAATTTAGATGATGATGTTTTTGTAAAGAGGGGTGTATGTAACACCCGAATGTTTTAAAAATAAATATTTAATGCATGAAACACTAAGCCCCTACAAATCAACACTTTTTTCTAAACTACCTATTAAACATAACATCGCCTCTACTATGTTATGAATTTCAAAAAACGATCATCTAGAGTTGTGATCAGTAATTTAATTAGAATATGATGGGCCCAAAAATATTTTTTTTGTGAATAGTAACATACCCTTATAAAGAGTAATATGAATTGTAATATGACCCTTATGAATAGTAAATCGTATTATTATTTTAATTTATTATTGGTATTAGATAAGTGCATCTTGATTAATTTTCAAGTGGATATTAAATGAGTAATAGTTTTAAAATTGTAATTTTTTTTAATAAAGTGTGATTTTATATTAAAATTAAATTAATCATATTAAAAAAATTATTTTTAGAAAATAGAATTATTTTTTGAATTATACAAGTTGAAAAATGGTAGGGGTAAATTATTTTGGATTTTTCAGAAATTCTTTATTTTTTTATGAATAGAGAAATACGGTAAAATGTTGTATAAAACATTACCAATTAAATACATGATTTATGATATCATGACTAATGTAAGAACACTTATTTCTAACTCACATTCTATATTTACTATTTTTATCACAAAAACCAATATTATTTCTAATTTTGAGAAGAAATAATAATATAATGATTAAAATATTGTAAACCCCTCCTCTCCTCCACAATAAATACCACCCTTTTTCCCTTCTTCCCTTGAATCTTATAGGCCTTGGATATCCTAAAATTACATCCCAAATACCCTTCACTAGTCACTGTCTATGACCAAGAGCAATTGGTATTTCCAAATGACAAAAAACCCTTCCCTTAAAGAGGTTCTCAAGGAGGTTATTTCAAGAGTAAAAGCATCTCTTTTTTCATTTAATTTCATTTCAATTTAACTTCTTTTATAATTCTCTCCTAAACTCATCTATAAAAATTGATACTTATAAATCTAGTATCATCTATATACTATAATTTTACCATGTTAATGTAATAACAATTATAAATCTTCTGACCCTCTCTCTCTCTTTTATAAATGAAATCATCGTCCACAAGGTTCCAATTTACAACCTTTGTGGACGAAGAAGCTTCATTCTTCAGTTTATCTATCATTACTGGTTATAAAACAATTTTTATGGTTGAAACAGAATGTAATATATTAATTATAACCTACTTAATATTCATGAACAAGTATATGTACATACTATTAATTCATACGACTAACTAGTTCATAATAATCCAAATACCACCAAATAATCTAAGTGATTGTCATTTCATCCTATGATTCATCCCCATAACATGTAAAAAAATATATATATAATAATTAAAACTTATATATGTTAATAAATAATATCAAATTTCTAATTTTCTTAATTATTACCTTTCCTCATTTACATTCATACTTATATACAAATGTACTGATCATGAAAACCAAGGAAATGAACACTCAGGAACGAAAATTTTAATATTTTAACCTATCTATAAAGACATTAATGAACTGAATAAAATTATTATAAAATAAATATATGTATAATAGGTTCTTAATTAAGTTATTAGTAATACTAATATCAAATTCTATCACCATAAGTTTAAGAGTATACAACATTCAGACATAAGGTAAGTGTTTTCCAGCCAAACCTCCATTTCCATTCGAGTAACTTTTATTGTCTACTTACCTTAATTAAATTTTTATATATTATTATTTACTCCTCATAAGTTATTTTTGATTTCACTATATATGTTTACTAACTAGAAGCCTTCTTAATTTTACGGGTAATTACACATTTTAAATGGAAATTTCAATATTCTATCCAAGATACAAGCCCAATTCAAGGGAATTTCTCAAATTCTGACCTATTTTCAAATGAAATATTTAAAATATTTTTATCAACCATTATATTTATAAAATAACTCCTTTAATTATTATAATTCTATCTTACTTAATTTCTGGTTTTATATAATAACATTTCTAAAAGAACTCTTCTTTTCAAATTAAAATAGTATTTATCTCAAGAACTACTCAATGATTTTATAAGAGTATCTTCATCTTTTTCAATACTCTTGTTTATTCTTATTTATTGATAGAGTTAATATTTTATGATATAATATAAACTATTTAATTGAATTTTTTATGATTAGTTTGATTATGGATGTTCTATCTTAAAACCATTCACCATTTTACTCCGAATAGTTAGGATTTATGCATAATGTTTGGGGAATGTTATTGACATATCATGTGTTAGTTTCAATATGAATGTATATATTGTTCATGTTTATCCCCATTCATAAGAAAAATTCATTGGACTTAGTACATGTTTTTTGGGGCCCCCTATATCCCATCAATGCATCAGTAGGTGTCATGATACAATCTACGGTCTTAGAAAAAGTCCTTGACAAAATGATTATTTAGGGTCTTAGCACGAGGCCTTGGAAGAATGGTTATGATGTTGATCACTATGAATTCACACATCATGAAAATTTTAATTGAATTTTCATGAGTTCATAAGACTATTAGATTACCCATTATAAGTCTTTATTCTTGAATTATTTATTCTGTAATTATTCCTTCCATAATGTGTTCATGTTTATTTTTAATGGAATGTGTTTTTAGTTATTCACAATGACAAAGTTTATGTTTATGATATCTTCTACTGTATATGTTACCCTTACAAATAATTTAATCTCACCCCTTTCTTATGTTTCATTTTCTCAAGAAATGAAGAAGTTTATTATGATTGACCTAGACGGATAAAATTATAGTGTTGCATGTTCCCAATACAACATATATGTTATTTTTCATTCCATGTTGTAAGGTTAAACTTATGTATGTTTCTTTTTTCCAAATCTAATTAAATACTCAATCCTTCAAGATGCCCATTCCTAGTTTATATGCCAATGTAACAAAATAAGGCACTAGCTCTGGGAAACTAGGGTCGGGTCCTTAAAAATCTTGATATAACATGTTTTTTTAGATAATTGTTTCATGGGTTATGAAGGTAATTTGATATTATATTTATTGAAAAATGTATATGGATGAGTGAGTTTATATATAGAGTTTAGTTGAATGTAGTTGAATTGTAATGTTATGATAAAATAAAATATATTATGTGGGGACCCCATAAAAATTTCATGGATAAGAATTGAAAATAGAATAATATGAAATCTTGTGTAAATAAAAATTTTAAGTTCCATAGATCTATTTTAGGAATATAGTAAGATTATATATACAAATATATTAATATTTTTTACTATATCATTAAAAAAGAGATCTGTATATTCATTATTAATGATAACTGATCAAATTATTGATACAAGAATGTATTTCCTAGAATTACCTAAGATGGGTTCAATTAATTGATATAATTATCATAATACCTAAATAATTATATCGGAATTCCATACTCCAAATCCTCTCATGTGCCAACTCTAAACAGATGTTATAAAATTTTCACCCTCTAGTGTTGGTTTAATAATACAAAAGCCTTAAATAACACTATCTAAGTCAATATTAATATCAAACATTACACATTAGTCCCACATATAATATTTCATGTGAAATTTAATTGAATCGATATGAAAATCACATAGAATAATTATTTATCTTTATGCAAATCCCACATCAACACATTAGTAATCCAACAAATCAAAATATACTGGACATTGGTATTATTGTACATACCCAAAAAAATTAAATTCATCCTTGCAAGTAATGGCATACCATCATCTAGAAATAAACATAACTAAATACATGATAAATTTAAGTACATAACCCAGAATATAGTACAATTTAAATCAATTAAGCAATGTTTTTTGACCCCATAAATAAGAAATACACCAGGGACCACCATTAAATCACCCATGTAAACCACCTCAACCTAATACATGATGATTAAAATTTCCTAAAAAATAAAATTCATCGTCACAGTGATATTTATATAAACTCACTAGATCTTGTTGGAGGGTGAATATTAAAATTCCTAATAAGATTACCATTTTATTAAAAAAACATGGAATCTTACCCATATATGAATAATAATAAAATAATACAATCAAAATATAAATTCAAAATGTCACTACTCAGTACCACCTAATAACTATCCCTTGGATAATACATCAACACATTGTATTCCTTATACATGGAAACTATAATTGATCTCCAATCAATTATTTCATACATATTAATAAATATCTATGAAATAAAAACACCAAAATGAATGTCCACAATATTTTTCCATTATCTACAAAAACATTTCCTAGTAAAATATGGGTATCATGAATAATTGAAGAGGTGTTTTGGTAAATATATAACCAAACACCATTCTGGAGGATTATTTGCCACATTAGATAGAAGTTGATTCGTGAAAAACTTTAACACCATGTATATTTATTTTTAGGATCACAAATTTTAGTATTGAACTTCCAAATCAAGGAATTCCAAAATTTGATCAATACATAGTCTCCAATAAAATATATAAAAAACATAGGCCAAGATATATTATAATTCTAAAAACTACTAAATTTGATAGTAAAAATATAATGATATTATAAAATATATAGGAATTTATTATTGAAACACACATAAACCCATAAATAGAATCATTTTATTTAAAGGAAAAATATAAAATGACATATAATATGGATAAAATTCTAGTTAATTAGTTTTTTCAATGTATGTTACACATTTTTCAGTAATGATTTTATGTATATTTGTAAAAATTGATAAATCACTCCCTCCCAAATCATATCCATACATTATTCATATTTACTTCCATGTTTATGAATCATGTGAGTGACATTGTTACAGGTAATTTTAAAAATTATTTCCTATGAAAAATAAACTACATTAATATAAAAAATACCTCCGACATGATATAATATTTTAATTACATTTACGCATTCTTATAGAGTTCATTAACTATCCAATATAATATCATAAAAATAAAATTACATATTGTAGGACCCTGAAACACTTTGTGGGGTGAGGGATGAATCCGGTTGTGAAAATTTTCATCTAAAGTGATAGATCGTGTCCCATTGTTAGTAGGATATTATTTAACATATATGATTGTATTTGGATTCCAAATATAGTATTCCACACCATTTCATATTTATTAGTCATATTACTAATGATTTATAAAAAAAATTCATATTTTTAAGATCATGAATAATGAATTGAACCATATTTTTTTAAGACACATTTGTTTCCATGGTCATGAGACATGATCTGTATGTTGAGTAGTTTTTCTCAAGGTCATAAAACGTGGCATAATTTGATAATTTTGATTAAAAAACATGGTACACATAACTAAGACAAATGTGTAATATTTTTCTATATGGTGTAATTTAATGATCCATAGTTATAACATCTTAAGAAGTGTTTAATGAGTCTGTAATGATTAAATAATCTTATTTGATTAGGCTATTATGATTGAACAATACTTCCGGCTCTATATGGAACCAGAATTCATATGTAATCAAGTACTCATAGAGTTGATCAAATTTTTTAGATACCATTTTCCTATAACATTTATGTGAATAATATACATTTGGGGTTTGTTATCATTAATAGAATCTGAATAAAATTGTTCTTTTGATGGTCTATAATTTTTTTGTATGTGACTCTCATTGTTTGTCAACAAATAGTCCTACAACATATTTATTAAAAATATATTTAGAGATCTAAATTTTATTTTATACCCTAAAAAAGAATCATTATTTATCCCCTAAGAATTATACAACACCACCCATCAATAATTATGGTAATATGACTGAGGAAATCTAGTCTTCAATAACCCACATTAGTTTGTATTGAAGGTGATATGGAATTATTGTACTTTCAAAATCATGAAAAGGGAAAGAGGTTGGACAATAACTGTTGGTAAACAATGTTAATTTAATATTTATGATAAAGAATAATTTATAATTAATATATAATGTATTTAATCTCAAAAAAGGACACAATGAAATCAAATAATAATTATAATATGCAATTAAAGAATATGAAAGGTGGTTCATTGATTATACCTATATAGGTACCACCATTATCCATTCAACCATATAGGATTTATAATTTCATGGGATGCATGGACATTTATGAAATTAGAATCTTATAAACCAATTTAAATAACTTTTATGCCACTTATAGATCTGAAACTCAATAAATACAAACATGTACCTTAAAATAAATATTGTTACTATATAAAAAGTAAAATAATAATTTTTCAATTTGATTAATTATTTGAGTGGTATGTTCTTTTTTTTAATTTGTAAGCATATTTAAAAAATATTATATTATTAAAATTAATTGTCTACGTTAACTAAATTCAACTTTATTAATTGAAAATTTTCCGTTGTAATTGAAATTATCCAATAACATTTATTAAAAAACATAAATATTTCAATGTATCCTCATTGAGAACACTAAAAACATCAATGGCGAATGAATGAACTAAATTATTAATAACATATTTAAAGTATTATTGTCTAAAAATTGGATTGTAATTTCATTTTTGAAGTACACAATTTATGTGGTTGTATATGGTCATTATAGAGATTTATTAATCCCTCAAAAAAGAAATCACCGTGTGAGGTATGATAATAAATGAAACTAGCTGAATTTTTTTTAGTTCCTCTAAAAGATAATTAACAATCAAAAAAAATTGAAATAAAGAATATTATATATATAAAGATATTTAGAAAATATTTATTTGGAAAGATATTATATACTAAATACTATAAAATGTTTGGTAAATAGATAAATAAAGGTGATATTTTTATGTGATTTTTTCACATGAAGAAATAATGAATCATAGTTTATAACATTGAATTGGGAAGAAAATAATATAAATAACATGATGTGGAATGATTAAAAAAAATATTATTAATTTTTAACATTTTAATGTTGATTAATAAAATTATAAAGAATATGAAAATAGTGATTCATCAGAATAGACTATAGATAATAGTAAAAATTTATTGTATTAATTAACAAATTATCATTACAAATAATTTTATACTATAAAAAATCCATTGGATGATTAATCTAGAGTTGAAAATCATTATTATCATAAGTGGAGAAATAAAATTATAAATAGGAGGAACATGAATATTAATAATTCATTTTAATATATAGATTATTAACCAAAATTGAAAATAATAATACATTTCTACTTGATAAGAGACAAAATTTCATATAAATAAACAATATAAAGTAATTTAAAAAATAAAATATAATGATAATAGTAAAATTTTGAGATGCAAGGTATAAGACATGTATATGGAGACTACCAAAATTTAGGATAGTGATGTTTTAGAGAAACTTTTATTTATATTATGACATAAATCCATATAGATGTTTTTTATTATGTCATTTAAAATAAAATTTTCTAGTTTTTAAAAGGTGGAGACAACGTATACCTTTAATTGAATCCTAAAACAAGAGGTAAATAATGAATAATTTTATGGATTCAAGCATAATAATAGTATCATAAATAAATACTAAAGTAAAAATTATTTTTTATAGTTAAGACATGACTCTATATTTCAGTGTTAATTACTTGATTTATACTTGATAAAGTTATAAATATAAATAAACATTGATTACCAAATTATTTATTTGTTGAGAAAGAATGAATATATGCTCATGATACATATATACCTTAATTATTTTATATTTTATATAAATAAATGGTTTTCTGTTGATAATTTTAAAATTCATTGATATTATATTTTTATAGTGAGATAATTGGACATATAAATTATTTAAAAAATTTGTATGTGAATCAAAATAGATAGTAGATGAATTTCATGGAATAGAAAAATTCTAAAGAGTTATTTGTGATATTTTTTATATAATAATGTAAGGCTATAAAAAACACATTGTTATTGGATTTATATTATGAAATATTAAACATATATAATTAGATGATAAATACATTAGAAAATAATTTTGGGGAATATTTAATAAGTTTGTTAATTATATAAATTTATTATAATAAAATTAATTTATTTAGTAGATTTAATTTTTAAAGAATTACAATTCACCTCATGTTTTCTTCATATTTTTCCGGATGATATATTTTATGAGAGATTTAAAAATGTCGTGGAAACAAAAAATAGTTCCATCAAAAGATGGTCTTATATAAAGATGAATGACCGTGGAGAACTTTCAATGCAAATAAATTAATTAAAAAAAATGAAAAAAGAGGCTCCTATAGTAAAAAATCCAACATTTCGTTTCATGTAATCACAACATGTCATGCACAGGTGAAAGTAATGAAAACACTACCGTGTGTGAAGTGAATAAAATCAACATGAACTGAAGTTTAAATGTGTCACATTGTGACACTGGTGATGTATGAATAGAATAATGCATGTCCTGATTTTTTTACACATGGGGAATGATTTACCCATGGTGTAATCACTAAATGATATTTAAAAGGTCAAGATGGGGGAAATGCCAAATTCAACTTATCTTCAATTTTTTTCCTATTTTTAGACGTGAGACCCAACCATGACCACATTTTTACTAATAGATAATGACATTCAATGCTGCATGGGCAATCTAGACTCTCTAAATAGAGGGCCATTCTTTTGGTTTAAGGTAGTTCTTGATGACCAAATAATGGAGTGAGAAGTTACGATGTGTCGAGTCCTCCTGAGTTTCATCCACATTTTCATTAAGCTTTCTTTTTTATTTTTCCATTCCCTCTTATATTCTCATCATTAATACAAGGGGAAAACCTAAATTGTTCATGGTTTATTTGATAGAATGTGGAATTTCTTGTTGTATTTATTTCTTTTTCATTACTCATGTATTTGGTTTTCTATGATTTCTTCAATCAATTTCCGATAACTTTATTTTAATTTTATCATGACTATTGGAAATTGAATTTGAAAGGAGACTTAAAATTTTGAAACTAAAAACCTTAAAAGAGGCATGACCAATGAATTATTAAGTGGAATTGGGATTATATATAGTGTCATGACAAACATTATTTCATGAAACCATAAATTAACGAACCTAGTGAAATAGTGGATTCCCATGCTAAAGTGTAGATATCTTGATCATTGGATATCCCTTATCTCCACTCGGACACAAATCATGAATCAGTCAACTAATTTTATAAAACCAAATTTCACATAAAAAATAAAATTAAAAAACCTTGTCACTCCTTTCAAATTTAATTTCAAACGAATCTATGTTCTTCTCTTTCATATTCTGTTTCCCAAAAATCAATCAAACCCATATTTTCTTCACCTCATTATTCAATAAAAATTAATCTAATATTATGGAAACCTAATTAAACTAATTCATTATCTCTATGGGGTTGACTTCAAATCTTCTGAAATACTACATTTTTATCAATTGATTATCATAGTTTGAATTTTATACTTTTTTTATTTTTATTAGACTTATAGAAAAATAAAAATTCCCCATGGGCATATTAAAAATAATTTTATTTCAAGGGATAAATATAAGTTATTTTTTAGGTTTTTAATTTTAATTTTAATTTTAACGTTTTTATTTCAATTCCTATTTTACATAAATATGTATTTTTTTTGTGACGAAATGTCAACAAGGTATTATTACTTGAAAGGATTGGTTCTCCTACTTTATGAAATATGTGGAACATTATCCCAACCATGATGCCCATGATATTGAAGGTTCAGAATATGATAAAGAGGGTATAATTTTTGAAAAACATGAGGTAGATGGAACACACATCAAATAATTAAAAACTAAATTAAATAAAACACGATGAAGGAAGAAAATAAATAAGATTCATCAGATGCTGAGATGCTATAATGATTTTTCAGAAAAGTAGGACCACAACCAAAAGTAGAAAAAGGAAAATATGTGAAAGAGATGGATTCCAAATTCATCACAATTTTTTTAGAAAATATATGTGTTCCACATGAAGAGGATTAATATGTCGCTACACCCTACCCTGGTAGGGTAGAAGAATAAAAAGTAGCTGCAAAAAATAATATTTGAGAATATAGATATGGAAACAGAATTGGTCATAAAAGAAATATAACACACACTTTCAATAGTTAAATAAAAATATCATTTTAACTAATTCTACACTAATTAAAATATCTTTTTAGTGATATTCATACTATCCAAAAAATGGTAACGACCTCTGATTTCCATTCTAATTTCAATAAGGATGATACCATTTGAGTGGGTCAGATTTCAGAATTAGAATTGGGTGAACACAATATGGTTAGATCTTCACCACACTCTAATCATATAATCTAGTCACGGTCAATCTAAATGATCATTTAAAAAATAATCTTCTTATTTTTAACTCATGTGTTTTATTTTTTTTATATCTATTTTTCAGTGTTCATGCCCTCACTCCAAATATTTCAAAATTCATTTTCAATGTCGTGTTTTTTCACATGTTTCATTTTAAATTATAGGACCATCAAGACCAGGACAAATGTATGTAGTATGAAGAATAACAAGAGGCTAAAAGACCAATACATGTTATTAATTAGGAGTATACATAAACTCAGTAGCCAAATTCAATGTAACATTCAAATGGGTTTTATGTATTTCAATATAGAATATTTCTATTTTATTCCCCACATTCAGCTATTTTAAATATTTAACTCCTAATTGCATAACCTATATTTGATTCTTGATTTATTAAATGGAACCATGATATATAAACTAAGAAGAATAATTACAATTAAATTAATTGATATCACTTTATCATTAAATATTAATGATAAAAATGAGGAAAAAGATTTGTAAATATAATAATGTGAATTAGTATTTGAGGAATTGGGATTTAGGGGAGAATGTTTATCAGTGAAAATGTTTTTTCCTATATGTTGATAATTATTTAAATTTATGATAATTAAATTAATTTTGTTATGTATTAAAATTAATTTCTATAAGTTATTGTCCCAAACCTTCTTCAAATTCCTAATATCCAATATTTTCCTTGCATTATGTGGTATATTTCTAGTGAAACATAGGAATTTTTTCTTTAAAAAATTTATTCATATTATCAATGTTATAAAGAAAAAAATACTTTAAATATGATTGATGAATATTTTGTTATCCCTTATCCTGAGACCCACCTTACTTAATTCATATCAACTCCCATATCATCCATGAACAACCTTGTTAGGGAAGATCTGTGTTATAATCCCATATTATCCTATCTACAATCCTCTAAATATTTTCATTGGGTATTGAAATTAGAGTGGAGAAGATGGATAATAAGATAATAGAATCATATTTTTGAATAAATAAGTGTGGGGTAAACTTAATGAGATTTAGGTAAGTCACATTTATTATATTTATTTCACACCATATTAAAAACGGTGGATTTTTTCTGCAGTAATTTAAAAAAACCGTTGATTGACCAGTTATTTTATTATAACTATTACAAATAGTGTCATGAAGAGATCAATTGGGGTTGGGTGGTGTCTATGAGAATTATCTTTATAACAATCATTCCAAAAATTAAAGAAAGAACAAATAATAGTAAATGAGTGTGTCTTGTTTATTGCATTTCATCTCTTTATAATCCCGGTCTATGATACTAGGATAATATGAGACATTCATTGAGCGATTTTATATGATTCGATGAAATAACATATAGAAAAACCTCTTTTTTAGCATTTCTTGATTTATATCATTTACTTACCTTCATTAATCCTTTTATTCATTTGATCCTAAATGGTATATCACTCATGAATATCTATGGTTTTGTATTTATATAGTAGAGATGATATATTTATTTAAATCCTATGGTATGTGACATGTTCTTGAGTTATGTGAATTAACCTATACTTTCACACATTGATGATGAGAAGAAGAAAAAAATTCATAGGAGATAGATTAAAAATTGTATTATATTTATAATGAATTGAAAAATGAAAATGGATGAATTAAATGTATTGTCTATTTAAATTGAGGATAATTAATATAAATATTTGTTTTTTATTCCATAAAAAAGGAAACATTAAAAAAATTTCTATGTTTGATTCTTGAAAATTTATTTTTCCAATTGACCAATTATTTTTTATGATAATGAATTTAATGCTTGCTGGGTTAATAATTCACTACAGTATCATGATATTTTATCCTTAAGGAAAAGTATGAATTCATGTGTGGGGGATTTGATATGTGCATTAAAAGTGACCATTTTTTATAATAAAAAAATTATTTTGATGATTGAATTGTTAAACTGTACCTTACTCACATGATGTTTTCCTAATATTTTTAAGGACGTGATAATTTATGGAAGATAATAAAAATAAGTGTAAATGATAAATAATTCCATCAAAATAGGGTATTCTGAAAAGACCAGTAATCATGGAGTACTTACAAGGAACATAACTGAAGAAACATGGAAAAAAGACTTCCATATTATAAAACTAGCATTAAAAGTCATGTAATCACTAGACATCATGTACACGTGAAATACATGAAAGAACTATAAGTGTGAAGTTGAGTAAATCATGATAAAGGGAAGTTGAAATTTATCATGTGGTAATATAGATGTGTCAGAAAAAGATAAATGTGACTTATGTTCACAATGTTACATATCATGATTTTGGTTCACTTTGTGCAAGATTTACAGGTGGTCTGATCACAAAACGATTGGTAAATCATAATATGGGAGAAAAAAGGAAAAATTTGATGTATCATCAATTTTTGATAGTTTTTAAATTATATGACCCGCCCATGAACTCTTTTTGACAATATCCTTAATGGAATTCATTGCTTCATGTGCCCATTTGTACTCTATAAATAGAGGGTCATGATGATACTATAAGGGAGATTCTGGAGACCAACGCTTTGAGAGAGAAACTGTGATGTGTATGGTTCCCAGCAGTTTTATCTATGTTTACATTTATATTTCTTTCTTTGTTAGTCCATACATATTATTCTCTCATCACTAGGATTAGGGGATAAATATAGATTGTGATAGGTATATTTTATTTAAGGGGAAGGGTTTGTTGGAATGATTTCATTTTTTATATTCATGTATTTTTTCCTATTATTGAATTAATCAATTTCTAATCCCTTTATTTTAATTTTATCATAAACATATGTATTTTAATCTAAAAGGAACTTTATAATTAAACAAATGACAATCACAAATGTGGAATAAAATTTTTTAAAATTAGTGGTATCATGTTTAAATATGGTATCAAGATAAAATAGATTTAGAAAACCCCTAAATTAATAAAGAAATGGAAATATAGGATTTATAGCATGCCATAATTAACATACATGTATATTAGATCATTTTTTAGTAATATTCATCACATGTGTACTTGATTCAGTCTTATGATTTCCTCTAATCTACTAACTTATTACAGGATTAGGATTCACACCCATGTCCCCTCTTGTTACGGGCTTGAGATTCCCTCTAATGTCCTCTGTTGATATGGGATTCAGATTCCCTTTTGTATACCCTCTTGTTGGGGGCTTAGGATGCCCTCTCATGTACCCTATTATTTCTATCTTAGGATTACCTCTTATGTACCCTCTTATTATAGTCTTGGGATTCCCTCTGATGTATACTATTGTTAAAGTCTTAGAATTTCATCCCATGTACCCCTTGTTATGGGCATGATATTCCCTCCCATTTCCCCTCTTATTTTTGGCTTGGTATTCTCTCTGATATACCGTCTTTTTACTGGCTTGGGATGCCCTCCAATATTCCCTCTTGTTACAGCCTTGGAATAAAACCCATGCAACCTATTTTTTCGGGATTAGGATAAAACTCATGTAACCTTTGATATTATATATAATTTATCATTACCTAATTCATTGTAGGTATATATAGGTCCCACCCCTCACATAATAAAAACATCAATCCATGTTCCAGAAGTTAATAAAACATTTATCATATCGTAACCTATAAAAAGATATGTGTCTCCTAAATATCATGTCATAACCCATGAAATTAAAAGGGTATATTGAAATTTTCATCATATCATAAACATTGGAAAATATATAGGTTTAATAATCATTTCATCATATAATATCCTATGAATGGAAGAAAGTATCATAAGTATTTTATCACGGTGTAACCCATATAATGGGAATGTGTTTCCTAAAAAAACATACCAATTTAAAAAAACCCATTCAAATAAATAATAATAATGCATTACTTGGATCATATTCTATGTAAATCATATACTATATCAATGTATGGAATCTTAGAAGGTGAAATATTTTGAAAGGATACATTCCTTGAAAATCAATATTTAAGGAATAAAATATTTTTAAAACACTTTTCTTTGAAAACCATATTGAAAACATATAAAATATTCCACAAAAATGTATTAAACATTACTTGAAAAAAATATCCTTTTCAATTTTAAAAACACTTTTTAAGATATAAAACATTTTAGAAAATTTTCCCTAAAATAAACCATTAAAACATATAAATTATTATTTGAAAATCATTTAAAACAATTATTGAACAGAAAACATTTTTGAAAACAATTTTTTTCCAAAAACATAAAAAAATTCCAAAATATTAGAAAAAAATGTTCTTACAAAAATATAATCTTGTAAACATAAAAATAAACCTATAAAAAATTACGATCATGATCGTGAAAAAATCCATACATTCCAAACATTCCTTTTGAGCACTAAAATATTTAGAAAAGTTCCTCAATAAGAAAAAGACAAGAAGATTCCTTTTAGAAAAAATATTTTGTTAAAATGGTAAAAAATGGGTAACAAAAATATTTTAAGGATCATAGGAGAATGGTATCCACTTTTGGAATTAATTTTGTGAAATTTAATTTGAGAGGAACACATATTTTCGACCAAAGAGATAAAAAATTCAATTTTCAAAAATACTTTCTTAATTATATTATGTACTATAGAGTGGTAAAATAAAACCATTATAAGAGAATATCATGAATAAACAAATGAGAATAAAATTAATGGGTGTTATTGACATATATATCACAACATATCATTAATGGAATCATAATCATAAACAAATCTGACAAGGAGGAGATTATATCAACCAGCTCTCACAACTTTTGTAACATTGAATCATTATTACCATGAAATGATAACATTACATTAAACTAACCATATCATGAATGATATAAAATTTGAAATGAAATTATATAAACCACATAAAAGAATATAGTTTCATAACATATCATGTGTCTTAGAGAAGATAAATTGGGACAAAATTTACCTTACTGATTAGGTAAGGTTTGAACAATTAACCTTATGAAAGAGAGATCGTAAAATTGATTTGTAAATACCAATAAATTTATTGATAAGTATCATATAATCAATTCATTTGATGTATATACACAAAAAAAAGAAATTATTTATGAATTAGTCATAATTCTCGTTGAAATAAATGTGAGACAAGAAATCCCCTAACTACTAGAGTAACTTTTGAATTATGAGATTCGTTAAATAATAATAGAAATTTAAACTTTTAATATCATTAAATAAAGTATATTCATGATATAAAAAATCCTACTGAAGTATATACACCAAATGATAATAATATATGGTTAATATCACATATATCTCATATAATAAAATATGATATGATAAAATCTTGACTTTTTTCATACATGTTCAAACCTCTCCTTCATGGTGTAACTCATTGTTTTCAACAAAGGAATTAATTGGGTAGATTTATTCTCAAATTGTGGATTGTAGTATGAGAGGATGTGAATTTTGAGCTTACTTTGGTAGGGTTTGTATGAGATTAATGACTTGAGATGTGTGAAGAAGTGAGGGGTGAGTGCTTTTTTATAGTGGAGAAGTGAAAGTCTTGTAAATTTTAAAAGGTAAAAACTATTGAGATTTCTCCCTTAATCATACAACATAAATAATTTGAAATTCTCGATAAAATGGAGGAAACTTTAGAGATATTATAGTCTAATAGTTTTTTGAAACGTTTATATTATATTTTTCCCCTTTAGTTAACATTTAACCACTAAGTAAACTCTTTTTACCTTAATAATTATAATTAATTTTATTTACATTCACCATTGTTCCTTGTAAAAAACTAAGTTTACCTTAAGATAAATTATAAATTTTGCTTATTTCAATTATTCAATCAGTTTTTAAAAAATTTAAAAATAGAGTTTGTAGGAAAAATTATTTAAAATTAATCCCACAAATGTGATGGGAAATTTGGTTTTTAAATTAAAAAGTTCAAATGTTTGAAATGTTTTTATATGAAATTTTAATGTGAAATTGTGTCTAATTACCAAAATTTGAATTATTGTTGTACGATTTAATTAATTATTGTTTTAAACTATTTTTATAAATAATTTAACCATATGATTAATTTATATGGAAATATAGTTTTCAATTAAAAATCAGTGTTTTCACTATTCATAAAAAATGAAATTTCCTAGAATGCCACTCAAAATTCCCATAATTTAAATTATGATTACCCACTTCCAAAAATTATGTTTATTTTCAAAATTTTAAATTATAAGTTTCACAATAATTATATTCAAATTAGTTTCCCCTTTAAAAGGCTATAAAATTACCCTTTATAAAAAATACATATTTCTATACATAGAATTGGTATTATTCTTATATTATAACAATAAATTATATTGGATGAGTGTAAATATTTTTTATTGAATATGTAATATATAAATTTTATTAAAATCATTCATAAATAATTGTATTATTAATTTATTGAGATAATATTGTGTGTTGTTCATAGAAAATTATTTTTCTTAGAAAATTAATTTCTTTATTTTCAATTATTTCTTACATTAATTTATTCCTAAATAGTACCCAAAGTATTCATTAAATATACATTTTTATATAATATTTTATCAATATATATTTTTCTATACATAACTTCTATTCAAATGGATTGGGGTAAATATAGTAATATTTTAATTAAAGTATTAATAGTGTATTGGATTTTGGTAAAACTATGCCATGTGTGTACAAACAGATATCAAAGGAACTCCACATTTTGTGTAAAACAAGAAAATAAATAGAGTTGGGTGTACTGAAATCTAACACAGTTATTTCATTTAGTGAAATAATGTCTTGGTGTTTCGTATAATGAAATCATAATTTGTTATACTATATAAAGAATTAATAATTTGGTGAATCCTATAAACAAATAATATCTTTTGGGTATCATGAAATGACATCCATCTAATAAATTTAATTTATTTAAAAAAAACATTTCATATAAACTCAGGGAGTTAAATTATACCCATTTAAATGAATTTCATCCTCAAAATTCTCTTGGGTTGTCAAAGGTTTAATACATGAATATTCCTTTCTTAGAAACCCACATCGTAGTAATAAATAATAAAATTTCCTTCAAAAAATGGAATGTTGTAAATATAATATTTACCAGAAGTAACTCAAAAATAATTTTCCAAATAGCAGAACGTTATTGGAAAGTGAAAATAATGAAATGTAAAAGAAATCTTACTATTAAGTAATTATATAGAGTTAAAATAAATATAGTCAGGATAATGTTAATGATCCCAAATCCATAAACAAAATTGGCTTGAAAAAGGTCACCGATATCATAAAAAATGATGAAAATAAGAAGAAAAAAAAATTCAAAACCCTTTTAAAGTTGACTCATTTTCATGATAAAATATACTTAATTGTTTTCATCACAATCATACCCTTTTTTGTTCCTTGATCAATTTCCACTTCATCTCTTATTCTATGAAATAAAGGTGAATTTTTCATTTTAAAAGCATATACAGATCATGATATCCATAAATTGAATGTTTGTTTATTTCATTTATATTTATCAGAAAAAATTGTTATCAAATGTTATCAAATATTCATAATTCCTAATATGATGAGATAATAAATTATTCTCTAAAACATCATCTGATGTTTAACATCAACCATTCTAAAAATGGTTAAACTTATAACACTTTAAAAATATGAAATTAAAAAATTGTAGATAAAATTCACTAAATTTTTTCAAAATAATATATTATTGATCCTTATTTTATCATAAAGTATATCTTATTTTTCACATACCATACATGTAAATACCTTCATCATGTATTATCTTGAGACATGGTAATAACCTGAATTATCCTCAAAACCTTATTGAAAACATGAATGATTTATTATTCCAAATATTATTAGATTTAATCATTAAATCTAAAAAATATTTTTAAACATAATACATCATAACATAGAATATTTTATCAATAATTAATAAAATAATTTACAGGGTAATCAATACTATCCAATAGAAATTGTCCAAAATAATATCTTTTTCTAAGATAAACACAATTTTCACAACATCAATAACACATTAATGTTTAAATACCCTTAATAAAAATACTACCTTCCCATTAAATAATCTTTCAAGGTCATCATCACTATTCCATATAAATTTTCAATACCTTAATGGGAAACATATACTTCAAGATTCATATAAAATAATTCTGGAATTCAAATATATCTTTATTTCAATCATATAACTTTATTCTTAAACCATTAATTAGAATTCATCATATTATTACATAGTACACATTTCTGATAATTTAAATCATTTTTAAGGTTCCTCACCCTCAATTTAATAATTATTTTTATGTTTAATGTAATCAATATTTTTAGAGAATCACATACCATTAACATGTCATTCATGGTCACTTTATCATTAGTAGTATAACCAATACCCCTTCAAGCATCCCGATCCATTTCAGGAGATTTACACTTATGAAATCAATTTGAATAATGACCGTACATTACACATCTAAAACATTCAAGGTTAACTTAGTTCGTTCAAGTTCCCTCTATTTACTATAACTATAAATAATTTTGTGATAAATAATTATTATGAAAAAAATAACATAATCATGAAAAATTAATTATAGGATGTTTAAATCATGAATCCTTCTTTTAAATATATGAATCCTCATACATATATTTCGAGACATCCCTAGATATATCCTGAGTAATATCCCTAGTGATCTCACTAATGTTTCCTCATCCTAGTTTCCAAATGCTTTCTAAACCATTCCTTTGATACCATCTATAATGAACTCAGCTTAACATACATAGATATTACATATTTTTTAAGAATATTAATCAAATTAAAAAAGTAAATTCCCATGTACAATAATATTCTACTATCTCTAGAAACATGGAATATAATATTATAACTTTTTAAAATATCGTAAATGTTTTCCACAATGATCTTCTCATTAAGTACTCTAAAAAACCATTACACATAAAATGGGAAAAGGAACTATAAGATAGAGTGAGATTATAATATTTTAAAGAGTAAAAAATAATATATTTATATGAATAATATAAATACAAGGTTATGAGAGAATGAGACCAACAATATAAGATCATATTGTTTATAGAAAAGATGATATACATGAATCTTGTAACAAAGACGGGTAGTTCATAAGATATGAATCATAATAATGAAAAATATTATAATCCCTAACAGCATAACATAAGAATAAGTCATGAAATTTTGGACTTCATATAATTATAGAAAATATTATGTCAAGGGTACCAACTTAGACCTTCATCACATGTTAGGATTTTTAAAATCACTAGTGTATACGATTTAGGCTTGGGATGCCCTACCATGTACCCTATTGTTTAGGGTATGTGATTCCCTCCCATTTACCCTCTTATTATGGTATTGGGAAGAAATCCCATGTGACATATTTTTATAGACTTAGGATAACCCCCCCCCCTCACCCCTATACCCTATTAGTATGGTACTAAGACTCCCTCTAATGTACCCTCTTGTTACGAGATTGGGATTCCTTCCTATGCACCGACATATTATTGACCTAGGATACCTTCCCATGTACCATATTGCAAGGGGCATAGGGTACCCTCCCATGTACCCTATTATTATAGGCTTGGGATTCCTTTCCATGTACCCTCTTTTTATTGTCTTTTGATCCCTCCTATATACCCTCTTGTATGTGTTCAGAATTCCCTACCATGTACCCTATTGTTATTGGCTTGAGATACAACCCATGTACCTTCTTTTTTTGGTTTGGCTACAATATTTGTATCCTTTGAGAACATATACCATTAATCATTACGTAATACATTAGAGGGAGATATATGTACCACCATTCACATAAAAAATCAAACATTCGTGTTCAAAAAGATAATAAAAAATTCATCAAATCATGACCTATAAAAATATATGGGTTTCCTAAAAATCATTTCTTGAACCATAAAATAAAATGGGTATATTAAAATTTTCATTATGTAATAACCCATGGAAGATATATAGGTCTCATAATCATTTTATAATAGAACAACCCATGAAATTAAGTGAGTTTCACAAAAAATGGTATCATGGAATTAACCAGAGAAATAGAATGGGTTACTTAAACAACTTTCTATTTTAATCAAAACTCATTTAAAAACAGAAAGAATGATGTCTTTGGAATGTATTCTATGTAAATAATAATCAATATCAAAGGATTTCATCTTATATTTGAATATAATTTGAAAGATAACATTAATCATTTCCTAAGGAAAATAACATTTCTTTGAAAATTACATTCTATAGAAGAAAACATTTTAAACATCATTTTCCTTGGAAACCACTTTTAAAACATATAAAATATGATTTAAAAAACATTTAATTTATTAATTGGTAAAAAATATCCCTTCCATAATTGAGAATATTTTTTAATACAGAAAACAATTTAAAAAAAATTCTTTTAAAACAACCTTCAAAATATATTAATAAATCTTTGAAAATGATTTAAATCACTACTTGAACATAAAACCATTCTGAAAAACTTTTTCTTTAAAACCCACTTCCAAATAAATATTTATAGACTATTATAAATAATACTTCTCATAAATAAATTTACCATATAAACTTTCAATGAAATTTTCAAATAAATGACTACAAAAAAGATAAATAAATATACTCATTCAAAACATTCCATTTGCATCATAAATTTTTTAGAAAAGTGCCTCGATTGGAAAATGAAAAAAAGGTTATTTTTTGAAAAAAAAATTTGATAAAAAAAACATGACAAATATGTATTTTTAAGATCATATAATAATATTAAATTAATTTGAAAAACATTTTTATAAAACATAGTATTTAAATATAATAGCTTTATGACAGGTGAGAGAGATAATTTTAGACTTTCTTAAAAACACTTTATTAATTATATTAAGTATAGAATAGATAAAATGATATCATTACATGAGGATATCATGAATATTCATATATGAATAAAATTAATGAAGTTTATTTAGATCTAGATCATAATATTTCCTCAATGTACGCATAATCATAAAATATCCCGATAACAATGAGATTGTAGCAATAAACTCTTACCATTTTGGTATCATTGAATCTGAATCCCCATGAAAGAATTAAATTACATAAATCATACCCTAAAATGAAAAGAATTAGATTCATAATTTAACATGTTAAAGGGAATTATATACAAGTCATAAAATAATATAAGTGCATAACATACCATGTGTCTCAGAGAAGGAAAATTGGGAAAAACATTACCATACAAATTAGGTAACTTTTGAACCGTAAGCCCCATGAAAGGGGGATCATCAAATGGATATATATAAAAATATAAATTTTAGTAAAATGATCTTAAAATACATTAATCAGTAGTATATACACCACACCAAAGATATGATTGTTGAATAAGGAAAAACACTCATGGAAATAAAACTATGAAAAACAATCACCTTACTAAGTGAGTGGATTTTTAATCATGAAATCTGTGAATTAATAACATTAATTAAAATTTTAATATCATGAAATAAAATAAATTAATGATATAAAATATCATTCAGAGATATTTAAACCACACTACAAGAATAATTGGTTAATATATCATATATCTAATATAAATAAATGTGAGATGAAAAACTCATTACCTTAAGTCTTGAAATTATTCATACCTAATAAAACCTTTTATAATTTGGGTAAATCCTTATAGTTTTCACCTAAATAATTCATTGGAATATTTTCTAGAAAAATGGGTATTTTATTTCTAGAGTAGGTATGTTGGGATCTTGTTTTTGTAGGGGTTCTATAAGAAAAAAATGGTTGTAGAGGTTTCGAGATGTTTGAGGTTTTAGTTCTCTTTTATAATGGGGGATGAGTTTAAATCTTGTAATTGTTAAAAGGAAAACACAGTTGAGAGGTATCCCTTACATAATTTTTATCAAATGATTGTAAATTTTCTTAAAAATGGACAATATGGTTGAAATATGGCCATTAAATTTCTATTTTACATGTTTCTAGTGTATTTGGACCCTTTAGAAAAAGTCTTGCCACTAAGAAAACATGTTTTTAACAAAATATTGGTAATTAATTTTAATTACATTCACTATTATTTTCAGTCAATAGCTAATTTATCCTTACTTTAAATTATAAATTATACTTAATTGAAATATTTAATCCTATTTTTCATATTATAAACATTAAATTTGAAGAAATTCATTAAAAATTAATCATGGGGACATGATCTGAATGTAGGGTTTAATGTTAAAAGTCCAAAGGCTTGAAATTTTTTTATAGCCAATAATAAGGTGAAATTGTTTTAAAATACCTACATTGAATTTGTTGTCATATATTTGAAAAAATTATAATTTTAAACTAATTTAAAATATAATATACCAATATAAATAAATCATATGTAAAAGTAGTTCAAAATTAATATTATAGGTTTTTTAAAATTCATAAAAAAAATGAAACTTCTTAGAATAATACCAAAAATTAATCCAAAGTAAATGATGATATTATTATTTCATAAATAAAGCCTTTTTAAAATAAAACTTATAAAAGTTTCAAAAATTATAACAATGTAAAGGTTGATATAATTATCTTGCTAGGCATGCTTTTTTACAATAAATTAATAGTAGAATGGAATGGTACACACTTAAAAGGCAGAAAAAAATACAAATTTCAGAAAATAAATCTTTTTATTAATAAAATTGGAATTATTATTTTTTATACCGATCAAATAAATTGGATAGGTGCCAAAAAAATTGATTGACTTGGTAATGAATAAATATTATTAAAAACATTCATCAAAAGTATTTCATATAATTTACTAAGATAAAATTGAGTTTTGTATATAAAAAATATTTTTCTTTGAAATAAAATTTATTTATTTTCTAATAGTTCTTACATTAATTTATAACTAATTTATATCAAAATAATTCATTTTCTATAAATTTTTAAATAATATTTTGAAAATTTAGTTTATCTTATTAATAAATTCTATTCTAATGGATAAGTGGTAACAATTGTAATATTTTAATAACAATATTAATAATATATTGTAGTTTGGTAAAACGTGGCCTTGCGTGAAACACAATCTATTGAAGGAACTGAATTTTTTTTGTAACACAAGACAAACATTGCCTTCTGTGTACCGTAAGCTAATCTAAGGGTTTCATGTTGTTCATGCATAAATTTTTGTTGCATATAAAGAAATCATATCTTTTTGAAGATTATAAAGAAAGAATGACTTGGTGTAGTATATAATTCAAGAATAACTTGTTGTAGCATGCAATGAAATTCATCGATGAAATTTAATTTATTCGAAACAAATTTATTGAAAAAAATATTGGTGTTGAATTCCACTAACAAGAAACTGAATTTCACCCTCTAAATACTTCTAGAATATCAAAGGTTTAATACTTGAGTGTTCCTTTCATAGAAACCCACATCTTAAAAAATATTTCTAAAACTTATTTTAAATAAAAGAGAATTTTTGAAACATAATGATCACAAAAAGTAAATCATAACTAAATTTTCACATAGAAAAACATATGTGTAATGTGAAAAAATTGCCACCAAGGAGAAATCTAACTATCATGTCATTATGGAGAGTGGTGGGTATCATGGTCCCAGGAATTTTAATGACAACAAATCGATAAAACACATAGGCATCAGAAAAGGAAACTCCTATCACAAAAAAAATTTATGATAATGGGAAAACATTTAATTTCAAAAACCTTTTCCTAAAGTTGAATATATTTCATGAGAATATTTACTTGAATGATTTCATAGTAAACCTATATTTTATTGTTCCTTGATCACTTTCAACATTATCTATTATTCTATAAAATGAAGGTCCATTTTCCATTCAGAAAATATTTGCTGGTCATGAGATCCACAGATAGAATTATAGGTTATTATATCCATCTTTATCATAAATAAACAGTAACAACATGTTATCAAATATAAAAACAACATATTGTGAGATAATACTTTAATATCTAAAACACCACCTGAATTTCAACATTAATCATTCCATAAATGGTTAAATTTATAACCCTTATGAATGATTAAAGTCCAAAAATTTATATATAAGGTCACTAAATTTTATCAAAAAATCGTATCATTGATCCCCAATATATCATAAATTATATCTAATTTTTCACATAAAAAAGTAAATACCTACATCCTGTACTCTCTGGAAACATAGAAATAACCTTAATTACTATAAAACATTATTGAAAACATGAATGATTTTTCATTGCAAAGATTATTTGATATTTTCCTTAAATCCAAAAATATTTGTAAACATCATCCATGATAACATAGTCCACTTTTTCAACGCATCACTAATTAGTTACATGGTAATTAGTACTATCCAATTTACATTTCCCATAATCATCTCTTAATAAAATATAAACACAATTTTCTCAACTTCATAAACAAATTAAGGATTACTTTCCCATTAAAAAACATTACACTACCATTAAATCTCTTATTTAGGTCATTAGAACCAATCCATATATTTAAAAATCCATATTGGAAAACATATACTCCATGATTTATATAACATAATTCTTGAATTCAAATAGATATACACTTTAATCATCCCACATTATTCTTAAAACATTACATATGATTCAGAATATTATTCCTTAATACATCATTCCTATAATATAAATCATGTATTAAGGTTCCTTAGCTTCAATTTAATTATTATTCTTACATTTAATTTAAAAAATACTATTCCAATATCCCAAACCTTTCACATTTCATTCAGTGTCTCTATCATCAGTAGTATGACCAATACTTGTTCCACCATCCTAATCCTCTTCATTATATTTTCACTTAGGAAATTTATTTTCGTAATTCAAATACTTTCTACATCTAAAAAATTTTATGTTAACACAATAATTTCATGTTCCTTCTATTAAATAAGTCCAAAAAGCATAGTGTAAGCAACACTTATCAGAGAAAGGACCTACACAAACTTGAAAATTTTATATAGGATGTATAAATCCGGATTCCTAGAATTAAATTTATGACACCCGAAACTTATCCTTATAGACATCAGAATTATTATCCTTATAAATATACCAAGGTATATTAAATTTTTTTCCTAATAATAGTTTCATTAGGATGACTAAACATTTCAACTGATACAAACTATTGTTACCTAGGCTTAACATATATGGATATTATGTCATTTTCAATGAATATTCTATAGATTAGAAAAATTACATTTAGGATGACTTTAATATTTTAGTTTCTTTTAAAAATGAAACATAATATTCTAACATTGTTAAATATCTTCAATGAATTACACCAAGATCTTATCATTTATTAATCCTATTTAAACCCATTCTTTTTATGATGGGGAAAGTAAAAATAATAATGGATGATAAAAAATACTCAATAACGGTAAAGTAAGATATGTAAGAATAACATGAACATAAGGGTATGATAGAACAATAATAATAGTATAAGATCATACCATGCATAAAAATATCACAGATATGGATCATGGAATTATTATTAAAAGATCATAAGACATAAATCATATGAAAATCAAGGGTTTAATCCATGATAAAATAATATAGGATTAATAGATGGAGCTGTAGAATATCAATTATCCAAGAAAATCATTTATCAAGGATACCGATGGAAACATTCATATCATGTAAGTCTTAGGATAATCACCTATATACCTTCTTCAGGATTGTGATGTCCTCTTGTGTACCCTTTTATTTTTGGATTGGGAAGTCCTCCCTTGAACCCGCTTATAATGAGAATGGGATTAACTTTTGTGTACCATCTCGTTACAAGATTGGGATTCCCTCCTCTGTACATTCTTGTTTGGGGTTTTGGATGCCCACTCGTGTACCTTTTTTTTATAATCTTGGGTTTCCCTCATGTGTACCCTCTTGTTAGAGGAGTTGGATGACCTCCCATGTACTGAATTTTTATGTGCATTGGGTTACCTACTGTGTACCCTCTTTTAATGGTCTTGGGATTCTTTCTTGTGTACCCTCTTGTTACATGCATGGAATTCCCTCTTTTGTACCCTCTTATTATAGTCTTGGGATTCCCTCATGTGTACCCTCATGTTACGAGCTTGGGATAGAACTGGTATACCCTCTTATTTTTGGGATTGAAATAAAAAATATGTACACTTTGATCTCATATACCATTTTTCACTAACTAATCCATTGGAAGGATATATAGTTCCCATTAGTCACATAATAAAAGTATACATCAGTGTTCCACAATATAATAAAACATTCATCATATTAGGAACCATAAAAAGTGTGGGGTTTCATAAAGATCATATCGTAATGCATGAAATGGAATGTGTATCTTAAAAATTTAATCATATTATAATCTCTAGAAATGGGATAGGATTAATTATCATTTCATCATATAATAACATGGGAAAGGAAGAGAGTTTGATAAATATTTTATTATGGTATAGCCCATCGAAGATGAATCTATTTCATAAAGAACTACCAATTTTAAACATAACCAATTTGAAGAAAGAATAAAAAAAATTCAAGGAACTTATTTCAGGAAAATAATAAATCATATAAAAGGTTTTCATCATATATGGAGAATTATTTTTAAAGGTAACTTGGATAACTTCTTAAGTAAAATAACGTTTCTCCAAAAATGAATTTTCAAGTCAAATTTTTTTAAAATCCATTTATTTGAAAACTACTATGACAACATATAAAGTAAAACATAAAATCAATTAAAACATTTTTGAAAAGAATTTAATTTTACATTAAAAAATCTTTATAAAAAACAAAACATTTTTAATACATTAGAACTTTAAAATTACCTTGAAAAATATAAAGGAATCTTTGAAAATAATTTAAAACACTTCGTGAACATAAAAAACTTTTATAAACCAATTTCTTTGAAAAACACTCAAAAAATTAAATGTATATAATATTACGAAAGAAATTTCATAAAAATGTAATCTCATAAACTTGAAAGGGATTGTTGAAATAAATTATGATCACGATGGAAAATAAATCTATACATTTCCAACATTTATTTTTCTCTATAAAATGTTTATAGAAGTTCCTTAATCTAAAAATATTAAGATGTTTCCTTTTTAAAACCCATTATGTTAAAATGGTAAAACATGGGTAAAAATGTATTTTAACTATCATATAAGAATATTATAAAAGTTTTGAGTTTTTTTAGAAAACATAACTTTGAAATAACACATATTTTAGATCTAAGAGAGAGATAAATTCATATTGTCTTAAAAACACATTCTTAATTATCATAATTACCAAAGAGTAGAAAATGGTACCACTACATGAGGATATCATGAATACCCAAAGTTGAAAAAAAATCATTATATTTATTAATATATGGATCATACGATTCTAACAATGGAATAATAATCCTATATAGTCCTGATAACGATGATATTGTTGAAATAAACTCTTACCAGATTAATAACTTTTGATCCTAATACCCATAAAAGAATCAAACTATATAATTCATAACATATCATTAAAATAAGGATATTCATGATATAAATTGATATGTGTGAGTATAATGTCATAAAATAGTATAGTTTCATAACATTACATGTTTATTAGAGAAGGAAAATTTAGACAAAATTTACCTTACCGATTTGGTATCTTTTGATATGTAAACCTCATAAATTGTAGATCATAAAGTGGATATGCAAATAATGATAAATTTGATTATGAGGATAATATTTTAAATACATGGTAATTATATAGACCATAAAAATAAACGAGTGTTTAATAAGTCATAATCCTTGTAAAAATGAATATGAGACTAGAAATCCCCTTACTACTTGAATTCCATTTCGAATCATTTGATTGGTGAAAGAATAACAACATTTGAAAAATTTTATATCATGAAAAAAGGAAATTCAGGATATAAATTATAATAGGGAAATATGTACAACAAAAAACAAGAATAAATTGTTAATATAACTTATATTTATAAAAAACAAAAGTGATAAGAGAAATTACTTAAATTATGTTTTGAGATTCATCATACTTGTTCAAAAAACCTCATATTTGGATTACTCTTATTTGTTTTCACCAAAAGAATTCTTGGTATTGATCTATATAAAAATTGAGCTTCTGGGATTATAGTACGAATGTTGGGTAATTATTTTCACAGGGTTTGGATGAGCCAACTATTTTTAATGGTTTAATGAAGTGAGTGGGAGAGTTCTCATTTATAGAGGAGGAGTAACATTCTTGTATATATAAAAAGGTAAAATCTATTGAGATCTCTCTATTACAACATGTCCCTCTAATAATTGTAAATTTTTTATGAAAGGAGTGATATGTTTGTAATAAGTCTAGACAATTGATTTTGAACATGTTTTTATGGTATTTTGCCCCTTACAGTAAAGTTTAACCTCTAAGTAAACTCATTTTTAACTTAATCATTATAATTAATATAAATTGCATACACTATTATTTTTTTCAAAAACTAAGTTGATTATACAATGAATTAGAAATATTAATGATTAAAAATATTAAATTCATTTTTTCTAAATTCTAATCCTATAGGAGGCATAAATTAATTTAAAATTAATCATGCAGGCATGATAGAGAAGCATGTTTTTAATGTAAAAGGTTCAAAACCATGAAATGATTCTATATCCAATTTCCTTGTGAAGTTGAATAAAATAAACCAAATTGGATTTATTTTCTTATATCTCAACAAATTTTTCATGAAAAATAATTTGAAATATATTTTTACTATATAAATAAATTAATTGAAAATGAAAATTAAATTTAAAATTAAGTGTTTTTCATTAATGATCAAAAAACAAAACAACTAATAAAAAAACCAAAAATATACCGAATGAAAATTTTTATATTTATCATTAAATTTTTATTATTTTTTATAAGAAATAATTATAAAATGTTGAAAAATTATATTTAAAATATGTTTTCCATTAAAATGTGGTAAAATTTCCGATTTAGAAAATATATCTTTTTATTGATAAAATTTGATTTGTTTTCTTATAATAGGCCTATAAAATCAATTTTATGAGTGTAAAAAAATTTATTGAAAATTTAATATATAAATTTTATTAAAAATATTCCGTACAAGTTTTTTTTAATTAATTAATATAAAATTGTGTTTGTAAACTATAAAATAGTTTACTTATAATAAGAATTTATTTATTCATGAATAGTTATTATATAAATTTCTGAAAAGTTTTATTACCAAATGATTCATTTTATATAAAATTTTAAATTATATTTTCATAATTTAGTTAAAGTTATTCATAACTTCTATACCAATGTCAAGTTGGTTACTATAATAATACTTTAATAACAATATTTATAGTGTATTGTCTTTCGGAAAAACTCAACCTTATGTTTAAAAAAATATATTAAATTAATTAAACATTGTGTGTATCCCAAGTAAACAATAGTTTTGTGTTTAATGAAACTTATTCTAAGTGTTGTGTGTCTTAAAATCACACCTTGGTGTTTCATAATAACCAGTCATAACATGGTGAAGCATATAAATCATGAATAATTTTTCATAGATAATAAATCAATTATATCATGGTGTAGCGTTCAATTCAAGCCATTAAATAAATTTAATTTATTTGAAAATTAAATAATTCATATAAATTTGGGGTGTTAAAATATTGCTACATCATGGAGGGGATACCATTACCATTGGATCTCCCTCATCTTGACTCTGATACCAATCATTTATCAATCAACATATTTTATATAATTCAATTTCACATGAACCTAGAAATTAAAAAACCCAAGAACATCATTCCAATTTAATTTCAAATCAATCAATCTTCTCTTTTTCATCATTAATTTTCAGAAAATCAATCAAAAACATATTATATTCACCACTTTCTTCAATTATAATTAATAAATTATTTTTAAAACCAAAATGAACTTATTCACTATCTCTGTGAGTTTGACCTTGAACATTCCCTAATACTAAATTTCAATTAATTAAGTATCATAATTTTGATTTACTATAAATTTTTTATTTTAATTAGCCCCATAGGGAAATAATGATTCCCCATGAGTTTGTAAATATTCATTACTAAATAGTAACTTATTCTAATATAAAATTATAAATATATTTTTCTATAAATATATATAATAGTTTGAAGTAAGAATATCTCATAATAGTGAAAATTTAATAATGTAAATTTTTTTCCACAATAGGTTATTGTATGCATTACGAATTAAATTAGACATAATGGAATGTATTTATGTGGATTTGTATGAATTTGTTGTGGAAAAATTTTTTAATGTAGACATGAATTTTTCATTATAGATAATTGTGTCATTTTTTATGTTAGAAAAAATATATTTTCAAATAACACCAAGGCATAAAATTTAACAACATAAAATGAATATATTAATGAAATTTAGAGAAATAATTATTTATATAATATTACAGAATATTTTAATTTATTTATTACTTTTTTATTTTATTACATAGGTAAAATTTATCTGGTAATTATTTTAATAAGACACACAAATTTAATGCATTTAAGGGATTAAATAAGTCTATCAATGAAAATGTAAACAATGGATATTTCAATGTTCTTTTCATTATAAAATGATAAGGTGGATAATATATTTACTATGAAACAATCTTGGGTGAACTTTTTGAATCATAAGTTGAACCAAAATATTCATTGAGCCACTCTCTCTAATGTAGGAATGATATCCCCCTTCTGAATTCAAATTTTACTTTTTATTGAATAATTATATTTTATGGTCACTTTTTCATTTGTTTTATTAGAAAATTGGGAAAATATTAAAAATTAATTAAAAAATTTTAACAAATAAATAATGAATAATGCTATATATATTATCAATAGAGTTTTCTATAAGTGATTCAACATTTACAAATGATATGTTTAAGATTAATTATTTTTATTTTTTTAGTTGGGATTATAATTTCCCTAGAATACATTCAAATAATTTTATTTTCAATATTAATATTTAATATAAATATTTTAATTTTACAGTTTAATATATATTATATTTTTACCAATGTTTATAATTTTTTTATAGTATGTTACATGAGTTTTTTTCAATAAATCAAAAGTTATAAATATTGAAATATATACTAGATATTCATATAGAGTGTTCTGTGAATTATAAATTAGTTTGTAAAATTTTTAACAAACTAATTGTAATAATTTGGTGTCATTTGGATATGTGAGTAATGAAAATAGAAGATATATAAAACCAACCATGTCATGGTACGAAACTGTGGTTTATGTTATAGTGTCATTATCAGAGGAAATTTCTTAAAAATGATGTATTTTTTAAAGAAATATTTATTCTAATTATTATTATAAACAATAATAATTATGGAATTCTATTTATATGATTGATATATATTTATAAATTTATAATTTATTTTTTAAACAATTTTCATAAAAACATGCTATGATTGAAATTTATTTCATATAATATAGATGGTGTAATTTTTGGAAATAGTAAGTTAAAGAGTTCTACATTTTAGGAAATTGTTTTTTCAATTAATTTGATTGGGTGTTTCAAAAATGAATATATATGTGGGTAGTAACTATATTATAATGTATGGTTTTATATAAAAATTAGTGAGGAAATATTATTCTTTAAATTTGGAACAAGGAAATTCAATCATTTCAATATAAAATAATTTGGAGAAGAAGATAATTTATTATTATTTTTTTATTAGGATTGAAAAATCATAATTATAGATAAAGAGTCATTATAATGAATAAAAAATAAATTTCTTATTTATTTAATAATATGTAAATATGTTATAATTTTCATTGAGGAATGACTAATAGTAATCATTTTAAAAGATTTTGTTTGAAAAAATAAATTTATGACACGGTGAAATTATATATTCATTGTTTTTTTGTGATATTTTCTAATGTATTGTATAAAATTTGATTTTAGGAAATATAATACGTTTAATCAGACAATAATTGTTATTTTTATTATAAATCAATTTATATTGTATATGGAATGATTTGCTAACATATATAATATTTGATCCATTCAAGTAATTAATTATAGTTCTCAGAGTTAAGGAAAAACATAAAATAAGATGCTTTATTCTGAAAATTAAGGCCATAAGTCAAGGGAATGGTAGGTTTGGAGAGAGTATTATTATTTCATCAATACATGGAAATATATTCAAGATATTACAAAATATATTGATATAAATAACATGTTTGTGATGAATTGGATATTAATAGATATATGACTAATTTGATCCATGATCACCTACCAAATACTAATTTTTTAACCCATAATTATTATATTGGTAATGGATTGAATGTATTATAATTTTTGTTTGTGTTTTTAGGAATCATCCATGTCTTAAATTTGACTAAAATGAACAAAAATGTTTCTATAATAATGTTTTATGTAATATTATTATTATTATGTAAGAAATTTATTAAATCAGATATAAAATCATGTTTAAATAATGACATGTATTGTAGAGACCCAAATATTGACATACATGGAAATTACATTACTTTTGCGGAAAACTTAATACATAACCAAAAACAACTCTCAAGGATCTTAATAGTTTAGTGTCTTTGGAAACTCGGAACATATTCTACTAATCATGGTGAAAGATCTTCAACATCTCCCATAAAGATCTTACCCTTTTGTTTTCTTACCTAATTTTTTTTTTAAATCTTGGGAAAAGAAAGCATATAAAGGGTGATCTCAAATTCTCATTAATGGAAAGCATGGAGAAAATAAAACAAACCATACAAACTTGAACTTAAATAAACATGAACATAATGTTTAAACGTCAAAATCGTGAGAAATGACATAAAACATGACAGTACATAAGGAAATATATCATAATAGAACATCAATATTGATAAAATAGCTTGGGAATAAAACATTTAATTGTGGAAACCATTAGGCACATTTTTTGATTTCCATAGTAGCTAAGGCATTGCTAACAAGACCATCTTAGTGGACAAGGTCCCTTTCTGAATCGAGTTCACTCCTCGTTCCAGTCCTCTACTGAACCAGATTACCTTGTCATTCCATCCATGTCTATCTCATGATATATAAATCTTTAACCAATGAATTGGAGGGAGATATAGTTATCACCCATCTCATAATTAAATCATTCTTACTTGTGCCAAAATATTAACATAAATCATTCATCATAACCCAAAGAATAAAATGTGTTTCATAAACATCATCCCATCATAATATAATCCATATACAACAAATGGTTATCATTTTGTAATAAGAAAAGTGAAACCATGTAAATCATTGAGGCATTATACTTGAAACATAAACATATGAAATAATGTCATCTTAGATGGAAAATGTTTTTGATAAAACACTTGAAATAAATTCTTGAGGAAAATATAGTTTCTTCTTCAAAATAATTATCTTTCCACAAAATGTAATGCAATTTAATAGAAAAGTATTTTTTTGAAAATAGTCATGAAATCTTGTGGAGTAAGCTTCATGAAAATAAAGCATTATAAAACCGTAAAAATATGTTCATGCTGTATAAGTTAAAAAAACATTCTTCTTGTACTTTTTCCTAAAAAGTCAAAATGCACCTCGTATGGTAAATGAAAGAAATATTCCTTACCTACCATGTAGTAAAAGTAAAAAATGGGTAAAAAGGACTTTAAACATACTCAAAACCATTTTTAGAAAACTGGGACATTGATGATAAATATAACCCCAGTAAATACTTATGAATAAACAATCTCGGATAAAAATGAGATTGGAAAAGTTATCTCTTACCTTATGTCTGATATGATTCGTATGTATCTGAACCTCATGTATAATTATTTAAATAATGTCATTGACTTATTACAGAATCATATTCACTGTTATGATATCATATATGGTTCACTTAGGACTTTATATTACCTGTTCTTTTATCGTTTCCATGTTAAAGCAACGTTTTGGGTATTAATTGTTTCATTTATCGTACGTGTTTGGACTTATTGTTCTTGATATAATTACTTATATGATGATTTAAGTACTTCTATAAATTAGATAATGATTTATATATCATATATATTCAGTATATATATATATATATATATAATATCTAGATAAATGAAATGAAATACACCATTCATGGAGACGGTAGGCCGTATGTACGCATGAACATTGTTTTCCTTTACTTATTGACATGAATTGAAGTAAGTAGATGAAATATATATATATACAAATATCTAGAAGATTTATCATGTCATATATTTCATTATTATTCATTATATATACATTATAATCATTCTTGAATGGTTAACATGGAGAATGAATCTCATCACGTCGTGGAGATGGTAATCAGTATGTAGGCACGAGCGAGGATATCGTTCTCATAATTATTGAATTTAATTGGATTGGATGATATAATATCTCAGAATTAGTATGATGTTATAATAATTGTATATATTTATTCATTATACTATTATACCCATCCATATAAGGTGGTGTTGGAAAAACAGATTACACCACGGTGTGGAGACGGTATTCTGTACGTACGCACGCGCGGTGATTTCGTTTTTCGTAGGATGGATAGAAGGTGAAATGGGGTTGTTTAATATTATAATATCATAGCAGTATATTATTTATACTTATTTTATTACTTTATAATGAAACAACTAGAGAATAAGAAGCTGAAGAAGAAAGAAACTTGAAAGAATTGGTAGAAGAGATTACCTCTTCTTTGACGCACCTCTTTTATGCTTCTTGTTAGGACACTAGATTTGGACTTTTTAGGAGACCAGAACCTCTTTAATGATTCTAGGAAAGTTGAGAAGGGAAATGGTTAGGGTTATTCCGAGATTTAAGGCTCAAAATTGTGAAAGAGATGAGGTAGGAGGTTCCCTTTTATAAGGGAGGAGAGGGGGCACCTTAGGAAAACATAAAATATTATTTTATAATAAAGTCATATTCGGTTTATAATAGCCCCATATGGATTTATTTCTAAGATAAAGTGGCTATTGGTCTATATCTTTTCAACCAAAAGGTTTTAGACAAGTATAGATTACTATTTTAACCTTATCATTTAGATTTACCTCTATGTTAAATAATTTAACTTTTACCATGTCTTCTTGTTTTCTTACACTATATGGTTAATAAACTTATTATAACAATCCAAAAAAACCCAAAGTGGTCCATTATTAATATATATTACCTTCTTAAGTCATTTGGCCGAACTATAGATTTTTATGAATAGAATATCAATTAATAATAAAATATTTGTTTTAAAAATTATTTTATGTCAATTTTGACACTATTTGGTAATTGATTTTTGTTAAACTCATAAAAAATTATTAATTCAAAAAAAATTATTTAATAAATTCGAAAATGTCATATTAACCAATAAAATTATTGTAATTCATAAAAAGTCTCAAATTACATTTATTTTGTATTTATAACATCAATTATGTTAATATTTCATTAATAAAGTAATTACTTCATCATTATTGTGTCATAAATAAATTATATTATTTATTGTCTAAAAATTATAAATAAAATACAATTATGTAGGAAATATTTTTATCTTTCTAATGAATGTTTATAGTCGAATTTATCTTATATATATCCCTATATTAAAAATGTTTTAGTTATTAAACATTGATTTTAACTCTTTTAACTCTTCTTTGAATTAAATAATAATAAATGTCCTAAACTAATCCAAGTGGACCTAAATGATCATATTATATTCCTAAGGTTTTGTTTGGTCGAATTAATCTTATAAAATAGAATTAGTACATGTTTTATGGTAATAATAATATCATTTTTACCCTTAATTACCCTATTTACTTTTAGCCGTGGTAAATAAAAGTTAAAAGATACTATTCACCAAAAATTATTTTCATCTCATTGAACCACATTTTACCTACTGATATCAACTGTATCTCTCAGATTTTTGAAATTACACTCACAGAATCGGTAAAATTAAGTTTTATGTAAATTTGTAAAATCTCCTAGGAGGTTGGTAAAAGACTGTGAAAAGTTCAATAAACTTTTTATATATCTAAAATTATTATAAAATGAAACCACTATATTAAATTGAACTTATATAGGTATTATGTATCAATTTTGACCTAAAATAAATTTAAATAAAATAAATAATTTTTTAAATAAAAATTCAGTTTTTAAATAGTAACCTAGTGTTTTCACTGTTCATCAAAAATAGAAAGTTTTCGAAAAAAATACAAAAAATTCACCCTAGGCTATTTTCGATATTCCGAATCCAAAAATAAAGTCCATTTTGAAAGATAAAATTTATAAAATTTTAAAAAGTGGGTATTACTATTCATAATGGGTAGTTCATAATAATATTATAATAATATCTCATTTAGTGAAACTCGGTATTGCGTACAACACACGCTATTGAGGAATGTTTCTCTGGCATGAAACACAAGCCTGGAATAGTGTTTGTGTATAATACAAGCAAATACTGTGTTTCATATAGCACAAGATAATTTTTTTGTGGCGTATAACACAACACATCAAAGTAATTAAATATAATATTTGTCATAAATTCTCAAGGTGTTAAATTCCACCCCCCTTAAAATGAATTTCTCCCTCAAAATTCGTCAGGGTTATAAATGTTTTACTACTTTAATGTTTCTTTTATTGAAACCCACATCATAAAAAGGGATACTAAAACTTAATTTTAAAAACTAATGTATGAAACGTAATGATTACCCGAAGTAACTCATCATTGGGTTTCCATATAGGAGAACATAGGTGAAAATATGGATATATAAGAAAAATAGAACCCTCAGATTCTGATGGAGAGTGGTAGAGAACATGGCTATGAAATAGCCAATAATCACAAAGCCATAAATTTTTGATTTTGGTACAATCTCACCATGTTCGTGCCTTGAAAAATTTTATACTTCATCTCTTAATGAAATAAAGTTGAATTTGTCATTCTGGAAGTGTTAGCAGATCATGTGATAGAATGATGGGTCATTCCATCTATCTCAAACAAAAGTTTAGAAAAAATATTCAAATATATATAAGTCCATCTATGGTGAGGTTAATCGTATATGATTCCAGAAATGGATATATACTTCAACTATCATAATTATTAATAAAATAAAACTAATTTTTAATAACTAGGGACTTTCTGTAGGCCAGTGGTAGGTGATAAAGGCATGTCTCACTTTGGTTGTGGGTTCGATTATCACAAACATGTCTGACGTGATGGGTTTTCACCTATCCTATTGGTTGTCGTTTTTCTAAAACTACACTATTATAACATTCCAGAAATAGTATCAAAAAAAGTTCTAGCCTTAATCAATTTTATCTGATGTCTAACTAAATCCATTCCAACCTTTAGGCTTATCAAAAATACTTCTGTCCAATATTATAGTATAAAGAAAACAATTACTAGAAATGTCACCAACCAAGAATGTGAATACCATCATTTATTCCCCATATATCATATGATATATCTTTTTGGTCATATTCCAAACATGTGAATACATTAATCATGTATTCTCTTGAAAAATTAATACCCATTGACCCTTAGTGAAAACATGAATGTTGTCAAAAGTTAACTCTTTCCACATACCAAAATCCCAAAATTTCTATATACTCAAACCATGATATAACATTGTCCTTATATCGAGGTCATTTCATTTTCTCTTTATCTCTTCATTATACCCAAATCTTCTTCTGTCTAAAAATATTTCAATCACTTTTTATGGTTACTGGTACTATATAATTATTGAAAACCAATACATAGATATTCCAAAATTACACAATACCATAAATGTGATTCCAAGATACTATTTTGAAATCCTATTATATAAACACTTAATCATTCCACAACATCATTGTCACACTCAATATCACAAATAGAGATCACATGTGACTTCCCTTTATCCTTTACCTTAAGTGGTTGCTCACATCGATCATCATCTACCCTTGGATTAGGGCATTGATTAGCATAATGCCCCATTTCCTTGAACTTGAAGCATTGAAGTGTTGGTGGAGCATTCTCTATAGAATTTTCTCTATTCACATCATTAGCTACCTTTTTCCCATTACTTCGACATTCAACTTCTTGATGACCTTCTTTTCCACACTTAAAACATTTTATAGTACCATTTATGAAATCACCACCATGCTTCTTTTCAAACTTCGCGCATAAAGAAACATTAATCTTATTTTCAACATTGTTCTGAGATTTCTCCTTGAACTTCATATTTCATTTTTTTTTCTAAACCATGAGATGGATATGTAACAATAACTTAGAGTTCAACCTTGATAGCACAACGCAAAATTTCCTCATAGCTACTAAAGTCTCTTATAGTTAATGCCCATCGAAGACTTGGTTTTAAGCCACTAAAAAATCGGTCAACTTTACTTTCAGGTAGGATGATAAAGCCAGATCCATACCTTGTAAGCCCTGTAAAATTCACTTCATATATACCAACAGATTCTTCATCCTTTTTCTTAATCTCAAGGAACTCCTTTTCTATCATTGTTCAAAGAATTCAAGGGAAGTACTTATTGAAAAAAAAGTTCTTGAACTCGTCCCATTCTATTGATTCAATTTCATCTTGGGGCCTTATATTCTTAATTAGATTCCACCACTGGTCTGTTTCACCTTCTAAATGGTAAACATCCAGAATGACTTTTTGATGTTCTAAACAGTGAAGTGTGGAAAATATCTTTTCAATGGTACTGATCCATTGTTCAGCAACAAGAGGATTAAGAGTCCCACTGAAAGAAGGTGGACGTTGCCTCATGAAGGACTCAATAGAATATTGTTTCCATATCTTCTCATTTGGAAGTCCAGAATGATTCATAGCTTGTGTAAGTATATCAATAATATTTTTCACTCCATCTCCCATAACATTGGTTTGTTCAGAAGGAAAATCATTGCATTGTCCATTACATTGGTCAACACAGTTCCTTCAGGTTCCATCCATCGTCTAAAACCCAAAAAGAATAGTGTAAGAGGAAAAAATCATGTTAGGGAAAACAACATAATAAAGGGGGGTACCTTCAATATCTAACATCTTAGGTTTAATTCAAATATCATTACCACAATTCTAGGACTATAACCTATACTTATAATTAACCTTTGGGACATCCCTTGACATACCATAAAAATATCTCAAGGGATCTCACTAAAGTTTTTGCGTCCCAGTTTCCAAAGGTTAACTAAACCTTTCCTCTGATACCAACTGTAGAGACTCAAAGCTTCACATACATGGATATTAAATTACTTTTTCAAAACAATTAATACATAACAAAAACCAACTATTAAGTATCGTAATAGTTTAGTGTCTTTGGAATCTCGGAACATAGTCTTCTAATCAAGGTGAAAGATCTTCAACATCTCCCATACAGATCTTCCCATTTTGTTTTCTTACCTAAAACCTTTCTTTAAATATTTGGGAAAGGAAAACATATAAAGGGTGAGCTCAAATTCTCAATAAGGGTAAGCATAGAAAAAATATAACAAACTATATACACATGAACTTAAAAAAACATGAACATAATGTTTAAAATCAAAATCTGGAGCAATGACATAAAACATGGAAGTACATAAGGCATAGATCATAATGGAACATCAATCATGATAAAATAGCATGGTAATAAAACATGTAATTGTGGAAACCATTAAGAACATGTTATTATTTCCATTGTAGCCAAGGCATTGCTTCCAAGACCATCTTAGTGGACAAAGTCCCTTTTAGAATCGAGTTCACTCATCGTTCCAGTCCTGTACTAAACTGGATTAACTTGTCGTTCCAGCCATGTCTATCTCATGAGATATAAATCATTACCCAAATCATTGGAGGGAGATATAGGTCCCACCCATCTCATAATTAAATCATTCCTACTTGTGCCACAATATAAACATAAACCATTCATCATAACCCAAAGACTAAAATAGGTTTAATAAACACTATCCCATCATAACATAATCCATATAAAACAAATGGATATCATTTCATAATAAGAAAATTGAAATGAATTCTTGAATAAAATAACCTTTCTTCTTCTAAATATGTTTCTTTTCAAAAAAAATCAGGAAATTTTAAAAGAAAAGGATTTTGTTAAAAATATTCATAAAATCTTGTGGATTAAGATTCATGAAGGTTAGGCGTTATAAAACCATAAAAATTTGTTCATGCTATATATGTTAAAAAACATTCTTCTCGTACTTTTTCCGAATAAGTCAAAAAGTACCTCATATGGTTAACGAAAGAAAGATTCCTTACATACCATGTAGTAAAAGTCAAAAATGGGTCAAAAGGAATTTAAACATACTTGAAACCATTTTTACAAAACAGGGACATGGATTATAAATATAACCCTAGTAAATACTTACGAATAAACAATCTCGAATAAAAACGATATTGGAAAAGTTATCCCTTACCTTATGTCTGATATGCATCGTATATATCTGAACCTCTTGTATAATGATTTAAATAATTTCATTGACATATTACAGAATCATATTCATTGTTGTGATATCATATATAATACACTTATGAATTTATATTACCCGTTCTTTTGTCGTTTCCATTTTAAAGCAACGTTTTGGGTATTAATTGTTTCATTTATCGTACATGTTTGGACTTGTTGTTCTTGATATCATTACTTATATCATGATTTACTTACTTAAAAAATGTAAATAGTGATTTATATATCATATATATTCAGTATATATTTATTTAATAGATAGATAAATGAAATTAAATACACCGTTAATGGAGACGGTTGGAAGTACGTACGCATGAATGTTGTTTTCCTTTCCTTATTAACTTGAATGGAAGTAAGTAGATGATATATATATATTTATTTATTTATATAAATAAATAAAGTAGATTTATCATGTCATGTATTTAATTTTTATTCATTATATATACATTATAATCATTCTTTAATGGTTTACATGGTGAATTAATCTCATCACGTCGTGGAGACAGTAATCCGTACGAACGCACGAGCGATGATATTGTTCCGATAATTATTGAATTGAATTGGAGTGGATGATATAATATATCATAATCATTATGATGTTATAATAACTATATATAGTTATTCTTTACACCATTATACCCATGCAAGTAAGGTGGTGTTGGAAAAACAGATTACACCACGACGTGGAGACGGTATTCCGTACGTACGCACGTGTGGTGATTTCATTTTCCGTAGGATAGATAGAAGGAGAAATGGGATTGTTTTATATTTATAATAACATATCAGTATATTTTTGATACTGATGTTATTAATTTATAATGAAAAAACTAAATAAGAAGAAGTTTAAGAAGAAATAAACTTGAAATATTCGGTATAAGAGATTACCTCTTCTTTGACACACCTCTTTTAAGCATCCTCTTAAGGCACTAGATTTTGTATTTTGAGGAGACCAGAACCACTATAATGTTTCTATGGAAGTTGAGAAGGTAAATGGGAAGGGTTCGGCTGAGCTTGAAGGCTCACAATTGTGTAAGGAGAAAAGGGAGGAGGTGACCTTTTATAAGGGAGGTGAGGGGGCACATTAGGAAAACATAAAATATTATTTTATAATAAAGTCATATTCAGTTTATAATAGCAAAAAATTGATTTATTTAAAATATAAAGTGGGTATGGGTCTAAATCCTCTCAACTAATAAGTTTTAGACAAGTTTAGGTTACTATTTTATCCTTATAATTTATATTTAACTCTGAGTTAAATAATTTAACCTTTACCGTGTCTTCTTGTTTTCTTACACTATATGGTTAAAAAACTTACTATAACTAGCCAAAAGAACCCAAAGTGGGTGATTATTAATATATATAACCTTATCTAAGTCATTTTCCAAACTTTAGATTTTTAGGAATCAATTATTAATATAATATTTGTTTTAAAAACTATTTTATGTCAATTTTGACACTATTTGGTAATTGATTTTTGTGAAAATCATAACAGCATGATTGGTTCGAAAAATGTTAATTTAATCAATACAAACAAGTCATATTAACCTAAAGAGTAAGTGAAATTCATAAAAAGTCTCAAATTATAATTATTTGGGTATTTATAACATTAATTATGTTAATATTTCATTAATAAGGTAATTACTGCATCGTCATTATGTCATAAATAAATTCCAATGAGGTGGGTAAAAGACGGTGAAAAGTTCAATAAAATTATTATATATCTAAAATTATTATAAAATTACTCCAATGAATTACATTGAACTTATATAGGTATTATGTTTCTATTTGACCTAAAATAAATTTAAATAAAATAGATAATAATTTAAATAAAAAGTCGTTTTTTAAATAGTAACCCAGTGTTTTCACTATTCGTCAAAAATTGAATGTTTTCAGAAAAATACAAAAAAACTTACACTAATATAATTTCAATATTCCGAATCCAAAAATGAAGTACATTTGAAAGGTAAATTTTACAAAATTTCAAAAAGTGTATAATATTATTCATAACGGTTAGTTCATAATAATATTATAATAATATCTCATTTAGTGAAACTCGGTATTGCGTACAATACACGCATTTGAGGAATGTTGTTCTAGCATGCAACACAAGCCTAGAAAAGTGTTTGTGTATAATACAAGATAATACGGTGTTTCTTATAGAACAAGAAAATTTTGGTGTGGCGTATAACACAAGACATAAAAGTAATTAAAAATAATATTTCTCATAAAATCTCGGGGTGTTACATGTATAAGGAACTGGTCATAAATATTACATAATCTAGTAAATTACATTTGAATACACTTATTTACATCCCTAATGATATTTTCAGCATAGAGTTTTAACAAATTAGGACATAATTCATACATGTCAACCCACAAGCATAAAAGTGGATACTACTAAAACAATATCTATTTATTCCATAATATAGATGATTTTAAAAAATAATGAAATATTTTCATGAAAAGTATTCACAACATTCATCATGGATTCTCATTTTCTCTTACCCATCCTTAAATCCTATGAATAAACATTTTAAAAAATGGGATGAACTCAAAAACCTCAATAAGGGACATAAAAAGAAGGAGACAAACTGTTGGTCAATGAATACATATAGACATATAAATTCATTTTCATAAAGACATATATCTCAGGCAATAAATAATATATAATTACAATATGAAAACATGACATTTAAATAAAATTTAGAGAACATAAATAATACCATAAAGATAACATGGGGAATAGCATAGATAAATTTGTTTCCCTCATGGATACAGTATGATTTTTTACCCTCTTGGATAACTTAAAATATAACCCTCACGACTACCTTATGATGTAACCCTCACTGCTACCTTAGGTGTAACCCTCACAATTACACTTCGAGTGACCATACGGTTAACCTCAATCATAAACATTACCAATGAATTGGATGGAGATTTAGGTCAAATACTTCATCAAAAAAATATCACAAACAACAAAATAATAATAAAATATGATTGCGTGAACAAAAACATTCCTTTTGAATTTTGTAAAAATAGAAATTTAAAGGAGGATTTTTAATGAAATGTCCCCAAAAATATCATATAATTGTAGTGTGAATTCAAAAAAATAATGGGATATGTGTATACAATTTTCATAAAAATAATATTATCAGAATTAATTTTAAAAATAATCTTAAAACCATATACTCAATGAAGAATAAGGTTTCCCATGAATTGGAAATTTGGTTAAGAATTCCCTCAAATCAGATTTCTCTTAATTCAATCATGTTTAGAAGTCATATAATGGTCTAAATAGTGTTATAAATATATTAATAAACCTTATTCATATTTAAAATTACATATATGATATCCTTTTGACATATTTCCACACATTTATTAATTATCCTTTTTTATTTTCATTGTATCATGTGCAAATATTTCATTGTTTCCATGGTTGATTTGTTGTGAATTTTAATGTAAAACGGAAGAAAAACTCTTGAAGTTGAACTAAATGTTGTTAATATGTTTCCGTAATTTTAATGACACTATATATCATTTTTTATATGAGTATAAATCATTAGATATATCTTTATTGAGAATGATTTAATTTATTTTTGGGTTTTTTATGATCATCACAAACTTATATCATTTTAATCAATATCATGTGTATATACAGGTTCATGGAAATTAAATAAATTAAAATATGTATAATAAAAATTTATTTGACTATAATAATGGTATTATGACTATCCTTGCGAGCACTAATGAAAAATGATAGTCTATCTTCCACGATGGTGGTAAATCAAAACATTCAGGACGATTTTTTCATTTTTAGAATAAAAGGAAGAGGAGAAAAATATTGATGACGATTTGTTTCCATAAACATGATTAATCTATAAAATATATAATATACTAGAGTCTCCAAACATCTTGGATAAGGTTATGTGAATAGTGTATAGTAAAAGAGAATTAATTTTAAATAAAAATGATAAAAATGAAAGCGGATTTTACCTCTTGAACTTCCTCATAGTGGACCACATTAAGGCCCTTCGTTTTGGCCTTTTGGTGATACTAGAAGGTATTAGACATAGAAAATATTCTTGGTATGGAAAATAAGAAGAAATTAAATAATCATAAAGGATTTATGGTGTGAGGAGAAGAGGTGGTGAGGGGTGGTATTTATAGTGGAGGAGATAAGTGTTTTCTCATTATTATATTCATTAGTTTAATATTTTGGCTTAGGACTATGGATATTTCAAGAATTATCACTAAAAATATTATAATAATTAATTATAGTTTGAATGTTTTGGCATACATCATTATTACATCATTTCTGACTCAGTAATTCATTAATTTTTTAAATACCATAAATTACCATATTTCACTATTCACAAAAAAAATCAAGTATTTTAAAAAAATCCCAAAAAATAAACCTAACCTGTTTTTGACGTATAGAATTAAAAAATAAAGTTAATTTTATAAAACTAATTTTCCTAATATGAGAAATTTTATTTTTAAATTAAATATCAATTTATTGAAAAAATATAAATTTTAAAAATATAACATATTTTATAACACATTGAAAAATTAATCAAAGTCTCATAAAATTGAACTATAATCATAAGAAAATAAAATATTAATTTATGCATCTATTTAATGGGAAAATATTTTCTTTAAATTTTTTTTATAAATTAAAAAAATATAATTAAGTATTTGTGATTATAAAAATACAATCTTTTAATTTATCATTTCCTAAACATTAATAAACATATTACATGAAATAAATATATAATGATTACACTTATAAGTTACATAAATATTATTTATACTCTTATTGGTGAGGATAGTATTCTAGTGTCCATATTACTTTTTATAATGGTAATGTTACTATTCCTAAGGTCATGTTACCATAATATCTGTATACTTTCCTTAATATCAATAAACACCACTTGTTTCATTGTACACTTATAATGAACATAACTATTTAAATATAGAATAAAAAATATATTTTATAATTACATGGGTTGTTACATTCTCCCAACATTCTAGAAGTTACATCCTCACAATTTATATTTACATAGTAAACACATGAGGATACCTTTCCCTCAAAGAATTTTCAGATTCCCATTTTTCTTCTTCAACCATGTTGTCTCTCCACAAAATATTAACCTGGTAAATTAAAATATTCCTCAATACCTTCTCTCTGGGTTTTTGAATCTAAATTGCATTATCATTATAAGAATGGGTCTCTTCCAGTTGAATTACTTCTGGGCACAAAATAAGAGATGAATATAGAATATAATTTTTCATTATTGAAACACAAAAAACATTGTGTACCAGAGATAAACTCATAGGCAAAGATGCTCAGTAAGATAATGGTATATCTTTATCAATGATTTCATAAGGTCCAATGAACCATGGACTTGGATTTCATTTATTACCAAAACTAATAACCTTTTCCAATGAGATATTTTAAAGAAAACATGATCACCTACCTCAAAAGAAAATTCTTTACATTTATTATATGCAAAAAAAATTGGTCTAATATGAGATATCCTCATGTACAGTTGAATTATTTTCACTTTATGAGCCAATTACTCTACTAATTCTGGTCCGAACAATAATCATTAACTCAGTTCATCCTATAATGTAGAAGTTGGACATTTCTTTTCCTATAATTCCTCAAAAGGATCCACCATTATACTATAATGAAATATAATATTATGAGAAACCTCAATAGAAAATATTGATTCTAACATCCTTGGATATCCATTGAACAAGCTCAAATCATATCCTCCATTTCTTGAGTTGTTCGATAGGTCCATCCCATAGAATGAGGGTGAAAAGTAGTGTTAAAATTTAATTTTGTGCCCAATAACTTCTAAATTCCTTCCAAAATTTATAATTGAACCTGAGATCATGTTCAGATAAAATGGAAAGAGGAACTCCATGTAACCCAATAATATCATTGTGGTACACTCAATAAGATTAATCTCAATAAATTGTTTCATTAATTGGAAATAAATGTGTATATTTATTCTATCGATATATAATAACCCAAATCAAATTGTTACCTCATGAATTATTTGGTATCCCACTATAAAGTACATAGATATATTTTCCAATTTCCAATATGGAATTGGAAAAGGATAAAGAATCCAATTTCTTCATTCTCATTCTACTTTAACTTGATGACAATTCAATCATTTCATCATAAAATTTATAATATCTCTTTTCATTCCATCCCACCAGTAATACTCATGATGGTCCGGCTACATCTTTGTGCTTCAAGGATAAATTTAAAATAAAGAACTATAAACTTCACTTAACAACTCTTTATTCATCTATGAATCACAAGGATCATATAACCTCTTCCCATATCTAGAAAAACAATCTTTATCACTGTTAAATTTTGGAAACATGCCCTTTTTCAGCAATTATTCCTCTTTTATGTAATATTACATCTTCCTTCTACGCTTTCTTAATTCTATCTAGCATAGAAGTCTGCACGAAAAAACTAAAAATTAAATATAAGAATTTTTGGAACCCACAACATCCCATCAAAAAATCATCAAATCATTAATCGAGGGGTCTTGTTCCAAATTTGACATGATTAATGATGCATGATGTTTTTGACATAAGGAATCATCCACTTTGTTTTCTTTTATAGAATTGTAATTGATCTTATAAGAAAAATCATTTATCAGTTAAAATCATATTCTCTATTATATGTTTAATTCTTTATGAGTGAACATATTCTTTCATATTTTATGATAAGTATATATTTCACATTTGGATCTATATAAATGATGCCTAAAAATATTGAAATTACAAACCTCATAAGATAATTTAAAATCATGTGTGGGATAATTTAACTCATGATGTTGTAGTTTCATTTAAGAATAAGAAATTACATGATAATTTTTTATGAGAACACAACCCATTCCATTCAATGCAGCATCGTTATAGATGAAAATGTTACCATTTTTGGAAGGTAGGGCCAAAACTGATTAATTCCTAATTTTCTTTATCAATTCCTAAAAAACAAACATAACAATATACATTCTAAATAAAATTAACCCCATTTTGTGTAAACATATTTAGTGGGCTATATAACCATGCATTATTTTAACAAACATTGGTAATAACCATATAATCAAATAAAACAAAAATATCTGAAAATTTTGTTGGTTTTTTCCATTCATAGACCACTTTTTTAGTGGGATAAACTCTATTCGATTCTTATTTACATGGTGCCCAAGAAAATAAATCTATTGAAACCAAAAAAATACATTTCAAATTTGACTATATAACATCATTTCATTGATATTTTGAAAGAAAATCCTTAAATGTTTTTCATGATTTTCATAACTTTTTGAAAAGACCTGAGCATCATCATTAAAAAACAAACATATTCAAATATTCATGTAATATTCTATTAATTTGATTAATTAATAAAACATGTGAATTTTTCATACACAAAGTAATAAAAAGAAAATCATAGTGCCTATATGTAGTACAAAAGCTATTTTTTTTGATGTCATCCCCTTTTAAATTCAGCTAATGGTACCTAGATCTCAGTTCAATCATAGAAAAGATCTGAACTCCATGGAGCTAATAAAAGAATGTAATCGTTGGGATGAAAATGATCCATATTCATAAATTTATGTTCTTAAAATCTCAATAATCAATATAATGTCTCATGGAACCATATATATTTTTAATGAACTAAACAATATCACCCCATGGGGAAGAGATATGATTTATTAAGCCTTTATAAAGAAAATACTACATATAATTCTTTAATTGAAGAAGTTCCAATTGATCCATTTGATAAGGGTATTTTGAATTAAAATTTGAATTAGGAAACTATTCAATAGTTAAATCAAATTCCTAATAAGGTATAACACTAAGAAACTCATCATGAAAAAAAATTAGGTACTCATTTACCACTGGTACAACATTAATCTAAACAGTTCCATTATTTTCAATAATATAAGAAAAATAATTTTCATTTCCATCTTTTCATAGTTACATAGAAACATGATATGTAATAAGTTTTAAGGTTTCATTTTTCTATAAAAATGGAAACTCTTTCTAGAAGACAACTAATATATCTCTATAATCAATCTTATCATGATACAGAAAGACAATTTGTACTTAGAAAAACATAAAACTCCACTAAGGAAAAAACAACCAGGTTTGCAGGTAATGAAATCCCACAGACAATAACAAAGAGATTATTATATTGTATTTCTTCTATAATATTTCCCCTCATTTTTTAACCATAATATTATGTCTCATTTCTTGAGTTGAAATTTCAAATTTATTAGAGGCTTTTTCTAAAATAATTTAATGTGTAGACCTCGATTGGAAAATCTGCTTGAAAAAACAGAGTACCTGATTCCACTTAAGTGGATGGACCAAAATATAATGACATAGTCATAAAGGATTTAAATTCACCTTTATACGTCTAATTTGGTTGTTTTCATCATTCATATTTTCATTGGATAGGTATTCTAATTATTCCCCATATCAATACATTTAAAACTTATTATATTTTTTATCAATGTTAATCTTAAGATCATTTTCATTGAAATCACAAGACATATGTCTAAACATACCAAATAAAAAATTGTTCCAGGATTTGGTAAGGTTCCCTCGGGTGTTTTCTTCCACATTTTTTATAAACTCAAAACTGGAATTTCTTACCTCAATATTTCCATGTTTGATTCTTACCCATTTTCTTCACTATGGAGTTCTTCTTCAACATGTTTTCAAAGTACACGTTACCATATAAAAACAGCTTTTCTACCCAATTAATAAATAAATTGAGATTATAATAACTTTTTAATTCATAGTATCTCAATTCCCTTAAATATATTGGCTTTGATCATGAGTAAAAATCATTGAATTTACAATCATGATCTAGAATAAAATTTGGAGCGTACCTTACCAATTGAGTGAAGTTTTATTCATACAAGGCCACTGAATCTTCCTCATTTTGTTAAAATTAAAATAATTTATTTTCCATCCTAATTCAACCCACCTTAGGAAAATGTTTCTTATGGAAAATATTCTAAAATTTATCCCATTTAAATGCATTATTCTCCTCATTATCCCTAATATTTTTTACCACTGACCACCACTGGTCGAGTCCAACTTCAAAAAGATAAATAACCAGAATAACATTTTTATTTTATAATTTTACCATTACATAGAATATCTTTTAAAGGGCTTCAATCCAATATTCATCTACCACTAGGTTATATAATCCACTAAAAACAAGAAGTTTATACCTCATAAAATATTCCACTTTCATTATTTTCCCTTTTCGTAGCTATTATTGATCTCTTTCATGGATTCCCCCACCATTTATACCTTGCATCATATAAAACATTACTTTCCAAAACTGCTTAGTCCCAATCCCCACCATTCAAGGTTTTGTATTTAGAAAGATATCATCCTCTCGTTGCCTTCCTACTTTACCTTTCCAATTTCTTATATAGAAATTCATTCTGAACAGACCTACCATAGATGAATAAACACGGTAATCATAAAATGGAAAATCATTTTTTCTTAAACATAAGTTAACTATCATTTATGGTATCCTAATAAAATCATCATATACCATAAATTTATTTAAACCTTTATATTTTTTCAACTATGAGCACCCAACCTTAAACATTACATAATCTAGTAAATTACCAAAGAATTTACTTCTGTATTTTTTCAAAGATATTTTCAATTTAATGCATTATAAAATTAAGAAATAATTCATACATATCAAACAAAAGAATAAAAAGCGGATGATACTAAAACAACAATCATTTTATTAATAATTCAATATGTTTTAATAAAAACATGAATTTGTTTTCTTGAAATGTCTTGACAACATTCATCTTGGCTTCTCCATTTATCTTATTGAACATTAAACCATATAAGTTTTTTAAAAACATGGGTTGAGCAAAAAAGGATCCATAAGATACATAAAAATAATGATAGACACTATTTAGTCCATAAATACTTATTAAAATATTAAATAATTATCACAAATACATACTTCTCTCTTAATAATTATCATATAGGTACTTTGTGAAAACATGATATTTCCATAAAATCTTGAATCATACATAATAACATATTGTTAAATTAGGGAATCACTATCTTAGTATTGTAACTGTAAGGAATACCATATAACTTGCAACCCTCATGACTATCTTACAATGTAACCCTCGTGGCTACCATCTGATGAAACCATTATGGCTACCTTATAGTGTAACCATCATAGTTACAATTGGTGTAATTGTACAATCAACCTCCAATATAAACACACCCAATTAATTGTAGGGAGATATAGGTACCACACGTCATTATAAAAATTTCCATATAACCATAAAATAATATTTATATAATTTTATATTTATTACAAAATACCTTCTAAATTTGGTAAAAATAAAAATTAAACTGAGGATTGATAAAGAATGTCCCATACAAATAGCATATAATTTATTTGAGATTTTATAAAAAGAGTGGAAGATGTGTGTACACTATAAATCAACATAATTAAACATAATTTAATCAAAATTAAATTTGTAATTAATATTATTACCACATAATCAATGAATTATAAGGTTATCCCAAAGAATGGAACCGGGGTTAAGAATTCCCTTACAAAAGGTTCATCATTCATCAAACTTGTTCAAAACTAATGTATAATGGTTTAAAGAGTTTTATAAATATATTATAGAACCATATTAATATTTATAATTACATAAATTATATTCTTATAATATATTTGAATCTATTTATTAATAATATTTGGTTATTTTAATTGTTTCAAGCATATTTATTTCATGGTTTCCATGGTTGGTTTTTTTTTCATTTTCCTGCAAAATGGATGAAAAACTCCAAAAGCTAAATGAAATGGTGTTATAATGTATAAATAATCTTAAATTATACTATATATAATTTGGTATTATGATATGAGGGAGAATCATTATATAAATCATTAATGAGAATGATTTGATTTATTATGGCTGTTTTTTATCATTACAATCTCATATGATTTTATTCAATATAATTTTTATATATTAGTTAAAAAGCATTAAATATCTTATAATATGTATAATAAAATATAAATTTTTCATAATAATGGTTTTATGATCAGATATGATCACCCAAATGAATAATTAATGTGTATCATCCACGATTGTGGTAAATCAACACACCACATACGAGGTTCTAATTTTTTGAATAAAAGGGAGAGTATAATAAGTTTGAGGATCAATTTGTTTATAAAAATGGTTAAATTACACTATATATATACTAATGTATTTTTAATACCACATGGATTATGGGAGAGGAATATATTATATGAAAAGAAATATAATTTAAAAGGTAATTAAAAGAAAATGAAAGATGATTATACCTCTTGATTTCTCCTCCTTTAGAATATCATTATCTCCCTTAGTTTCGGCCTTTAGGAGAGACCAGAAGGTATTTGTGATTGGGAAGAGTCTTGGGAATGGTATTGGGAAGAAATTAAACAATATAAAATGCTTTGATGTGTGAAGAAAACAGGTGGTGAGAGTTGGTATTTATATTGCTGTAGAGGAGTGACTTCTGATTATTATATTCAGTAATTTATTATTTGGGATCAAGACTATGAATAGTTTGACAATAATTACTAAATATATTAAAATAATTAAGGATAGTTTGAGATATTGGGAATACATCAGTCTTATATCATCTATGACTCAAAATTCAAGAATTTGTTAAATACTCAAAATTATCGTATATCACTATTCACCAAAAATTCATGTATTTTAGAAAAATTCAATAAATTCACCCAAATAATTTTCTTATTTGAATAATTTAAAAATTACCTCCATTTTCTGAAAATAATTGTTTAAATATTAAGAAATATAATTTTTAATTAAAATAATAATTTATTTCAAAAATACATATTTTAAAACTACAACTAATTTCATAAAACTGAGAAAAATTAATTTAGATCTCACAAAATTTTCATCTAATCATGAGATAATACAATATTAATTTCTAAACATATTTTGTGAAAATATATTTTCTTTTAAATCATTATATAAATTTAAATTTGTAATTAAATATTTATGACTTGAAAAATACCAACACATAATTTATTATTTCCAAAACATTTATTTACTTATTAAATGATATAAATATATCATTATTACACTTATATGATAAAAAAATTTATTTATACTCTCATTAGTGATTTTACTGTTATATTTTCCATATTACTATTCCTAATAGTCATGTTACTATTTCCACGTTCATGTTATTATTTCATCAGTAAAAATTCATTAATTTATATAAATACCACATGTTTCATTTTACCTTTACAATGAATTTAATTATTTAATTCCAGAATGAAAATATTTATTTTATATGTTCCAGGGCTGTTAAAATATGTATGAAAATTGATTACGAAGTAACAAAAAATCAGATTGAGTGAAAGAAGAGAAACATGAAAGTGTGAGTGTTAATGGTTTATCAAAATGAAATAATGAATGGATTCAGTATTTCAAATTGTTATTTAAACTTTATAATTATATATTATAGGATCATTAAACAATAGAAGTCACCATTTAATAACATCATCACTTTATTTAATGAATTAATCATTTTAAAATCCATTTTGTTTGGTTTATTGAAACTGAAATATGATAAATTTTTAAATTATTACAACAATTGAATTATTTGATAACATAAATTTCATATAAATATATATCTATTTAGATTAAAATTTATTGAGTTAAATTACAATATAAATATAATTGATGAAGAAAAAATTAAAAACTATACAAATAAACGAGTAGAAATATTTTCAATATAAACATTAATTGATTCAATTTGTCTTAGTTAATGTAAAAAATATTAATGATGGACTAGGGATAAAATAAATTTATCCACTTGATATTTTTTTTTAATATTATTATAAGTATTGAAATTTAATTTTAAACATATATATAATTATCTTAAAATGATGTGAAAGAATTTAAAAATCAAAAATTTTTCCTCCCCTGAAAGATAAATTTCTAAAAAATACAAATAATTTAAAATAAAAAACACTCCATATAAACAATGTAAAAAATTAATATGAAAAAAAATCTCCAATTTTTTTGTTCATATGTTTGTAATTAATTTCATATGTATCTTAGTCACCTTCTATTGTGCATTTAATCCTTGTCACCTACTCATAGTCCTAGGACATTATGTTTATTGTTTTTTCTATTGGATTAGATTTATTTCCCTTTGAACCAATACCCACTCAATTGGTCCATGAACCATGCTCCCAGATCCATAGCTAAAAATATTTTTTTTATATTTTGGTTATAAAAATTAATGAAAAAATATTGAGTCTTAGGTCAGTTTAGGTAATGAGAATTTTAGGATTTGGAAACTATAATACATCTCATCATCTATATAATATTTTACAAATATTTATCCAGATTCACTCAAGATAAATCCATAATTTAAACCAAATACATCTATATTTCACTCATTACTAATCCTAAGAAAAAAAATTAAAACATTGGTTAAGAACAAAACTTATTAGTAAGTTATTTTAAAATAATCTATGAAAATAATTCTCTAACTATAAAAATATATTTTAAACGAAATATCTTTTATATAAAACTTAAAGAAATTTATAGAATAAATAATTTTTGTACATATAAAATAATTTGGGGTTTTCATTAAAATCCTTAATAATATATTCTTTCCAAAAACATAAAATGATATTTTTTTTCTTAAAATTAAATTTTATTTCAAAACATAATGACATTTACAATGAACTCAAATTTTTCCATGAAAACATTAAAAATTTACTATTAAAATAATAAATCTTTAATGAGTACAATGAAACATGGAAAAATCTAATTAAATCATATGGCCACTAGGAGTACTGATGTCTAAACATTACATTGGAAAATATATCATTGATTTTATGGTTTCACTCACAATTCCTCATCATCATAACCAATATCGATGCTATAAAAATTTAAAATAAACCATTTTTGAAAAAGATTCATTTCTCATTAATAATCCATTAAAATAAAATTTCTAAAACATTACATATATGTAATTTATTTTCCAAGTGGAATATAATTACATATTTAATCATCATTAAAAATTTTACCATAAGGTATAATATTTACTCTCATAAATAATCTAATAATTCATAGGAAACAGTTATAAATAATTATTGAAAATATTACATTTAACATGATTTTATAATCATTTATGAAATGATTGGGATAAATATGTTGAATGAATATACCAATAATAATGAATGCAATTTATATAAATAAATGTACAATCTATAAATAAAATAGAAAAATTATAAATTTAAAATAAAACATTAATATATAAAAAGAGATCTACCATTCAAGAACGTGGATGATTAAAAAATGAAAATTTAAAAATTAATTGAATTCCTCATTCATAAAAATAGAATCCTCTACAAGAGGGTTTAATAAAAATAAATTTTCTTATAAATATATGTATCAAAGTGATTTTAAATTTATGAACACATCATCCCTTACATAAGGTCTTATAAAAAATAAAATAATAGTGTTTTAAAAAAACATACTTACATTATCGAAGGCATGACCCAAGGAATTTTATGAAACTCTTATTTGATTATAGAATTTCCTTGGTCACAAACTTACTCTCTCGCTGGAAGAATACAACTATTATCACATAGAATTTTAAGAAGACAAAACCAAAGTACCCTTTCTAGATCTATCTATTTCTATATATTATATTTAATTATTACATAGAAAAATATTATATTTCATCCACTAGAGATTTATTAATAAATCCTTTATAGTGAATTTTATTATTAAATATTTATTCCACTATTAACTATCCCACCCAAACTCTAAATCCTAGATGTGGGGAAAGGTATGTATGGCCATATACAACCCCTAAAATGGAAAATTTGGATCAAAGGGAGATCTTAAACATTTAATAACCCATATATATCAAAATATGTAATTCATTCCCCATTATCACCTACTAAGAAGGATGGGAATTATTAAAAATCATCACTACTACAAAAATGGGCAAAGGAAGCGCAACCTTTTATTAGCGCTAAGAAAAAAGTGTTGATAAAGGTGATTCATTATCAGCACTAATCAAAAGCACTGATAAAGGTTCTCTTTATAAATGCTAAAATCTTAGGGCTGATAAATGGTGCCTTTATCATCCCTTTTATAGCGTTGATAATGGTATTCTTTCTCAGCGCTAGAAAATCCCTGATAAAGTCACCATTTATCAGCGCTAAAATTTTAGCCCTGATAAAGGGTGCCTTTATCAGAACTTTTATAGAATTGATAAAACAATAGTCCCATTTTATAAAATGGGGTTTACAATTCCCTCTATTTATCATTCCCTAATGATATCTCGGGACTGTACCCCTACAACAACTCCCCCCCCCACTGATCTTTTCTATGTAGAACCTCCGCCGTTGCAAGCCCTACTCCGCCGCTAGCCCTACTCCACTGATCGTCTCTTTACTGGACCTCTACCACCTCTAGACCTACTCTGTCACTCTTCTCTTTTCCAGACCTCCAACTCTACATGACCTACTCTACCAATATCCCTACTCCACCGTGAACCCTACTTCAAGTGTTTGGGATTCTTTTCGACGAGGTTTGATTCTCAGCTTCTTATCTTTGATCTTTGCTGATTTCTTCACTCATCCTCATCCTCTCCCTTTTGTTATTATTCTAATATTCACAATGGTGGTTTATTTTGGATTGGTTTTGGATGTGTTGTGTGTTTTGGCTACGTTTCTAGGTCACATTCATTCAAAAATGCATGAAGTGATTAAATTTTTACCAAGTGGATTGTTTATTACTTATAAGGTTTTGTTAAGTTATTTTAAAGATTATGATTATTCCAAAAACTCTATTGTAAATGTTAGTAGTGAGAAGGATAAAAGAGTTTGTAAGATTTTTTGATGGATTTAAGAATGATGGCATGGGGTGATGAGGTGGTTGTGTTATTGGAGGGTCTAATTGTGATGATTTCATAGGAATATAATATTTTCTAATGGATTATGAATTGGTCATTTAGTTTATAAGTGTTGGGGTATATATGATTCCTTTAGTGTAGAATATTTTCCCATGGTGTTAGTAAGTTATTTAATTTTTTGGGTAAATTTTATTAATATTGATTCTTATACAAGTTGAATCATTATCATGGTAAAGTGCACAGGAAGAAGAAAGAGACATGGGATAGAGTGTTGTCAAATTTCAATAGTAAGAGGTGTTGATGTTTATTGTCTAGGTGTTGGGTCCTAAGGTTAAGAATTGTCTAGAATCATTTGAGGAGGGTTTTGATATGGCAAATATTCTATCTCATTTATGGATTTCCATAGTAGTGGGATTACTTTTAAGGGTGGCTTGAGAATAATGGAAGAAAAATAATGTTCTGTAAAAAAGCAGTTTTAGGAAGAGTTTTATTCCCTAGATATTGGATTATAAGTGTAAACAGAATATCTATTCAATCAGGTTGAATATAGTGTGCTTTCCCTTAGGATTCACATCTGTGCATATATAGTGTAGTTTTTAGAACACTCGGTTGATGAAGAAATGAAATCCTGTAATTTTAAGTCATCTTTTAGGTTAGAGATTCTAAGGAAGGTTGTGAGTTTATGTTTGAGTTTTTGGTTATAGATGATGTATTTTTATGAAGTTATCAAGAGTGGTTTTCATCATGTATCTATGTAGGCTAAGGATAGTGTCTTGATTTGTGGTCCTAATGGAATGATGAATAAGGGAGTGATGATATTTTCTAGATGTAGGGTGGGGATTATGCCCTATGGTTGAGTATCTCATGGTGTACCTTAACTGTACAGTTGACTTATTTCAATAGTGATGCAGTGGGGGTCAGTAGTAAGAGTTCCCTGTAATTCATGGTGTTTCATGGTTTCAGTAAGGTGTAGTTTTATTTAGTCAGATGGTGAAGTTTTAGTTGATAGAATTTTGGGATTTGGTGAGTTGGATTTGAGAGTTTAAGCATGATTATGTCCTAAGTTATTGACCTCGTCCCTTTATTATCGAATACCCTCATTCAATTGATACGAAAATATTCAGTTGAATTATTTTCAATGAAATTATTTATTTCTCTTTACACTCAAATTCCAGTGAAAATATGAATTTTATTGAGTTGGTTAGTGTGTCTGTCCAAATATAATGATTCATAAGAAAAAAGGAAGAATATTTTTGTTTATCTCTCTCCCCCACGAACCCATTTTTTTGGAAATGTATCTTGAATATTAGTTTTCTCATCAAAATTGTATCCTTGTTTTCATATTATTTGAGTTTGGTCACTAGTTTTGGTCTGTTTAATGTGATTATTTTATTATGAATGAGGTGGCTAGTAGAGGTGGTTAGAAGGATGTTTATTATTTTTCTACAATGGTGGTGGGTGCTAGAACTATTGGTAAGGGGGTTGTAATGTGTGTTGATTTTGATGGGGGTCTATCCTGGTTCTGTTGATTTCCAAATCTTTATTGGAAATGGTTAGGCTATATTAATATCTATTTTTATAAGGAAATGGTTCTCTTATACTGTATTTGGAAGTATGGTTTTGGGTATTTAAATCATAAATAATAATATTTGAGATTCAAATTGGATGTAGATGAATAAATATTGGATGGATGATAATCATTTGGCAATTGAGTATGAGAATGGAGTGAAATAGTTCATCAAGTTTTCAAAGGATCGCGCAAAGGATCCTTCTAAAATACTTTTCCATGTTTACATTGTTGTTTTTATAGATTAATTACTCCAAAGGAGTTGGAATAACACTTGATATGTCACAGAATAGATTGGAGTTATAAATGTTGGAATAAACATGGAGAAAAAGTGAATGTAGCTATAGGCTAGGATAAAACTGTGTTTTATGTATCATCAGATATGATTAAAAATATGGATAATAAAGAATACTGTATAGAGGATGTGATTACATATGTCAATGATGATGAAGATTGTATTGAGGAGATGATAAGGACAGTTGAATATGAACTCTGTGATTTCCCAAAATTGATTGAGAAGTTAAATAATTGTGTAAAACGCCATTTTATGTTGGTTATAATAAATATATAGCATTGTCAGCTGTATTGATGTTGTATAAATTGAAAGAAGGTAACAGATGGAGTGATGTCTCTTTTACATAACTACTTTCTATCTTGAATGACATGCTCCTAGAAGATAATGATTTACCAAGCCGAACATATGATGATAATGAAATGTTACGCTCGATGAGTATGATTTCTAAAAGAATACATGCATGACTGAAAGACTGTATATTGATTCGTAAGGAGAAAATATCACTTACAGAATGAACAAAGTGTGGTGATTCCTAATACAAGAATGATGAATCCAGTCCTACGAATGTTATAGGGTACATTACAATCATTCTAAGGTTTAGGAATCTATAATGAAGTGAAGAAACTGCATGACAATTGTCATGTCATGTAGATAAAAGTAATAAAGATGGGAAATTATGTCACCCGACTGACTCCCCTCAATGGAAAAGAATTGATCATGAGTATCCTGAATTTGGAAATGAGCCAAGAAACCTTCACCTTCCGTTATCAACAGATGGAGTGAATCCTTTTGGTTTTCAAACAAGCACTCACATTATATGGCATGTTATGTTGGTAAATTATAACTCTCCACCCCAGTTATGCATGAAACAAAAATTCATCATGTTATCTATGCTTATATCATGACCAAAAAAACCAGGTAACGATATTGACATTTATTTGTCTCCTTTGATCGAGGATCTAAAGTTATTGTAGGATTCATGTGTTATGTTGTATGATTCTTATAAAAGTGAACAGTTCTGATTAAGAGCGATGTTGTATGGGACGATAAATGATTTCCATGCATATAGAAATTTTTCAGGCTATAAATTAAAAGGAACTCAAGGGTTTCTGGGGTGTAAAGAATATATTGAAGTAATTAGGTTGAAACATTCATCAAAATTTGTGTTTCTAGGACATCATAGATTTCTACCTCGTCGGCATAAGTTCCGATCATGGATTAAATCATTCAATGAATGTTTTAAACAACTCAAAATAGTTTCCCAATAACAGGTGATCATTTTTTAGAGAATGTAAAAGATGTGAACAATTTTTTTGGTAAACCATTTTCCAAAATCCTTATGAAAATATGTTGAAAAAAGAGATCAGTTTTTTTGAATTTCCATACTAGAATTGTCTGTATGTCATACATTTTTTCTGATGGGATTCATGTTGAAAAAAATGTATTTGATAGTATAATTAGAGAGTTGATAAATGCCCCTAACAAAATAAAGGATGGAATTAAGGAAAGGATGGACATGGTTGACATGGGAATACAAGAAGAGTTGGCTCCAATGAAGGGTGAAAATTTAATATTTCATCCTCTAGCTACTTACACTCTATCCAGGGTGAAGAGATATCAGTTTATCAACTTCTTCAATGATGTAAATGATTCATAGGGGTATTTTTCAAATATCAAGAACATTGTGTCAATAAATGATTTGTGGTTAAAAGTTTGTAAATCACATGACTGTCATGTTTTGATGCAATATTTAATTCCTATAGATTTACATTTCATTTTTTCCAATAATGTTTGTCATATATTAACCAAACATTTTTTTTCAATGATTTATAGTGCAATATTTTAGACCTGTCGAAATTTCTAGCTGTGGAAAAAGAAATTGTCATCATATTATGTGAGTTATAAATGTTCTTCCCACCATCATTATTTGATATGATGGTTCGTTTGATGGTTCATTTGGTGAGAGAGATTCGACATTGTGGTCATGTTCACTATAGATGGATGTACCCCATGGAACAGTATCTGATTATTTTGAAAGAGTATGTCAAAAATAGAATTCATCTAGAGGGTTGTTTTATGGAGCGATAAATTCTTGAGGAAGCCATTGAATTCTGTATGAAATACTTATATGATGTGGAAAACATTGGTCTCCGAAAATCTCATCACACTGTATGCATTGAGGGTGAGGGAATTTCTAGAAGAGATGTTGTGACAATCAGTATTACAGATTAGGAGTAGGCCCACCTTTATGTTTTGCATAACAATTGGTAGTTCACTCCATATATTGAAAGCCACAATGAAATTCTTAGGTAGTTGAATCCATCTGAGACTAAAAATTGATATCAAATACACATAATCACCAGTTTATAGGATGGTTTCGTGATCATGTTTTTAAGGTGTATTCTGAAAATCCGAATTCAATTTCAAAATGACTTAGATGGATAGCCTCCAATCCAAGTGTTTATGTATTATCTTACAATGGTTATATAATTAATTTTTATACATTCTATATTGATGAACATGATGAAGATATTACCATGAAAAATAGTGGGGTTACACTTGTGGCTGAAGTGATGCATGTTTTGGGTAGTAAGGAAGAAATCAAATTTATGAGAATATGTCAAACATTAGCATTATCAAAAAAATATGGGAGTTGGATTATAAGTCATTCCAATTTCTAAATTTTCAATGCAAATGGGTTGATTACAACAGTGGTGTTAAAATAAATGAATTGGGATTTGTGAATGTTGATTTTAGAAATGAAGGGTACAAAGACGAACAATTTATAATGGCATCACAAGTAGTACAAGTAGTTTATGATCCATATCCCACAAACCTAAAGTGGTCGATTGATCTATTATTGTCCAAAACAAATGAAGGGTATGATTAAAATTCAATTAAGAATGGTCCTTTCTATGGAACATCACAATCATTTCATAGTTTTCCCATTGTAGATGGCGTTTTGTATGATAGAGGAGACCACAATTAAGGGATATGGATAGTCGACAGTGGTGTCAAATCTCTTCAGCCTTTGAAAAAAAAGAAAGAGAGTTCAATAAAGAGGTTATATTTTGTTTTTAATTAGATCTTGTAACCTCATTTTATTATCTTGTAATTAATGAATTTATGTAATCTTAATTAACTGTTCAACCACTTTTGCAGATAATGACTTCTACATGTTCGGGTGCTATTAACCTTGAGAATGACAAAGTCTCTCAAACTGCTACTACTGCTACTACTTACAGTTCATAGAAACAACATGTTTCTGAACTTTTTGTAGCTCCGAGTGTTGAGGTCCAACAACCATCAACACATTTCATTGCTACCTTTTCATATGAACATATTGATGATGTTGATATTGATGAAATGGTCAAGGATGAAGGACCAACGTCGCAGAAATCACAACTGTGTCATAGTTTGATGATGTTAGCCAAAGTTCTCAAGGTAAAAGAAAAGGCATCAAAATTGATGTTTGATGGAATGTACATGGCCATCATTTGAATCCCAATAAGGATATGTTTTGTTGTTACTTTGGAATTTTCACTCAGCAATGCATGCTGATTGACATAGTTTCATTGAACCATGTTTTGTTTGGGCTGAAGGCTTTGATCTGGGAATAAGTTATGGTAACATTATGATATTTTTTTAATTTACAAGAAAATAAAATAATTAAATAGTGTCTTACTCTTCTCAGTCCATTTCAGAGTACATTTATAGTAGATGATTCACATAAGAAATATGTATTAAGGCTTGCATGAAGGATTTATTGAGGTTTTTGCACTATTTTAACAAAATGTAACCTAAAATATTCCAAAGATAAAATAAACCCACACCCACCCATTTTCCACTCTCACCTGATATCGCAAGAAGCATGGGATGCATTTATTAGCCGTCATGGGGATGAGAATTTTTAGGTACATTGTGGATGATAATATGTTGTTTGAGGATACGTGTATTCATCACATTGATTTTCAAAATTTCATTTATGAAACAACAACTCAGTACTGAGAATAAGGAAGTTACATCAAAACCAACATACCCTTATCGTAAAGCAAGGTCGGGCGATGATTCACAAGAAAAGAAACTGGTACGTATTTTAAATTTATAGTAATATTGTTTTGTGCCAAGAAACAAAATCATAATTATCTTTCAATATTTATATGTAGATTGATGTGTCTAAAGCCAAAGACACTTCCATCCCATGCCAGGTTTTATGGATGGAGGCACGTGTTAATAAGGAAGGGAAGATAGTAGATGAAAACACAAAAATGTGTAGGAAATATGTGTCTGTATGACATAATAAAATGTTTTTTTTAATTTATATTACATAATAGTAATTACTTATTTTCATATATCCTACAGTCATAGGAATCAGATACTCCTATAGCAGATGCCGACCTATTATTGATGGATTTGAATTGTCCAGAACAATACTATCATGTTAGAGGTGCAAGGTTTGGGGTGACACCCCAGGTATATTTTGATAAAAAACAAATGAATTGTGCAAATGAATAAATGAAACAAATGAACTAAAGAATAGAAACTATTGAAGAACAATTTCAATGGCAGGAAGAGTTACAAAAAACATTAATGGGTGGGAAGCAAGAAAACGAAACAACTCAAGAACAACTAGTGCATGAAGATCCGGCCCCACCCCTCACCCGCTTTGAGGTGAGCCATTCCCCTCAAAGAGATGTCTTAGCCACGGTAATCAGTATTCTAATAATTTTTCCCATGAAATTTGAATTAGGAAAACACTAATACTTTTCCTGTACTAAACTTCAATTGGGTGATAATGAATGTGATTTATATCTATCAACACCCTCCTAACACCTTGTAGCGAGGGCTACGGTGTTCAACATCCCAGAGGACAAGTGACATAATAGACAACTTCTAATAGATCATCTTAAAGTGACGATTACTATAGCTCATAAGCCAAATGCAGTGATACCTATTCCAATTGATGAAGATGATATTCATATGGTCGAAAGGGATATTGGGACGTTCATTGCATGGCCTTCACAACTTGTAAGGGTATATGTGGACAAAGTGGTATTTATTTCCATTTGTTTAAAGATAAAACATTGACATTTAATAAAAAAAATGTTTGATCAAAATAATGTTATTATAGACAGAGAAACCAATGGGGTGACAAGAAAAATGGGCTCAAAATCAATTAAAGGATCAACCAACCAATCCAAAAGATCTACTAAAATCATAATAACACCACATGTTCTATATCCACATTTACTAGCATTGAAGACTCATCTGGATATGAAGCTAAAAATTGATATTACAAAATTACTTTTTATTGAATAGAATATATACGGAGAGGAAATTAAAGATTTTTTTGCTGCTGAAAATGTAAATGACATCCCTGAATACGGTTAGCTAGGCATCACAGATGTAAATTTATATATGATGTATGTTTTCATGAATTGATTTTCTAAAAGCTGATATAATGAGATAGTTAGGAATAAATACATTTTATATTATTGGAAGGCATATATATGAAAAATTATTGAAGGAATTTCCCCATGAGCCAATATTCGGACACGTTAGTCCTCATAACACATCAACCCAACTAACGAAATTAACGAAATCAAAAAGGGATGAAATAGTGTAAGTCTTACTGAAAACATTTGATAGAAAGATTACGGATGACATACTCTTCCAAATACAAACCATGCAGGTTTAAAACTCAATGATTAAATCATATCGATTATATTTTAACTTCTTTCATTACTTATTCCTTTTGGTGTTTTTGGGTACATTGACTGATAATTACGGTGAACTTGGGTCCTCCAAAGATTTATTATTGGGACTCAATGAAAGCATATTCAACAACCCGACCACACATGATAGAGTGTGTGAATCTATAAGACACTACATCCTATGTTTTAGGTCTAGACATCAAGTTATATAATTTATATTATCTTTTATTGATGATTCTTTTATGATTGGGTGGTGTATCAATATCATTTAAAAAAGGAATAAGGACATGGGATAAGCATAAAGAGAAGATAAAGTACTATGTCTGGACAAGTATTAGGGTATATATAATAAAATTTCATTGTCCAAACACATATAAAAACAAGATAGTTACTCTCTAAATGATCAAAGTTTTTTTAGTGTCCAAAAGAAACAAACGGTAAATATTGTGGTTATTATGTATGTAAATTTATGAGATAGATCGTTTTCCATCAATAAACTAGCATCCCTAAAGAGGCCTTTTCAAAATAGCTACTATTTTGTTTAAATTATTTATTAATTATTTATTTATTTATTTTTCATTACTACTCTGATGTTCAAAAATCCTCAAATTCACAAGATGATATAGATTTGTTTAGAACCGAGTGGGCAACATACCTGATGGAAGATTGTACACAAATAGTATGAAGGTCACACTTGGGGACGTGTATAGTTGGCGGACATTTTTGAGAGGGGTTCACAGAGATCAAAAGATCAAACATTGTTGTATTTAATTTTTTTAGGAAATTTTTAATTGTTATTAAATAAAAAATCCTTTATTTAATGAGTCATTTTTTTCATTTTAACTAATGAAATGCACCATTATCATGCAAGAATGATGAACCACTTTTCTTTGGTCTTTGGATATGAAAAAACAGTAAAATATCCAAAATTACTTCATATCACACATTCCCACTCACATTAAAAGAAAATATGATTAAACGTATCATCTCAAAATTTATTGCAGTATGAGCATCGAGATTCCAAATTGAATCCCATGCATTGAACATTTTCATTGGTAGAAATTGTATGTTTTCTGTATATCCAAAATAAGAAAATGAACATTGTTACATCCAAAGGGTCTCCCCCCACATCCATGTTTCCAATTTATAAAGATGATCCAGGAATCATTTTTTACATGTATGAGTCAACCCCACCTAAATCTGAGGCATGGTGTGACCGGTATCACTAAGAGTGTCTTTATTTTCTTTAAAATGGACAAAATTTTAAATGAAAACAACAACTGTCGTATGAAAAACTGACCAAATGCATTTGGATTTTGTTGATACATTATTAAAATGATCCATGTTCATGTGTGATATTAATGAGTCAACCCCACCTCCATCCTAGGCATGGTTTGGCTGGTATCACTAAGAGTGTCTCCCTTTTGTTTAAAATGGACAGAATTTTAAGTGAAAACAACAACTGATATACGAAAAACTGACCAAACACATTTAGATTGTGTTTATACATTACATGAATGATCCATGGGTCATTTTTACATGTAAAATTAAACCCCACCTCAATACCAGGCATGGTGTGAATGGTATCACTCAAAGTGTCTCTATTTTGTTTTAAATGGACATGGTTTTAAGTGAAAACAACAACTGACATATGGAAAACTGAAAAAATGAATTAGTATTGTGTTGATACCTTATTCCAATAATACATGGTTAATTTAAAACATGTAATAGTCAACCTTGCCTCAATATGAGGCATGATGTGATCAGTATCACTCAAATTGTCTCTCATGGGTTTAAAATGAACAGAATTTTAAGTGAAAGCAAAAACTGATGTACAAAAAATAGACCAAACACATTTGTATTCTATTTATACTTTTATAGAATTATTCATGGGTCATTTTGTATGTGTAAGAGTCAAAAATTCTTCAATCTTAGTCACAGTGTGACTGGTATCTCTCAATGTGTCTCTCTTTTGTTCAAAATGGACAGAATTTTAAGTGAAAACAAAAATTGGCGTATAGAAAACTCACCAAATGAATTATTATTGTGTTTATACTTTATTATAATGATAAATTGGTCATTTTTTATGTGTACAAGTCTACCCCTCCTCAATACAAGGAACGGTGTGACTGAAATCACTCAAAGTGTCTCTCTTTTTTTAAAAAAAATAGACATAATTTTAAGTGAAAACAATAACTGACATACAGAAAACTGACAAAACACATTCATATTGTGTTAATAATTTAGTAAAATGATAAATGGGTCATTTTTTAGATGTAAAATTCAACCCTTCCTCAATCCAAGGCATGGTGTGGCGAGTATCACTCAAAGTGTCTACCTTTTGTTTAAAAAGGAAAGAATTTTAAGTGAAAACAACAACTAACATATAGAAAATTGACCAAACACATTCTTATATTATTGCTAATTTAGGAGAAAAATCCATGCTTAATTTTTTATTTGTATGATTCATCCCTGCCTCAATTCAAGGCATGGTGTGACCAGTATCACTCAAAGTGTCCCTCTTTTGTTTAAAATGGATAGAATTTTAAGTGAAAACAACAACTAACATATGGAAAACCAACCAAAGGCATTCTTATTATTTTGATACTTTTTTCCAATGATCCATGGGTCATTTTTGACATGAAAGAGTCAACCACACATCAATATATTGCATGGTGTGTCCGGTATCACTCAAAGTTTCTTTATTTTGTTTAAAATAGACAAAATTTTAAGTGAAAATGTCAACTGATGTACAGAAAACCAACCAAATGGATTATTATTGTGTTTATACATTAGGAAAAATATATATGGGTCATTATTTATGTGTACAGGTCAAAAATACCTCAATCTGATGCACGATGTGATTGTTATCACTCAAAGTGTCTCTCTTTTGATTAAAATGGATAGAATTTTAAGTGAAAACAACAACTGACATACGGGAAACCAACCAAGTGCATTAATATTATTTTGATACTTTAGTAAAACGACCCATGTGTTATTTTGTATGTGTATGTGTCAAACCCTCCTCAATCTGAGGCACATTGTGGCTGGTATCACTCAATGTATCTCTCTTTTGTTTAAAATGGACAGAATTTTCAGTGAAAACAACAACTGACATACATAAAACTGAAAAAAAGAATTTGGATTGTGTTGATACATTATTCCAACAATACATGGGTCATTTATTACTTGTAAGAGTCATCTAAGCCTCAATCTGATGCATGGTGTTTCTAGAATCACTCAAAGTGTCTCTTTTGTTTAAAATTGACAGAATTTTAAGTGAAAACAACAACTGACATACCGAAAACTAACAAAATACATTCATATTTTGTTAATGCATTAGAATAATGATCCATGGGTCATATACCACATTTAAGATTCAACAATGTCTCAATATGAGGCACTATGTGACCGGTATCACTCAAAGTGTCTCTCTTTCATTTAAAATGGATAGAATTTTAAGTGAATACCACAACTGAGGTACAAAAAACTAACCAAACTCTTTCGGATTGTGTTGATACTTTAGGAAAACGACCCATGGGTCATTTTTTACATGTACGAGTCAACATCGTCTCAATCCAAGGTATGGTGTGGCCGGAATCACTAAAATTATCTAAGTTTTGTTTAAAATGGGCATAATTTTATGTGAAAACAATAACTGACGTACAAAATACTGACTAAACACAATAGGATTGTGTTGATACTTTAGGTAAATGATCCATGGGACATTTTTTGATGTGTAAGAGTCAAACAAGCCTCAATCCTAGTCACGGTTTGACCAGTATCACTCAAAGTGTCTCTCTTTTGTTTATAACGGACAAAAGTTTATGTGAAAACAACAATTGACGTACGAAAAACAACCAAAAATTCATTACCTATGACATAAGACACTTAGACAAGCCACGTAGAGACATAAGTAGTCCTTAGATTATAAATCCCACTTAATAATTCAGCACACACCCTAAATATAAAAATTTATCCCTATAGTTCATGGTGATGGATGAAAACAAATATGTAAGGGAGATGGAAAAGAACAAAAGGGAAAGAAAAAAGAATATAGGATTTAAATTGAATAATTTTTCAAGATAAAGGGCACTTAGACTAAGTTTCAGGAACAGGATGAGAGGAAATAGGTTAAAATCCCTTAAATTATGTCATATCATTGGCAACATTCATGGTCTAGTTGGGCCGTTTTCCAAACCGTCCACCAACTTTTTGGGAGTCATTGGACAATAAACCCTCTTCTACACAGTTTGGACAAATAGTTAACTAACCCTGATCCAGTCATTCAAAATGACTTAGTTCAACTGTAAATCCATACCCAAACTATGAACAACCCTTGTTCCTAACAACTCCCTCAAAAAATGTATGTTTCATGGTTTTTACTTGGAGTCATACAACCGATCCTTTTTCTATGTATGTAAAATAGTAAAAGTTCAAAATGAATAGGAAACTTCCACATGAATGTGTATCCACATGGGTTCTCCTAATGTGTGTCCCCAAATAAAATCACTACTTGACAACTATTCCAAAGTCTAGGATGGAAAAAGAAAAAGCATATATCTCCCCACCATTTATAAATTTCATAAATGGTGTGAATAGAAGACAACACTCCATAAGATAAAGTCATCAAACACAAGAACACATTTCCTTGAGTTTCCCAAGAGTCACCCAAATCCATCTAGCATGAGGAATGTATAGGGGAAACTCTCTATGTCCAAAGGCAACATATCCCAAAATGAACTCAAAATATAAAAGAAATTCTATATCCAAACTTGACATGAATCTTAACGACAAAAAAACATGAAGAATAACTTGCATGCATCCCTTAGTCAATTTTTTTTAATGTTCTAACGTTGACCTCTCTCTATGTATTTTATCTGAGTAAATGTAAGATATCTTTTTGAGGATATAGTATTTAAAGGTACCTTTTTATAATAATAATAAATAATATGTACATCACATTAGGTATGGATTTTTTCCCAATGTTTGATTGCAAATTGACTACCACTTCATATCTTATCTGTGTGAACTGCTTGTTTGATATGCTGATTTTTTTGCAGGTCTTGTTTGGATCTACAGCTATAGAATTTTATGTTACAACATGCATAGAATTTATCAATGCTAAAAAATCACTGATAAAGCGAGCCTTTATCAATGCTAAATAAGCTCTTATAAAGGTTCCTATATCATACTTTTTTAGCACAGATAAAGGATCCCTTTATGAGTGATTTTTTAGTAGTGATAAAGGGAACCCCCCCCCCCATTTATCAGTGCTATACTTTGTAGTTCTTTTTTTATGCTGTTAAATACCATTTTTAGTGCTGATAATGCCCGTTTTTTTTTGTAGTTCATGTATATATATTAGATTAAATTTGGATTGATATAGTTATAGATATATAAAAATGCAATTGTCTTTACAATTGAATCAGGGTTTCTTGAAATCAATTTCCCCCATGATCATTATCAATACAATTGTTCATATAGATATATTTACATATAATATATATATATATATATATATATATATATATATATATATTTGTTTGTGTATACCTCATCGATGTAACTCGTGTATGTCAAGTAAGAAGATGATGAAGTTGGGAAATATAAATCTAGTAGTAAGAGATATATTGTGAAAAATTGTATCATTTTATATTCCCCTATTAAGGACCTCAAAAACCATCAGATGAAAATAATAGGAAGTCATCTTCCTTCAATCATCTGTAAGCTTATAGCTTTGAACATTGAAACTCTTACTAATATAATTAACAACACAATTTTTGATGAAAAATATAAATTTGTTTTCTTGATGTTATGATGTTGATATGAAAATTCATGGGTTTTATTATAGTATATTAATGGATAAATAGTGAGATATATGTTTTTAATGGGGTTTAGGCTAAGATAAAATCAATTATATGGTTCAATATCTCTATATTATAGATAGAGTATTATAAGCCTATCACCAAAGGAAGATGATTATTGGATTGAACAAATACTTAAGCATGAAAGAATGAAGATGATGCCTTATATTAGAATAGTAAAAAATAAACGATGGGGAAACTCAGTTATATCATAAGGTTAATGGTGACACATAGTTTTATCAGACAGATCATATGAAATTGGTTGGATAGTGATGATTTAAATGTATGTTTTCAATTGGACCTATAGTACCAGCATACCATGATCTCGCATAAATGATGCTCAGGGTGAAGTTTTACCTAATATGTTTCCACATTCTATTATGGAAAGATTCAATTTTCTCAGGTACACACCCAAATCCACATAGTACCCAATGCCTCACAACATCGTACCAACTCACACGGTGGCATAATCACTCTCTATGTGTTTGCCTGTGCATGCCAGTATGCCTATTCATTCACCCATACCATCCAATGTGTGTTCTTGAATATTCTTCCATGAATGTAACTCAAGATGGCACTCCCCTTTGGTTGATCTTTCTCCCATAATGGGGTGGCTTTATCTATCCCTTTTAGATACTTTGTTTGGTAGAAAAATTAATACTAGGTAAGAATTAAATTAATTTTTTAACTCTAATATACATAAAATATTAGCATAAATTATATATAAATATACATTCAGAAAACAATTAGTTCATAGATATATTTATATTAATATTTTAATATACCCTATTCAACCTATTTGAAAAATATTCATCGTATTATAATTTTACATTTATCCCATTAGACTATTTATCACCAAAGAAGAATAAAATAATAAATATTAGAATTTGAATATAACAAAGAGTAAATTGAAATATTTGTTTTATAAAGATTTTAAATTGTTTCATATATTATTTTTATTTAATTTTTTTAATGTTTATCCCCCTAATAATGGTCATATTGACCCATTAAGTAAATACCAACTTAATAGAAATATCTACGCATTTTAGTTCTCTCACTCACATGGATATTTCCACTTTTCTACTTCATTTCATTCATACTATCATCCTCTTTGGTTGATTTATATTCATGGATGATTCTAACGAAGTGGGATATAATATTTGAGTTTTCAAGATTATTTTATGAAATCTTCTTCTATTACTAATGATCATTATAAATTTAATATTCTTAGCTCTTTAGGTTGTTGACGAATTTGGAACATATGTTCTTATAAGGAAATCAGTGTATTATTTTTAATGAAATGTACTTCATATTGTTTTATGTTTATTTTTTAAAGGATATATTTAAAATAAAAAGATAAATTAATATTCATTGATGAAACACCCATACTATATTTTTTAAATGTGATCTTCAGTATGTTTCATAAATAATTCACTCCAACATACTATTTTAGCTACTCCACACAAGAAAAACATATTTCAATTGATCCAATAGAGTAAAAAAATACATCACCACTATAACATTGAAAACTAGATCTATTAAAATCCGAAAAATCAAAATTTATATTAATTTTTTTTATCAAAAACATAATCAACATTAACATTATTTTTCTCATCAAACATAAAAGTTGTTTTCAACCCACAATTAAAATGTACAATATAAGGATATATGAACATGTTATCATATTAATATGTAATTATACGAAATTAAATCAAACTCATTCAAGACAAATAAAAAAATTAAATACTCACACTCTTAATATTAAATTTCCGAAGTCATATATAATAACTATAATAATAAAATCTAGATCAAGGTATTTGGTTGTCTAATCTGCTAGTTTTAAAGTCACTAAATGTACATATATATTCAAAAGAAAATGAAATATTTTAATAATATAAAGAAATAAATTTTATTAAATGATTTCCATTGAAAAATGTGAACTAAACAACATTCCACCATAGGCTTATAATTACATACATTTTTATAGTTAAAATAGTTCTCAGTGATCATATAAAACATATGTTAGAAAAATGCTTTATTTATTTTTTTATTTATAATTTTGGTTCCATAAAAAATATTGTAAAATTTATAAAATATTTGTGACATACATGACCTTGGTATGAGTTAACCCTCTATAATAGTTAAAAATCACTATTTTTTACAATGTTGATTGATGTAGTTATTAATATTACCAATTTATTATTCATAAAATATTGAATTAAAATATATATGATATATATTAGGTAATATATAGATCATTAAAATTAGTTTTCATGATTTTAATAGAAAGTGAATATATAATAAAGATGATGTTGGACCTGTCTTGGGGACCTAATCAATAGAAAGATAAAGAACTCATAGTGTGAAATGATAAATGATCATGGTCATATTATGAAGAAATTTTTCCAAGAACACAATTTTATAATTACACACACATTGATATAGAAAATATGAGGAGTGTTTTGTGGTGGAAAATATAAAAAAACAAATGTAGTCAAAAACAAAAATTACATAAAGAAAGATTATTCTCATAGATTGGTGATAATATTTAATTTCACTATCACTATCAGATTAGGATCATTCACACTCAATATTCAAACTCAAAAATATTCATAAATAACACTGAATTATCTTTTTATAGTGTGAAACCATTTTTCATTTTAATCATCAAGTTATCTATGTATACACATCCTTGATGTAAATCTATTAAGATATATATCAACCAATAGAACACTATAATAGATCCTCTAAGAAGATCTCATCCAATTCATTAATAGGACACTACGGTTCCACTAAGGTGACTGAATAGATTACAATAAATTAAAAAATCTCTTAGAGATAAATATTAAAAGAACAAAGGGTGATAAGCAATATCACATTCCTCTCATCATTCTAAATCATTCAACTATCAAAATTGAAATTTAATGTTGAATTTTTAAAATTCTAGGACTTAGGTAAAACTCCCAAACACTTTTCTATAAAATATAGTAGTTTATTTCTCTATTTTCATAGATTTAGGGATCAAAATATGAATAAATTAGGAACATTTAATAAGGAAATATTAAAAAAATATAAAAATAAGTTATAATTTTTATATAAAAAATAAAATATAGAAATCCTATACTGTTTCCAATCCATGGCCTGTGAACATGGTTTAGGATTCATTATTAAGGAGATGAGGTTTCTAATATTAGTACTTAGACTGCTTCATGGAACATTGGATGAGAACACATGTTTTGAATTAACGTGGGTTTTTACTTATTAGGTATTGGAATATTTCTAGGGATATTATTAAATCTAGGCACTAAGTTGCCATAGGATTCTATGGATCAGAGAGACTCAGTGTTGTGTTATTATTAATAATAAAGTTATTTTTTCACATGCATATTTTTTTGGAAATGTGGAATGAAATAGGATAAAAGTTTCATATCGTATTTAAGAGGATACAGTTTAGTTCAGAACACGGTATTTTCCATTGGTGTGAAAATCATGTTTCAACTCTATGTGGTTAGTTGGAAACATGTATTGGTCGGGTGATAGATGGAAGATATTTATTTAATAAAATTAAATCAATATCTCCAGCCTTCCATTGTGTTCTCACATAAGTGAGGGAGATGACCCCTTGGTGTGACAACATAACTGAGGAAATCCCAAGGATAATTGGTGTCAATTATCTTCAATCGTGATGGACATCACTCCTCGATAATGGTGAAACAAAATTAGAGTATAAATCTAACCTCAAAAATTTAATATTTGTTTATGGGGTAATAGGATTTGATTTTTAATTCCTGATCTGATTTTTGATGCATTTTTAATGTACTGGAGCCCTATTATGACTTTTAGAGATCCATTGGGGGTTGATTTGTAGGTTTCTAGGGAAACTAGGGGGATTTATGTGGATCATAGGGAATTCCCATTAGGAATTCCATGTCACATGGAATGTAGTGTAGTGGCGCAAGTCATGTGTTCTTCCCATTCAAAGATGATGAGATTTTTGTGACTAGACACTATATACTAGGGTTACACATAGTGTACTAATCTCAGGTCTTTGGAAAAGGTACGTGGATAGGGATATAATGTATGGGACAGAGAATTTTTAGATTACACATCCAAAGTCAAAAAAATACATAGGTGAAGTACAGAGACATCAAAATATGACATGGATAAGAGGCTAGTTAGCTGAGACACGCAATGTACTAGGGGGTACACACTGTGTTTGAGACACAACCGGACGAGCTGTGTGGGGAAGGCATATCCAGGGGTCCATGTGAGGAACGACACAACATATACACTATATATATGATTTATAATATTACATGGAAATTCAATCCGTCCAGTATATGATATTTCAAGGAGTTCATGTAGTTTTACATTCTTTGAGGGCACTAGTACACACTATGTACTATTCTTCTAGACTTCTTCCTGGTGTATCACCTTTATTGGAACTCAAATTCATGAATTATTGTAGCCTATCCTATGCATTTTTTCATAAAAAATTCAATGGTATCCTTTGTAGAGTATTTGGAGATACTATGATCCATGAAACAAGAATGGTGATGTAGGAGTGTTGCTAGAATATGATAATTGATCAAGGTGGATCACTAGGGATATGTTGAGGTTGGTACCCTTACTTTTGTCTTAAAATCTAGTCCCCCTAGAAACTTAAGTCGGGTATAGTGGTTGTACCCTACCTTTTTAAGGTGTGATTCCCTTACCTGTGGTTATGTGGTGATATGAGGCAAGATGAGGGGCACACTACTATGAGAGACTCTTGACTGATGCATGAGGTCAATATAGTTTTTCATATAGACTCTTGGAATATAATACCATTGATTTATTAGGGTGTGGGTTTCCCTTATCTACTAGATTACTAGGGAAGGAACTCCCATTTTCATAGGGTGTAGTTCCTCCACCCACATCGTAGTTCCCCCAGGGCCATTACTCCCCTGTTGGACTAGGGTGTGGTTTGCCTATATCATTCATTCTATTGGAGATATATATCCCATATAATATTTGGGTATGAGCCCTACATACTCTTTTGTTATATATATTGGTACACCCATGTCATTCCATGGCGTGGGTACTATATCCATAGAGTTGTTCTCTCCGGTCATATTGGGGTGTGGGTTCACTATTCTGGGGTTAATACTCCCTTATCGTGTTTGGGTGGGGTGACCCATTATGGTTATAGAGGTATAGTGGTACTCCCATATCATAGCAGGGTGAAGTTCCTCAATTCTTGGGTCATTAATTCCCCACTATGGTAGGGTGTGTGTCCCCCATTATATTCATAAATGTAGGTTGGTACTCCATTATCATACACGAGTCAGAGTTCATATATTCATAATTTTAATCCCCTATCATGCTAGGGTACGTGTCTTTATATATGGAGTTTTACTCCCTTACCATGTTAGGGTGTGGGTCCTCTATCTTTTGAGTGGTACTCTACTTCCTGTGAGTAGCGGCAAGGTGAGGATCCTTCACTGGAGTCTGATCTCCCTCAGTTGTGGAGTGTAGTTACAAGGATTTATCCCACCACTAGTTATGCATATCACCTTGGAATGATTTTATTCTCCTTCAATGATGTGAGGTGTGGGCCTCACCTAGTGAGTCCTTCTAATGTTTTGTGATATGGTTAGGATCTTTTACTCCATCATATTCAAGGTGGAGGTGAGGTGATGGTACCATGTTACTCTTTATTATAAGTGGATGAACATGGTCCATTCATTGGACCAGTGCTCCCTAGTTTTTGTGTAGTGTTGAGGGTATGGATTCTCCACTTGGTTTATTATGATCTTATATGGGTATCATGATGAAAATAATAGGACATATGGCATCGTGAAGACGAGTTGGACCTAAACCAGTTCCTAATGGAGCATGTTCTCATGGATGGCACATTAGGGATTGATGGGTTGTTATAGTTGGAGCATATTTCATGGATGATTTCTATCGGAGATGGGAGAGCTTGTGGAGTGTGAGATTAGAGACAATAATTGCCAAATATCTTCGAGTAAAAAAAGGTGGTTGGCCTTCAGTTTGGGAGATCATGATACATAGAGTCTGAGATGTGTATATCTAGGTTATTTTGGGAGTCCTTGAAGTGTTTCGATATATCTGGGTTTACATTCCATATCGATTTAGTAGACAAGTCAATTATTGATGAGGATGGGCTGATATGTAGTTTCTCTCTCTCTTGGGTTCTCTATGGGTGGGGATGATTGGACGGTTTCCTTTTATTTTCTCCTTATTTTTTTGTTTTCTTTGGTTCTCATTTGGTATTTTTATACTCACACCACCATAGTGATTTCTCATACTGTTGTTTTCTTTCCCATACGATAAGTCTTTTAACAGAGTCCCTTGAGGACTTTGAGATGGAAGATCATAGTGAGATAGACCGACTAATGTGATTTTTAGTGCTTTGTTTAGGACCTTATTGATAGTTTCATTTGAAAATGACCACCTCCTTCTGACTAGATTGGGTGATTTTTTAGTTATAGTGAGATTTTATTTTGAACTTTTTTATTTCTGTTTTACAATGTTCTAGCACATATTTAGGCGTGTAATTTTTTATTATTATCTATGAAACATTTCAAGGGGATTCATTTTGGTGTTTGCGTACAGGAACCATAGGATAACTCCTCACATAATTGTTATATGTCTACTCGGTGCTAGTCTCCATCCCCTAAAAATTTCACTTCAGTCTTTAGGAGTCACGGGGTAGGCTCTATTGTGATAGGTCGTGAAATATTTTTATCATAGTTCTACATTAGCATCATGGTGTAGTGAGGTTCATTTTGGTGGAGAAGTGATAGTGATAATGTGTTTTGAGTTTGAAAATCATGTTAGGTACTCTAGTTATGGTGAGGAGGCTAACGTATCCATTCACTAGGACCATAAAAACTTGTTTTTATTTTTATCGGTACATTAAAAAATTTGTAGCAATGTATTTTTGGTACACAGATAATATAGGACTTTCATGTGGGTTCCAGGTCCTTCTTCAGTTAGATCCCCAAATATACAAATTTATTGTGGTGTATTTTGATTCTATTTTAAAATTCCACCAAAAAATAGCAAGGCAAGGTTCAACAGAATGATTGTGACGAAGATCCCCCCATGTGATGAGGCTTCAGTTCATGGTATTGGTTAGGAGGGAATACCTTTTGGTGGTCCTCCATTTGATCCACCACCCATCAAGAAGTAGGTTGTTCTGTAAGTTTAGGCCAAAGATACTGGATGGTTGAGTGTGCTTCATGTGTTCCAAATGAAGAAACATTTGAGTTACCATGGTGAATCAAATCCTCTGGTAGTTGATAACTAGAATGAGGTAGATACATTCATTTTTTAACATATGAAGACACATTCTGATCATATGGTGGTCTGTGTAGATAGTATTATATAGGGATCATCCAAGAGATCATGGAGTCATTTGAAAAAGACCCATGAAAAATATTTTCTCACTTGAGAATAGTTTTAGTTGTTCTTTATGTAAGGTTTTAATCTATCCACATAGTGATTAGTGATTATCCATAAGATTTTGTACCTTTAGTAGGGTTGCATGTTCATGGAAGAATATTCAGTGAGGTCAAGGGAACATTTTTAATACTCCCTATATATTTTTCGAGGACCATTTTCTAAATCTTATTCCATTGATCCAGGCTTCCAAAAATACATCAAAGAAGTTTTGGTCTCTTAGTCCCTTCCCCCATATGTGGGGTTACTAGAGCGATCTCTAGTTGTAGAGTGCTTCACGGTAGAGGGTTGAGAAGATGTGTCTTGTAGTGATGATCACAGGGCTGATTCACCTATATTTCTAGAAGAAGATAGTAGATAAGGCCACATATCATGAGTCATACTCATCCATAGACTTAGACACACAGGTATGTAGCATAAGAGATTCACTGGGGACCTAGTCATCCATATGAGATGGGGTGTTATACTTGTGATGGTCAGTGACATATTTCTAGAAATTGTCTAACCCAATGTGCAACTAAGGTGAAGACGGTTGATGGAATTCCCTAAAAGAGGCAAAATTTAGAGCATAGTGTTATGCTTTATGGAGTACATGGCATATGGGCCAAGATAATTGTAGTAGGTTGAATATGGTTCAAAACATTTCAATTGATATCACCATGTAGTCTATTCTTGGATTACGGAGAAGGGGGATAGGGGTGGGGATAGATATAGGCCACAAAGGACTATGACCTAGAGGCTCCATGGATTATTAAAGTCTCTCTATATTTTCATTACTCTATATGGAATAGTATTTCTATACACTATTTTGAGGTACTATATTCTTTCCACTTCTTGCTCGAGATTTATCTAGGGTGACATGGGGCATTGATAAAACCCTATGACAATTTTTATATAGATTTTGACCCACTAGTAAGAGGGATGCACCCTCCACTGAGAGTCATTTTTGTGATATGATTAAAACCTTAAGGGTGAGTCAATTCTTCCCACAACGTATAGTGTCAAAGTTAGAAGAATGACTTCATTTGGATTGTGTGTTCAAGGTTGGGTAGTGTGTTGGTGTTTTGTAGATATATTTCTCTTTGAGATATATTGTGTGAACTTGGGAACCCTATTTTTTAAATAGGCACCCTTCCATTTTTTGTGTCAGAGTCGTACACAAAATGCTTATAGTTTATGTAGAACAATTTATCCAAGGGTGTATAAGAACTGTTGGGTTATGTTAGTATTTGTTTTAGGATAGTGAGGTGAAGTAATGATATACCCCATGACATCTCATGGACTGAGTTCTTGGTGTGTGCCACATATCGCTGTTGAGGAGACATGTTCCCACTTTGTTTCATGAGTTTGACATAGTTTGATTAGGGAGATGGGTGTGGTTTGTCCATGGAGGTTCCCCACTTTGTGTTCTCATTGGAAGCATATGAACCCATTAGTGATATTACTATCATGGGAGTTCTAGTGGAGAGATCAATTTTTCTCATTCTTCCTAATAATTTTATTTTTATTTAAGAGAACCCTTAAAAAGGGGAGAATGTAACGAATCATTTCTTGACTTGTAAGACTTTGAAAGACTTCTAGAAATACGTCCAAATCCAGGAGATGAGTTGGTACATGGTTCCAGAGCCCATATATCCTCATGGTGACTTTATTAAAAATATTAAAAATATTTTATCACATGTATGTGGTCTATTTATAAATGTGGAATAACTCCTGATTGGATTCCATGATCTGAAATTTATGGCCACTGTTGAGTTCATAATGTAATGTTTTCCCTAGGTTAGATTTAAAATTTTATCAGTTTTGGGTTCTCAGTCAAGGTCGTGTATTGGAATTCCATTTAATAGATGGTATTTATATAATAAAATTAAATAAACCTCCTATCCCCTACCCTTATGTGTTCATAGAAGATGTGGAGATATAACCCTTGTAGATTAATAGATGAAATGAGGAAAAATAGGGGATAAGAGGGCCAATGAACATTGATCATGAAGGCGATCTCTCCTGGATAATGGTGTTCAGGCATTATCGTGTGGATCTGGCCTCAAAGTTTTGGTGTTTCACCATGAAGAAGGTGAATTAAAGTTTTGTGTATTGATCCCCTTTTTGGTGAATTTTTTAAGTGTCTAAAGAAATATACAACTAATATAGATCCCATGTGGGTAGATCAATTTGTTTTTGGGGAAACAATGATGATTTAGGTGGCTCAAAGGGAATTACTATTCAGAATTCCTGGTCACACAATGTGAAGTATAGTGGAACATGTTATGTGTTCTTCCAATTTAGGGAAGATGACCATTGGGGAATACATGACACTTACTAGGGTTACACATCGTGTAGTGGTCCTAGGACCTGTGGCCAATGGACAGGTCCTGGGATGTTGTGTAAGGGAAAAGGTCGTGTGAGAGTATAAAACCAAAATACATAGATATGGGGTGAAGCCTATAGACACTAGTAGATGAAATGACTAAGAGTCTAATTAGTTGAGACATGCCATGTACTGGGGGTAGACATCATGTGTGAGACACAAATAGTTTTTTAATGTGTGGAATGACATGGATTGTGGCCCATGTGATGTGAGACATGTCGTGTAATCTCATATGGATAGCCAAACCATGAATTAGAGAATACATCCATGTTTTTAGGTGGGTTCATTTGTTGTGTGGACCACAGTACATGTTGTGTATTTTTCTTCAATACTTCCTCCTGGTGTATCTTATTTTTTTAGGCATAGATTTAAGTCGTTGATTAGACTATACTAATCATTTTTTCACATATAATGGGATGGTATAATTTGTGAAGTATTTGGATAAAATACAATTCATAATTAATGAATGAAGCTACAGGAGAGTTTTTGGATCATGAGAAGTGATTGGGAAGAACCACTATAGAGATATCGAGGTCAATACCCTTCACTTTTATCTCAGGTTGTGGTTTCTCTACCCTCTTAAGGCCAGTAGATAGATTCTCCCCTTCCATTCTAAGAAGTGATTCCCCTACCTATGATTGTGTGGTGACATGAACATGACTATCATGAAGATACTTTGGGTGCCTCTTTAATAACGTAGGAGATCATTTTTGTTTATCAAAGAGATGCTAGGACAAGAACTCCCATAACATATCTAGGTTCTTGTTTCATTTACCTCCAAAATTGATAGGTAAATGACTCCAATTTTCAAAGGGTATTGGTCATCTACCCATTGAGTAGATCTCCCAGGGTCATTACTCCCCTATTGGACATGGGTGTATATTCCTTGTATCATTCATGTATTTAGAAGTAGATCTCCCCTACAGTACTAGGGTGTAGGCAAATATACTCATTTTGGTAGATAGACTGGTACACACCTATTGTTCCAGGGTAAGGATCCTCTATCAATATATTGGTACACCAATGTTGTACTAGGGCGTGTGTCCTCTATTCTGAGGTCAGTACTCCCCTTTCATGTCTGAGTGTAGGTCCCCCTTTGCAATCATATAGGTATGGTTGTACTCCTCAGTTGTACTGGGGTGAGAGTCCTCTATTAAGCATTTAGTTGTCCCCATTATGATCATGTAGGTAGTTTGGTACCCCCTATCATATGAGGGTTCACGTCCTCATCTATAGAGTTGTACTCCCCTAACATACTATGGGTGGTCCTCATCTACGGAGTTGTACTCTCATACCATGTCAAAGATTGGGAACTCTAACTTTGGAGTGGTACACCCTTGTTTTCAAGTAGGGGTGTGGAGATCTTCCTTTAAAGGATTTGAAGCAACCACAACTGTAGTACACTATTATGGTGGGTGTTCCCCTCCACTGGTTAGGAGGGACACCCAAGTAGGATTTAGTGATCCATCAAAGGGGTGAGGTGCCAGCCTCACCATAGGGTTCCTTATGAGGTTTCACTATATGTTTAATAACTAGTACTCCCTCAAATTAGGGTGGAAGTGAGGCAAAATTAACCCATTTATCTCCCTTTAGAGAGGGGGTATGTGTTTCGTAGGTTGGAGTGATGCTCCCTTGTTTGTGTATAGTTTTGAGGGGTGGGATTATCTACATGGTATCTTATGAGCTTGGGCGAGGTGCATTGTAGAAGTAATAGGACCCATGGTGCTTGGAAATAGAGTTTGACCTAGAGCAGTTACCAATAGCATGTATTTTATCTGATGTTCTATCATATATGGAAGAGTTGTTACTAATGAAGAATACCTCTTGGATAAGTTTCATTAGGGAAGGAAGAGCTCATGGAGTGTGTGCTCCTAAATGATCATTAACATAGATCCTCAAGAAGAATCTTTTTGATAGATATGTGGTAGGTACCTCATGAGATATAGAGTATGAGATTAGTATATCTGGGTGATTTTGGTATTCCTTAAGGTGTTGTCACATCTCTTAGTTAATAAAAAATGTATATTCAGTTGACTAGTAATATATAGATGAGGATGGGTTGAGATGGATTTTCTCCCTTTCATGGGTTCCCTTTAGCTTGGGCTGAGAAGACAATTTTCTTTTAGTTGCTCCATTTTTATTTTGGGTATTTGGGTTACAAACTATGTATTTTTAAAATCACCCTTTCTTGGTCTCCTCTTGAACATGTTGTGTCTATCACAGACCACATTATTATCAAGGGAGTCTAAATAGGACCATGAATTTGGCAGATCATATAGATCTAGACCGAATGAGGTGTCTAATAGTGTTATCTGGTGAGTTTATTGGTATTTTCATCTGACAATGATCCCCTGTTTATGAGTAGGTTGGATTATTAATTTCATTTTTTTTTGTGGGCTTGTGTTTTTTTCATTTTTTTACATCTGTTGTACTCTATTGATGGATAGAATTATGCATGTATTTTTTTAGATTTATTATATATTCACTAATTCATACAAATTATTATGGGTGTTTGTATACTGATATAATGGACTAAGGCCTCACTTTTGTATGATATGCCTACTTGGTGCATGTTTCTAGACCTTGGCCTATTGGAGGTGGGCATGGAGAATCGTTGTATGAACCATATTGGGACATTTTGTGATATGTCTAATAAGATGAGAGGATTATTCTACCACATTGATGACTACCAAACTCTTATCAGTATTGATTATTCTCTCCACTATGAATAGAATCGTATTTTACTCGATAAATTCACTATGGAATAATTTCTAGATTCTTTCTCAATGAGAAAAAACAATGTGATTTGTAAATATTCTATATATGAAATTTTAAATGCTTTCAACGACATGTTTTTTAAAGGGATCAACATTTGTATGTGAATTAAATATTTTTGAAAAAATATTAAATAGAATGATAAATATGTTTTTTATAATGATATACCTTGTTTTAATTTATACAAAAAAAATCGCAGAATGGGTTTCTTCTAACACAAAGAAATTTCCATGGGGTATATTCTTAGGTTACTACTTATATAGGGGTTACCCCTATATAGAACCTTAACATGGGTATTAAACTCCTGAAAAAAATTGGTCTGGATGTTAACCTCCTTTAAGAAGCTGTGGAATTTATGTCATTCTTATGAAAAGATACTCCCAATGTAGATAATCTAATATTGTTTGAGTTCAAAAAAAATTATTACGACATTATTTTGAACTCTAATAGGTTAGTCATATAAAATAACATCAATATTCCTAGGTATTTTTATATAGTGATAGATTTTTTAGGACTCATCATAAAATAATACTATTTAATCATTTAAATTCATTGTAATGCTGATGAAGAAAATCCAATTATAATTCAATATCTAATTTCTTCCAAAAAAACCATTTAACCACACTGAACCTATATTATATCTTCAAAGTATGTAAAATTTAGTAAAAATAAAAAATTAAAGTGTATAGATATTTATAATTAAAAGAAGAATGAAAATATAATCACAATGAAGTCATATTTGGGAAACTGTAACATTAAGATATTTATTAAAACTATAATACTAATACATTATTATTTTCTATATTCTAATAATTTATAAATATAAATTTTAACAATTTATTTACTATAAATATTGAAAATATAGATAAAACTATAGATAAGTCTGGTTAACAGTTTATCTTCATTTTCATTTCTAGATAAACATAAAAGTTAGCATGAAAATAACTATTTGATAAAAAAATATAGATTTAATAAACATGAATATAGATAAAAAAATTTAATTCAAAATTGATTAAGCTAATAATATATTTATTTGCCCATAATAACAATAATATGAAACATGCATTAGTTCATAGAGTATGAGTTAAACATATATAGATAATACTATCAATATCAACTATCTTAGGATAAAAGAGATAACATTAACCAGTGTATTATAGTTCAAATAAATATAACTAGGGTCAAAGTTGAGATCCAGTATAAGAGGATAAGTCACTTTTATTGGGTATAAAAGAAATAAAAATGTTCTATATATGGTAACTTAAAATAATCCCTTCAAAATAGGGGAACATTGTATTCGGTAAGCCATTATCTAGAATTAGATTACCACATATTATCCATTTTTTCGAAATCCCTTAATCAAGGAAGTTGTTTTCATGATATGTTAGTGTGATAAAATGATAAATTGAGAGAGAGAGAAAAATAATTTAATCCACCTCATTTTAATTTTTCATGATATATTAATTGGGAAAGTACCCACCACACTCACAATGGTTATTGATTCAAACTCAAAACAAATGTTGTTCTATCAATTTAACCATTCCATGTCAACTGCATTAATCCATCTAACAATTTTAGACAAAAAATATAAATAAAACATTCATGGAATATAAATACATCTCATTATATCCCCATTATTATATCTGAAGATAGCCTCAAAACCTAATGGTCCTAGATTGCCTCTCGAGGCTCTATCCGAATAGCATTTATTACATCTAATTAGTGAAGACATCCTTACAATTTACAAAGATCCATGTTTTTGAGGGAAATTAATGGGTACACCAATTCATCTAAGAGACGAGATTCTATATACCATAATATTACACTAACCATGTTGTGTCACGTTAGCATTCTATAAAGACACAATGATGCATGAAAGATTCATTTGACGATTTAATGGTGAATGATCATGGATTAATTTATTAAAACTACAGCAGATGTTATGAATAATTTCTACATAGTCTGAATGGAATAAATTTGGGTGTATTAGAAAGAGGGGAACTTACGATCTGGTGGAAATGTGTTAAAATTATCATTGTACTATGGTTGATTCATATGAAACATACAATGAACAACATTCCACAAGGTTGATTCCATAGAACATGTTGAAAAGATATGACAAAGGGCCTCCCTATGAGGGTGACATAATCTATATCTTGAACGTAAAGAGATATCAACTGCCTAAAGATATGACACAATCGGGATCCTTGAGTGATCCAGTCTCTATAAAACATTTAAATATATAAAGAGGAATCCAAATACTCTTCAGTTTTCCAATTCATCGTGGATAAGTCTCATTCATGATATTTCAATAAAAAAATTTGATGTGAGTATTTCATTGGAAACCAGTTTCTATATCAAAAAATTATTTTTGTCAATGAAATAATAATTCATTTCTGCTTCATTCACTATTGTAGGATGATATTTAGAGGATGAATCTAAATTTCCTTTAATAGTGGCATTAATATCTACCCTAATGTTATCATATTTATGTATTTTTCTTGGGGATGCATGTCCAGTTACCGAACTAGAAGTTGAGGGATGAATTATTTTTTCGAACCAGTGAACTTGAGAGTTAGTTCTAGAAAGCTATTCTTTGGTAGCTAGCCAGAAAGAGGATTTCATGTTGTTAAATTCTATATCCTTTATCTTTTTCATAAATTAGGACCTCAGAAAATCAAGGCTCCCTGGTTTTTCATTTAAGAGTCTCTATATGAAATTTTCTTGAATAGGATGGTGAAATTACATGGATTCTTATTCCCATGTCCCCCAAGAGATATATGTTTGTAAAAATATTTCCATGCATCATTTTTCACTCTTATCTTAATAAATCTTCCAATATAAATGATGTTTATAATATAGGGGTTTATTTCCTTTAACAATGCATTTTTCTATTTATAGACCATAATATTGTAAAAAATCATAGAGATGTAGATGTGATTAATAAAAAAAATCTACCAACCATAGAAATATTATTTTCTTTATATGAAGCTAAATTTTTTTGAATATGTCTAATTATGTGTGTGAAGTATGATTCTTCAAGACATACACAAAACATGGGAATTTCAAGATGAGTGAAACTAAATTTCCTTAGTCAGATTCACAATAATTACCTGTATCATTTTTTCTTCTATATGAAATTTTCATCCAAAAGAAGGAAAATAGTATATTCCAAACATATCCAATTAACTAAGAAACTTTCATAATGTAGAAAAGCATCAACGATTGTTTTAAAAAAAATTCTCCCCTTGGGGGAAGAGAAAATTTTCATAATCATAAAATGAGTGGGAGAAAACATAAGTCTAGAATATTTTATTAATTTAATCACCCAAAATTTTTCCATGTTAAGAGTCTTCTTTCTTAGGTAGACTTGTGTAATAGACAAGATGGTGGAAGAAAGAGAATTAATCAGTCTAACTCCAATTGAGGATGTGAAATAACCATATGGGTATCCATTGACTTGAATAGAAATGTGTTTTGAACAACACAAAATTTTGATACAATTTATGAATGTATCATCATGTCAAAATTTTAAAGAATCATGCAATTGAAACCCCAATCAATGGTGTCAAATTCCTTTTTGATATCAATATTAAGAGTAATATTCCAACCATTGTGGATTATTTAAGAATTTCAATGCATTATTGTTGGGTCGGAAAGAAACGAGGAATGATGGCAAGAGGGGGGGTGAATTGCCTTTTAAAAAATTGATTAACAAATTAAAAATCAAAGTAAAGTGCAGCGGAAATAAAGAGGCAATCACACAAGAAATTGATAACGGAGTTCGGCCAAAACCCGGCCTACGTCTCCGCTCCCAACTCAACCGTTGAGAGATTCCTACCGCTTGCTTTTCAATGGTTTTAGCAAGAAACCCACTAGGCTTTGAGGTAGCACTAGGACCTATTACAGCTTGCTTTTATTGGTTAAGCAAGAACCCACTTGCTTTTAATGGTTTAGCAAGAACCCACTATCCTTCTTACAGGTGAAGGATAGCTCACCTATGTCTCAAGCTATTTAAAGGAAAGCTTGACAACCTCTTCACACCTTAGTGGTGATGTGAAACCCAAAAGAAAGAGGAGATGAGAAAGAGTTTGGGGTTTGTAGGCACAAACCCAATTTTAAAGCTCAAAATAATAAATACAAGAAAAACCGTATTTGAGGAAGTCTTGGGCGCCTTTGATTGATTGGAGATGTTGAAGGCCGCTTCCAAGCTTCTTGGGTGGAGCTCCTTGGATGTGGAAGTTGTTGGAGCAAGGTGGGTTCCTTTGAAGGAAGTCCGCCGGAGGTACGCCAAGGATGGAAAATGTGTACGGTGGCTTTGTATATGATCCGGTAAGTGTCCGGGGCTTCCTTGGCCTTTATTTATAGGCATGGAACCCTTGGGGAGTCTTCGGAGCCGTTGGAGAGGCTAAAAGAGCCGTTGGGAGCCAAAAGAAGGTTGACTGGTCAAAGCCAACGGCTAGTTTGACTGGGCTACCGGCTGGCCGGTATAGCTCCACCGGCTGGCCGGTGCCTTGGTAGAGAAGAGAGAACTTGGTCCAGGCTCCACCGGCTGACCGGTGGAGGAGCCACCGGCTGGCCGGTGGCAAGACAGTAGCAAACACTGTTTGATCCAGGATGCCACCGGCTGGCCGGTGACAGAGCCACCGGCTGACCGGTGGAACCTGGCAGTGGGCAATGCCTCTGCCAGGTCCACCAGCTGGCCGGTGCCACCACACCGGTTGGCCGGTGGACTGAGTTTCAGTCCACACTTGGCTTTCTTGGGCCATTCCTTTGGCCATCTCTTGCCTATCATCCACAACACTTAAAACACAATGTTAGACAAAAATGAAAGTGATTGTGATCATGAAAATCAAAGAGTGTGGGGTACAACAATCTCCCCCTATTTTGATGATCACAATCACTTATCTAAGCAATGTAAAAACTTAAATGAAAGGCAGCTTTAAAAGATAATTTGAAAATAAATCAAAGCATGATAGAAAAGGTTTCTCCCCCAATCAATCAAGAAATTCTCCCCCTTTGTGATTATCAAAATAGAACGGGGCATAAAACTTGATTGAGGGAGAATTTGAAAAACAAGATTTTAAACCAATTGACAATAATACCAATTGTTGAAAATTTTGAAATGAAAATTGAATAACAGTTTGAATTGAAAGTTTTGAATCAAAAATTTTGAAACCAAGAGGTGAAATTGAAAGTTTGAATCGAAAATTTTGAAATTACAAAAAATCTTAAAAGATCCTAACTCCCCCTAGATAAAAACAAAAAGTCACCGGGGAGAGGGATTTTGGAAAGAGATGATTTTAGGCCCGGAGAGACTCGCTAAGAGGGATTTTTCAATCCACACTTGCCTCATGGCGGGTCTTCTCCTATAAAATTCGTCCGAATAAAAAATCGATTTGGGTTGACCGTACCGGGCGTTTTTACAATTACATTCATAAATAAGGTGCCCGGGTTTTTTGCAATAATTACAAAATTTAAAATCGGAGCTCCCCCTTACAAAAATAGTGGGTGCATGGGAGGAGGAAGCTCGGTTGGTATATCCTAACCCTTGGGTGGTTCTAGATATACGTTGGGAACCAAGAAAATTGTTCAAATTTTGTTCCCCTTGGGTGAACTTAGCAAGGGTCTCCCTTAGGTCTTTGATGGTTGATTCCATGGAATCAACATTTGGAAAATTTTGGATTTTAAGGGTCAACTCTTCCTTCTCTTTGAGAAGTTGTTCTTTTTCGGAAGAGAGTTTTTTGAAATTCTTTTTCAACGCGACAAATTTAGAAGAGAGTTCATGAAAACCTTTTTCTAATTGGTCTCTAGAAAATGAGAGTTCTTCATAGGAAAGATGATTTAAAGAATTGGAATTTGAAGAACATGAGGAAGAGGAATCGGAAGATGTTACCTCATGGAATGCCATTAGGAATTTTGTACCTTGGTCACTTGAGGAGGAGGAGGAGGATGAGGAGGTGTCACTCCATGTGGCCTTGAGGACCTTTTTCTTTCCTTTTTCGTTGGCCCGTTTTTTGTTGAGTGGGCAATCGGGCTTGTAATGGCCCTTTTCGCCGCACCCGTAGCATTTTACCTTTGGCTCGATTCTTGCGGTGGGTTCTTGCTTTCGCGCCTTGCGAGATTTCTTCTTCTTCTTGTGCTTCTTCATAAATTTGTGCATTTGGCGGGCGAGATTCTCCATTTCCGAGTCGCCGCTTGAAGATGAAGTAGATGAGGAAGATGAGGATGAGGAGGAGCTTACTTCTTTTTGAACCTTGAGGGCGATGTTCTTTGGAGTTTTGATAGGGGTGCCCTCCTTTTGTGCTTGCCTCCTCATCGTGATCTCGTAGGTCATTAGGGATCCGATGAGCTCCTCGACCGGCATATTTTTGACGTCCTTAGCTTCTTGGATCGCCGTCACCTTTGGTGCCCATGAGCTCGGAAGGACCCATAAGATCTTCTTGACCATCGTCTCAGCTGAAACATCATCACCAAGAGATTTCCTTCCATTGCAAATGTCAGTGAAGCGTGTAAACATATCGGTAATAGATTCGGAAGAATGCATAGTAAAGCTTTCAAAATCTTGTCTATACATGTCTAACCGAGTGTCCTTAACTTTGTTAGTGCCCTCATGAGTTACTTCTAAAAGTTTCCAAATTTCATGTGAGGAGGTGCAAGTAGACACTCGATTGAACTCATTTCTATCTAAGCCGCAATGGAGAGCGTTCATGGCTTTGCCATCAAGCTCAAAATTCCTAATATCGGCGGGGGTCCATTTGGATTCATCGGGGGTAGACAAAGTGTAACCTTGCATGACTATTTTGTAAATCGGATAACCTATGCTTCTTAAAAAAGTGGCCATGCGGGTTTTCCAATAATTATAGTCGGTCCCATCAAAAAATGGAGCCCGACCCAATGAAAAGCCTTCGGGGGCGAAAGAGGTTGATGCCATCTAAATGGATCTTAAATTTGAAACCGGGTTAGGGTATTACTCAAATTTCCCTCTGATACCAATTGTTGGGTCGGAAAGAAACGAGGAATGATGGCAAGAGGGGGGGTGAATTGCCTTTTAAAAAATTGATTAACAAATTAAAAATCAAAGTAAAGTGCAGCGGAAATAAAGAGGCAATCACACAAGAAATTGATAACGGAGTTCGGCCAAAACCCGGCCTACGTCTCCGCTCCCAACTCAACCGTTGAGAGATTCCTACCGCTTGCTTTTCAATGGTTTTAGCAAGAAACCCACTAGGCTTTGAGGTAGCACTAGGACCTATTACAGCTTGCTTTTATTGGTTAAGCAAGAACCCACTTGCTTTTAATGGTTTAGCAAGAACCCACTATCCTTCTTACAGGTGAAGGATAGCTCACCTATGTCTCAAGCTATTTAAAGGAAAGCTTGACAACCTCTTCACACCTTAGTGGTGATGTGAAACCCAAAAGAAAGAGGAGATGAGAAAGAGTTTGGGGTTTGTAGGCACAAACCCAATTTTAAAGCTCAAAATAATAAATACAAGAAAAACCGTATTTGAGGAAGTCTTGGGCGCCTTTGATTGATTGGAGATGTTGAAGGCCGCTTCCAAGCTTCTTGGGTGGAGCTCCTTGGATGTGGAAGTTGTTGGAGCAAGGTGGGTTCCTTTGAAGGAAGTCCGCCGGAGGTACGCCAAGGATGGAAAATGTGTATGGTGGCTTTGTATATGATCCGGTAAGTGTCCGGGGCTTCCTTGGCCTTTATTTATAGGCATGGAACCCTTGGGGAGTCTTCGGAGCCGTTGGAGAGGCTAAAAGAGCCGTTGGGAGCCAAAAGAAGGTTGACTGGTAAAAGCCAACGGCTAGTTTGACTGGGCTACCGGCTGGCCGGTACAGCTCCACCGGCTGGCCGGTGCCTTGGTAGAGAAGAGAGAACTTGGTCCAGGCTCCACCGGCTGACCGGTGGAGGAGCCACCGGCTGGCCGGTGGCAAGACAGTAGCAAACACTGTTTGATCCAGGATGCCACCGGCTGGCCGGTGACAGAGCCACCGGCTGACCGGTGGAACCTGGCAGTGGGCAATGCCTCTGCCAGGTCCACCGGCTGGCCGGTGCCACCACACCGGTTGGCCGGTGGACTGAGTTTCAGTCCACTCTTGGCTTTCTTGGGCCATTCCTTTGGCCATCTCTTGCCTATCATCCACAACACATAAAACACAATGTTAGACAAAAATGAAAGTGATTGTGATCATGAAAATCAAAGAGTGTGGGGTACAACAATTATAAAGTAGTCATAAGCCAATATTGAATGATCTTTATTTCGATAAATCCAAATTTTTTAGGATATTTTTTTTAAATTGTTGATAGCCTCTTAGATATAATTATTATAATATTTTTTGTAAAAAATTTAACAGGGAAACATGAAATAATTGTTGTAATTCTTGGGAATTTTACACTTTTTAAAAGAGAAGAAAACTAGTGAATTTATAATTAGTAGATGAATGATTATTTTTAAAATAAATAACTTAAATATAAAAAATTATTGTGAAAAATCTAAATTATTTTATTTGAAGAGTGACTTAACTCCATTGTATCCCATGATAAACTATATTTGAAATCTATAGTTAAACATCCTCTAAAAAGAGTAAAAATATTATATTAGAGAGAACCATTTATTACTTATTCAATTACTAATTATTAAAAATTCATTAGATAATCCTCTTAGTATTTCCCAAAACGCAAAATAAAAAAATAACAATAAAAATTTTCCATTTATAGTATAAAATGTCTTTCTCTGACTTAGAATTCCTGAATAAATCAATGAATATGATAATATCAAGAGGTAATAATAGTTTGATAAAATTTCACAAAGGGAAAAAAATTCTTTGTTACTATCCAATGCATTTTTAATATCAACTCTGTAATTTTTTAATTATTACTATTACTCTAAAACTTATTTTAGATAATAACTATAAAAACCATCGAATTAAAAGAATATCAGTTTAATCTAATTTTAAAAAAATCACTTTTATTAATCATGAAATATAATTTAGTGGATTTAATATAAATATTTATTGATCTGGATGATGTTTAATAATAGTAGTATATAACAATATTTCTGTATAAATGACTGTTAATTATTGAAAGAAAATTAATTTTAAAAATCATTTTCTTAACTTACACTATAAATCTCACCAAATCAATTATGTTCAAAAGTATATTACATTATAAGAAATATTTTTATTGTGAATTAACCAATATAATCCTATAAAATACCTTCAAATACATAACATGAAACTTACTTAATATCATTTGAAGATTATTTCTAAAAAACATCATCCCTTATATTTTATTGATTTATTAATATGTTTGAATAATGTAAAGTCCATTATATAATTACTAACCCAAAAAACTAGAATCCCTTTAGAATCATTTACAATTTACCCTCATATAGATTATAATGGTTTATATTAAAAGTTAGGTAAGTCATTATAATAAAACATTTCATTAATTAAGAATTCAGTATGTCTGAATAGTTATACATCTATAACAAGAAGGTTATTTACACTTCCATTTGGATAACTAAGGGAACCATCAGCTAATTAAATGGAAATGAGGTTTTATTTAATCCCTCTAAGTGTTTATAAAATTTAAAATATATTATATCTATTTATGGATAAATGTTATATAATTGTTCCTCTCCCATGTACTCTCTATTTTAATATTAATGTCAAAATTTTCAATGAACCCCTTTAATATTTTTATTATATTTTTTCATTTATAAAATATTATATTATATGTCACTCTTCCTAAGAAACTCCAAAATAAAAATAGAACAAGGATTTATTTTATAAATAGGAAATTATATGTAGGAAAATTTTACTTTTATAATAAAGATATTGAATTAGTGAACACAAATATAGGTGTCCTCATTATTAAATAATTGTAGATGTAAAAATATAGAAATTTTTTAATAATAGTATATTTATAAAATTCAATTAATGTAGATAAATAAATAATAAAGGTTAATTACCCCCCATAGCATATTTTATCATGTTTAGAATCCAATTTTACCAAGATTAATCCATAAGTACTACATTTTCAATGTATATTCTTATAGGATATTCAGAATCTCATAGTTAGTGTTACCCACTCCCTAACACTATATTGTATGTATTCCTTGTCTATCCTTATGAAGATTTATTCAAACCATATTATTATAATGTCATCAGTATCACTAGTAAACTTATTTTTAATATATTTATGGTAAAATCATTATCTATATTCATCCCTTATCCTCAAAATAGTAAAAATATCATCCATGTGTATGTGTGGACTACCACCTCCATAAATTGCATTTCCTATTTTCCCTAACAACCATACATGACTTGTTCAAAAAGAGTATTTAATGAAAAATATGATTTTGTAACATTTTTAAAAATTTTAATTAATAATAAATGTTTACCATCATTTTATTCAATGTTAAACAAAGACTCTGTTTATGTGTATATGTGGGAAATTTCTACTAATGAACGACAGGTTCTATTGTTCATAACTACTATGCATGGGTAGATATAAAATATATTTGATGAATATATATGAAATTAAGGATTAATTTATTTCTTTGATATGGTTGTTAATTGATGGAATAAAATTTAACCTTCTTTATAATGTAATCTATTAATATCAATAAATTTCCTGAAATAAGATTTTTATATATTCTATTCTCTAGAACCATTCCCAAAGGAATATCAAGTTAACATGGAGTTGAAAAAATCATTGAAAAAAAAAATTATTTCAATATATTTTATAATATTATAATGATTTACTTTTTGTCAAATAATTTTGTTTAATGCCACCATAATGAAAAATCGGAGATAAAATCGAAATCACTAACACTGTATAATGAAGATAAACATTATCTTGCTAATATATGGGTAGCGAATAACTAAAATTGGGTAATTATAATTTAAATAAATTTTAAAAGGTTTCTCAAATATGTTATTAACGTAGATATATTACTTATATATGAGGTTAAGGAACTTATGAGGAAGTTTAGATTAAACAAAAGGGTTTCCTAATCTCAATTTCTCTTCCTTGAGATGTGTTATATATTCAAAAATTATATTCTTTAATAATTTATACCCTAACCATGTATGTATATTAATATTATAATAATGAAGTTCCTGGGACTCATAAATCCATCTAAATATCCCCATTTAAACGTGATTTTAACACAAATGATTCTAAATCTGTAAGGGTTTCCTTCCAATCTCAACATCATATCAATAATGATATGGATGAATTTACTTATAGGGAAAATATTTGTAAACATTATTCCCAAAACAAAAAAAAACAGATATTCTCCACTCATTATTATTTGTTTTTCTCATGATACCAATCAATTTCATTCGTTGTGGTAAATAATTTACCTAATTTGAATCTTATAAGTGAAACTGACCCCATCACTTCTTTTCAGTAAGGAATATTTAACCTATATATCAATATTAATTTTATATATGTACATAGCCATTCATTAAATAAATTATTAAATTATTTTTATATTATTTTTAATTTCTTTAAAAATATATATACTAATTTTTTATCCTTTTCAACACACATTGTTTGGGAAGAATTATTCCATTCTAATTTTTTATGTGTGGACAAAATCATTCACTATTAGTATCATTACTAAATATGAATCCTCCATTATATGATATGAAATTAATATTAATAATATTTTTAAAATAAAAGAAATAAATATTTTTATATTCCATAATTGTGAATACATGGTAAAAAGAAATTGAAGGTATTTTAAAGGCTTTTGTTTTTAAGAAATAATACATCAATGTTTATATGTATTCTCAAATAATGTTTTTAAAATTTACAATCATTTATAAAATTTATTTTCTAAAACCAATTTTTTATTTTAAAGTATTATTATTATAAATACTTATCAATATCAATGTAATAGATTAAAAAACACTTTTAAATAGAATTCCATATTTTTAGAAATGGGTATTTTTTATTTTTTCAAATTAATTTATCCAAAAATAATAAAATATCCTTTTGATCTATGTTAATATGCTTTTAAATACATTAGGTTACAATTAGTTTTTCTTATTATGTCACAATCCACATTGCTTCTTTGTATCTATTATTATGATGATATTTTATGGATGTTTTCATAAAACCTATTTCTGTACCACATGTTAATTAGTCTATAATGAATTTATAAATGTTTCATGGATCTTATGTTCTAATTTTATACGGTCTTCATTATATGAAATATGGGGACGATGTTATATATACATCCAATGAATTATGTAAATCTTGTTATCACATGAGATAATATAAAATTTAATAGGGAGTGAAACCAAACACTTAAGGGACTATATCTACAAAGTTATGGGTGGGATGGAAATTATACAACCCTCCTATGTATTGGATGAAGAACTATATTTAGTTATCTAACATGTCAAAGATTATAGAGTAAATTCAAGCCATTATGGGACTCTTAGAACTATATTTATGGGATTTGATAGTGAATACAACCCATTATGGGACTGTGTCCACTATATGATGATGTATTAATAGTGATAATTGAAAAATGAAATGATATTTGATTTTTATGATTGGGCCATAGTCATATTATATTTATATGATCACATTTTTTGATTACTCATAACATATGTTTTTCTTTAATTATTATGCCTCAATTTTTTAATTTTTGATCCATTTTAATTTGGTAATTATTTTAAAATATTATGTTCATTGACATTGACTATGCACTCATTCCAACATTTTTATATTAAATTCACTTGTTATCACCAATTGGTATAACTTATATTCACCTTTACTGAGAATCTGATATCACCCAATTATTATGATTCCATTCCTTAGGTTATGAATATGGTTATAAGTATGGTTATTCTTAATAGTGGTATATTGGGGTATGATTATAGTGTATTGTTCACAAGTATTATAAAATATTTTTTTTAACTATTATCAATATATATTAAACCATTAGTTGTTGGAATTTTATAACTATGTCTAAGATTACATGATAATTTATGTGATATAATGAAATAAGTAATTTTATTTATCCTTAAGAATTTTAGTTGGTATCAATGCTAGGGTTAGTTATTTTTGGGGACTTGATTAGTTATTCTTGGGGATTAGGATATGAGAATATTATTGAACACCCTGGGGTTGGTTTAAATATAGGAAAATGTCCTAAAATTTTGATAAATTGTATTTTTTGTGGTTTCTTACAAATAATGTATCTATTGACATAACAAAAGGGTGGATGTATGCTCTGTAACACATGAAACTATTGGTGATAACCCAGAAAGTGATTGGTTGTGTACTGAATTGATCTTCACTTAGTGCACAACAAGTGGTATTAAGTGGTACCTTGTTAGAAACTCCTCGGGGATATGTTATAGTTGATTTAAATTTCCCTTGTGAAATATTTCAAAGAATTTAAAAAGGATTTTGATTATTTAATATATAAATAGTAAGGTGAGACAACCTAATATCAATACAGAAAAGGATAACCTAAATTGAATCTTACAGACACACAAGTTAGGTTATTCCCATCATTTTTTAGTTACTTATTTTAAGTTTATAGTTTACTTGTATTTAAATATATATTAATAATATATTTTCATATTTACACTTTACCTTATTTCATTAATTTATATGGGATTAGAAAATCAATTTAACAATGGATATGATGTGAAATGCATGGATGGTCACAGTGAAAAACCAAATGGGATTGAGACTATTTTTAAAAATATTATGGTTTTGTTTGCCTATATATCATAAGTTATGATTTATATCATAAACATTAAAAAACTCTCTGACATACCAAATAATAAAAGGATAATTCTTCATATAAATTTATGAGAAAATGAGTATTAAGAAATGAATATTTAACATACTATGCTTCAGGGATATGGTAAAAATCACCCAATAAAATGTCTAAAATGATTAAGAAAATTTTTCATTTTTAAAAGGGCTTCCCTTCAACATTTTGATTATTAAAGAGAGATATAGTGTTCACCAATACAATGGAAGTTATAAAAATTCTTTCTAATGGTTCTCCTAAAATTCATTGCCTCAAATTGAAGGAGTTAAGGAATTAATATAATTGATGCCCAAATCCAAAGACTCACATGGATAAAAGTTATGAGAAACACTCAAGGGAAAAAATAAGAACTTAATAAAAGACTACCAATTATGGGGATTATTATAATTAAGGCACAAATGATCTCTATTCTATATTTCAGGATGTCTTATTGGGTTATATTTCAATCCCTCTATTATAACAAGGAATTTTTCTAAGAACATAAAATCACTACTCCCAATTTTTTAATTCTTAGAGAAAACCTATAGTAGTATGATTTTTTTCATCCCAAGGTTATGTTTATAGGAATTTTCTTCTTAAAAATCATTATATTATTACTTTAGATGAATTATATATAACTTTATAAATTGATTATCTCTATCTGAATAGATCTTATATCAATTTCTAGAATAAGTATTTCATATTACATATCATAAATTAAACTATGACCATATATAAATATAACTATTACTATGAATTTATTTTTGTGATTTATTCCCTTATACGGGTCTTAATACTCAATCATGATATGATTTTCCTAATATTACACAGGTTAGAGAGGTTGATATTTCATTATAAAATATATATCGAGTAATACTATGAATTCTATCATCTATTTTATTAGTGATTGAAAATTTAATTTTTCATGTTTAAATTTATTTTAAGGGGGTAGAATGTAAAACACTAATATTTTAGTATAAATTTTCTATAAATAAAATATAATTTTGAATATCTACTACTATGTGCAATAGAGAACTAAAAAACCATAAAGAATTTTATTTTGGAATAACTATAAGATTCAAAATTTCCCATTTATAATGTACCTATAAAGTTGGAAGTTATGAATAGAGATAACCAAGTTTTTGAATAAATGTTGAAATAAAACATAATGTCAATTTAAATAATCACTCATTTATTAAAAAAATTATTGTATCTAAATAACTAATGAAATAAATTTTTTCATAAAATATACATTACAAATATTTATTATTTTATATTTATGCATTTTATTTTATTATAATTAAATACTTGTTATAATGAAAATTTTTGGTAATATATAAAATTAAATATATTAATATTTATCCAATAGTTTTTACTTGGAATGTAATAAATTCATTTTGTATATAAAAGACACATTTTACTAAATTCATATTATGTGTCAGGCACACTAAAAATGAAATTAATTTTTGTCACTATTAGGAATTGTATTAGAAAAAAAATTGAAAATTTTTTATAATAATTTTAAAATTATTTATTATGGTGAATCTGATTTTGAAATGTAAAACTCTGTTAGAGGGGATAAAATTACTAACATTGGTAATATGAAAAGGTTTATTTTTAAAGAATTATTTTTAAAATTATTTACATAATTCATATAATGTGAATTATGTTGATCCATTTTTATTAAAAAATTCAATTCATTTTATAAATATTTATTTATTTATATAAATAAATATATTAAATATAATATAATTAATCTTTGATATTAATTAGAAGATGAATACATGATAATTTTAAAAGAAATTTTTATATAAAATTGATATCAAAAATATAATGTGTTTTAATTTAAAATTCTATTTTATTATATATATATATATATATATATATTTAATTAGGAAAAATATAGGCAAATTTGGGTTCATAAATTCATAATTTGTGAAGAGGTTTAATCTTAAATATTTTGGGAATAAATAGTTACAATTGTTTTTTTTTCAATCTTGGATAATAAAGATAAAAATGAGTTACATAAAGTTGAGACAATATTATTAAATAACATCGTAGAAACTTTGTTTACATGATATTTTATAGTTTTTAATTCATTCCATTATTTATCACCAATATTTCTTCACCTGAGTCACCTAAAACTCATGATAATTCATTTTTACCCACCACCTACCATTTAATTTCAAGGAAATATCCCTTTTTTCACCTATAAAAGGATATCACTTCCACCCCCTATAGGTCACACATCTCATTCTAAATTCACTTAAACCTATACCCATTTTTATTTCTCATAATTAATATACAATTTTTGGTATACCATTAATGATATAGGTTGTTAATTCATATTTATCTATATGAAGTGTAATTGTGTGAGGTTTGGTAAATCAAACACCTTTTATATGAGTAATATAATTACTTAATGAACTTCAGTTTTTCATGAAATTCCATTTTGATGGATTTTTTCTCACTTTTTCGAGGAAATATATTTTTTTATAAAAATTTACTACTATGAATGGGATTCATTTCTGGGTTTTAAAATATTTTTTTTTATGGAGACTCGGAAGTTTTTCATTTACATTGATAAATATAAAATGTCTTCACGAAATTTGTTTTCATGATATAGTTTGAATTTTTTTCTCAATGTTCAAAATGATAAACCTCAAGTGGATTTTATGTTTCATGTTTCACCCAATATTTTTCTTTTATTATGAAATTATTTTGGGTGATCTAGATTTTAGTATCCAATGATTTATTTCATGATGTTTTTTTACAATTTGGATGTTTTAAGAAAATTATTTTATTTTTATGGATTCATTGTGAAAAGTGAATGATTATAATTTAGAGGTTATATGAAATATAGTTAATTTACATGGGTTCTTTATGAGAAAATAATGATTTACATTTTGTTTTTTTATGAATCCCATTTTATTTCTATTGGTTTTTATGTTATGAAATGTGAATGATTTATAAGTAGTATTTATTAGTATCGATGAATGATGAGTGAGATCCTGTATAACTATCCAATCATTTATTTTGAGTATATATATAAATATATATGTATGTATATATGTATGTATTCATAACAACATTTTAGTTCATTTTAAGCATAGCCCTTGAAAATGGGGCTCATAAAAGTAATGTTTACCTATGATAATGTTTGTGAAATAGTTACAGGATGTTATTCATTCTGAACATATTATCTTTTGTTTTAATCATTATGTAGATACTTAAAATCTATGTTATAACTTTTATAAATCCATGTTAGTATTTTGTGGATTCTAGTTTCCATACCACATACATTGAATATCATTTCTTTCCTTCCAATAGTAAATAATAGGGTTTTCTAGATCGATTATTTGGATTTTAATATCGTTAAACTAAAAATATAATTTAAGTGGACATCATAAAAATTTTTATTCATGTAATTTATTGATAAATTATTCAAAAACCTGCATTTCTGTAAATTTTAAAAACAATATCCCTGGAAATTGTTTTAAAACTCTTGAATGGGAAGGGTTATTCATCTATATTAAAAAATAACATATGTGAAAACCATTGACCATGATAGTTATTTAAAACAATCAATGTTGTAAACAAATTTTCATGTTTTTTTTATAATCGATTTAAAAAGTTATGTTATTAAATATTTAGGGTAATATTTTTAATAATTGACATGATAAATTATTTTTTAATATTAAATTCAAATATTATTGACCTTCATTACAGCAACATAACCTAAAATAGAAAACAAAACCAAAAAAACTTGAAAACAACCCCAAAAATTCAAATCATTTTCACATTACAATTTGGAATTTAAACTTTATAATATATAATTCAAATAAACTAAAACCAAATAAAACAAAAAATATATATTACCATTCTCTTTCTATGTGATTTAACTGTTATTCAGGATAATATAAAAGGAAATAAAAAATAAAAAAATCAAAAATAAGGAATTAAATATGTATTCTAAATATAATTATAATAAATATTTAAGGAATTCTTAAAAAATCTAATCAATGTTAATTTTATAACATTACCATTTGAAATTGTTTCATAAATAAATCATAGAAAACAATACTTGCATTCCATAAATAATTCAAGATGAAAATTAAATTTCAAAAATACTTTTTCTCTACAGAATTACATTTTAGGTACTACCAACCAAAATGTATAGATTATAAATTAGAAGTCTCCATCATGTGAAAAAATTAAATCATTTCACTCCTATTCCCAATTGTCCCTCCAAAATAATGCCATTCATTATTTGAAAATAATATTTATTAAATAAAATTAAAAATCTTTTTAATATACATGTTTTAAAATATTCAAACATAAATTCTCAATAAATTGATAAAAGTTTCTCACACGTCGCAATTTATAAACCAAAATCCAAAAGTTATCTTCTCTTTTCAATAAAAAAACAACATATAATGAACACTAATATAAATATATATATATTGTGATTGGTTATTAAATTAATTGAAATAATGATTTTGGGGATAATTGTTTCACACACATTATGATAAAGAAGAATCCACCACTAAATTTCATTTTTATGAATTCATTTTGAAATATATATTAATCTTTCTACATATTTCATTTTCATCTCGATTTATGAAAGAAATTTTTGGTCTTAAAATCCATATACCAATTTTGCATCATACATAATAAAATGTGTATAAGGATACATAACACAACAAAACATGCTTATTAAGATTAAACAAATTAAAATATATGCATTAAATATAATAATCAATATACATGTAAAACACTTAAATCACAATGATCCCACAAAATATATTGTTACATCATCCATTATATCTCTTTTTAAAATCAACACTATTATTAGATGCCCAAGAATTTTATCATGCACTAGAATTTCATAAACTACCAACAACAAATTTTAATATGTTGATAGTTTTTTCATGTTGATAATATGTACTATCTGATGTCATGGAATCCTTTACATATTACTATATCTGCAATATGAATTCACCTTTAAACTATTCATATAAAAAAGATAAATTTTAAAATTTTAAAATTTTAAAATTTTAAAAATAATTAGAAACTAATATTAAATAAAGTATACAATCTATAAGTACTTCAATATTATATTTTTTATAAAAGTATAGATAAACAAACTAAAAAATGGTCAATAAATTTTCCAACTATATATACCTCATTTATAAGAAATGACACTCTTGCTAACAAATCTATAATATCCAACATGGTGACTATGTTGTTTTATCTATATATTTTTTTATAAATAGTATACATAATAAAATATATATTAAAATTTTCCTCAATAAAAAACTGTTTACCCTCAACATATAAATCAGAATATATGGGAAGTTTTGGATGAGGAGGTTAAGTAGTTTTATAATTAGACTGGGATGGAGGAGTGAGATCTATACAATGAGGTGAATTATTATCATATAATACCTAGAAAACATTTTCATGATTCTAAACATCTATTATATCGAATATCTGATTCAGTCCTACATCATTTCACCATTATCCTAAAAATTTTCTTTCGAAGATTCTACTATTCTCTCATATACATCATCCATTTAAGAATATCCAGAATACCCAAACTCTTTGTTTACTAATACACCTACCTGATTTTCCATGTATAAAACCTTAATGTATGGGATTTATTAATGCACTAGCTAAAAATATCCTTCTTACACTCGTGTATGAAAGTCCCCTATGTGGTCTACTCTACAAGGGATTCATGGATAGAAAATTTGAAAAAATTATTTAATTAATGATATTATATAATGATTTAAATTAACTTAAATAAAATGAATAAAAAATATTAATCCTTGTGATCCTATAAACTACATCCTCTGACTCTTTTGTAAGATATTGTACATTTTTTCCATTCGTTCTCTCTTCTATTTTTTATGTCTAGCTACGGCTGGAGGACCAACCTCGATAGAGATTTAAGACTCAAATATTATTTTTTGATAAAATTTCAACCAAAATTTTTTCTTCCAATTATTTATACCCTATAATAGTTTACGGTTGAGGGTGGATATTTTTTTATCAGATATTCTAATGAGATATCTTCAATTTCTATAAATTAAGATTAAAAATTCATTAATATGATCATTGATATATAAACATTTCTATAGGGTAACATTACACTTATAAAAAATGATTATTATTGTTTACTTCCGACAAGCTTCATCCATGTATATTTATCTTGAAATATATATATATATATATATACATCACATGTATTTTTTACATTCCTTTCGATAAAAATGAATACTGATGTAAGGATTGATTTAAAATCCCACCATCTCCTAGAAGCCAAATCTAAACATTTTTTATAACATCTCTAATGTATGTTATATCATATGTCATCTATAAGAAGGTAAAACAGATTTTGCAAAAAAAAATTATTGAAAAGTAAAATAATAACAAAAAATATTAAAAAATATTTCTCCCATAATTGATATATGGGGTCTCTATTGATACTTTTCCAATAAGAAAACAACACACAATCATAATGAGATAATTATTCCAGTAATATGCTTCAATGTTTACAAACCATTTAATAATTACCTAAACCTATAGATGTATATAGATCATATAGAGAATGATAAAGAGGCTTCTCCGAAGAAGTATCTTAATATCCCTACCTAGAAGCTCCATGTGACTCAACTTATTAATATTATATTATCCTACTAATAAAATTTAAAAAAAAGATGCACAAATATAAAAATCCATGTATTACATATAATATTTAATAAAAAATAAAAATGATCCGACAAAAATTATAGTAAACTAAACACGTTTTTATTCATATTTGTTAATATAGTTAAATAAAATGATAAAAAAATTAATGAGATATGATATGATATAAACAAATTAAATTATTATGTAAAAAATTATACAAATAAAACTATTACATAAAATTTTAATAATATTTTTATAATGATTCATATAAAACAAGTAAACATAAAATGAACCATTATTTATAATAATCATAATAGTGGTTAACATTAATGTTAAAAGATAATACTAAAAATAATACTTATTTTTTTATTGGTAGTTTATAATTTTAGAGGACTAATAAAGATATTTAGGAACCAAAAAATGATATAGGAAAAATATAACTATTCTTAAGTAAAAATTAATAAAAACCCAATAGTTTTATATAATGTTAAATTAATGAAAATTAATTCAATCAAAATTAAACTAAACTAAACCAAAAAAATTATAACATTCGTTAATGTAAACTAATTTAACAAATATAACTAATTTTTTATTAAATTTTAAATTTTGAATAAGAAACACATATATATTACTTATAATATTTTCATATTATTGAAGGATTTTTCCCGTATTCATTCCTCATGACCATTCTGTATTTTGAATACTATGTCTTTGATGTTGCCATCAAAATTATATAATAATCATTCCATAGAATTTTGGTATCTCATATAAATAATTATTATTAGAAGTATTACATCTCCATAATTTATTTTTTCACTATAAAATAATATACCACTACACATTTGATTGACCAATAAGATATAGATTTTTTATTAGGTTTTTATGATAAAATTAGGACCTTTGTATTCCAATATATTTAGATTGACTAGTTTCAAACCAAATTCATCATTTTTACATTGTTTTTACGAATAACACATTTACTGTTAAACAATAAAACATTAAATTTAGTGTAATAATCCAATCATATTTCTTCAAAAAATCTATATATACACATGGTGCAAATATTGGGTTTTTGCATTAGCACTCAAAAAATACACTGCTTCTATGAACACCAATACACAACTATTCTCAACTACACATTTATTTTCTTAATATATGAAATAAAATATATATACATTAACTTCATACCAATTTCGTGTTGTGAAACATATAATTAGGCCACTCGGTAACCATCTCTATTTTTCTGATGTGTCTGATCTAACCTGAATTTCCTAATTAAGCAAAATAAAAAAATTATGCTCATTAAAATTCCACATATCTGTCTTCTTTAGACATTATTATTTTAACACATTAATATATAATGTTATATAATAATTAAAATTATCTATATTATTAAGATGTATAAATATACGTGATATATTTATCCACTTATCTAAGATTTTACTTTCAAACCATGAATACCCTTTCTCCTATAACTAACTCATTAATGGAGTGATGTAAGAAAAATGATGTTCTCCACTATAAAAAATTAATTTGTATAAAATTGAACTACATTTTTATAAATAAATATCTCAAAAATGGGGGATATGCATCGATATATATTCTTAATACATCACTTTAATTTCATTATATACATTTTAAAAGGATCCATCCAATTTAGATATACATTGACTACAAGTATTTATTATTCACACCAAGTGATCCATTAAATGTATTCTAATATTAAAAAATATTGACAAAGGTACATTTCTAGTACAAAATTTATAAAAACCACATCATTTATCAAATTTCTTAATGAATTTAGATCAATTAATTTTATTCAAATTCATGTAGAATATAAGACACCTTTATAGTAGTCATTCTAAAAAATATGGTAAATACTAAATGAAATGTAACTATAAGGATCTCTAACAATAGGACAAGGAAATCAGGATATTTCATTCCAGTCATTCAAAACATTTAGGGGGACAAATTTTTTGACATTTAAAAAATATTAATGTGATTCCTTGATACCCTGGATACACTAACAAAAAATAATTTTCAAACTCTTGTAAAATGAATGAAAAGGCATAGGTATGTGTGTTCATTATCCATTATGAGTGAGATATAACTTCAAATGTATTCCCATTGAGTGTAAATCAAATATTAAATTCAATCCATATTTATCCCTTCCATTAATATTTAACAACGATCCTATCAAACTATTAAATATATTTTCTCCATATGCATGACATCAATTGTATGGTTTAACTCATGACATCACCAATATGGAAGATTGGATGATATTGATGGTGACCTCTAAATAATTCAACTATTATATGATTTTACTCTCTTTCTTAATGTGAAATAAATTTCCACCCTTTCGAAACACTAATCGGTGGACAATGGTCTTGGATAAGTATTACATTATAATGTTCTACTAAATTATATTTTAATATTTGAAAAAGGTGACCCATAGTCATATACCTCTGATGAACCGTGTATAAAAATTTTCTCCAATGTTTATTTGTTAATATAATGTATGTTTTTATAAATTGGATAAGCATTATCCCCACTAAAACTGTATACATAAAAATATCCATATGATAGAAATTCAATTGTAGTGAACATAATCATTTCATTCTATTGAAAATATTACATATAATGATAAAAATATAGTTTAATACCTTCTTCCTATAAAAGATTAAAATTGTCAATTAATGGTGACTAGAATTCATCGATGTCATTTCTATTTTTTGGTCCATAAATCATTAAAATCATTATGATATATTTCAAATTCATAATAATTTAATTTCATATCTTGTAAATTACTAATAAAATAGTTCGTGAACTATTTTTTATAATAAGGGTTTTATGTGGATTAATTCTATCAATTCATAGTCCAAATATAATGTTTCAAACATCATTTAAAAATATAGGAAAATATTTGATCAATTTTATACCACTTTTCACAATAACATGGATAATGTGACTTTCCATCAGATATTCACTCATATAAATTCCAGCATAATAATTTTTCATCATTTAAACTCTTTAATAATCATATTAAATGAGGAATTAATTGAAGATACCAAATTACCATTGCATGAGTTTTTGTAACTGCCAAATCAGTCCACGTTTTTTAGTTCATATATTACAGTGATTCCCTACATTTTAGGTACATTGATAGACCATTATATTCCTTCTTATATAGAACACATTCATTTGGGGATGCATGTGTATTATTGTACCCAAAACCAAATGGAATTATATTTTTTTCGAAAAACTATGTGAGTCTGGAAGATATTTTTTATTAGGAAGTAGATCTTTCAATATCTCTATAAAATCTATAAAACTCTTATCACTCCATTCATTTTTTACTTCCAATTTCATCAATATTAACCTAATTTATAAAAATATTAATTTTTTACAAAATAGATATTATGGGTTTTCAGAATCACCATATTGATTATTAATTTTTGGTGCTTTCCTAATTACCTATACTTCAATATAAAAAATAGTTTCATTAATTTGATCATACATATCATCATGAAATGTATATACATTAATAGGTCATGCATTTTTTACGACCCCACCATGCCAAATCGAAGGACTATAACTCAGATTAAATCCAAAACAAATTATATGTTATAGTTTTTCTCTAGTTTTCAACTTGTTCATATTTAAACATTTCAAGAATTAATATAATCATTGGTCATTGTTTGGGGTATTTCATTTGGGAAATTTGAAAAAATCATTCAATCCTTTCTCACATTCATCACCTGTTCATAGTGAAATAATCCAACATTGACTCATTATTATCTATTACAAATATCAATAATTGAAATTACGTTATTATACTTTGAAATATAATTTCTATTTTACTTTGCTAAATAATAATAATAAATTAAATAAAATATTTCACAAATAAAATAAATAAATCATAATGGATAAACAAATTATCACATTGAACATATATAATTATCAATATTTCAAAAAAATGAATGGTATAGAATCATATACGTTGATTTTAAATTGTCGATAAAAAATAAAACAAAATTATTCGTTATTTTTATTATGTAATTTAATAATTACATATTTAATCATTTAAAATTAAATAAGGAAATATCATGATATTAATAGCCAAATAATGGAATGTGATAAAAAATAAGATTAAAAAACATGATAATGATTTTAAGGGCATCCATATTGATATACCAACATTTACATGCATGTGTAAATATAATAACACAGTCACTAAGCTCAACATAAATAGATTCCATATAAATAAAATTTAATTATCAATCCAATCACAATAAAATCATTCAAAAAATATGATCGTATATATATAAATTATCAATACTCTTAATTCATTCTCTTTAATCAGTTATTCTATCACCCATTCATTATGTAGAAAAAACATACCTTAGATGCATGTTAATTTGTAAATTAACATTATTTATAACCCCAAATAATAAAATAATCTTTTAATCAAAATTTAATCTCATAATATTTATACATGAATAATAAAATTCCATATATGTGAGAATAATCATAATAATGAAAAAAACATGAATATATATAAAATATAAGTTGTAACATATATCATCAAATAAAAGAATCCCTAAACAGAATTTATCAAATTAAACATACCTTAGATTTAGAAAATGGATAAATAAGGATAGACCACTAATAGATATTATAGAAAAGTTATAATAAATTAGGTTGATGAATGTGAAGGTGATGAAGATTACAACCACAATGACTATAGATTTTTAATGTTTCAAATCATAGAATATAGTGACAAACTAAAAACATTGTATCGTTCAACCTTATAATGATGATAATTAAACCTATATTAAGAAGAAATATAAAAACATTACCAATCTAACAAAAATAACTATAAATGTGGAGGATAATGAAAACAATAAACGAAATATTTCATTTAGAAACATAAAGCAGTAGACGATGATGGATAAGGTTGTATGATTATTGTTAAGTCCCACTAAAACAGACATGAGGACACCAGATCAAATAACGAATGGTTGGGGCTCACTGTGTGAGGTAAAAATAACTCATTTCATGATAATTAATGAACTAAAAATTACTTGTCTTAAAATTATATTAAACTTTAAATGTTTTTTCATGTCGGTTAATTAGTAACTATCGTGAAAATTTTTCTTTCGAATTTTATTATTTAATAACAAATTTTATTAACTGGTTTTCAATATCAGTTATTAAATAACCAAAAATGAAAATTAAAATCTCCCATTTTAGTAGGAATTTATCTATATAATTAAATCCTTTTATATGTAATATAAGTGGATAAAAACTTTAGAACACATGTACCTAGAGGTAATAACACCAAAAACTGTGGTTTAGGGTGAACATGATCTGCAACATGTGCATGACAATGAGTCCTAACTACATTTCTATTTTGAAACTCCAAAGGGATATTATTCGGTTGATCTAGTTATCTTTATGAACCATAATTAAGTATTTATTTCATGGTTACTTTAAAATATTAGGTTAAGAAGTCTGAGAAACCCAACCTAATACTAATTCGAGATTGATGTAGGTTGAACTAATAGAATTACATATTATAATAAAAATGTTAAAGAGTAAGAGGTTTTATGGTTTAATTCATTTCATGTTCTTATTACCTTATGAATTTATTTATTCACCACTCATGGTTACTCCCTTTTGAATTTATTAATGGTTATAACTTGATGGGAAAATGTTATAAAATTGGTATCAGGGAAAATTTTAATGTTTCCCCAATGAAAAACACAATTGAATGGGATCTAGATTACAAGATCTGGAAATAATTATAAGTAAACTATAAAAATAAATGATTTATAATTAAAACCATGTATATAACTTGAATTCCACAAGGTGTATTTCCATTCTATTAATTCATTCATGATGCAACATACAACCTCTTTAAGTGGATCTTGAAATCTACTAATCACAGTGAAAATAATCATTGTGATGGAAAATATATTTTGTATTATTGTGTGAGTAGAATATGAGAATGTTTTTATTAATATTTACCATTTATAATTAGAGGCCTAAAATGGTGGAATTGTATTTATAATACAATGAAATAATATTATGTAGGTTAAATTAAATTGTAAGAGTGTAAGAAAATATTTTTCCTGTGTATTTTCCTCAAAATATTAATATTAATATGAAGAGTGAATTCATGGATTTGTAAAAAAATGAGTATGAATCTATTGGTATATATAAATAAAACATCTTGAGTAATGTAAGATATGTATTATGGACTGAGGTTTTAATAGATAAATATTAGATCTATTTTTATGAATAATAAAACATAATAATATGATCAATTCCAAAATTGTAATGGGTTAGAGTCATCATAGAAAAAATATACAATCTTGCTATTTTATAAAATATACTAATGATCATCCATATATTTCATCCATAATAGAACTTTTCATATTCATACACAACTAAAATCATTCTTTATATCCTTGAGAATGTAAACATAAGAAATGGGTTATCACAGAATCATTGTAAGGGTAAACATGACAGATAACAATTGTTGATCAAATGAAAATATAAGATAATAATAATAGTATGGGATCATGAACCTAACCTAAAAGTACATACCTGATTTTGAAAAGATAATAAAGAATATTTTTTAAAAAAACTATATCATTTCAAAATACATGGATCATAAGAATGAGAAATCCTCAAAACTCAATAATGTGCCATAAGTTCATGTCATAAATTTGTGTGGAACCATCATAAGAATAGAAACCATTTTGTATGTCAATTTTAAATACCATGACCATTAGAACATTCCAAAATTCATATTTCTCATAGTGAATCAATTATATCGACTGGTTTCCCTTAACGGATCAAACACTTTGACATGTTTCCCAAAACGGATGAAGCACATCAACTTATATCTCGTAATTATCTCCTAAGATATAGTACATTATCAAATTAATTAGTAGGATATTTATGACCCACAAATATCATTGAAAAAACTATACATATATATTCTAAAATATCTTTAAACACTCATCATATCAAAACCAATTAAAAGAAATGTGTTTCATATACATTTCATCATAGAAAATCCCTTAAATATGAGTTTTATAACAATTTTTCATCATAATAAAAATACATATAGATAATGAATAATTATGGTATACTTGGATCATATCCCAATAATTAATAATTAGAATTAATTTCTCTTTTTTAATATGTAGGTATAAAATTAAAAAATCATTAAAACCAAATTGAAAAATACCATTTCAAATTGAAAATTCACTTTTTAAATTCTAAAAGTAATTCATGTAATAAATCAACTATTTTATTTGAAATGAACCTTGTAATGTTGTAATGTAAGAATCAATGAATTGAGGCATCATTATGGCTAGAAATTACATTCATTTCATATGGGTTAAATGAACATTCCTTTTGCATTTTTTTAAAAAAATTTGAAAGGTACCTCGATTAGAAAAATATAAAAAGATTCAATGTAATTTATTTTAATGTAATATTAGTGTCAAAATTTCTTTAAAAATTCATATCATAATCTTAAAATAATTCTTGAAACACATTTTTCAAATTATTTATATGGAATAAAAAATATTTTTGATGATGATAGAAATAATGTTGATTTTCATTAAAAATCAGTTTTCGGATCTCAATAATAATTAACGTGAGAAAAAAAAGGAAAAAATATAATATTAATAAACAAATAGTAGATAATAAAGTGAAATGTAATAATAAAATATGTACCATAAAATTTCCTAAATGTAGATTAATTTATAAATAGTCTTGATTCAAATAGGATTAAAAAATAAATCCCTTACCTCAAAAGATCAAGTCTCGAAAGACCGATTAGTTTAGTAGCCTTTGATGTACTAGATACATTTATAAGGTTTACATTACATCATAAAATGAAAAACTATGACAACATTGTTTTCATAGACCACACTCATATCCCCTCAGACTATCCCCGCAGGTATGTCATTAAATACTTCATCACATCTTGGTAAAACAAAAAAACATTGAATGGGGTGAGCTCAGATGCTCGGTAAGGATAAAAATATAGAGAAAACTTTAATAAATAAGCATAAAGATTTAAGGCAGTGTATAAGACTAGAAAAAAAAGCCTTTTAAACTTGAACTTCAGCATAATATGGAAAAGATAAAATCAAATAATGCAATTTAATTATTCACATGGATATTCTACTAGTCAAATAATCACATGCAATATCAATAACCACTTTCATAATGATGGAATGCATAATTATAGACTATCATAACCACATAGTCAAGGCCTTGTGCTAAGACTACAATTAAGATTTTATCAATGCCTTTTTCCAAGACACTATTTTTCCTAATGAGACATACCGATGCATCGAGGAGCTAAAGCAGGATCCACCCATCTCTTACTAAGTCCAATGTATTCCTCATATGAAAATTTTGAAACATAACATTAACATTCTTATTAAAACTGGCATATGAAATTTCAATACTTTATCCACAAACTATGAATGGTATAAAAATAGCACATCCATAGTCAAACATAACTCATTAAATACAAGATTGGAGATTGTATTGTAACAGATTAACCTCAATAGAGAATAATGAATGATATTGACATAGATGAAAATAATCATCAAAACTAATTGAGAGAAATATCCCCCTTTTCCTTGAAAACATTTAAAAGCCACACTATTTGTTAAGAATCCATTTAAAAATAGATTTTTGAATCAAAGTGTCCCATACCACTTTGAAACTTTTAAAAGGAGTTTTAATTTTAAAACTATAATTTCCATATAAATAAATCTTTAAAACCATTTTTAAAACAAGGATATTAATGAGAAATATTTAGAATAAAAAATCATTAAAACATTTAAAATGATATTTTAGTTAGTGTTCCTAACCAAAATAGAGACACTTGAAAACAAATAATTGAGGTAATCAAGACATTATAAAATCATGAGAATAAATGGATTCATGATATACTATGTCAAAGAATGTTATATACACCATATAAAAGTGATTTGTTGTATAACAACATAGAAGTCTCAATGGAATGTAAATTGAGATGAAATATCTTAAAAAGATCGTATCCTTAGGTTAGGATAAATCAATGAAATAATTATGTGTGAAAAATATAAATACACTAAATGTGATTGTATATTCAATGTAAATCAATCATAGGACATTCACACATATTTTTTGTAAAAACAACACCAATGAATTGGATGCATAACTAAACAAATAGAGATTGAGTTAAAATTACTCTTATCAAGTTCATATCGATGACATGAAAAATTATCAATGGAGTGATTATGTGTATTAAAATTATATCCACATAAAGGGGAGTAGAAATTATGACATAATCAAATTAATAGTGATTCCACACATAATCTTGGAGTAAAATAATCAATGAAGTATGCATAAAGCCGAATGAGTGGAAATTGAAATTTCAAATTCCCTTATTGATTTGGTAACGTACGAAACATACACCCATGAATGAAGGATCATAAAATTATGATGTAAATATCCATAAATTAAGGAATATTACACAATGAATACAATCATGGTCAGTACACACACCACATGCAATAAATAAGTTGTGAACAATGGAAATCTCATGGAATTAAAAGTGAGATAAGAATCCCCTTACATTGTACTTTTTCCTTTGTCGAGGGTCGGTTAACCTCCTGTAAAATGGTTAAATAATTGTTATTGAATTATACAAGAATCATATACATTAATATGATATCATATATGATCTTTTAACATTGATTTGTTAATAATATCATAGTATTATTGTCGTTTCGGGTGTTAATGGATTCGTTTTCCTTTATATTCTTTGTTATGTGAGTCATATTTGTTATTAATGGGATGTATATTATTCATATACATAATTGTATCATATATATAAACATTATTTTTAGTCATCTAATGAAATTTAGTCTTGAATGGATATGAAGGGGAATGAATCTCGTCGCGTTCGTGGAGATGGTAGTCCGTACGTACGCATGAGTGACAATATCGTTATTTTGATATTAAAATAATATATAATTGGATGTTATATCATATATAAAGAATAATTATCATGTTATATTTATTATTTAATGAATTAAACATCATTATTATACCCATCCAAATAATAATATACTGAATAACAATTACACCATGACGTGGAGACGGTAATCCGTACGTACGCACGTATGGTGACATGTCATTCAAAGGATGGATAGAATAATGAAGATGGATGTACCATATTTATAATAACATCACAGAATATAGAAGATACTGGAGTTATTATTTTAGAATGTAAATAATAAAGAAATAATAAGTAGAAGAAGAAAAGAACATGAAAGAGGGTGGTGAAATTATTACTTCTTCTTCGGGTTCTTCCTTTTGATTTGATAAAAAGGGCTCCTTAAGATGGCTTTATTACCAAAGGAAGGAATATAGGATGAATTTTGGTAAGTTTAGAGAATATATTTTCTGGTTTTGGCCAATCCAAAAGGCTTTTAAGTTGTGAATTAGAGAGAAGGGTGAGTGCCCTATTATACGAGGGGCGAGGGGCACCTTAGGAAAAGCTTGAAATATTATTTTATAATAAAGTAATTTTCGATTTCTAATGGCTCCAAAGTGGATTATTTAAAGTCTACGGTGGGTATGTGTCGAAAACCACTCAACCAATAGGTTTTAGACAGGTTTGGGTCACTATATTAACCTTAACTTTTAGATTTAACTCTTAGTTAAATAGTTTAATAATTACTATGTCTCTTTTTATTTTTCTATTATATAGTTAATAAACTTACTATATACTTTCAAGAGACCCCCATGTGGTCCATTAATGATAAACCTATCATTATATAAGTACTTTTGCCGAACCATAGATTTTTAAGAATAGAATATCATTTAATAATATAATATTTGTTTTAAAAAATCTTTTATGTCAATTTTGACAGAATTGGGTATTTTTTTAAAAAAATCATAACAGCATTACTAAATTGAAAAAATTTCATATAATAAATCCTAATATGTCATATTAACCTATAAAAGTTGTGTAATTCATAAAAAGTCTCAAATTACATTTATTTTGATATTTATAATATAAATGTTTTTAATATTCCATTAATTAAGTAATTACTTCATCACCATTGTGTCATAAATAAATTAAATTATTTAATGTCTAAAAATTATAAATAAAATACCATTATGTATTAAATATTCTTATATTTCCAATGAATATTTATAGTGAAAAATATTACTTATATAACACCATATAAAAATTAATTGTTGAAACATTTTTGTTTTTGTCAATTTTGCCTTTACATTATATTAATTAACCTAAAGTGTCATTATCATTCATAAGTGGATTCATGGTGTCCCCAAATGGACCCAATTATTACCATGGTCGTCCATGACTAATCCAATAAGGTTAGGACAAGTTTTAAGGTAATTTTGAATTATTATAATATTCTTTTTACCTTAAATTACCCTATTTACCTTTAACCGCGGTAAATAAAAGTCAAAAGATATTATTTACCAAAAATTATTTTCATCTTATTGAACCACTTTTTACTCAATGAGGTTAACCGTGTCTCTCAGATTTTTTAAATTCAACTCACATAAGTAGTAAAATTAATTTTTATGTGAATTTACAAATTCTTCTAGGAGGTGGGTAAAAGACTCTGAAATGTTGAATTAAATTCTGTATATCTAATATTATTACAAAATGACTCCAATTAAGTACATTGAACATATATAGATATTATTTATCTATTTTGACATTAAATAAATTTAAATAAATTAAATTATTATTTAAATAAAAAGTTGGTTTTAAATAATAAATCAATGTTTTTCACAATTCATCAAAAATTGAATGTTTTTAGAAAATTACCAAAAATTCATCCTAAGCTAATTTTGATATTCCAGATTCAAAAATGAAGTCTATTTTACCAAATTTAAAAAATTTAAGTGGAATTAATTAATTTAAAATTAATTCCCATTGTTAAAATAAAGAGTGTGTCTTTAAGAAACAATAATTATCAAAAGATTGACACTTGCCTATATTCAGTTTAAATATGAAATTATTTCCAATGACCAACATTGGATTAAATAGTAAAAAAATAATCTAATTATTATTTCAAATCACTCAAATTCATAATTTATTACTATTAATTATTTTGATTAAAAAAGTTGTTTTTAATTAAAATTTAGTAATTTTCATTATTCATCAAAATACGAAAGTTATCATAAAAGTAACAAAAATTCAACCTAAGCTAATTTTGATATTTTAAATCCAAAAATGAAGTCAATTTTGAATGATAAAATATATAAAATTTCAAAAAAGTTTATATTACTATTCATTATGGCTAGTTTGATTGGTTGTGGTGTGTTAGAATCTCGAAGTCGCGTACAATTCAAGCCACTGCATTATTCAAAGGGAAACATACCGTGGAATATTGGGGTGTAACATTCTTTCCTCCTTCAATAAATTGCGTACTCGCATTTTCTAAAATTGGTCTTGAGAATATAATGGAAAGCCCCACATCAGAAAAAGAGTCAATAAAACTATCACTTTAAAAGAAAGAAATAGAAGTATAAAGGTCACTCAAGATAACCCATACTAGGATTCCATGTAAGAAAACATGGATATGGACGATAAACTAAGAGTCAAGTTCTGATGGAGAGGGATAGAAAACATGATCAGGAGAAAGTTAACAACAAGAAAACCACAAACTTGTATTGGGACAAACGGTCATTAGTTTCCCAGTAAGAAAAGTAAACGGACAACATTTTTTTGATTTAAGTTACATTACATAAATATGAGGAAATAATATATGATATTGACTATGAAAAAAAAGAGATATACTTACTTTTTAAGTAGAGTTTCATTCTTTAATAAATTTCTACCACTAACTCATTTTTTTTTAATGATGAGTATTCAAGAATACTTGGTCACACTAGAAGTGCTAAAATAAACTTCTATAGAATAACATGATCCATATAGGATAAACTATATATTTAACTTGTCATTAGAGATTAATCAAAACCCAAATATTTAGTATAATATCTGATGATCCCCCAAAAGGATATTCCATTAGAGAAAGAAACACTAATATAAATTACTAAAATTAAACCAACAATACCCAAAAGATAAATAAATACCATTCAATAATAAATAGTCCTCAAAATCCTTCAATATAATCCAAACTAATATTAAAACCCAAAACATAGAATAATTTGGTTTTGTAGTCTTCCACGTTAAATTGTATCTCCAAATGACATCAACTACTCTTAAATTCATATACTTAAAATCAATTAACCTAATCACATATTATCTATTATAGGTTAATCATTTCCCAAATTACAATAAATCCACAATAAAAACATAGATTAAAATCCACCATTACTCCTCAAATGAATTCTCATAGTATTCTATTTTCCATGGGCATATAGTGTTCCCAACAAAGAGAACATATTCCAATATAACATTTATCACTTAATCACCAAATAATTTTCTTATAATATGGGTATTCATTTTATAAGACATAAGATCCCAAATAAACTTATTATAGATCAAAAAAATCATTAAACTAAAAATAATTTGTCACACTAGCTGGGGACTTCACGTAGTCCAGTGGTAGGCGATAAATCCCAATCGGACATTGTTTGTGAGTTCAATTCCCACATCTTTTTCCAACGCAATGGGTTATCACATGGTCTGCATGTTGTCCTTTTTCAAAAAATATATTTTATAACATTACCAAAATGAGATAAATTCCTTAAAATAACAATAACATAATTTTAACCAGAAATTTTATCTCATACCTTGCATTTTTATCCCAAAATATAATAAATTGTAATTTCATCAAACCCAATGAACATATAAAACCAAATAGTTATTTATAACTATATCCAAAATAGAAGTGATAAGTCTTCCTCAAATATCATTATCCCATGGAAAACTACAGGGTTACAAATACAAGAGAAAATTATTCCAATGTAATCCCATCAACAAGGAGAACTAATACTTTTAAACATTTCTCCAACCATTTATTTCTACATAGATTCTACTTTGATCAAGAAAATATCCTATAGAATAGGGAATTCCATTTGGTAATGGCCAGGTACCCTACATTTTTGGAAAATGACTGTAAATGGATTTTTGGGACTAGTTTTATTTTCTTCTATAGTACCGTTTAGTTTTCCTTGATAATTCATTACTTTATGTCCTTCTTTACCACACGTATAGTATTTCTTTGTTCCATTAAGACACTTTCCTGGGTGTCTCCTTCCACATTTCATGCATGATGGAAATTGAGGATTCTTTTCTCCATAGTCTCCACTGCTAGATCTCTTATCATTCATCACCTTTCTATTATTTTTTGAGTCCGGGAGTTGGTTAATATATATGTTATTGATCATATATTTGGAAAACTGATTTGGCATAAACATGATATCTTTCACGCCTATCAACATTCCATTTTATTTCTCATTTACACCAATGTTCCCACCTTGTACATTATTCTCAAAGTTAATAGGACTTCCTTGGAATCTAGCCATTGACTAAAACCAAAAACCATTGTGTGAGTAACAGTAGTCATAAAATCATTTAGAGAATATCGTGACACCATATTTTCATTTTGAAACACCTAAAGATTATCCAAGGTCATTTATTCTCATCATATATTAAAATACTTCATATTGGTTTTTATAGAAGATATAAATTATCCTAATCATATCCCCCATGAGTGTTGTAACCAAGAGTGCAGTAAGGCCTGTTGTCGTGCACCCATTATCGTTCGAGTCTAGCTCAAAGCAGTGTGTTCAGGTTTTACCCCTAGGTACATCTGTGCCAGAGCCACCTCTACCGGCTCATATCCAGACATGGATGTATTTCTTGGAAAACTAAAAAAATATATACAATACCAAAATTCTAGGATGTTCTTCTATACTAATCCTCAAAGTCCATCTTAGGTCTATGTGCTCTAATCAGATATTATCTATATCTAGCTTCCAAGTTTTGTACTAAACTTCCTCTGATACCAACTGTAACGCCCAGACCCCTGAAGCCCAGAGTCGGTGGATTATTACATAACATTTTCATGATCACAAAAGATCAATTCTTGAAAGACCGATTAGTTTAGTAGTCCTGGAAGTACTAGATACATTTATAATGTTTATATTACAACATAAAATGAAAAACAATGACAACATTGTATCCATAGACCACACTCATATCCCCTCAGACTATCCCTACATGTAAGTCATAAAATACTTCTTCACATCCTAGGAAAACAAAAAAAACATAGAAATGGGTGATCTCAGATGCTCAGTAAGGATAACAATACATCGAACACTTTTATAAATAAGCATAAACATTTAAGGTAGTGTATAAAACTAGAACAAAATCCATTTAAACATGAACATCAGCATAATATAGAAATGATAAAATCAAATAATGTTATTTACTTATTCACATGGATATTCTACTAGTCAAATAATCAAATGTAATATAAATAATCACTTTCATACTGATGGAATGCATAATTCCATACTATCATAACCACATAGTCAAGGCCTTGTTCCAAGACTGAAAATAAGATTTTGTCAAGGCCTTGTGCCAAGACACTAGTTCGTCTCATTAGACCTACCGATGCATCATGGAGCTATAGAGGGCTCCACCCATCACTTGATAAGTCTAATGCATTCCTCATATGAAAATTTTGAAACACAACATAAACATTCATATTAAAACTGGTATATGAACTGTCAACACTTTATCGACAAACTCTGAATGGTATAAAAATAGCACATCCACTGTCAAACATAACTCATTCAATACAGTATAGATGATTTTATTGTAACAGATTAACCTCAATCGATAATAATGAATGATATTGACGTAGATGAAAATAATCATCAAAACTATTTGAGAAAAATATCCCTCTTTTTCTTGAAAACATTTAAAAGTCACATTATTTGTTAAGAATCCTTTTAAAAATAGATTTTTAAATCAAAGTGTCCTATACCAATTTGAAACTTTTAAAAGAAGTTTTAATTTTAAAACTTTAATGTCCATATAAATAAATCATTAATACATTTTTTTAAACATGGACATTAATGAGAAATATTTAGAATAATAAATATTTAAACCATTTAAAATGATATTTTAGTTTGAGTTCCTAACCAAAAGAGAGACACTTGAATACAAATAATTGAGGTAATAAAAACATTATAATATCATAAGAATAAATGGATTCATGATATACTATGTCGAATCCCATTATATACACCATATAAAAGTGATTTGTTGTATAAGAACAAAGAAGTCTCAATGGAATGTAAATTGAGAGTAAATCTCTTATAAAGGCCATATCCTTAGGTTAAGGATAAATCAATGAAATAATTATGTGTGAAAATTTTAAATACACTCAATATGATTGGATATTCAGTGTAAATCAATCAGATGACATTCACACATATTCTTGTAAAAACAACACCAATGAATTTTATTCATAACTCAACAAATGGAGATTGAGTTAAAATTACTCTTATCATGTTCATATCGATGAAGTGAGAAATTATCAATGGAGTGATTATGTGTATCAAAATTATATACACAGAAAGGGGAGTGGAAATTATGACATAAGCAAATTAATAGTTATTCCACACATAATCTTGGAGTGAAATAGTCAATGAAGAATGCATAAAGCCGAATGAGTGGGAATTGAAATTTCAAATTCTTGTATCGATTTGGTAACTTACAAAACATACAACCATGAAAGAAGGATCATAAAATCATGAATTAAATATCCATAAATTAATGTATATTACACAATGAATACAATCATGGGAATTATACACACCACATGCAATAAATATCTGGTGAACAATGGAAATCTCACGAAATTAAAAGTGAGATAAGAACCCCTTACTTTGTACTTTTTCCTTGGTCGAGGGTAGGTTAACCTTATTTATAATGGTGAAATAATTGTTATTTAATTATACAAGATTCATATACATTAATATGATATCATATATGATCTTTTAATAATGATTTGTTAATAATATCTTAGTATTATAGTCGTTTTGGGTGTTAACGGATTCATTTTCCTTTATATTCATTGTTATGTGAGCCGTATTTGTTATGAATGGGATGTATATTATTCATATCCAGAATGATATCATGTAACTAAACATAATTTTTAATCATCAAATGAAATTTAGTCTTGAATGGATGCGATGGGGAATGAATCTCATCGCGTTCGTGGAGACGGTAGTCCGTACGTACGCACGAGTGATAATATAATTCATTTGATATTAAAATAATATATAATTGGATAGTATATCATATATACAGAATAATTATCATGTTATATTTATTATTTATGTGAATTACACATCATTATTATACCCATCCAAATAATAATATATTGAATATTAATTACACCACGATGTGGAGATGGTAATCTGTACGTAAGCACGTATGGTGACACGTCAGTCAAAGGATGGATAGAATAATGAAGATGGATGTACCATATTTATAATAACATCATAGAATATAGAATATACTGATGTTATTAATTTATAATGTAAATAACAAATAAATAACAAGTGGAAGAAGAAAAAACTTGAAAGAGGGTGGTGAAATTATTACATCTTTTTTGGGTTCTTCCTTTTGATTTGATCAAAAGGGCTCCTTATGTTGGCTTTCTGACCAAAGGAGGGACTCTAGAAAGAACTGAGGGAAGTTGAGAGGATATTTGGGTAGGGGTTAGCCGAGCCAAAATGCTTTTAACGTGTGAATTAGAGAGAAGGGGGATTTCCCTTTTATAAGAGAGGTGAGGGGCACCTTAGGAAAAGCTTGAAATATTATTTTATAATAAAATTATTTTCGGTTTCTAATGGCTCCAACATGGATTATTTAAAGTATAAGGTGGGTATGGGTCGAAAACCACTCAACCAATAGGTTTTAGACAGGTTTGGGTCACTATATTAACCTTAACTTTTAGATTTAACTCTTAGTTAAATAGTTTAACAATTACCATGTCTCTTTGTATTTTTATATTGTATAGTTAATAAACATACTATATACATTCAAGAGACCCCCATGTGGTCCATTAATGATACAACTATCATTATATCAGTAATTTTCCTGATCCTTAAATTTTTAGGAATAGAATATCAATTAATAATATAAAATTTGTTTTAAAAAGTCTTTTATGACAATTTTGACACAATTGGGCATTTTTTGATAAATTAATAACAGAGTTATTAATTCAAAAAAATTCAAATAATCAATCCCAATATGTCCTATTAACCGTGATAATTTTTTTAATTCATAAAAAGGATCAAATTAAATTTATTTTTATATTTATAATATCAATTATTTTAATATTTCGTTTATTAGGTAATTACTTCATCACCATTGTGTCACAAATAAAATAAATTATATAATGTATAAAAATTTTAAATAAAATACTATTATGTAGGAAATATTCTTATCTTTATAATGAATATTTATAATAAAAATTATTACTTATATAACACCGTATAAAATTTCTTTACTGAAAGATATTTGTTTTTGTCAATTTTACCTTTACTTTAAATTAATTAATCTAAAGTCTCATTATCATTCATAAGTGGCTCCATGGGGTCCCAAAATCGACCCAAAGATGCCCCTTTTCATACTTGACTCGTCCAATAAGGTTAACACCAGTGTTATGGTAATTTTGAATTATTATAATATTCTTTTTACCTTGTATTACCCTATTTACCTTTAACCGCGGTAAATAAAATTCATAAGTTACTATTCACCAAAAATTAGTTTAATCTTATTGAACCACATTTTACTTAATGAGGTTAACTGTGTCTCTCAGATTTTTGAAATTCCACTTACAGAAGCGGTAAAATTATGTTTTATGTGAATTTGCAAATTCTCCTGGGAGGTGGGTAAAAGACGGTGAAAAGTTCAATAAAATTTAGTATATCTAATATTATTAAAAAATGACTCCAATGAATTACATTGAACATATATAGTTATTATTTATCTATTTTTACCTAAAATAAAATTAAATAAAATAAAATAAAATATTATTTAAATAAAAAGTTGGTTTTAAATAATAACTAAGTGTTTTTCACTATTCATCAAAAATTTAATGATTTTAGAAAATAGAAAAAAATCATCCTAAGCTAATTTTGATATTCCGGATTCAAAAATGAAGTCTATTTTACCAAATTGAAAACATATAAGTGGAATTAATTAATTTAAAAAAATTCTCGTTGTTAAAACAAAGAGTGTGTTTTTAAGAAATAATAATTATAAAAAGATTAACATTTGCTTATGTCCAGTTTAAATGTGAAATTATGTCCAATTACCAACATTGGATTAAATAGTAAAAATATAATCGAATTATACTTTCAAATCACTCAAATTCATAATTTATCACTATTAATTATTTTGATTAAAAATGATGTTTTTAATTAAAATTTAGCAATTTTCACTCTTCATCAAAATATGAAATTTATCAGAAAAGTACCAAAAATTCACCCGAAGATAATTTCGATTTTTAGAATCCAAAAATGAAGTCAATTTTTAAAGATAAAAGCTATAAATTTTAAAAAAGTGGGTATTACTATTCATAACGGCTAGTTTGATTGGTTGTGGTGTGTTAGAATCTCGAAGTTGGGTAGAATGCAAGCCATTGCATTATTCAAAGGGAAACATATAGTGGATGCTTGGGGTGTTACATGCATTCTATATAGGTTTAAAGAACATTCCTTTCACATTTTATTTGTAAAAATTCGAAAGGTATCTCGATTAGAAAACATTAAGAAGATTCAATGTAATTTATTTTAATGTAATATAAGTGTCAAAATTTCTTTAAAAAATCATATCATAATCATAAAATATTTCCTGAAACAAATTTTTTAAATTATTTATATGGAATAAAAAAGATTTTTGATTAATATAGAAATAAAGTTGATTTTCATTAAAAAACACTTTTTGGATCTCAAAAATAATTAACGTGAGAAAAAAAGGAAAAAATATAATATTAATAAACAAATCATTGATAATAAAGTGTAATGTAATTATAAAATAAATAACATAAAATTTCTTTAAGGTAGATTCATTTATTAATAGTCTTGATTCAAATAGGATTGAAACATAAATCTCTTACCACAAGTCGCACCTTTCTACAATCACGTTCAAACCTCCCTTACAACAAATATGGGTTTACTACATATATGTTCTAAAAAATATCCATATATATAATACCATTTAGGAATTATTTATGAAATCATAATACCAATTAATTAACAATTTTTAATTAGAATGATTGTTCTCTGTGATAATTGCATCGTCATGAAAGCATGTTTCGGTTTGGTAGTTCAAGTAGATATATTATGATCATCATTATATAATTTCCTTAATTTTTATAATATTAAAAAAATTATATATTTAAATTTTATACATCTTTATAATCACTCATAAAATTTATATATTGGAAAATAAATTATACCATTCATGTAGATGGTGGGTTATACGTACGCTTAATTATTGTTTCCATTTTTCAACTACACAAATAAAATAATATTAAATAATAATTCATTCTTCAATATTCATTTTTATATCATATATATAATTAATATTCATAAAAGTTATCCAAATTATCATCCATGTAAAATATAAATGTTAAAAAATTCCACCACTTCAAGGAGGTGGTTGTCCACACGTACGCACGAGTGACTTTGTAGTTTTCCAATGGATTTGATGGAAAGAAGATAGAAATGTTATTATCATTATACTAGTATAAAAGTTTCATAAACATAATATATAAAAATTAAATTGTTCATAATATCCATCCATAAAATATGGTGATGAAAAATTAATTGTATCTCTTTGTGGAAGCAGTAAGTTGTTTGTGCACATGAGTGATACCTAAATTATTCATATGATGGGAAAAAAGGTCTATATTGTTGTTTTAATAATAATAATAAAATTTCTAAAATACTTGGGATACTGAATTAATTACATTATTTTATATAAAATACATCTATTGAAGGTACGGAATAGTTGGAAAAAAGTGATTGGTTAAATCTATTACAACTTATTTGAAATGATTCCTTTATATCGCCTCTAAAGGGCTCTAGGGTGTGTCTTTTTGGAATAAAAACTCTTATAGAATGTGAATATGGGATTATTTGAGACAATATTGAATATTATAGTAAATATATCTGGATAAATTTGATTTTATGATGTTAAATTATTAATTCACTTTGGTAAGAGAGGGGATGGGCACTCTTGGGGTTTCCTAAATAATTAAAAAAGAATTAAATCCATCTCAAGGAAAATTGATCCAAATAGCCTCTAAATGGAAAAAATATGATATTTATTACCATATATTATCCCCTTTTTCATTTTTATTATTTTTTATTTTTTTATGTGATTTAATAAAATATTATTCTCCTAATAAATCATTATTTTCAATTTAAGCACTATTCACTTAAATTGACATTAAAGATATAAAAAATGTTTAAATTAAAATATAAACTAATGAGACAAAACTAATATATTATATTTACAAATTAAATTCATTTAACACATTAACACATATATATAATATTTCTTTTAACATTTTATAAATATTTTTTCATATTTTTTTATTTTTAGTGAAATATTTCATTGGTGATGCATTATAATTTAAGATCAATATATATTTCCTAAAAATTATAAATAAATTAATATATTGTATATAATTTTATGAACCTAAATATAAGAATTTATATTCATTCGTAAATTATTTTCCCTTATGTTAATGAAAATAGTTATTGAAGACTAAGAGTGTAATATTTTCTAACTTTCATTGATTTAAATATTATATAAGTCATTCTCATAGAAAAGTTCCCATAAAAAATTAAAAAATAATAAATATATAATGATATAATTAACTTCACCCAATTTGAATTAAAGTGAATAAATATTTCCTTATCACTTAATTTTAACCTAGATTACCCAATTTACCTTTACCGAGAAAATAAATTCTACCAATATTTCTATTCAAAATGAAAAAATAAAAATGTTCAAATTAAAAAAAAATTAACCTCATGATTCTAAATATTAATTTAATTTAATATAATTCATTAAAAATAAATTTATAATCTAATTTTAATTTCTATGTTCAAAATATGATAGAAACATGTTTTAGAAAATACATATTTCAATCCTAAAGCTAGATTTATTAACATACTATATTTAGAAAAAAAAAATTGATGAGTTTTTTAAGAATTTAACATGTGAATAATGTATAAATTTCATGAATATAATTATATAACTGGGATTAATTTAATTATTTGATATAAAAAATTGTGCACATATATAAACAATTGTGTTTTTTAAAAAAAATCACTTTTATTTAATTTTTATTATTATTTTAAATTGTCATCATTTGATAACTAGTGAATTAATTTTATAAAATATTAGACCATACATTTTTAATAATTTAGTTATTAATATAAATACCCACCAATATAATGTCTATCATATAACATACACCTTGTATTTTAAAAGTGTTACATGGATCATCTAAACCCTTTGTTTTATGTAACTCAAGCTATCAAATAAACATAATTACTTTAAGAGAAATGTTTCATAGAAACTGTAGGGTATTACATTATTCCACCATAAAATTAATTTCTCCCATGAAATTAAAAATTATTATATAAATATATCTGGATACTTATACCATGTCTCAATATCATATTCTCATATAGATTCCTCAAATTGGTTTTTTAGACAAAAACATTAACCAGGTGAGTATGCTAGTTTTATTGAACTTTTACTTTATAATATTGAATCTATACAATTTTTTCATCCTAAAATGTTATCAATCTCTTAGTATAACCTCTAATTTTAAAAAATATTAAGGATTAGTAATTTACGTCAACATAATACATACAAATAACACATCATGAACTTGAGAGAGATTTATTTTGAGCACCAATCCAAAACATTCAACAAAAAACTATCAATAATTTCAAAATGATAGATATACCATGGGAATCACATTTCCTTCAATCCAAATATCATCACCCTATTCTATAGATATATTTATTGGAATACCTTTTCTCCAAATTCAAACTCTATATAATTCTTTCAATTGTCAGTATATATCTATTATCAACCCTGGGAGGATCTTATTTGATGTTGACCAATTCTAACCTCCTGTACCATTTTCATAGAAAGATCAGGTCCCAATAGATTTATTCCTCCCACTTTATTCTAGTATTCCATATTTCTAAAATTTCTACAATAGATTGGTTATAAAGATACATTTGAATAATAGAATGAAAATGGTGTTAGAAATTTTCACCAAAGGATGTTGTTGATCCCAACCACTATTGAAATCCATAGTGTAAGATATCAAAAATTAATTTAGAGTTTTAATGGTCCTATCATGTTATACTTTTTTTGAGGATGATAAGTCACTTTGAAACTTAAATTTCAAAAGAGATCAAGATGAAGAATTCACTCAAATTTCAAGGTAAACCTTATATCCTCACAAGATAGAATTTATATTTATACAACATGAAATCTTACCACATCATTAATGTATTACTAGGTAAGTTGATCAAGATTAAAATCATCTATAATGCAAATAAATTGTGCTAAATTCATAAGGTTATTAACTACAACCTATATAACATTGTCCGCTTCAAAAGTTGTGACTATTCCAATGACATAATCCATGGTGATGTCTTTCTATATCTATTATGGTATGTGTAATGTTTATTAAATCACCTTATACTTCTATATTTCAGCCTTAACATGTTTACATACCACGATCCAAGAAAAATATTCTCCAATATCCCTTTACATTTTTTCCACTAGAAATAAAATTGATAGTCTTTATACATCAGTGTACCACCATGATGAATAGATAATGGTGAAAAATTATCCTCATGCAATAGATACTTTAAATATGGTATGGGTGGTGAACATACATGGTTCATGAACCTTATCAATCCCTCACAAACAAGGTTAAAATCATGAACATTTATCACCTACTATTACCACTCCACATATTTTTTAATGCCTCCTTAATCCTCAAATTTATTTAAGGTTGAACATTCATTTGAAAAATATAAGGATTATCTCCTTATATCAAGATTTATATATACATCCGTTGAAACAACAATAATATTAGATTATTTATGATCCTCGTTATAGATACTATAATATCTTCTTTTCAACTCAAAGAATATTCCAACTTGTTCTCCTTCCTATGGTGGAATTGTATTGAAGAATCATAATATCAAATTATATAAAACCATATATTTGGGTTCATATTTATCTATTTCTAATTGAATATATACTTTACCCTTTTATGATCTGTATATATATCACAAATTTCTCTTTAGAGATAATGCCCCCATATCTTTAATGAAAAAAATACAGCATATATCTCAATGTTGTGAGATGGGTAATTTTTATCATGTTACTTTAATTAGTGTTAGGCATAAGCTTTAAACATATATTTTTTCATGATAACACATCCATGACCATTATTTAATGAATCACTATAGATCAAAAATATTTATCTACTATAAGGAATTTGATCACAGGTGTACTGACCAACCATCTATTCAACTAATTGAAATTAACTATGTATTCCTCAATCCATATGAACAAAACTCTTCTCTGAGACAACAAGTTGAGTGTGTTAAATAATAATTATAAATGTCTCATAAAAGGTTGATAATATCTATTAATCATAAGGAAACTGTGTATTTTTGTTCTTTTGGTTGGTTTATGCAATTTTTGAGAATATCATTCTTTTTAAGATATGATGATATACCCTCAATTGAGATTATACTACCTATGAATGAAATTTTTATAATAAAAAATGAACACATAGTAAATTTAGTATAATGATTCTCATTCCTAAGGGTTTTTTTACAATCCCCAATTGATATTAATGATCATACATACTATTTAAATGTAAAATTATATCATCTATAATGACTACTATAAACTGATCAAGCTAGTCTTTAAAGACTCCATTCATTAAATAAGTGATGATAATCGATGTATTAGTAAGACAAAAAGGAATCACTAAAAATTCATAGTGTCCAAACATTTTATTGAATGATGTATGGGTAAATCATATTTCATGACCATAAATTGATGTTATCAAAAATGATGGTATATCTTTGAAATGATTTGATGTTCATATAGTTGATCAAATAATTCATCAATAAAAGGGATACAATACCATTTCATGATTTTAATCATGTTAACCTAAATTGCATGATTTACATTTTTACCATGGTAATAGAATATACCATGATTATTATTTATTTTAATTGAAAATAAAAGTGATGTATGCACTAAATTCGAATCTTTTGAATTTAAATTTGGAATACATTTTTCAAAATTAAAAAGTACAATTTTTATATTTTAATTTAAATTTAAATAGGTAAATCACCATGACAAACACATTTTTAGAAAATGTCATTTTAAAACATAAATTTTTTTTATAAAAATATCATGGTAAAAAAACATTTCAAAACCCATAATTGAGCTATAATTTTTTAATTAAAATTTAAATTTTATCAAAAAATAATTTTACCTAGTGAATACTCAAAAAGAAAATAATGTTTTCAATAAAAATTAGTATTTCACTATTCATCAAAAGATGAAACATATAAAGAAAATAAAAAAATTCAACCAAAGTTAATTTTTATTTTCCACATTCAATTAAAAAGTTAATTTTGTAAAATAAAATTTATAAAAGTTTAAAAAACTAGATTTAAAATTGATTCCCCATCAAACGGTGGTAAAACTATCTTTTGTTAAATAAAATATATCTTTTATGCATAAAACCTAATTTTTTATTATATAATTTCTAAAAAACAAATTATATGAATTTTAAACATTATATTTGAATATATATTCCATTAATATAATCCCAATAGAGTTATTTTTTTTATTGGTATTAAATACACGTTCACACATTTAAATAGTATTTTAGGAAAACATTTCATCTTATTTAAAAAATGTTATATTATAATTTATAATCAATAGTCACCAAAAAATTAATTATATATTCAATAATAAACAATATTTTTTTAATTTGGTTAATCTTGTTCATAACCCCTAGTCTAAGGGCCATGTTATAATTATATTGTTTAAATAATTAAATTATATTTCATAGAAACCCAATGTTATGAGTAATCCAAGAAAATTCAGTGTTGAATATAGCACACACTTTAAATGTTTTACAATGGAATGAGAGATATTATATTGTTTAAAAATATATTTCATAAAAATATCAGGTTTTTACAATTTACATATTTATCCACTATTTTTTAGTATTAAAGGGGTTAGGGGAGTACACTTGAGAATTGATGCAAGTGTGAAATTGATCTAGTAGTTAGAAAATCTACAGGATGTTCATCGGCTAACTAGTATATAGGATTAGGCTAATCTATGCTACATTAAGTCCATCGGTATGTCTTACTACACTTTATCCAGAATATCTTCTACCCTCTTGTTTCATTATTTATATTGGACATTAAAACCATATATCATTGGTTAATCATGAATCTTGATGACTTTTTTGGTTTTTAATGATCTATGTTGCATCTTTATTTTTGGTTGATGGATCCCATTTCTGATCATTGATGTTTTAATAATTAAGTAATGTGATTTCATAACATTTCTTTACAAAATGGAGACTTTTTTATATCTTTTTTTAATTAGTTTGAATATTATTTTTTAAGAAATAATTTTGTGATATAGGAAATGGTTTTATAATGGAATTATAAATGGTGATAAACCCTTTGGAAAATTACTTTTTAATTATAGTTTGTTATTTCAAGAAGAAATATAATTCAACTAAAATGATCATTTTGAATAACATGGTTTGATCTGGGTTTTGAAAATGAGAAGGGATGTGATGTTATGATATACATAGAAGTGATATATTTATATTGGCATGAGTTTTGGGAAACAATTGATGAAATTTTCCTGAAAATGATTAGACATGGTTTGTGAAATTGTGAGTCCGGTACATGTGTGAAGAGATTGATGAGACCGATGAATGGTGTTTGTTAACCCATGATTGAATGTTGAAATAAATCCCATGGGATTTAGAAAATTACATATGTATTCTATAATAAATAGACATATGGTTTCATCAAACACGGATCCTAGTTTATTCTAGATCATGGACTTAACTGATTTCCCAATCCCCTGGGGTTGAAAACCAGTCCCTGAGACTAATAAAATTATCCTTGAAAAAAATTTCTCTCTCACGGAGTGAATGAAAATAACCTGCATAAAAAAAATCAATAAACATACAGCTGGAGATAAGAAAATATAAAATCCAAATTGGATACAACTGATGAAAAAATGGATTCAATGGAAATAATATATATATATATATAAGCTATATCCTAATATACTATGTCCCAAATGATCTATGAAAAAATCAACATTCACAAAATCAAGCGTAATGTCCTAAAACAATTTTTTAAAAACCCTTGAACACTTGGGGTTTATAAAATATTCCATATAACGATTTTACAATAAATTAACTCTAAAAATATTTAAGAGATAACAATTTTAATTTTAAATTACACATTTAAATCTCATTTGTAAAATAGTTTAATGGTACTGTAGAATCACACTTTTGTTTTAGTTCTTTTAAAATCGCTCAAAAACCTTTTCCATTTTTTTGAAAACTAAACCACCCAATGAAGTAATAAATTAAAAAGTCAATACCCAACAAGTCAAGTCATACAATAAAAATAAATACTCAATAACTACATATGTACCAAATAACAAAACCAATAAGAATGGTGCAATCTATCTCGAGATTAAAACCCCTTATGTTAACTCTCAATTGATCAGTTGAATTTTTCAGGGGGTCCACCTTTATATCCCTAATGAAAGAAACATCTACTATTTTTCTATTGTTCACCAGTCCTGGAATATCTTCTATACTATGATAAATTAAAAACCACTGGTAATCCTACTAGTCCACAGATGCACTATTATAATGATACACCCCATCTATTCCTAATGACTATCATTATTAGAGGGCCACTAAAATCATGTGAATCAATAAGTACAACATAAATAGATATACAACTTATTACAAAGGCTCACATGACCAATAAAAAAGTGATATGAATAGACATGCAATCTTATATTAATATGCAAGGAACAAGAAATGACTATCCCTATTTCCCATCACCAGCACAATGAATAGTCCTAAAAACCCTTTTACCCACAACATGAAAAGGTATATTCCAAAAAATGGGGAGAAACAATAATCACATATTGATAAACAACCAATACTTGGGGTAAAAAACTCAAGTGTCTATTAAGAGGTTGTAGCATATCTTATAGAAACAGGACTTTCATAAAATCCCAAATAAGATTTCTATTTTCAAAATGAGATAGGAATGACAATCTATTTTATTATTTTCAAAATCCATTTCAATCTACTCATGAGAATTTTTTTTAATAAAAACACTTTTAAGACTCAAATGAGAACTAACACTTCCCATTTCAAATCACCTTTCCAAATAATCCAATCTTCTTATGAGTTTTGGAATATACACATCATGTCAAAGCACACCCTTTTGAGACATATCAACTCATTTTGAAATCTAAAAATAATTTATCAGGTCCAACATTTTATATAAAAATCAACTTAGGTTTCCAAAATGTTTCAAATAGATAACAATGCTTACCTCACTCCATCTTAAAATCACACAACCCAATTTTAACATTTTTAACACTTTAAAAATAACCAAACTCTTGGTTTTGAAGACATTTTATTTCAAGAACACTTTTTAAAACTCATTTTAGTGGAATTATACATTTTAAAATCCAGTATAATACTTTTAAATCCATTTAGGCATTTTCACAAATGCTTGTCGGGAAATCCCATTACTTGGAGAAAGTTAAATATTAATTTTAAATTATCTTCCCTTTCATGGTTCATTAATATACGCATAATTAGATTAAACTTAGTTATCATTCACTCAGTAATAAATGGAATATAATAAAAAGATACTATAAAGAAACACTTACCTTGATTTAATAGTGATCAGGAAAGAAGTTATCACGTATTATGACGAACACACCCCTAAAGCATAGATGTTCCCTATACAAACCCTAAAATACAAAATCACCATTATTTGAAATAATTTCCACCCTTAAATCATCCAAAATAACTATTAGAGTCTATTGAAGAAGAAAAATCAATGTGAAAATAATGATAAAATAGAGAGGAAGGGGTTCAGAATTGCTTAACATGGATAAACCCCCTTGAAATCAAGAGAGGTTTCCAACAAAAATAGAATAATAAATGGGGAGAGATCTCCTATGGAATAACCTAGTCTATTTAAGTTATATGGAGGATAAATTAAGTGTTCAGGACTTAAAATTATATATTTTAAAAGGAGTTATTCTTTTTTAAATGAAACTAGGTAGTCCACATTGGGTTGCCACATAGTTTTCCAAACTATGTACCAAATATTCATTGAAAACAATAATAAACAAAACCCACATCTATGATTTTCATGTGGACACCACACCAATTGAATAACCATTTTAAAATTTTCAGAACTATACTACAAAAACACAAATTTAATATGTTTATTTATCATATATTTTACCCAACCATATGAAAGCCATGTGTTATTACCCAGACTCACCAAAGTTCCAATCGATCTTCTCCTATGATCTACATGGTTTTTACTTAATCATGTTCCACCATGATAAAAACTTTTTCATAATAATATAAACTAGAAAACTAACTGAGCATGGGAACCTACATGGTTTCCTCTAACCCATGGAAAATATGAAATACTTCAAAATTTATGTAGTTTAGGATAAAACTAAATGGATAATTAAAATAACATCCCACCCAAAAAAACTACAAATAATCTCTATTGTTAAATGATGGGTGTAAAAATTCTCCCCGCCATCCCACTTTCCACCTCTAAAATTATCAGGTCCATGTAAAGGTCGAAAGATAATAGATTCTAAAACAAATATCTAAGTGAGTGATAAATCGTTACAAAACTAAGGGATTCATCAATATAAATACATCAAAAACCAATAAATGAAATTAAATAAATATATGGAGATTAAGAATTTTTCTCCAACTCATTTATAATGATATAGAATAGTTGAACAACTAGTAAAGTCTTTATATAAAAATAGAGAACACCACCAAAGAGACAAGTTCCTAAAATCTCTAAAGGGAACATACATAACACTCTCAACCAAATATAACCATGAAATATATGATCAGTATTATCTAGGAATTCATGAAAATCAAACATACTATAGTATTATATAACAGAATCAAAAAAACTCAAGTTGTCCCAAAATTAAGGAGTACACAACTGGGAACATTCCTTGATAATAATGAATATGAATCTAATTTAAAGGTCACATCCAGTAAGTGAGTGTGTCTAGATACCAATCATTAGGAAACCATCCCATGGTGATTAGGATGTAAACATCTCCCAGTGGAAACCAAAAAAAGGATATCAAACTATACTCCTCATGTATACTTGTATGTACCCCAATTTATACCCATATCTAAACTATACAATAATAAACACTAATGGTCTACACTATTAAAGTGAGATAATAAATATAAAAATGCAATGAGATATGCACATTTCCCCAAATATTTTCCTCTCATATCAACTGACCCAATAATATCCAATGAAAACATAGAGCCAATGCTTCCTTAATCCAAAACTAGTGTATAAACTATGATCATAAAGTCCAAAATGGGGTTTCCTCAGAAAGAGACATAAACAAGTACACAAAGGGTACACAAAAAAACAGATTATCACAGTAAAACTAGAAATTTTTCATATTTCCACCAGTAAAACATTACAATATTGTGGTCATATAAGAGTCTCTGTTAAAAATAGATCCTTGATTATCTAATTGTCAAAATATTGCTTCCGGGTCTAAACAACTAGACCCAAATATATCTAAATAATTCACAAGTGGAAAACCACCCTAGAGAAATCCAAATCACACTAGTCAGAAAGAATATAAAAAATTCCACACCACATGGAGACTAGGAAATTATAATTGGAAAGAGTAAAGACATTTAATATAGACACACTACATCCACCCAATTCCTTTTTGGGAGGCCTACATCAAAACAAACAGAACATAGACATATGCATTATAACATCTCTAAAATGGAAGAAATTTTTCCAAAAATGCCCAAGGTACAAAATAAAACAGAAGCTTTTCCCAAAAACATAAAAATACACTTTTGAAACCATAGAACTTTAACAAGACACCCAAAATATAGTTTTAAAAGACTATGGTACCATTAAAATTATAACTTCATTCTTTGAGAGCTAATTATAAACCGTTTCAAAACATTATCCATAATCCAGAACTAGATTTGGTTAATATAATAAAATTATAGAACAGATTTTAGCTCATAATATTTCCATTTCACATACTTTTAAATCTTTCAACTCGTTGAAATATACTCACTAAGGTAAAATATTTATTTATAAATCATTATTATCCCATAATCTGAGAAACCTATATAATAAAACAACCATGTACAGTTGATTAGAAAAATAGTTCATACATAAAACATTTTCCAAATTCCAAAATCAAACCAATAGTTTCAAAACATATCATGAAACCAATCTCAATTTTAAAATAAGGAAAATGGTATTGTTTTAAAACCAAAAATAATTTCTTGTGAAATACATTTTTTTCAAAAAAAATCATTTCATATTATGAGGAAAAGTTTCATAAATATAGGCATAATGAAAACCTAAAACAAAACTCAATCCAAAAAGACAACATATCATAAGGAAACATAAATATTTTATTATTTACATAAGACAATAAAAAATCATAGGGTTAAGTGGTTAAATAGAAAAAAAAACATGATCCAAAACAAACCCCGACTTTCCCACCCTGTTTAGTGTCCTATCCAAAAAACCCACTAAGTGATTCCCCAAGATATTTGACCAAATTACTTCATGTGCACCTCCCCTTATGCCAAAGGCTACCAATAAGCATTGAGGGGATTGGGTGTGCCCTAGGGGGACTCTTCCTTTATGATCAGAGTGTAGCATAATTGTAATAATAAATGATATGTATTGTAAATAGTAATAAATAATAAGTAGTTGAAAAATATGTAAATTATATAATATGACCAACAGGGAGAAGCCAAATCAATATAATATAAAAATAAATGGTATTTATATTGTAACGTCCTAGTTCCGAAAGTCGCCCAGAGGTTCCCAGTACCTGGTTGGTCACATGGCCTCAAGTGAATTTCCCCTAATGACAGAGGTTGCCGACTAGCAGGGAGGGCCAAGGGTGCGATAATAGAAAAACTATGCCCTCATTGGAAAAGTAACATAGAGGAAGTAAAATAAATATCAATAGCGAAAGAATTAATAATGGAATACAGTAGTAAATAGTGGAAGAGTAAAAGTAATAAGCAACTAGAGAGAACATATATAAATGATGCATGTTACATATGTTTAGGAAAGCATCCAAACAAGTCACAATGCTTAAATATATAAATAAACCAATGTACACCAGAAAATAGATAAACTACTCAGCATTTCAAGCCTTAGCTTGGTCCCATGCTCTCCGTCTCCTCAACAATCAGGTACCTGAAGTAGAAGGGTGTTTTCCCTTATCCATACCTGCAAAAATATTATTTGTTTGGGCCAAAAATCATGACCCAAATAGGGTGTGAGACTAATCCTAGTAGGAAACCACCAAAATATCTATGCCTATGAATCAGTGAATATATATGGAAAGAAATAAGTAAAAAAGAAGGAACAAACAAGGAAGTACATAGAAGTAAACAAATCCACAATTTCAAAGAATTCTATTCCACATAACAAGTAAACAGATATTCACAAAAAGGTGTTCCTTTGGGATGTACACACAGCCTATCCCTTCTTGTCCAACCTAGAAAACACAAGCTACCCTCTCAGAAGTACCCATATTCTAACCCCTCTGGTTCATATTTTGTAAAGGCTCTATAAAGAATCACTCAATGTCAATTTAAATTATAGCCAAGTATGATTAAAGACTCTCTAAGGAAGCACTCACCGTCGATTCCCCCTATGGTCTTTTAACAGAAAACTACAGGCACTCTGAGGAAGCACTCAACGTCAATTCCTCATGTGGCCTCGTAATGTAACTATAGACCCTCTGAGGGATCACTAAACGTCAATCCCCCCTATAGTCTCGTAGTGTGACAAAATAATAGACACTCTAAAGAAGCCCTTAATTCTATTATTCTTATGGTCCACTACACCAGGTTGTCATAGCCCTATGTAAGTCAAACAAGCATAACAATTCATACCGGCCAATGTAAACCTCAAGAACTACTTGGCTACTATTCTACATCATAACAACATGGCAGATAAACAAAATCACTCCATCCTACAATACTAGGCATGGAAAGTAAACAGAAGCCTAACTGGAAAACTAGACCAATGGTCAAAACAAGCAATTATGCATGGGAGAACACATCCAATGAATAGAAATTAAGCCTATACTCATTCAATTAACCTCTACTAAAGCATATAAGCATAGAATAAATTCATAGGGCTGAAACAGTAAATTCACAATACCTCATTCATGGGAATTGGGAAATTTAGCACATATAACTAAAAGACTATCTAAAAAAAGGAAAAAACCACCTACCTCGGTGTTGTAGGATCGTTTTACGTGAACCTCAAGCCTTGAATCACCCAAGAACACCATAGGTCTATAAAAACGTCAAAAACTTTCAACCGATGATAACTCTTGAAAGAGTAGAAATTAGGAAATGAAGATATTGGAGAAGGAAAATCATACCTAGATGATCTCAATGAAATCAACAACGGTCGATTTGGATAATAGATGCTCGATCAAGGGATTGGGGAAAGATGGTGGTTGTTCCTTCACTCTCGGATGAACTAGACCTAGAAGGAGATGGTTTTGTCTGTCAGACGTGACCTTAGTACATTTAATGAAAAAAATAAATTACATGGCATGTACTTTATAAATACACGCCATGTACTTTCCTTCGCCAGCCCCTATATTAGGCAGTCTCCAGGTCACCACACACAGCTATGTACATGGTCTATATACGGCTATCACCTGGCTACCCACGATAACTGAGTACATGACATGTACTCATAAAGTACGTGGCTTGTACTTCAAAAATTTCCGAAAAACATCACTTTTTCTCTAAAACACTAGAAAAATGAACAAAATACCTTAAAAATAGGATCTTGGTTCTTATAAGCTTCCCCCCTTAATGAAAATTTTCCCCGAATTTCCTGTAAAAGGTGGCGTAGAAGAATAATCTTCAAATTTGTTTGGCCACTATGATCATACATCGGCCTCCCTCTCCCAGGTCTCATGTTGTTCTCACCCGTGCTGCCATAACACTCATACCAGAGGACCAGACCAACCACATAGTACCTTTATTCTATGATCAACAGTCTAGAAAAGATGCTCCTCAAACGAGTCATCCACCTCTAACTCAACCTCCTCGGGTTGAAAAGCATGAGACGGTTCTAAGAAGTTATGTCGAAGCTGAGAAATGTGGAAAACATCTTGAATATCCTGGTACCTCTGAGGTAACTGCAACTGATAGGCAACCGACCCAACTCTCTCCAAAACCTCAAATGACCTGACGTACCTTGGAAAAATCTTACCCTGACTCCCAATCCTCCTATGTCCCAACCTCAGTGTGACACATAGGAAAACCTAACCCCTTACATCAATCACTAGAGGTCATCTCCACTGATCAGCATAAGACTTCTATCGAGACTGTGCAGTAGCCATCCTCTTCTGAATCAACTCTAACTACTCTATGGTCTCCTGGACAAGACAAGGTCTCATCATAGCTTCCTCTCCTACCTCCAGCCAACATAAGGGTCATCAACATGACCTACTATACAAATCCTCATAAGATGCCATCATAATAGTTGCTTCAAATCTATTATTATTGGAAAAATACACAAGTGGTATGTTCTTATCCCAAGGTCCTCGACAATCCAGGATGCATGAACGAAGCATGTCCTCAAGGACCTAAATTGTACGCTCAGACTAGCCATCTGTTTGGGGGTGGTAAGATGCACTCAAAAGTACATGTGTTAACAATGCCTTCTAAAGCCCCTTCTAAAATCAAGAAGTAAAATGCGCATCCCTGTCTGACACAATAGAGTGTGGAACTCCATGCAAACGTACAATCTCTAAGATGTAAAACCTTCCAAGTTCATCAATACTGAAGGTCTCCTTGATCAGCAATAAGTGAGAATCCTTCGTGAGTTTTTCAAAGACAACCCATACAGCATCATTCCCTCGAGGAGATCTCATCAAACCTGTCATGAAACCAATCGTGATATCATCCCAGTTCCCCTCAAAAATGGGTAACTACTTCAAAAGCCTTTTAGGATGTTGATGCTCCGTCTTCACCTGTTCACAGGTGGAACACCTCATAAAAAAACCAGCAACATCTCTCTTCATACCTGGCCACCAATACTTGACGGTGAAGATCACAATACATCTTGGTGACACCAGGATGAACTGCCCAAATTGAGGAGTGAAAGTCCCACATCAGATCCACATGTATGGATGCTGACATCCAAATTCACCCTTGAAAATGCAAGATCTCATCCTCGCCTATGGTCCATCTAGGAATAGGGTCTGCTCCTAACACGATTTCATTTAGGACTAGTCCTTCAGAATCGGATACCTTCCTCATTTGCACTTGATCAAGAAGTGTATAGGTAACATCTATAGAAGAAAGAAACATCTGGCCCTACTTGTCGTGCACCTCTAAATGCATCTAAGAGAACAGAACCATAAGCTTCCACTCACTGTTGCCCTCCTGAACTGCATGTATCTAATTCCCTCTACTCAACACATCAGCTACTTCGTTTCCTTCCCCATACGTGTAGGCATGCTCAATGTCAAAATACTAAAGGTACTCAACCCACCTTCGCTATCTCAAATTCAAGTCACACTGGGTGAAGATATACTTGAGACTTTTGTGGTCAGTGTGAACCAAAAAAAATATCTCCTAGAAGATAATGTCACCAACAATGTAAATCATGAACAACCACAACCAACTAAAGATCATGCATCAGGTAATTCCTCTCATGTGGCCTCAACTGCCGAGACCCATACACAATAACCTTTTCATCCTGCATAAGCCCAGCTCCAAGCTAGATACCTGAAGCATCATAGTACACAGTATAGATCTTTCTCGGCTTTGAAAAAACTAGTATTGGTGATGAATTCAACCTCCCTTTCAGCTCCTAAAATGCTGACTCACAAGAATCTGTCTGCAAGTACTTCACATCCTTCTTAGCCAGGTCCATTAGTGGCACTACTAAGCATGAAAAGTCTTGTATGAAACATCTGTAGTATCCAAACTACCCTAGAGAACTCTGTATCTCAAGGAAATTATTTTTCTACTCCCAGGAAACTACTTCCCTCAATTTATCTGGGTCTACTGATACTACTGTCTCTGAGATGACATAACCCAAGAAGTGAATCTAATCGACCCAAAAGAGGCATTTTGAGATATTACCATATAACTGATGCTCTCTTACTGTACTCAAAATGATCTCAATATGGGTATCATGGTTGTGTCGAGTGTGAGAGTACACTGAGATATCATCCACAAAAACCACCATGAAAGAATCCATGTATGGATGGAACACTCAGTTTATCAGTTCCATGAAAACTGTAGGCGCGTTTGTGAGACCGAAAGGCATAACCACATAATTGTATAGACAATACCTATTTCGGATGATTGTAAGAGTTATATCTGATGGTATAATATGGAAGTGATGATAATCAGATCTCAATTCATTCATCGAGAACACCCAGGCTCCTCGAAGTTGATCAAAGAGATCATCAATCATTGGAAAGGGTTTTTGGTTCTTGACTATCAATTGGTTCAGCTTACGATAATCCACACAAAGTAAGAGACTACCATCCCCCTTCTTCACAAATAGGACAGGAGAACCCTATGGAGATGTACTGTGTCAGATAAAACCCTTGTCTTGAAACTCCTCTAACTACTTCATGATCTCTTTTATCTCTGGTGTAGCCATCATGTAAGGAGGAATGGACACTGGTGTTGCTCCTAGAAAGAGATCAATAGAAAACTCTACAGATCACTCTAGATGAAAACCTGGCAATTCCTCTATAAAGGAGTCCTTGAAATGATCCACCACTAGAGGAAACTTCATCTAAGAATCCCCCTTCTCATCCAGATATAGAATATCAATCTAGGCTATAAATCCTCTCAACCCATGATGCTCAGGTCCCACTATGATTGCCTGGACATTCCATTCTCCCTTATGAAGAAACAGTTTGCCCTCTAGTGATGTGAAACTCACCCTACGGCCATAGAAATAGACAAATTCCTAGAAGGGAACTAACCAGTCCATTCTGATAATGAAATCATAGATTGTCACCCCTAGGACATAAAGGTCCCACAAGAAGTGTCATCCACCAAACTCAAGATGGCACTCCTTGCACTGACGTACACTAGCCACTATAGTCCCCAATGGTGCATCCAACGTTAATAAATCAGAAGAAGTAAAGATACATAGCCCAAGTTTCTACACAACAGCAACAGATATAAAGTAATGGGAACTACCTATATCGATATGAGCAGAAGCTAATACTGAGGCAACTAGAATCGTACCTCAAACTGTAGTGCATCTGGGATTCTGCTCCTGGTGGGTCTACTCCACTAAAAAATTCTAAATTACCCCATGGCCCTATGACCCTGCATGACCACTCTGAGCTGATCCACCCTACTGTCGTCGAATTCATGGAGACTAGCTACCAGGTCCATGACTTCCACCTTGGCCTGAATGTCCAGAAGATCTCCAATTCCCAGACTGAAGAGAAACTGGTGGTCCTTCTTCTGAACGAGGAGTCCTAGAAGAACCCCTATCACCAGCATCTAGTGAGAATATTTGACATAAACTCTAAATATGACCCATATTTCCACAAGATCGGCACTCCTCTAGGTCTCTCAAGCAATGTGTCCTTGTATTCATGACCTTCCCACACTGGTAGCATACCACTAGGCTACCTGAATGTGCATCCCATCAACTCGGATCTCCAACAGTAGTCTCCCTATGGTGCTTCCTGCTATCAACTGGTGAAGCACTAACTTTGGAAGATGGACTGCCCTAGCTCATAGCTCCAGAATCCCTCAGGTTACACTCTATGATCAGTTCCTAGTTGATGATAGAACACATCTAGGTCAACCTAAATATCTTCACCTATGAATGGATGTCATGCCTCAGACAATCCTCAAACTTCCTTACCAAGAATAACTCATCTCCCCCTAGAAAGGATGTAAAGCATTGTATCTCAGTGAAGTGATAAGAGTACTCCATAACATAAAGAGTGCTCTACTCCAAACTCATCAACTCTTGGGCTCGATCGGCCCTCGAATTCTGTGGATATAAGTATCCATAGAAATCATGTTGGATGTCATCCCAAGCCATAACCTACTGGTGTCATGCCTGTTAGATCACATCTCACCACCTATAGGTGGAATCCTGAAGCATGTACGTAGAGAGCTTGTCCCACTTCTCTGGAGGCATCTCCAGATTCTCGAAGATGGTAAACATGGATTCTAACCCTGACTCCACAGCCTGAGGTCCACCTTCCTTGGTGAAAGTTGGAGGATGCTGCTACTAAAATTCCTACATCAATTCATCCATCGACGGGGCAGGAGACATGACTCTTGGGAAGGTCTGCATAATCCTCATGAAGCCCTCTTAGAACTGTACATTAGCACCAGTGTCTGGAATGACGGCTGCTGCCAAGACTGGCACTATAGGAGGATCTGCTGGAAGCCCATGATCACTCATGTCTGGTGTCAGATCTTTTCCCTATATCTGGCGTACAATCAGAGGACGTCTCGGTGGCATTACTTTGCATGGTAAAGCTCATACCTTAGATCAAGATTATCAAGGACTAAAAACTAGGAGATTAAGGGGATAATAAGATAAATAAATCATTAATGATGTTCAAAACATTGATACAAAGAGTGTATATTTAACTACATGGTGTGTTCTTATAATCCATTCACATGGGCATGTACCTCTACCAAAACTGTTCATGTAACACCCCATACACAGTGTGTTGTCCTTACACACGGCATGTACTTGAATCCTATTCACCTACTCGAGTTCCCTTATAGGGAAAGGACACTTGTTTCCCAATTAACAAGACTACATGGCGTGTTCATTCCAGAAACAGTCTGTACTAGATGAGCTTCATTGAACCGTGTCGTTAGTGACACTGCCGGATACACGGCTCACACTACACGGCGTGTTCCAGATGGACATGGTGTTTACCAGAAAGATTTTTCCAACACATGTTGTTTGTTACACGGCTGGTTACATAGGTTACACTAAATGACGTGTTCCAATAAAACAAAACATGTATTAAAAAAAGACTCAACTGAACTGTGTTGTTAGTGACACAACTGGTTACAAGGTTCTACAACATGGCATGTACATCCGGTACATGGTGTGTCCTGCCAAATATTTCCAAAACCCATGTCTCTACCCATGCAGTCTGGGACACAATTAGAGAATACACAACGTGTACATACAGTACATAGCATGTACTTAAGAAAAACAGTTTCATCCCAAATAGAATAACACATGGAATGTATTCATCAATTCATGACATGTATTCTGGGTTTTTTCGGACAGTAAGCCTCTGAAACTACTCTGAATCCCATAAAACACTAAAGCGAACATTAAAGATCCAAATTTTAATATGTGAGGGCCCATACACCCCATGAATCAAATCTTGGAATCCTATGCATGTCATAAAAAAGACTAAAATATCAATTATCCACCAAATTCTGATCCATGATGGCCCATAACACCTCAAGAACAGAAGTTTGGCATCTATTCAAACAAAACCTTACACAACCAATACCCTATCAAACGATAAGATGTATATCAAGGAATCTATCACAAAATCATTCATATTTACCACAACATCTATCACAACAACATGCAGTCACTAATACAACCTAAATGGATTTACAAGAATGCATGACATTTGATTTCTACCAAGTGCCTATATGATGCATGAGATGGAATACCCTCAACTCATCGGGTTTCAACAGAAATAGAACCTCAATAAAATCCACAATAAAAAACACAAAACATGTGAATCACCCAATGTAAAATCAAATCAACTGTAATAATTGTAAAACTGGATAAATTACAATAAACGAGGTAGATTGGATTTTCCCTGTACACAGGTTAGCTACTTCAAGACACAACTTATTACCAAGTTGCTATTCTTTCTTATCCCAATATATATGCTCCAAATAGAAAGACAAGATAAAATAATTCCTCTAATACCACATTGTATTTTCCTAATTCTGGAAGCCGCCGAGAGGCTCCTCATACCTGTTTGGTCACATGGCCTCAAGAAAATTTCCATTAATGCCAAAGGCTATAGACTAGAAGTGAGGGCCTTGGGTGTGATAGTGGGGAAACTATGCCCTCATTGGTAGTGTAACATAATAGAAGTTAAATAGATATCAACAGTGGAGGAATTAATAATTACATACAATAGCAAACAACGAAAGACAGAAAGTAATAAGAAACTGGATAACACATATACAAATGATGCACATTACATATGTCTAGGAAAGTAGCCAAACAAGTCACAATTATGAAATACATAACTAGAAGAAAGTACACAAGAAAATAGATAAACTCCTTAGCATTGCAAGACTCAGCATGGTCCCATGCTCTCCAGCTCCTCAACAATCAATTACCTAAAGTAGAAGGGAGCTTACCCTTATCTATACCTGCAACAATATAATCTATTTGGTCCCAAAAGCATGACTCAAACAGTGTGTGAGACTAATCCCTATAGGAAAACACTAAAAGATATGTGCCTAACAATTAGTGAATATATAAGGAAGGAAATAAGTAAAAAGAAGAAGCAAACAAGGAAGTACCTATCATTATACAAATCCATAGTTTCAAATCATTCAATTCCACATAGCATGTAAACAGATAATCACAAACAGGTAACCATCTGGGATGTACTCACAGCCTATCCCCTTTGGTCCTACCAAGCAATCACAAGAAACCCTCTGAGATGTACACACATTCTTTCCCCTCTGGTTTAGCTTTTGTAATGGATCTCTGGGGAAGCACTCAACGTCAATTCCCCTTATAGCTAGGTATGATTAAAGACTCTATGAGGAAGCACTCACTGTCGATTCCCTCTATAGTCTTTTAATGGAAACTATAGAAACTATGAGAAAGCACGCAACATAAATTCTTCTAGTGGCCTCATAACCTTACTATAGACCATCTAAAGGAGCACTCAACATCAATACCCCCTATGGTCTTGCAGCATGATTAAATAACAGACACTCTGGAGAATCCCTTACTTATATTCTCCTTATGGTCCACTACACCAGGTTCTCATGGACCTATGTAAGTAAACAAGTATAGATAAGTGTATCGAGCAAAGTAAACCTCAAGAACTACTTGGCTAACAGTCTTTAGCATAACAGCATGGAAGATAGAGAAAATCAATCCATCTTAAAATACTAGGCATGGAATGTAACCATCAACCTAACAGGAAAACTAGACAAATGGTCAAAACCAGAAAACAAGCATGGGAAAACACTTCCAAAGCATTGACATTAATCCTATCCTCGTCCAATTAACCTCTACTCAAGAATACATGCATAGCAGGCATTTAACAGGACTAAAATAGTAAACATCCAATACCTCGTTCAAGGGTATTGGGAAATATTTCACATATAACTCAAAGACTATCTACGAAAAGGCACAAACCACATACCTAGGTATTGTAGGATCATTATACATGTACATAAAGCCTTCAATTTCCCTTGAACACCACAGATCTACAAAAACATCAAAAACATTCAACTGACGATAACTCTTGAAAGAGGATGAATCCGGAAACAATACTCTCGGAGAAGGAACAGCTTATTGAGGTGATCCCTATGCAATTGAAGAAGATCGATTCGGATAACAAATGCTCGATCTGGGGCTTGGGTAAAGATTTATTCCATTCTCTCACTCTTGGAAGAATCAGACCTAGAAGTAGATGGTACTATCCATCAGATGCAACCCCTGTGCATTTAAAGAAAAAAAGAATCTACAAGGCGTGTACTTTAGAAGTACACGACGTGCACTTTCCTTCACCGGCCCTCGCATTAGGCGGTACCAAGTCACCACACACGGTCATGTGCATGCCCTCTACAAGGCCAGCACCCGGCTACCTGAGGTAACCGAGTACACGATGTGTATGCATAAAGTACATGACGTGTACTTCAAAAATTTCATAAAACCTCTCTTTCTCTCAAAAACACTAAAAAAGTAAAACATTCTTGAAAAAGAGGATCTTAGTTCATACATATTTGATGTTATACAGAAAAGGAAGGATGAGGTATACATGAGTACATACATATAAAATATGCTAAATAAGAGAAAAAAATTAAAAAAAAGTTTCTTTCTAATGGAATCCTCTACTCCCATTCTTTATCATTATTTCAATGATCAAACATCATTATATGGGTTCTTCCCTTTTTATACACCTATAATCAAGACATAATTTTCACTACCATAGTTTCCCTAAAAATAGTGTGATATAAACTCAGTAGGTAATCATAATTTTCATCTAAACAAATCCATTTTATGAATATAAAATTGGCAGTGTGATGACACGTAATAAATTCAAGGAAATAAATAAATGAAAACATAAATGTTAGTTCATCATGGGTTACCCACCCAACACTACCTTCTTCATCCTAAATAGTATATTTCTGAACCATAGTCATATTGAATAGATATATCATATGGGTGTACCCCAAGCAATTTCCATTTCTTTTTAGTCATCTCTTTCAATTTATAACTGTAATTCATTGGATCTAATAAATGGAATCTTAAATCGGTCCAAAATGATTTGTAAAAGCAATCCCATCTATCACATTAGAGTCCCTATAAATTAACCATCACCATAAGATCCCATACAAGGATACGTGTAAAAGAAATCCCAAATATCACTCTTGACATGGAATAACTATGCCCCTCTAATATCATCCTTAGTATCTCACATAGGGGACCGAGTATCACTTATGGCATGGTATAACAATCTTTACATCAATTATTTCAGAGGTTTCACTCCTAGTGAATGAGTACTGCTTATTGGTAGATATGTAATGTACAAGATGATCCCATACAATGCATTCTATAAAGAATCCATGTATCTCTCTCGGTGTATTTACAATCTATAGAAAAGTTTTAATTGTAATGAACACTGATCCAATCCAAGGCCTCCTTAAATTTGGACCCTTTTATTTCCACCGGCATGTTATTGATGTTTTTGTACCGAAATTTACCCATTTATTATGGTGTAAGTGTTCTCTTGTTGCGTAGCATGGGTTATCGAATCCTCGAAGAACAAAGAAGTAACCTATAGAAGCACTCGTTCTATGAAGATGTTTTTTCAATGAAGTTTCCAAAATTGGTTTGGATTTATTGGATTTTTTAATTATATTTTTATAGAAGTAATTTAATTAAATTTAAAAATATTGTTTTTATCATTGGTTATTTTATGGGGTGGATTGGATGAATTTCTTTTCAAATTGTTTCAGTGTCTTAAATTTGAGAGTTTCGTTAAATGAAATTTTAACATCCTAAATCACTCCCAGAATATTGATTATTCACTATCCTAATTCTAATCACCTTTACACTTATATGATCATATTTATGATAAATTCAAGGTAGAGGATCTTTTTTTAGCACTTGGGAAGTGTATCCTTAAAATTGGTGAGTTCAAAAAAGAAGGTAAATCATAGAATAAGAATCTCAAAAATAGAACTGATTTGGAATTATTAAAATGAAAAATAAAATCCAATCCATCCCCTTGATACTCTATTGGATCAACCCACTAGAGTTTTATCCATTTATAGATTCTATTCTATCAATGTAAGTGGGTATTAGACTCATGAGGGTGTAATTAGAGAAGAAATGAAATAATAATCACTCTACTGTTGTATGGAGAGTTTGACAATAGATTTTTTGAATAGCCCCACTCCCTAAGGTAATGATATCAATTTTCTATGGAAATGAAATAATAAATTAAGAATAATAATAATAATAATAACTTTTTCTTAATTAAATTAATGTTAAAAAAACATACATGGGAAAACTTGATGATGTGATTACAAAACAAATACATGAAATCGCAATTGAAAGGAATCACATGGATGCCAATTTTCTTCACCACCATCTCCTTGTGTTGGAAACTTTGGATCCTTATGTTGACCCACCATCAATACATTCCTTCCCCATTAATTTATAGAGTCAAAAGGTGGGTGAGAAAATTTTGGGAATCTTGAAGTATCAATGTTGACTAGGAAAATCGTTCAGGTTCATCCCCTTGTTGACATATGAATTTGTAACTAAATATTGTAGGATTTGATGAGGTCTTATAAGTAAAATAGATTATTCCAAAATCCATTTAGTATATATAAAATTTTTAAGAAAATTTTACCTTGTGGAATTTATGGTCTGTCTATTGGGATGACTTTATGGGAGTTCAAATATAGCCGACCATTTAAATGTCATCATGGGATCCATTTATCTCCATGAAAACCTTAGAATTATCTCCAAAAATAGTGGAATGAAATGACCCCAAGATTTTTCAATTTATACAGTATAAAATAAAACTTCATTGGGCTTGGATTGTGGGCCCCAATTTTTTTTTGATGGCCTATATGACCATTATGCTTTGTCCATAAAATTTCAACATTCATTCCCAAAAACCATCATCTTCTATTAGGATTAATCCATAGATCCTATAATAAAAAATGTTACAAAAAAAGTTATAAATAATATAACAAAATATCAAATTCAAAAAATTAAATAAAAGAATCCAACAAATCGATAATTGATTGGGCCGAAATTTTCACTTTAAACAAGAATTTTACATGTGTTGAGAAATGAAGATTGATTTATAAAATTAACTAAAATTGATGTTTGTGGACTTTAAAACAAATGAATATTAATATATAATCAATGAATAATATCCTTCTTCCATGGATAATCACACCCCTAACATGATTTTATCTATTCTCGGGTGAAAATTGTCCCAAAAATATTAAAATTGAATTCTATTTTAAAAAGCATTTTAACATACATTGCTCACCAAATGGAATCATTATAAACTATCATGAAACCCATACAAATCATTTCACACAATATAGTTTCACAATAATATTCCAAGACTAAGGCCATTACATTTTTCTAATTTTCTTCCACATTTCATCTAATTTAAATTAAGCATGATGATGTGTTTGGTATCTTAAAAGATATGGGGCTTATTTTCTTGTTCAAGGGGAAACAAATAAAAGTGTTATGTGGGAATCACATTAAACCTTAAAAGGAGTATTCTATTGTCGTTTTTGTTTTTTTAAATACCATAGATATGAAAATACAAACTCTAGGAAAGAAACCTATGGTGACATGATACCCAAGTGTCAGACACCGCACATGTGGTCAGTTCCATGCTCTACAGTAGAGATATAAAGCCTAACTCTGGGAAAGACAACTATGTAGTCACAATCCAAAAGTGTCGGATGCCTCCCAATCAGATAAAACATTGCACTATGTGGTTTTTTTTCAAAAAAATAATATTTTCTTCATTTTAATATTTAATGATACTCAAATTAAACTAAAATTGACCCAAAACCCCATGCTATGATGAAAGGAATCCATGAACTCAAACTTATTCCCAAAATCTAATTTTGTGCATTGTGGAGTTTTAAATAATAGGATGAAAATGATAGCATTGAAAAATCACATCAGGAAACCACAATTTCCAAAAACTATGCTCATTTACATAAACATTCATTCAAATCATAATCATGGAATTCTAAATTATCTGAAATTCATAAATAATGTTTCAAAATGTACATTAACACATGCAAGTATAATAAATTTATTTTTTATTGTATTTATATTTTTTCATATATGCCCTTTTTATAAATCTCACATTTTAACTCCCACAATATAGAATGACATTGCCCTCAGTGTTTAAAGATAAGTTAAGAGATCATTATGAATAGGGGAGAAAGATGGGGAGAAGTGATTTGAAATGAATTCATAGAACATAATTGTCCGCTTTAAAGTTGATGACCATCAAAAAGTAGTTTGATCAGACTGACTCCTTGTCACAAGTGGAATTTGTTGGAATGGTTGAAGGTATATTTGGATTATAGAAGGCATGTGTTTCATTTGAAAATAAAAAATTATTCAATTGAAAAATCTCATATACAAGAAACATTAGATCACATTGGAACCCCATAGGTGGTTCCATAAAAACACAAAAAATGAAAAAGAAAAGAAAAATACATACCTATTTATTTTTCAATTCTAAAATCTTGGTCAATGGACAAGTAAAATACAAGTTACCTCCCAAAAAGAGCTTTGTTTAATGTCATTATCTCGATATAGAACCTAAATCTAAAAAAATTCCACTTATTCATAGTTTGGATTAGTTATCACCTATTATGTTTCTTGTTTATTGAATGTACCAATGAATGGTTTTAAGAATGACCATTGAATTTGATGATCTGACCACTATTGGGGTCACGAATCTCTACTACCCCATGGGGGTATATATGATGCACTATGTAATGAACTGACCATCTTGACCTTAACTTTCCTGGGAGTAAATAATGCTTGGAACTATATAAGAGAACACATTTTCCTAGTTCAAAATGTTTGAATTTTATATTCTTAGATTGGTAGGCTTAAACTCTAACTTTATTAATCATTTAATTTTCATAATCCTCTATCCTATGATCCTCTAGTTTTTTAATGTCTAATTTTCTCTTTGTTTTTTCCAAAGAAATGTCAAAGATATATTTTTTTGATTTCCAAAAAGGCCTTATGTTCAATTTCAATAGTTAAATGGAATGATTTTCCATATTCCTATATATATGGTAACATGCCTATGATGATTTTTATTGCTATATGATGTGCCCAAAGGGAATCCAAGTGTTTCTCAAAATAATATTTTTCTTGAGGGATTGATAATTTTCTCCAGTATTTTCTTTATTTCCTTATTTATAAACTCATCATGACCATTGGTTTGAGGATGTTATGAAGTGAAATTGTTTTTTTTAGAAATCACATATATATACATGCGTAATTAGGAGGAAAAGGTGCATAAATGGGTTTTTCTAACTATAATGATAGCCTTAGGAATTCCAAATATATAAAATATGTGTTCTTTCAGGAATCAAATAAAAACATGATGGTAATTAGACATTGTGGGAATTTCCTCAACACATTTAGAGATTTAATAAATATATAATAGGATTTAGATATATATCTTAGATATTGGGAAGGGTCCCATGAAATATATTCCCCAGCAGTCAATGATTTCAATAACCAAAATTGGTGTAATGGGAATTTTATTTCTTTTGGTTATGGATCCTAATTCCTGACATCGAGGAAAAAATTGAAATAATGAGTAGTAATCATTAGTAATGTTAGGCCATGATGTACAACATTGGAGTAAATTTACATTTGTTTTAATTGGGGAATGTGTCCACCACATGCCTCTCCATTATAGAATAGATGAATGGACTCTTTCTCAAACTTGGGAACACATCTCTTAATCACTTGATCAGGATAGAACATGAATAGATATGGATCATCAAACACAAAGTGTTTGACATCAGAAATAAATTTCCTTTTATCATGGGTCCCGAGGTATTTTTGAATGTCACCCATAACCAAATGGTTTTCTATGTAAGTATACTGTGAGCAGTCACTCACAGAATAGAGGTGTTCATCAAAAAATGAATCAAACATGGAAAGGTGATATGACTTCTATTTTAATTCCATAAAAAAGATCTCATCAGTTAAAAAATTTTATACACCCTCTTTATCCTTAATTATTAAATCAATCTCCTAAAGAAGAAGTACCCACCAAACCAATCTAGCCATGGAATCTTGTTTTTTGAAAAGGTATTTTTGAGATGAATGATCGGTGAAGACAGTGATGGGGGATCCTAAAAGATAGGACCTGAATTTATCTATGTTAAATACAACATCAAGTAGCTCATTCTTAGTGGTGGTGTTGGTGATTTTTAACCATTTAATTATTTACTTGTATTTCAAATAGAATATAGAGTTTTATCGCAATGTTGTCCAAAAAAATCACCTACATCGAAGTCACTCAAATCACACATGAGTTCAACTGGAAGTTTTAAATTGGTAGATTTCATAATAGGTAGATATGTGAGAAATTAATTGACTATTTAAAAGAATCCTCATAGTTTTTTTTCATATAAAGGGATTATATTTTACCAACAATGCACCAAGTGTTTGGGAAATTGAGTTGAAATTTCGAATGAACCTTCTATAGAAACCAGAATGTCCTAACAAGGACCTCACTTCCATGAATGTTTTCATATATTGAAGTTGATGAATGATATCAATTTTAGCTTTATCAATTTTAATCCCTCTACTAAAGACCATATGCCCTAGAAAAATCCTTATTTTACCATTAAATGGAATTTTCCCAATTTTGGATGAGATTCTTATCCTCACCTCTAGATAGAACACTTTCATGATATATAATGAATCCTCAAAAGTATCTCCGAATATAGAGAATTCATCCAAAAATACCTCAAAACAATCCCCCACTTTGTCTGAGAAGATTGCCATTATATATTGATGAAAGGTACAAGGGGTGTTATATAACCTAAAGTGAATATTCTTGAAGGAAAATGTACTGAATAGACAGGTCAAGGTTGTTTTTTCTTGATCGTATATAGATACTTCGACATTATTATACCTTGAGAATTCATCTTGAAAGTGGTAGAATTGATGACCCTCACCTCTCTCAAAGACTTGATCAATGATGGGAAAACGGGAAATGGTATTTCTTAGTGCATGAGATTAACTTACTATAGTCAATTCCGACTCTCCATCCACTTTTAATCCTTTTTGGGAGAATCTCACCATCCTCATTGGTAATCACAGTGATTCCAGCCTTCTTTGGAACAACTTGAATGGGTATTACCCACTCACTCTCAGAAATGGGATATATGATACGAGCTTTCAAAAACATAAGATTTTCTTTCCATACCACATTCATAAGATTGGGATTGTGTCTCGGCTAAGTTTGATGACATGGATTGGATTTAGATTCTAGAATAATCCTATGATTTCAAATGAGAGGGATAATCTGAGGAATAATAGAAAGGGTTTATCCAATTTCTTTCTTATGCATTCCTAAGAAATTTTAAAGCATCCTATATTAATTGGCTTCAGGTGAGGAAGAAATGAAAATCTTAAAGGTTTAATTTTTTCCTAAGAATGAATACTTCAGTGATGAAGTTACGAACTTAATTTAAATAACATATTGGTTAGCACATTAAAAAGAAGGATTGGACTTTTCATCAAACTCAGTGTTTTTTCCAGATTCCTTAAATGAATTGGTTACTTATGAACATAATTTCCAACTTCCTCATTGGCTAGATCGGTGTTAGGAATGGGTATGGACTCAATGTTATTAATTTTAGAAATGGTATCATTGATTGTTGATCCAGAAAAATCATCAAAGGGTCATCGGAAAGATATTCAAGATAAATATTCAAATTTACCTCATATGAACAAATAAAATAAATCTCATCTTGAATTAGACACCCTACCACTATTCCTCAATGTTCCTCTGGTTCATAATAACACCATATATCCAATTAACCTCATGGATCACTTCATCATACCCAATTTGAGAGTTTTCATTATAGATTTTTAGATCATGGTCCTCATTTCGAAATCTTATAATCATGTTCCCATTCTTAACTCGGATAGATGAATTTATTGTTGCTATGAATCATTGATAAAGTATTTTGGGGGTATGCTCTATAGGACCTATGTTTGGGTGATGGTTTAGTTCATTGAAGTTGATAGGGTAAATGAATTTTTCATCCTTCATCAAAACATCTTTTAAGATCTTGTTAGTAACTCAAACACTACAATATGACTTTTGGAGTGTGAAACATGTTGGTTGGAGATTTTAAAGCCCTAATTAGCAATACAATAAATATGGTTTGAGGTTCACACTGGCTCCAAGATCAGAAATGTCATTGGGAACATTGTTCTTTCTTGACTAAACATTAATGTATGGACATCTTGAATCATTCAACATAGTAGGAATAGTCTCTTGAATTGTGGTACTCACACTAGTAGCCAAAAGCACTTATCTTTGATGTGAAAATTTCCATTTAAAATTTTACATGTCCTGAATATATTTTTAGTAGGTTGGAATGGTTTGGATTTCATCAAGGAGGGTAATTTTCATCATAAATTTAGCAAATATTTACCTCAATGTATCATTCATTTCATGTTTATATTTTCCTCTCATATGTTGAGGGAAGGGTATATATTTATTGATGGTTTGGTGGGGTTGTGGATCTTTCACATTTGTATTTGATTTTCCAAAATTTTAGGATTTTTGTTCCAAAATTTCATTTTATTTTGATGATTTTAATGGTTATAGAATTTTTTTTGTTTTTTTAATTGATCTCCAACTTCTTAAGATAGCCACAACATTGAGTTTTTTATGAGATGTTTGTGTGTAACAACATTCTCCCCTTACAGTTGGGGATGAAACAACCTAAGTAGGCATGGTTTCCTTTCTAGTTTGGATAGTTTGTAGTTCTTGTTTAAGTTATATGACTGATGAGTTAATTTTCTCTATTTTTTACCCAACTATTCACAAGATATGGCTGATTAGGTAGTGGATTTTTCTGGTTGGTTTATCCCAAAAGTATACTTCTGTTGTTAGATTGTCTATTTAATGGGTTTTCGTATATGTTTTAGATACTGGAAATGAGTTATTAGTACCATATTGGGTTTTTTTGAACTGGTTTTGGGTTTAAAAATTCTCTTGAGGGTATGGGTTGAGACATTGTTGTTATGTGGGCTATTGATTATCCTTCCAACAGAAGACTAGATGGTCATTGTACCTTAGATTGAAGGTGTTTTGGTATTTTGGATTTTGAAATTTTATTGAATTAACTTATTCTGGTGGTCCTCCAAAAAAAATCCTTGATAGAAGGAATGTTTGGGCAATCATCGTTCTTCTGGTCATGTTTGTCACAAATTGTACAAATAGGCTCAATAGTTTGGTTTTTGTGGACATACCTAAGATCGAACTCCTCAACCATCCTATTGAGTGTATCCCATTTTTATCTAAGGTTTTATTCTTCCCCAAGATTGTGAATTCCAACAAATTTAGGTGGTTTATCATTGTAAGGTGATGTTACCAATGTTTAATTTTGTTTAGAATGATTTTCTAAATAGGCATAAGCATCATTTGGGGCATTGTTTTTTAAAGATCAATTACACATCATGTCAATGCATTGTTTGTTTCCTGGACCTAACCCTTCGTAAAAAATTATCTCATGTTCTTGGATTAAGAAAACATGGTGTGGTACCATGTTTTGAAGTGTCCTTTACACTTTCCCGTGTTTTATTGAATGGTTCACCCACTCTTTAAAAAAATGGATTCTCTTCTTATGTGAAATTGTTTTGAGATGGGTAAGTATTTTTTATATAATTATCATTAGAGTTTGTCCCAATAGTGAATAGATTATGGTGTCAAATTTTTTAACAATTCATTTCTCATTCCTTTATAGAAAAAACAAATGAGTATCATTTTAGTATTTTCAATTTAATTTGAATTGAACATAGTTTCGACCATGTCCTTGAATTATTTAACATGAAGGTAAGGCATATCAGACTCCATCCCATAAAAGGTTGAAAGGTGGTTCAGAACAAGGGGATTGAAGAAATATTGGTCATTTCCTATGTTATCATGTCTAATACATGAAGGTGATTTAGTCCAATTTGGTCTGAGTTAGTCATTCAATGTCTTGTCTGCAATAATTCCCAAGTGAGGGTATTGATCATTTTTGTTTCCATTTGGGTTCCCATCCTAGATTAGGATTTGGTTTTGGGAAATAATCTCTTTTATATTGAAATTGATGTTTGAATATAGATTGTTATAAATATTAGGATCTAATGGAAAGAGAACACATGTGTACTTTAATCCCCATCCCTAGGACTATCAACCATAACTAGATGATTTGAATGGTAATGGGTGTCGGCATACATTCTCCAAGAAAAGATAAAAAAAGAGAAAATATAAGAGAATTGGTATGTGAAAATAGAAATGGGTGAGAATTGAAAGAGGTTCAAAGGTGACTTACATGTCCCCAAAAATAGTTTCAAAATATGGTTGTGCCCAAATTTACCCTTTTTTACGGTGTAAGCAGTCGCTTGTTGCATATCTTTGGTTATTGAACCCTCATAGGCATAATAAGTGACATAAAGAAACACATGATTTATAGAGGTGATTTGGCTATCATATTTCCAACGTGGTTTTGAATTGATTAGATTACTTAATGATATTTTTATATATTTAAGTGAATTCAATTTCAAAATAATGAGTTGATCCTTGGTTATCACACGAGGTGGATTAGATGAATTTCTTTTTAAATTATTTTAATGTCTTAAATTCAATCATTTCCTATAACAAAATATGTTCTTCCAAAATCACACCCCTAATTATAAGTATTAAATATCATAAGTACAACCCCCTATAAACATGGAGGATTATATTTTTGAGAACTCCAAGGTAGAGTATCTTTCTAGTGGTCAGGGTGTGTATCCTTAAAATTGGTGAGTTCAATGGAGAAGGTAAATTGTTGAATGAATATATAATAAATAGAATTGATTAAGAATTATTAAAATGATAAATAACATCCAATCCATACCCTTAGTACTCCCTTGTATCAACCCACTAGAGTTTTATACGTCCATTGATGCTATTCTATCAGTGGAAGTAGGTTGTAGACTCATGATTGTGGAATTGGAAAAGAAAAAGAAATAATAATCACTCCATCAGTGTGTGAAGTGTTTCAAAAAATATTATGTAAATAATCTCACTAACTAAGGGAAAATTATCACTGTGATATATAATATTATATAATAAATAATTATTAAGAATAATAAGAACATTTTTTAATTAAATTATGGTGAACTAAAAACATACATGGGTAAAATTGAGGATTTGATTTCAAAAGGAAAGTAATAAATTGTAATTGAAAGGAAAAACCTGAATACCAATTCTCTGCACCAAAAGATCCTTATATATAAATTTTTGGAGATTTATTTATACCCACCATAAATACATTCCTTACCCATTAATTTAGAGAGTCCAATGGATGGGTAAAAAATCAATTGAATTTTGAAATTTCAAAGTTGACCAGGAAAATTGCCATAGTTGGCCCCTTATTGGCATGTGAATTTTTAAATACAAATGTAATAATTTTAAGGTTTCATAGAAGTAATATATATTATCCCATGTTTACTTTAATACATTTTAATGATTTAGGAAAATTGGTCCCTTGGTTTTGATGTTATGGTCTATCTAGTGGGATTACATTATGGGCGTTCAACTTTAGCCCACCATTTAAATGTCAACTTATGATACCTTTGTCTCCATAAAAGCATCAGAATTAGATCTAGCCACAATTTAATGAAATGATCCCCATGATTTTATCTTTATATAGTAAAAAAATTAGCTTCATTTGGATTGTATTACGGGCCCCACTTTTGTTTGATGGAACTTAGGCCTATTAGGATTAGTCTACAATATTTCGACATTCATGCCCAAAAATAATCATCTTCTCTAGGGATTCATCCATCAATCCTGAAATAAAAAAGTTTCCAAACAAATTAAAACAAAATAACTCAAAATATCCAATTAATGAAATTAAATAAATGAATTCCATGAATAGATGATTGATTGGGCCAAAATTTTGACTTCAAACATGAATTGCACTTGTGATGAGAAATGAAGTTCAATTTACAAAATGTACTAATATTGATATTTATTGACATTGAAACTCATGAATATTAATAACTTATCAATTAATATTATCCTCTTTTAGTGGATAATCACACTGGCGGTCTCTTGTATCATAGCATGGGTAATTGAATCCTTAGAGACCTAAAAAGTAACCTAAAGAAACACATGTTCTTTGGAGGTGATTTGTCTATGATGTTTCCAACTTTATTGTGAATTTATTGTATTATTAAAGTATATTTTTATAGAAATAAGTGAATTCAATTTAAAAATAATGATTTGATCCTTGATTATGGCATGGGGTGGTTTGGATGAATTTCATTTCAAATTATTTCAATGTTTTATATTCGAGTGTTTCCTTAAACGAAATATGAACATGAAAGATCAATCCCATAATTTTACGTATTCACTACCCTAAAGATATTCACCTATACATTTATAGGATCATATTTATTATAACTCCAAGGTATAGGATCTTTTTATCACTTAGGGTGTATGTCCTTAAAATTGGTGAGTTCAAAAGGGAAGGTGCATCATTGAATGAAAATCTCAACATATAATTGATTAAGAATTATTAAAATGAGAAATAAAATCTAATACATCACCTTGGCAATCCCTTGGATCAACCCATTATATTTTTATCGATCTATTTATTTGATTCTACTAATTGAAGTGGGTCGTAGACTCATTGGGGTGGAGTTGGAGAAGAGAAAGAAATTATAATCACTCCACCATTGTGTGAAGAGTTTCACAAAATATTATGTCAATAGCCTCACTAACATAGAGAAATATATCTATGCGATATAGAAAATTAAATAATAATGTAATGATAATAATAATAATAACTTTTAGTAATTTAATTATGATGAACGAAAAAGAAACATGTGAAAAATTGAGGATGTTATTGCAAAACGAAAGCATGAAATTACAATAGAAAGGAAAAATATGGATGAAAATTTTCTCCACTACAATATCGCTATATAGGAATATTTTGTTGGAACCATTTCTATTATATACATGAATTAGAGTATTGTTTATGTTTTTGTCAATATTCAGTGGAAGTTCAGAATGTGTTCCAGTAATGTGATCATACAGTTTAAGCAGATAACAATATTGAAGGTGGTGTTGTTTCCCAGTGTTTTCCAAATTTTCGGGCCTCAAAATCAAAAAATGAAGACATGGATTTTTGGTTAAAGGAGGCGCGCACAAAGAAAAAATGGTGCATGAAAAGGGTGGGCTGTGTGGGAAATATTTCTGTTCTACACGAAAAACAACCTAGAGTGCGAAATAGTGGAGCGAGGTTTTTCACGCAAATAGTGTTTCAGAATCAGAACGTCAAAAAATGGAAAAGGTATGGGCTACGTGAAAAATCTGGAGATGTGCCTGAAAAACTATACCTACACAAAATATTACATGCTAAATGAGAGGTTTTTCGAGCCACAGGAGGTTTTACGGACTTCGATGCAAGCAGAGTCTCGTGTTAAAAAGAGGCAAAGACTTCAATGCAAATCTATTGAAGAGACCTACACATCTATAAACTGACTGGTACTTCACCAAAAGTAGTAATCCAGGGGGAGTCATTGAGAGTGACCCAAGGGATGCAGTGGGATATCCCTGAACAGTTGTAAAGGCAGTGATCCTACGACAGAGTGACTGTTCCCAAACCTTTGTAATCCTCAACTAGTGAAGAATAGTGGAATTTGGTACGACCGACAACCTGACGGCGTATGCTCCTTGGACGTAGCCCTTAGTGGTGAACCAAGTAAAAAATGTGTTGTGTCATCTCTTTTCATGTGAATGTTTGATTTCTTCTCATATCCCTCATACAGGTTAAACTAGTTCCTACCAGCATGGGAATAAGATCCATCAGTTTACAAGAAAAAGATGACACCCTGATTCACCCCTCCCCTCTCAGGGTTTCCTTGGGTCCTTCAAGTGATATCAGAGGAAGGTTGTTAGTGTTTGATAAGTCTTATACTGCCATGGAAAAGTCATCCAGTGTTAGGGGAGTTCCCCTCTTTGATGGAAGTAATTTTTAGATTTGGAAGAACAGAATGATATCTCATCTAAGAACCTTTTGAATGGATGTTATTTTTTCCACTATGAAAGGTACACATGTTACTGATCCAATAGGGATGGCTATGACTGATGTAGATAGGAAAATTCTTGATATATATGCTGAAGCACAGAATGCTCTCACTACATCCCTTTTGGATCAAATCTATCTAAAAGTAATGACTTGCACCTCAGTAAATTCCATGTGGGTTAAACTTTAAAATATTTACAATGGATATAGAAAAGTGAATGAGGCGAAACTACAAGTCCCGCACAATAGGTTTGATGATCTGAAGATGCATCCGAATGAGAATGCAGACTCCTTCTTCAAACAAATTACTGAAGTGGTTGGAGCAATTCGGGGTCTAGGCGAAGAAATCAAAGATGTTAAAATTGTTAATAAAATATTGAGAAGACGTCCACCCCTATATAATGCAAAGGTGTTAGCCCTTGAAAGAATACATCTTTCCAAACATTATCTGGATGATCTACTGAGCAGCCTGGTGGCATATGAAATGAGAGTCAATCCAAAAGATGTTACGACTTGAGTGAGCAAGTAAATGGGGTTCAAATCCATTGAGAAACTAAAAATATCAAAAGATATTAGTGGTGAAGATGATATGGAAAAAGAAATTATTTCTCTTATTGCAAATAAGTTCCAGAAGGGAAAAGGGAAATTCAAATGGAAGTTACCTCTAGCTTGATTTCAATGGAAAAAAGTTGTCACATTTCCTCTCAGTGCTTAAGAAAGATTGATGATGAGGATAGTGATTCTGAAAACATTGAGAAGCCTCCAAAAAGGTTTTTCAAAAGGGGAGATTTCAAATCAAGAAAGAAATTACCAAAGAAAAGTTTTGTCTGTGAAGATGAAGATGATGATAATGAATTCTGTGATGAAGAAGAACTAGAAATTAAAACTGGATGCCATGCTTCCATGATGGCCACTGTTGAAAAATCAGAAGATACTTGTGGAGAAAATCAGGTGACAACTAGTGCCAATCCCGAGTTGAAACTTAAGGATGATGTTAGTAAGCTTAATATTAAATTGAAGAGTTGCAATAAGTGGAAATAAATTAGAGAATAATCAACTAAATATGTTGATCAACTTGAACCTGAAATTGAATGACTGGAAGAATTTGTTAAAGTACATTCTAAAATACTTGAATGCAATGTTGATGTAGTGGATCTGAAGCTGAAAATTGATGAACAGATAATGGTCATCAGTGACCTCACCTTCAGACTAGAGGAAAAGTCCAAGACTGCTTACCATCTTGAAGAGGAAGTTGTTACTCTTAGGTGTAAACATGAGATAGATTAAATTTCATAATAATCAAGGAAGAAAATATAGTTTGGAAGGTTCTAAAATGCTGAGATGTTGGAGAGAGAAAAACGTGGCTCTAATGGAGTTGAAAATATTTTGAGTGATCAAATACTCTATTCCATGGGAAATAGTGGAATCGTTTGTGAGGTAAAATCGTCAAATGAAACAAAAAAAAGGGACCAAAATAAAGGAAAGCTAAAAGTGGGTCAAGGAGAAAAGTCTACTGAAGTTATGAAAAAGAATCCTCCAATTCAATCTAAAATAAGTGTTGAAGACTATGCTCGAGCCTCCAAGAATAAGGGGCATTAAAACTATTATCCCACAAAAGAAGGAATGAGGATAAACAGAATGAGAAGACATTTCCTCTCATGAGGTGTCAGTTCTGTGGATATTTGGGCCATACCATGTCTTATTGTGAAGTGGAAAGAATCTATTTGAATGAAGAAGGTATGGGAGTTCAACAAAGTAGAACAAATTCATATCCTAATTCTTTTAGAAGAAAAAATTTCTATGGATATTGTTATCATTGTTCTAACTTTGGTCATATGTCCATTGATTGTCGGCAGAGAAGGGACATGAACACCTAATACTGGAGTTTGAGACAAGTCGAATCTTGTGAACAAGACAGTGTTACTCTTGCAAATAGGTTTAATCCTATAGAAGAAGACTTCGACTCTGAAGAACACATGTACTCAGATGAGATAATTGAAAGGCCATAAGTGTTATACACTCAATCCAATGTCTCATGGAATGAAAAAAAGAAAATTAAAAAATCCAAACTTGCAGAGGTGGCCCTTAAAGCTACAAAAAGAAACAGTACCGAGATTCCGGATAATGGTTGTTCATCTCACATGACAGGTAATGCAGAACTATTAATGAATATCAAGAAAAAGGTCGATCAAACAGTGTGGTTTGGTAATGATGGTACGTTGAAAATAAAAGTTTGTGGAAGTACTAATCTAGCTAATGGAGAACTAAAGAAAACTGATGTTTTTTATGTGGATGTTCTGCGTCATAATCTTCTATGTGTGAGTCAACCATGTGACTCAGGACTTATAGTCACTTTCAATCAGAAAGGATGATCTATAAAGGGAAAGATAGGAAATTCAATTATGAAAGTATATAGAACAGAAGGCAACATGTATCAGGTTGATAGAAAAGAAAACATTTGTTACATGACTGTTGAAGAAGAAAACAACTTGTGGCATCAGAGACTAAGAAACATAAATCAGCAAGACATGGAGAATATATCAAAACTAAAGATTTTCATGTAAATTCCCAACCTGAAGCATGAACATGAAAAATCTCATGATGCTTGCATTCGTGGGAAGTTGGTCTATAGTTTATATCGGCCAAATAAGAAAAGGGCATCTCATCTTATTGATCTCATTCATGCAGACGTATGTGGGATGATAAATGTTACCGAAACTCATGGATAAAGGTACATTTTCCTTTTCATAGATGATTATAGTATAATGGTATGTGTAATGGTTATAGATAGGAAATGACAAGTACTTGACTGCATAAAAACATATCATCAAATTACTGAGAATGATACTGGATGAAAAATCAATGTACTACAATCTGAAAATTGTGGGGAATACACACCCATTGAATTTGAAAACTATCTAGGGAAAAATGGCATACAACATGAGGTATCTACAGTGAGAGCTCCACAAAAAATGGAGTTGTTGAACACATGAATCGATAGGTGAACAACATGGAACAAACTATCCTGATTGAGAATGACATTACTGGAAAGAGGTTGTTCAAGATGCAGTGTATATTCAAAATCAAACATGACTTTATATGGGTGAGACCAAGACACCATATGAATTGTGGCATGGAAGGAATCCCTCTTTGAAATATTTTCATGTTTTTGGAAGTAAATTATTCATCAGGAATAAAGAAGGAAATCAAGGGAAGTATGGTGAAAATGTAGATAAATGAATTTTCCTTTGATACTCAATGAATAGAAAAGCCTACAAGTGTTTCAACAAGAGATTATGAAGGATTGTAGAAAGTAGTGATGTTAAGATCATTGAAGATAAAACCAAAAATGCTTCAAGGATTTCGTATGCTGATGTAATAGAAATTGAGGAAGAAAGTGAACGTGGAGAAAATACAAATACAAAAATAGAGGAAGGTGTACAAAACACTCAGCTGTCACGTCATGATATTGACTATGAAGAAGAATCTAAAAAAGAATCCTTCGCTAGAGAGAATGCAATCGAACCACACATGAGAAATCGAAGAGCTGAGATTGATCCATCTAACATAATTGTGGATAATAATGCACCCACACAAACTAGGAGGATGAATAATAACACATAATATACATTTTTATCTGTTGTGGAGCCATCCTCATTTGAAGAAGCAACAAAGGATGAATCTTGGGTGAATGCGGTGAATGAAGTGTTAGATCAGATTGTCAAGAATCATACATGGGATCTTGTCCAGAGACCCAAAGGTCACAGTGTTACGGGTACAAAATGGATCTTCAAGAACACATTTGATGAGAACGAAATTGTAATTAGAAACAAGGCATGACTGTTATGTAAAAGATACTCTCATATTGAAGGTGTTAATGTAGAAGAAACCTTTTCTCTAGTGGCTAGACTGGAGTCAATCAGGATTTTCCTTGCCATGGAACTCCAAATAGGATATAAATTATAAAAAATGGATGTCAAGATAGAATTCTTTAATGGTGTACTCGAATAAGAAGTCTTCATTGAACAACTATTGAATTTTCATCATGGTAATGATGACTTTTCCAATCACATGAAATCATAATTTGAAATGTCTATGATTGGGGAGCTCACATATTTCATGGGGATGTAGGTGATTCCAAAGAAGGATTACACTTTCATTTTTCAGGAAAAGTATGCAAGAGAGCTGCTAAAGAAGTTTAATATGCAAGACTCCAAACCAATGTCAACTCAAATTGCAGTTGGAACCAAACATGGAAATCATGAGGATGGGACATCTGTAGACCCATCATGTACAAGAGGATAATTGGGAACCTACTATACCTGACAGCGACATGGCCAGATATTGTCATTGCATCATGTCTAGTGGCCTTCTTTTAGAGTAATCTAGTTATGTTAACTACTTTAAATCTGTTTATAGATGTGATGCAGGTTTGTGGGGAAGATACTATCTAGGGGGAGTGTGTTTTGAGCTAAACATTGAACAATTACCGGTCTTTGGGTTTATTGTCAATGGGAGAGAAATGATTATATTCCAGCATGTTCAGGCATGTCATGGACATGTAATGCTTTTATGACACTATGAGAATTCAGTGTCGGTGATAGGATGAGAAGGATGAGAAGTAATACATTGGACATGTAATTCCTCAAGGAAACTGTAAGATACTTACTTGGGCGTCATTGAGCATTCCAAAACAGGGGAACCAAATTCAAGATTCCTCTCATTTTTTCTACACCAAGCATTGCTCACGTAGACATAGAGTATTGGCTATGTTGATTCTTGAATTTTTGGTTCTCATGTGGATGGTCATCTATTGAATTTATTTAGTGATTGCTGAAAAACCCAAAGGGGGTATTTTTGGAACCGTGGCTATTCTATGCATGAATTGGAGTATGGTTTTTGTTTTTTGTCAATCCTCAGTAGAATTTTAGAATGTGTGCTAGTAAAGTGATCATATAGTTTAACCAGACAACAGTATTGAAGGTGGCACCGTTTCCCAATGTTTTCCAAATTTTTGGGCCTCAAAATCGGAAAATGAAGACATGGATTGTTGGTAAAAGGAGGAGTGCGCAAAGAGGAAATGGTGCTAAAAAAAGGGTGGTCTCTGTGTGAAATATTTGAGTTCTGTGCAGAAAAAAGTGTGGTGCGTGAAATAGTGGAGTAAGGTTTTTCATGCAAAAAGTGTTTTAGAATTAGAACATCAAAAAATGGAAAAGGCATGGGTTGCGTGAAAAATATGGAGACGTACGTGAAAAACGATACCTGCGCGAAATATTATGTGCCAAATGAGAGGGTTTTCGCGCCACAGTGGGTTTTGCACGTGGGGGTCAAAGACTCCTATAAATAAGAGGTGACCCCCCTCATTCCGTACAACTGATGACCAACAGAAGATCCAAGTGTTGATGTGTGTAAAATGTTCTTGTAAATAGGATTGGGTGAAAAATTTGGAGCTATGCGAAAAATCCCAGCTTGCGTGAAAAATTCTGAGTTGCGCGATAAATATTCCATGTGTGGGAAAAATTATGGGTTGTGCAAAAAAGGCAGAGCTATGCGGAATAATTGAAGCAACACGTAAAATATTCAGTTGCACGAAAAGTGTGTTGTTGTGCAAAATATTCTTCTCCGCAAAAATGAAATATTGCACGCAATAGTATGGTCTTGCATGCAAAGGGATGGTGTTGTGCATGATTGTTATTGAAACCTATTTGGACATTCTAGTAATTTAGTATAGTGGTTCAGTGTGTTGAAGTGCATCATTTCTGAACTTCGATACAAGCAGAGGCAAAGACATCAATGCAAATCAATTGAAGAGACCTTCATGTCTATAAAATGTTTGGGACTTCACCAAAATCAGTGAGCCAGAAGGAGTCAACGGGAGTGACCCGAAGGACGTGGTGGGCTATCCCTAAACAGTTGTAAAGGTAGTAATCCTGAGACATAGTGACTATTCCCAAACCTTTGTAATCCATAACTAGTGAAGAATAATAGAATTTAGTATGACCGACAACCTCTCGACGTATGCTCCTTGGACGTATCCCTTAGTGGTGAACCAAGTAAAATGTGATGTGTCTTCTCTTTACATGTGAATGTTTGATTGCTTCACATATCCATCATACAGGTTAAACTAGTTCCTACCAACGTGGGAACAAGATCCATTAGTTTAAAAGAAAAATTTGACACCATGATTCACCCCTCCCCTCTCAGGGTGTCCCGGGATCCTTCATATTTGGAGACCTAGGTATACCCATAATCAATACATTCATTCCCCATTAATTGAGAGGGTTAAAATGCGGGTGAGAAAATCAAGGGAATTTTTATGTTTCAAAGATTCCAGGAAAATCATCCATGTTCACTACACTTATAGATGTGTGAATTAGTAATTAAAGATCTAATAATTAGAAGGGGTATTGGAAGTAATATATCTTATACCATGTTTCCTTTAATATATTTTAAAATTTGTGGAAAATTGGACCATCCATTTTAATGTAATAATCTATATGGTGGGATGACTTTATGGGTATTCAGATCGGGCCCAACATTTAAATGTCATCTTGGGATCCCTTTATCTCCATGAAAACTTCAGAATTAGATCTATGAAATGTTTAATGAAATGATTAAAATATTTTTATATTTCTATAGTAAAATTTTAATCTTTATTTGGATTTCATTTTGGGACTCAATTTTGTTTGATTGGCCTTCTTCCCATTAAGCTTTGTTCAGAATATTTTATGATTTCATGCTAAAAAATCATGATCTTCCCTTAGGATTTATCCATCGATCCTAAAAAAATGCTTCCAAATAATGGATAAATATTATCCCAAAATATCAAATTCAAAAAAACTATATAAATGAATTCCAAAAATAGATGATTGATTGGGCCCAAATTTTCACTTTAAACATGAATTGCACTTGATATGAGAATTGAAGTTCAATTTATAAAATGCACGAAAAGTAGTGTTTATGGACTTTGAAACACATGAATATTAATATATAATCAATTAATATTATCCCATTTTAGTGTCTAACCCGTAGGTATAGTTTATCTATCAATAACTTAAATTATATATACAAACCATTACAACCATAACACCTTAATCCTGTTTGGAAATTCATTTTATCCAAGTATTATAAAATATTACCTTATGAAGGATTTCCTAACACATGAAAACCCACATTCCTTAGATCATTTCACATTCCAAATTATTTATTTCTTGGTAACATACACACCACAATTGGCGGTTTAATTTCATTCTAAAAATGATAATTTGAAGCCTTTAAGAAATGGTGCATCGATAGGGGTGTCTCATATTGAGGTGATCAATCAATAATGTTAATTCAACATCATATAAGGCCATGTTAATGATGGAAACACATTTAATTAAATTAAATACAATTTATGGAGGAGACATTATAGGATTCATTCATGTGAAAAAATGACTCCTGAAAAAATATAATAACACATTTAGAGGAAATGACTAGACCACCTGCCTTCTTTCTGTAATACTCTCCCATTCAAGTATCAAACTTTGAGTCAAGCTAGAATGATATAAATTATAAAAACTAAAAAATTCCATAAAAATAGGTCATATTATCTCATACAAAAAAATAGTGCATAATGTTGAGAGATAAATAAGATAAGGAAGAGGAGTGGATAGATTGCTAAGAGGAATCCAATGAGATGAATGATGGAATATTCTGAGCTCGTAAGAATGAGATACCAAATGGCCTTTCTTATTCTTGAGAAAGAGAGATCAAATGGGGGAGGGAACTTGTGTGTGATAAATTAGTGAAGGAGGGAGAGTTAAATAAATAGAGGGTATAAATGGTAATTCACCCAAAATTTAAATAGTCTCGTAGTTTTCCTTCACATTTGGCCAAAATGTGCACCAACTATGCTCTAAATACTTTCAAAGGATAGTGTCACATATGGTTGGGGGAGTATAGTATTTCCAACCATGATCTACTTGTGCATCTCCATCTTCTTAGGGATCACATATCCCTTGGGATACATTTCATGGTTCGAAAAACCTTGCACAACTTATGTTCCCTTCTATATGAATCCCTTTAGCACCCTGAATGGTTATTATAACCATGCACGTTGGGTTACACGTTTTCTATTAACCGTGGGACCCAATTATTCCCTCCAAAATCAAGGTCTTTGGTCTCTGAATAATCTTCAGACACCCTCATAACCTCTATGAATTCCTTATAAATATTAATAATGGTAAAATAAGTGTATTAAATAGAAAATTAAGATTTTTTACCTCATATGTAAATATGGGATATAAAAACACCCCCTTCTAAAAATAAATCATCCATGTATTTCACTTCTAAGTATTTTAATCATCTTTTGAGAAATTTTTCATCCACTGATTATGTATTTTGTCCTCTCACACATTAGTCTCATCATGCATAAGGTCATGATTCCATTGTACATAGACCAAATGTACTTAACTTCATCCCATATCCTTCATTATCAAATAAAAAATACATATTAGATACTACTAAATTGATGGAACTACCTCTAGATATATATCCTCCGGATCAAATGAATGGGATGAGTCAGAATAATCATAGAATATTTGTAATACATGAATAATTTCATCCATCAATCAGTACCTCTAAGGTAAATCCAACCAAAAGGATACCATCCTGGCTCACTCCACAATCTTAAAAGGAAAAATATAATAAGGTGATATCATACCCTATATTTGAATCCATTAATAAAAAAATCTAGATTTAATTAAATAATAATAATTTCCCACCTTTAACATTTTAGGTTGTCAAGAATAATTGATGTAAGTCTTCATCCTGAATTGAGGTGAAAACATATGTTTATGAATCATATTTACTTACTCTAAAGTCACCTAATTGGAATGGGGACCCAGGAGTGTTTCCCCATTTTCCTCTAACTTACAAAGGAGTTAATTGTATGTCCTACCATTAAGGGCCTCCTAAGGATCAATAATAATCATTTTTTGAAATATTTTATTTTATAAAAACTCAACTAGATGTAGCAATTTTTCCAGGAACCTCCAAAATCAAGGATTACATCCTGAAGCATATCATATAATACCTATGTTGTCTACTCAAACTGACCATTGGTATGAGGGTGATATGTTGTAGTTAGTTCCACCTACGAATCTAGTGGTTTCTATAACCCATACTAGAATAATGACATAAACTGGGAACATTTCCCTAATACAATAGAATGGGGAACCTGATGAGGTTATATAATCTCCAGAATATAAAGCCTCTCAATGTGACCTCAGTGAACCTGCCGATGATCACCAATAATAAATCACTTACATGAGGGGATATCAAAAAACCAATTAAAAAATCTATAGTTAACCCTTCTAATTTTCACTCAGGAATGGATAGAGGTTTTAAAAGACCATAAGGTCACAATTTATCATCCCTCACCTACTCATATGTGGAGCACCATGTGATAAAACCTATATTTTTTCTCGTCATACCCAACCACCAATACTGAAGACATATGTCTTGGTACATCGTGGTAAGCCCAGGGTGAACTGCTTAAAAAGATGCATTACATGCCTATATAAACTCTTCTCGTATGTCTGAAGGAAACCATATACATCCATAGAAGTGTAGAATATCAACCACATCAATAACCCAATCGAAATATGGGTCCTAAACTAAGAGGAATTACCCTATAACTAAGCCTTTAAAAAACGATATTATTTTCATCCTTACCCATTCTAGAGGGAAAGATGTCATGGGAAAAACTTCTAAAATAGGAATTTATTTGTATTCCTAACCATCAATGTGCATATCATAAAATAGATCCATAAACATTTCCTCACTATTAGCCTCCTAGATGTAATGTGTTTGAGTCTTCATGATCAGGGAATCAGCTACTCTATTTCTCTTTATAGGTTTAAAAAAAACTCAAAGTCAAATGACTACATATTCTCTGCCCACTTCCGCTAGCTTAGATTCCTATCACACTGTCTGGAAATGTATTTGAGACTTTTTAGGTCCTAGTAAAGGATGAAATTATCCCCCAATACATAATGTATCCAATATCATAAATTATGAGCCAAATCTAATAGCTTGAGGTAGTAAGTAGGGTAATTTTTATTTTTTAGTATCAAATAGTGGGACTCATATACTATAAATCAATATACTTGCATCAGAACTTATCATATACTGATTCTTGAAGCATCTCAATAAACTATTTATCTTATTATATGATTTGGAAGAATTGAGATTGGTGCTGAATTTAGTCTCACTTTCAACTCTGGAAAGGTTGTCTAATATGTTTCTAACCAAAATAACTGCACACCCTTCTTATTCAATCCCATGATAGGTGAGGTTAGGTATACGAGTTCTAAATTTAAATAACTATAATGGGTATCTAACCTAAATAAATTTTATAGGGAAAATATATTCTTGGGATTCTATGAGGAAACTATGGCACTCTTCTTATCTGGGTCAATTAATACTTCATATTTCGAAATTATGGGACAAAATAAGTGAACCTTATTCATCAAAAATTGTTATTTAGTGAGATTGTCATATATATGATGCTCTCACAGTGTATTCATATAGATATAAAGATGTTTGGAATAGTTATGTATAGTGTGAGATTTTAAAAAGATGTCCTCCACAATGACTACCTCAAATGAATCCAAATATGGGTGGAAAACCCAATTCATTGGTTCCATGAAAATTTGTGGTGGGTTCATAAGGATGGACTTCATAACTAGATACTCGTTCAAGTTGTATCTACTTAGAAACATTGTATGTGGTACGTTTTATGGTGTAAAGACCGGTAAATTTCAAGGAAATTTATTGCATAATTTTCTTTGGAATTTTACAAGGACCCGGTTTCTGACGGCACCTGATTCTGAGGCCCTGTGTGCTCGGAATCATTTTCCGAAGTCTGGCTCGGGTACGTTCAGTGAGCAGACGAGCGGGTTTTTCTAACTTTTAAACTGGTGCTCAGAATTGAATTCTAAGGGCACCGATAGAATCGCAGCGCCGGTATTTGCTTAGAAACGCCTCTTCTAGAGTTGCGTTTACTCGGGTGTGGTTTTTAATTTTTGGGCTTAAAGTTAAGAAATAAAATAATTGGTATGAAAAACTTTATTTTATTTCACTTAAAGCCACTTTAAGCTACTTAAGCTGAGTTGAAGCAGATAGGGTGGAACCCAAAATATCCTACCCTCCTGGTAGGATATTTGTGAGGTGGGGCCTACACGAGCCCCACCGTTTCTTTTCCGCTACGTAACGCACCCACGAAAACCCGTCATTATGAAAGTCAACTGACGCGTTTTCTAAAATTCTTAACACACCAATTAATTGGGCGGTTAACTTCGTTAAATTAATTCTATGAATTAATTTAATTGTTTCTTAACCTGTTTACAATCTGTTGGCGTAATAATAAAATAAGACGAATGCACGACTTCTTGAGGATTGCTCGTTGAGAGGATTATGACAAATTTTGTGCCTTCATCCTCCTTCATGAAGAACGGGAAGAACGCGAAGAACACCGTCACCCTCGGAGATTAACGACGGTTCTTCTGAGATGTTCTTCCCCGCAACGATCTCCAATCACCAACTTCTTTAGGTAGGAGATTTTGGGTTTCTTCTTTAAAATCTTCCTTGTGGTTTATAACAACATCATGGATTTAATTAATATAATTAAATCTACATATTCTTGAACATCAGAGTTCGACGACGCGACGCCCTTCCACGACGCGACGGTCCCCTCCATCTGCGGTGATCAATTCCATGAAGAACACGTGTGCGACGACTTGACGAGGTAGGGGTTTTGTTTGTGAAATGAATTTATTTCTGTGGTTGTTTCCTCCTAAAAACAAAGAACCTGAATCAATTACAATTTTAATTTATTAAAATCTTATATTGTTATGTTTTCCATGTGTGGATTATTTCTTCCCGATTGTTATCACCTAACGCGGAGGGTGCGGGCCAAACAAAAACGGCCCGATAACCCTCCGCAGTTCTTCGTTGATGCGCGGATTGGCGGGCGACGACAAAACATACCGCATGGGTGATTCGTTGATTCCGCAGTGAAGAATGGGACCCGGGAGGAGCTACGGCGCAGACGGGAGTGGAATCGGACAACCGGAGCAACTCCGGTGGCCCGCGGAAACCACCGGCGGCGCGGCGGAGACGGCGGCCGGAGGCGGCAGCACCAACGGACCCGCGGCCGCGCGGGTCTGGCGCACACGGGACGCGGCAATGCCGCGTCCGCTGACCCAGGGCAACCCCCGCGGGGGGGGGGGGGGGGGGTGTTCACACGCGGGGGGCAGCACGCCCCTGCCCCCGGACTCCGCTCGCTCGGCCGCTCGGCCGAGCTGAGCCGGGCCGAGCCGACCCGCCGGCCGGGTCATGCCCAACCGGGTTGGACCTGGACCTGGGTCGGGTCGTCCCGGTTCGGGACGGCCCAAGGGGGGTCGGGCCGGGTCGGTTCGGGCCCAGACCCCCCGTCTTCGGACTGTTTTCGGTCTTTTTCCGGTATCTTGAGCTACGGGCCTCCGAACTACACGCTGTCAGCGGAAATGCGATCATTGTATCGAGACGGTCGTTTCGGTATATCACACTCAAGGTTTCAGAGTGCTTTGTGTTTGGCCGGGTTGGTTCGTACACGAAACCAACCGGGGCCTCGGAGCGGAAACACTCATATCTTGAGCTTCGGACGTCTGATTGACGTACCGTCAGCTTTGTTGAATTCCTCTTGGTGAGACGGATCTTTTGGAATACTCCGCTCGAGGTTTGGACGTAGGTGGAGTATGGTCGGGTTGGTTTTTCCTTAAAAACCAACTGGGCCCCTGGGACGAAAAGGCCAATAACTCTCAGACCAGGCATTTGATTGACGCGCCTTCTACGACGTTGAGTTCCTATTGACGATACAGAACTTTTGGATACATCAACTCAGGACTATGTGTCAGTTGATGTATCAGCCTCTCGGCTCGTGGAGCGGACCCTCACAAACAAGATTGTCATGTGGGGGAACCCTAGAGCTGGCTGCGACTGCTACTGTGACGACGATGACTGTGCAGAGATCCTCAGTGGATTCGACGGTGATGACTACAACACTCATCGATCCTTTGTGGGTTAGTGCTACCGATCCTGTGTGGGTCTGATCCTGTGTGGTTCAGCACTCAGTTGTCCTGTGTGGGCCAGCGCCTACAGGTCCTATGTGGGCCTGATCCTGTGTGGGTCTTTGCAGGGGTTAGTTACCTATCGATCCTTTGTGGGTCAGATCCTTTGTGGGTCATTGCGGGGGTTAGTACCTATCGATCCTTTGTGGGTCCAACGAATTAGATGGATCAGTGATCATCTCTATCGTCATTCGAAAAAGTATACCTGTGTGTGTTGAATCCTATTTACTCTCCTTTGTGGATTATGTTGTGCTATCCTATGTGGATTACGTTTGGCTTTACTTTGTGGATTGTGTTTTTCTATCCTGTGAGGATTACGTTTGGCTTTACTTTGTGGATTGTGTTGAGACATCCTGTGTGGATTTACGTTTTTCTTTCCTGTGTGGACAGGGTTGTTCTTGGGTTCGAATGTTGGAGCCGAACGAGAATTGATTACTTAGGTATCTGTATGGGCATATACCTAAGCAGTGTCAGATGTTACTTCATGATTGTATCATTCCTTTGTGGTAATCCTTTGTGGATTCTGGGAGACCTTCGGGGATCTCGGGGTCCCTACTGAGTAGGTTATACTCTCCCCTACACGGGCTATGCCCGCACTTCGTTGTGTTAGTTTCAGACGACGGACAGCGTTGATCGTGGTCGAGGTTGGCGGAGCAGGACTGTACCTGGAGGTGGACCACTGGGCGGGGTGTACTTGGAGCGGACGGTTGAACCGAGGAGCTGTGGGGGCTATCTATACTCACCCTTCAGGTGGGACTTCCAGAGGACAGTTGGACGTTGTGGCTTTTCTTTCATTTGTTGTTTTCCCTTTCAGTTGTACTTTACAGTTGGGCTTGTATTTTCGGCCCCCTTTACTTTCAGCACAGCTTGTTTCAGTTTTTACTTAATATTTACTTTTACTTCTGCTTGTACTCTATGGTGTATGTTTACATTACAAAGGCAATGCCTTCCCTGTTTACCGGGAATTATTCCTTGGTGCTAGTCACCAGCCCCTGGCCTATGGAAGGCGGGCTTGGGGTAGTCACGGCACGGGCCCTGAGGACGGGTTGTGACAAATTGTTATCAGAGGTCTTCGGTTCTACCGCAGACTCTAATCTTTCTTCTATGCGAAGCAATAGTGTTAAGCGTATTAAGTGTTGTTATCAGTCCAGGGAGCCCAGTGTTGGTGCGGCGGCCGACGTATCCGTACAACAGGACCCTGACTTCTGATTTCCTACTTAATGCACGAAAACATTGATTGCATGTCTGTTTCAAGTTTTCTTTGTGATTACTTGTATCATCTCACCAGGTATACTGTTCTGACCGTGGCACACCTGTTTCTTTTTAGGATGGCCCCACGATGGCAGCCAGCTAGGGTTCCGAGAGTTGTACGTGACGACAGCCCGCCGAGCGTCGAGGCCTCAGTACAGGGCCCTTTGACTGCAGAGGCATCGGCGGTACCTCTACCTGTCGAGCCACCAATACTTCCAGCCCCCGTCGTTGACGATGCACGTCGCATTGGAGCTCTGCACGAGTTTCAGCGCCATCTACCGCCTAGGTTCCGTGGGGAGACGGACCCCCAGGAAGTTGAGGACTGGCTGGAGGCAGTCGTACGAGTTTTCAGTCTAGTGAGGACACCAGTAGACCTCATGGTGATCCTCGCTGGGAGCCTACTGCACGCGGCAGCAGGCTGATGGTGGAGCTTGATGCTCCAGGTGCACGATGAGGCATCTCTTCTCTGTACGGACTTCGAGATCCTCTTCCGCTCGGAGTTCGTCCCAGCCACCCTCTGTGCGGTGCGCATCCAGGAGCTTCTTCAGCTGCAGCAGGGAAGCTTGACGGTCGCCCAGTACGCGGCGAGATTTACCAATCTCTCGCACTACTCGACAGATATGGTACGGGACCCATTCCTTCGGGCTCGGACCTTTGAGCTGGGATTGAGACACGAGATCAGGGCATCGCTGATCTCCCTCAGCATTCCGACTCAGGCAGGAGTACTGGAGCGAGCCCTTCTGATCGAGAGCTTTCTTGCTGAGTCCACAACGAGCCCTACCGCAGGGCGGCAGGTAGCGGAGTCTTCGGCAGCAGGTAGCCGACAGATGACTCATGGGTCTAGGCCGACCAGAGCTTCCGGCAGACGACCTCAGGACACTGGATACGCAGTACGGGGCACACAGCGTGGAGCCAGTCTTTCGAGAGGCAGGCAGGGCTATGCGTGCGGCGGGCAGGGCCACATGGCTCGTGACTGCCCGACCCGCCGTGCCGAGGAGCAGTAGACGGTGAAGGGGCCACCCAGGTAGAGGCAGAGGGTCGACTTTGGCGGTTAGTAGGGAGCAGGAGGACGAGGCAGGGGAGCTGGCCGAGCAGCAGGTGGTGGGCGACGCTTTGAGGCTCTGCCACCACCACCACCAGCAGGTCCACCTCGACAATAGGGAGCTGGCGAGCAGAGACAGGCACAGCTCTAGGCACTGGAGGCCTACGACCACGGCGCGCCCGAGAAGATTCTAGGTGCGATCTGTGTCTATTCCACCCTTGCTGTAGTTCTTATAGACATAGGAGCGAGTCACTCTTTCATAGTCGCTACCCTTGTTCGGATCTCAGAGATTCCGGCAGAGCCATTGGCTCGATCCTTGCGGCTAGAGACTCCTACGATAGCAGACTCGACAATTACGCACTCGTGCCGGCAGTGTGAGCTTACACTAGGAGGCGATAGCTTCGACTGGGATCTTCTTGTAGCGGCGTCGAGGCCCTACGACGTCATCATGGGCATGGATTGGTTATCTACAGTCCATGCACAGATTGACTGTATTTGGCGCAAGGTGCGATGCATACGCACCGATGGGAGCAGGTTCACCTTCACTGGCGAGAAGGGAGCCTTCGCAGCACAGGATGGACTACCGTAGAGGAGAGTACATCCCATCACTCATCAGTTGGGTAGCCTCATCCTAGGAGCAGTTGACGTGTGGAGTCCTAGTTTTCCTGCAGTGGTGGATCAGCACGCGGACGTCTTCCCCGACTATGTTCCAGGGCTACCTCCTTGCAGAGAGGTAGACATTCATATTGACATGTACCCCGGGACAACCCCGATATCGACTTCAGCATATCGGATGGCCCCCGCTGAGCTTTGAGAGCTACGGGTATAGTTGGAGGACTTGTCGGGCAAGGGATTCATCTGACCTAGTATTTCACCCTAGGCTTCCCTGATATTGTTCACCAAGAAAGAGGACAGGAACTTGCGACTTCGTGTCGACTATCGTCGCCTGAACCAGGTGACAGTGAGGAACAAGTATCCGCTACCGAGGATTGATGACCTCTTCGATCAGCTCAAGGGAGCACGGTGGTTCTCGAAGATAGACCTCAGGTCAAGCTATCATCAGCTCAGAGTTCGGGATGAGGACGTGCAGAAGACGGCCTTCAGATGTCGGTATGGCCACTATGAGTTCTTGGTTATGCTATTCAGCATAACCAATGCTCTAGCAGTGTTCATGGGCCTCATGAACAGGATCTTTCAGCCATACCTCGATCGATTTTTCATAGTCTTCATCGACGACATTTTGATTTACTCGACGATTGAGGAGGAGCACGCCTACCACTTACGGGTTGTACTAGACACACTCCGCGAGCACCAGCTATATGGAAAGCTCTCGAAGTTTCAGTTCTGGATACGTGAGGTCCACTTCTTGGGGCACGTCATTTCTGAGTCGGGAGTTGCGGTGGATCCCGCGAATATCGAGGCAGTGCTAGCTTGGGAGCCACCCCGGAGCGTGACGGAAGTGCGGAGTTTCTTGAGACTAGCTGGATACTATCGTAGATTTGTGCCATACTTCTCCAGGATTGAGACACCACTCTTAGCATTGACGAAGAATGGGAGACCCTTTGTGTGGTCAGACAGATGACAGCAGAGCTTCCAGGAGCTGAGATAGAGATTGACCAGCGCACCCATCTTGAGGTTGCCTGAGGAGGGAGTAGGGTATGTAGTCTACTGCGACGCATCAGGTACCGGACTCGGATGTGTCCTGATGTAGGAGCGGGTAGTGATCGCCTATGGATCACGTCAGTTTAGGCCGCATGAGTAGAACTACGCTACCCATGACCTAGAGTTAGCAGCAGTGGTCTTCGCTCTGAAGACATGGCGACACTATCTGATGGGAGAGTGCTTTACAATCTTTTCTGACCACCAGACTCTCAGGTACATCTTCTCGCAGAAGGACCTGAACCTGAGACAGTGGCGATGGCTCGAGTTCCTCCAGGACTATGACTTTGAGATAGTCTATACTCCTGGGAAGGGGAACGTAGTAGCTGATGCTCTCAGCAGGAGGACGGTCATTCAGCTACTCGATGAGGTGACAGAGCAGCTAGCCGCTTTGTGGATATCCTTCGTGGATAGAGATGGAGCAGCCTTCCTTCAGTCTCTTCAGTCACTCCTCCACTACTGCAGCGGGGCAGAGAGGCACAGCGTGGGGACGCCGACTGTGAGACGTGGCGTGCGCAGTTATCCTCAAGACAGACACCTGATGGCTTCTCCCATGGAGCAGAGCACGACATCCTTTTCAGAGGACGTACCTTGGTACCAGTCGCTTTACGAGAGGAGGTGCTGAGGGAGTTTCACACTTCTCCTTTGGAGGTACATCCTGGAGTGGCGAAGATGTACCAGGACCTCAGACGACAGCACTGGTGGCCGGGCATGAAGAAGGCTGTGGCAGAGTTCGTTTCACGATGCCTCACCTGTCAGCAGGTGAAGGCAGAGCATCAGGTACCAGCCGGCTTGGTACAGCCATTGGAGGTCCCGGAGTGGAAGTAGGACGAGATATATATGGACTTCGTGACTGGACTTCCATGCACTTCCAGAGGTCACGACTCCATCTGGGTGATTGTCGACCGACTCACCAAGTAGGCTCACTTCTTACCCATCAGAGATCAGGGCTCAGTGGAGAACTTGAGGCATCTCTACGTTCAGGAGATTGTACGGCTTCACAGTGTGCCATCATCTATCGTCTCTGATCAAGATGCTCGCTTTACTTCCCGACTTTGGAAGGGGTTGCAGCAGGCGTTCGGGACGCAGCTACGTCTGAGCACCGCCTTTCACCCTCAGACGGATGGTCAGACGGAGAGGACCATTCAGACTCTCGAGGACATGCTCCGCGCATGTGTCCTCGACTTTGGTCGCAGCTGAGAGGTCCACCTACCCTTGGTGGAGTTCGCGTACAACAACATCTACCACTCCACCATCGGGATGGCACCATACGAGGCGTTGTACGGAAGACCTTTCAGATCTCATTTGTGCTGGACAAACCCTGGGGAGTCAGCACTTGTGGGACCAGAGATGGACCGGGCCACGACAGAGAAGGTCTAGGTCATCCAGGAGTGGATGAGGATAGCTCAGAGCCGACAGAAGTCTTACGCTAATAGGAGGCGTAGGCCACTAGAGTTCGAGGATGGAGACCATGTCTTCTTGCGTGTCTCACCTCGAGGTGGATTACAAAGATTTGGCCGAGGCGGCAAGTTGTCTCCACGCTTCATCAGGCCTTTCCAGGTCCTCAGCAGGATTGGCGAGCTGGCTTATCGCCTGGCTCTACCACCTCAGTTTCACCGGGTGCACGACTTCTTCCACGTATCTCAGCTGAGGAGATACGTGCACGACCCGACGCACATCATTGACCATGGGGAGCTAGACGTTGATGATGGGGCGACTTTTGTGGAGGTCTCGGTGGATATCGAGGATCAACAGGAGTAGGTCCTACGTGGATGATCGATTCCTCTAGTGAGCATCAGATGGAAGCACGGGAACCTCTAGGAGAGCACTTGGGAGTGGGAGGCTCATATGCGTGCTCAGTACCCCCATTTGTTTCCCTAGCTTATAATGTATCTTTACGGGGACATAAATTCCTGAGGTGGGAGTGATGTAAAGACCCATAAATTTCAAGGAAATTTTTTTCTTAATTTTCTTTGGAATTTTACAAGGACGCAGTTTTTGACGGCACCTGATTCTGAGGCCCGGTGTGCCCGGAATCATTTTTTGAAGTTTGGATCATGTGTGTTCAGTGAACGGATGAGCGGGTTTTTCTAAATTTTAAACCGTTGCTCGGAATCGAATTCTGAGGGCACCGATGGAATCACAGCGCCGGTATTTGCTTAGAAACGCCCCTTCCGGAGTTGCGTTTACTCGGGTGTGGTTTTTAATTTTTGGGATTAAAGTTAAGAAATAAAATAATTGTTACGACAAACTTTATTTTATTTCACTTAAAGCCACTTAAAAGCCACTTTAAGCTGCTTAAGATGAGTTGAAGCAGATAGGGTGGAACCCGAAATATCCTACCCTCCTGGTAGGATATTTGTGAGGTGGGGACCACACGAGCCCCACCATTTCTTTTCCGCTAAGTAACGCACCCGCGAAAACCCGTCATTATGAAAGTCAACTGATGTGTTTTCTTAAATTCTTAACGCACCAATTAATTGGGCGGTTAACTTCGTTAAATTAATTCTATGAATTAATTTAATCGTTTCTTAACCTGTTTACAATCGGTTGGCATAATAATAAAATAATACCAACGCACAACTTCTTGAGGATTTCTCTTTGAGATGATTTTGACAAATTCTGTGCCTTCATCCTCCTTCATGAAGAACGCGAAGAACGCGAAGAACGTGAAGAACGTCGTCACCCTCAAAGATTGACGACGCTTATTCTGAGACGTTCTTCCTCGCAACAATCTCCGATCACCAACTGCTTGAGGTAGGAGATTTCGGGTTTATTCTTTAAAATCTTCCTTGTGGTTTATAACAACATCATGGATTTTATTAATATAATTAAATCTACATGTTATTGAACCTCGGAGTTTGACAATGCGACGCCCTTCCGTGACGCGACTGTCCCCTCCTTCCGAAGCAATCAATTCTGCGAAGAACACGCATGCGACGACTTGACGAGGTAGGGGTTTTGTTTGTCAAATGAATTTATTTCCGTGGTTGTTTCCTCCTAAAAAAAAGAACCTGAATCAAGTACAATTTTAATTTATTAAAATTGTATATTGTTTTGTTTTCCATGTGTGTATTATTTCTTCCCAATTGTTATCACCTAACGCGGAGGGTGCGGTCCAAACAAACATGGACCGACAACCCTCCGCAGTTCTTCGTTGATTTGAAGATCAGCGGGCGATGACAAAACATACCGCAGAGGTGATTCGTTGATTCCACAGTGAAGAACGGGACCCGGGAGGAGCTACGGCGCAGACGGGAGTGGAATTGGACCACCGGAGCAACTCCGGTGGCACCGCAGAAACCACTGGCGGCGCGGGTCGCCAGCGCGGCGGCGCCGGCGGCCGGAGGCGGCGGCGCCCCAATGGACCCGCGGCCGCGCGGGTCCGGCGCACATGGGATACGGCAATGCCGCGTCCGCTAACCCAGGGCGGCCCCCAGGGGGGTGTTCACACGCGGGGGCAGCGCGCCCCCGCCCCCGGACTCCGCTCTCTCGGCCGCTCGACCGAGCCGAGCCGACCCGCCGGCCGGGTCGCGCCCAACCGGGTCGGACCCGGTTCGGGCCGACCCAAGGGGGGGTCGGGCTGGGTCGGTCCGGGCCCAGACCCCCCGTCTTCGGACCGTTTTCGGTCTTTTGCCCGTTTCTTGAGCTACGGGCGTCCGAACGACGGGCCTTCAACAGCGATGTGATCCTTGGATCAAGACGGTCATTTTTGTATATCACAGTCAAAGTTTGAGAGTGCTTTGGGTTCGGCCGGGTTGGTTCGTACACGAAACCAACCGGGAACTCGGAGCAGAAACGCTCATATCTTGAGCTTCGGATGTCCGATTAACGTACCGTCAGCTTTGTTGAATTCCTCTTAGTGAGACGGATCTTTTGGCATACTCCGCCTGAGGTTTGGACGCAGGTGGAGTACGGCAGGTTGGTTTTTCCTTAAGAACCCACCGGGCCCTGTGATAAAAAAGCCAATAACTCTCAGACTGGGCGTCCGATTAACGCGCCATCTGCGACGTTGAGTTCATGTTGACGATACGGAACTTTTGGATACATAAACACTGGACTATGTTTCAATTGATGTATCAGCCTCTCGGCTCATGGAGCGGACCCTCATGAATGAGCTTGTTGTGTGCGGGAACCCTAGTGCTGGCTGCGACTGCTACTGTGACGACGATGACTGTGCAGAGATCCTCAGTGGATTCGACGGCAATGACTACAGCACTCAGCGATCCTTTGTGGGTCAGTGCTACCGATCCTGTGTGGGTCTGATCCTATGTGGGTCAGCGCTCAGCGGTCCTGTGTGGGCCAGCGCCTACAGGTCATGTGTGGGCCCGATCCTGTGTGGGTCTTTGCGGGGGTTAGTTACCTATCGATCCTTTGTGGGTCAGATCCTTTATGGGTCATTGCGGGGGTTAGTACCTATCAATTATTTGTGGGCCCGACGACTTAGATGGATCAGTGATAATCTCTATCGTCATTTGAAGAAGTATACATGTGTGAGCTGAATCCTATTTATTCTCCTTTGTGGATTGGGTTGTGCTATCCTATGTGGATTACGTTTGGATTTCCTTTGAGGATTGTGTTGTGCTATCCTGTGTGGATTACGTTTGGCTTTCCTTTTTGGATTGTGTTGAGCTATCCTGTGTGGATTTACGTTTTTCTTTCCTGTGTGGACTGGTTTGTGCTTGGGTTCGGATGTTGGAGCCGAACGAGAATTGATTACTTAGGTATATGTATGGGCATATACCTAAGCAGTGTCAGATGTTACTTCGTGATTGTATCTTTCCTTTGTGGTTATCCTTTGTGGATTCTGGGAGACCTTCGGGGGTCTCGGGGTCCCTACTGAGTAGCTTATACTCACCCATGCACGGGATATTCCCGCACATCGTTGTGTTGGTTGAAGACGACGGAGGGCGTTGATCGTGGTCGAGGTTGGCGGAGCAGGACAGTACCTGGAGGTGGACCACTGGGCGGGGTGTACTCGGAGCGGACGGCTGGACCGAGGAGCTATGGAGGCTATATGTACTCACCCTTCAGGGGGGACTTCCAGAGGATGGCTCGACACTGTGGATTTTCTTTCAGTTTTTGTTTTTCCCTTTCAGTTGAACTTTACAGTTGGGCTTGTATTTATGGTCCCCTTTACTTTCAGCACAGCTTGTTTCAATTTTTACTTAGTATTTACTTTTACTTCCGCCTGTACTCTGTGGTGTATGTTTACTTTACAAAGGCAATGCCTTCCCTGTTTATCGGGATGTATGCCTTGGTGCTAGTCGCCAGCCCTGGCCTATGGAAGGCGGGCTTGGGGTTGTCACGGCACGGGCCCCGAGGACGGGTCGTGACAAATCCTCCAGCTACCGTCCTGCTCCGCCAACCTCGACCACGATCAACGTTGTCTGTCATCTGCAACCAACACAATGAAGTGCGGGCATAGCCCATGCATGGGTGTACTCGGAGCGGACGGCTAGACCGAGGAGCTGTGGAGGCTATTTGTACTCACCCTTCAGGTGGGACTTCCAGAGGACGGCTCGACGATGTGGCTTTTCTTTCAGTTGCTGTTTTTCCCTTTCAGTTGTACTTTACATTTGCGCTTGTCTTTCAGGCCCCCTTTACTTTCAGCACAGCATGTTTCAGTTTTTACTTAGTATTTACTTTTACTTCCGCTTGTACTCTGTGGTGTATGTTTACTTTACAAAGGCAATGCCTTCCCTGTTTACCGGGATTTACGCCTTGGTGCTAGTCGTCATCCCCTGGCCTATGAAAGACGGGCTTGGGGTAGTCACGACACGGGCCCTGAGGACGGGTCGTGACAGATGGTCCCACACACACCTGATGGTGGCTCAAACTCAAAATAATCATAGAGAAAACCATCACTTCTCAAAGATGGTCAAAGAGTTCTTCTATAAATTGTAATGGCTACCAATTCTTAACTATGTTATGGTTAAACTAGAAAAAATCCATGCATAACATGAGGTTTCTACCAACCTTCATGGTGAAAAGGAAAGGTGGTATTGATGTAAAAGTAATGTGTCATATAAAACCCTTATCTTATTAGACTCTTATCTTCTTCTTGAATTCATGAATATCTGTAGGTTCCAAGCAATAAAGAGGAATGGATATTAGTTATGATCCTAAAATTAGATAAATTTTGAGATCCACCTATCACATAGGAGTTAATCCAGAAAAGACATCAGGGAAGACATTCCTAAAATGATCCACAACATTATATAACTTCGTACATTGTATTACCTAGTCACTCATATGGAGACTATCCATCTGGGATGTCGCTCTGCCTATCCCATGAATATTAGGTCCAACTCTACTTTCATTGATAACCCATTTTCCCTTATGAATATAAATAATATCTTAAGGTTTTGTAAAGGACACCCCCTAGTTATAGAAATCAACAAGGGAAGGGTAAGGTAATATCCAGTCCATTCCAAGAATGACATCAAAACTGATCATATCATGGAAAAATAGATTCCATATGAAGAGATATCCCCCCACCTCAATAGGTAAATCCATACCCTATCATAAAAATCTGAATAGAACCCTAACTATGATTCGAGAATCATCACGCCATATAATTAATCAATCTCTAGGCCTAGTATTTTCATAATTTCCATTGATATAAAAGAGTGTGAATCACCTATATCAAATAAGGATGAAACTAATGTAGATGAAACAAGAATAGTAACTCATTTTGTAGAAGGTTTTGGACAACTATCCTTAATTTTATATTGTATTTCATATGTGTAACCAGGTCCTCAACCCTAAGATGGAACCTGAATACCCTAGGGAGGTCTGAAGTTCTAGCGCAGAACCTCTAATGTGTTACTAACATAGCCACATCCAACACCTTTCTATAATTTTCCACTTATAGACTATCTCCTACCCCGATGTTGAACTAATGATCATGTACCTGAATGTGATATCGATAGAGATCCTTTCTCACTAGGCATTAAAGGGAAAATCTAGTTAAAATGATGAAGGTAACCCATATTAATGCAATATTTGGACTCTATTGGGTCTCTCTCTCACTATGTATTCATATGGAATTTTCAACATCACTTGTGAAACACTACATAAACTAATAGAAAATTGGGATATAGCCACAAACATATATCCAAGATTTTACCAAACTGTGGTTGTAGGTATTTATACCAAGTCTATAGCCATGGGATTATATAAAACCATGTCTATATGGTATACCTTTGAATTATATCACCATGGTTCAGACATATCACCAATATTTTACAAAATATTGGTTGTAGGTATTTATAGAATGTCTTTATCTAGGGTTTTATATAAAACCACTGTTGTATGGTGTATCTTTTAAGTCTATAGCCATGGTTTAGTAAAACTGTGTCTATAAAAAAAATTGAGATCTATAACCATGATTTTTGTAAAATTATGGCCATAGAGTATTTTTCAAAGGGTTATAACAATGGTTTGTGTAAAACTGTGGTTATAGATTCATTTTTCCAAAGGATATTTCCACGGATTGTGTAAAACCCTGGCTATAGAGTATTTTTGCAAGGGTTATAGCCAGGGATTGTGTAAAACCATGTCTGTATAGTTTTTTTAGAGGAATATATCCAACGATTTTCTAAACCCTATATATATATTATTTTTTACATTTTCTATGGCCACTATTTCTCCAAATTGTGGCTATAGCTCTCCCACTCTTTCAAGGGAAAACATAAACCCAAAAAAGAGAAGGAAGGTTAGTATCCATGGTTTACATGATATAGCCCTTGTTTTTAATAATATATGTTAGAAAATATATAATTATACGCCTGTTATTATCTGTGGTGTAGTGTTTAGGTGGATGATGTGTATAATATAAGTATAGAGATTGAATATAGGTGGGAACATTTTATTTTTGGGAAATAGCTGAACTGACACAGTGTACAGCTACGAGATCAATTTCCATGGTTTGTAAAATAGATGCAATAGCTCTGTTTCCATGGAAGAGAATTGTGGAAATATCCCAAAGAACCATATATATAGATTTTATCTATATCCAAGAAAGTAAATTCCACTGATACTTAGAACCATCTATATAGCTTATACCCACAGTATTGGCCACTATAACCATGGTTTTGGGTCGTGGCTATAGCCAAAATTTCTTCTTGTGGTATTTGTCAGTATATTTCATCTGGTTGGATCCTCCCCCATGAGAAACCTCAAAATTACATTTCCTACCACATGGAAAACCATTTTACTTCCTCAAAGGTGAAACTCCATAGAATAAATTTCTACAGTCTCCCAAGTTCCATATAATGATGAGCACCTAGTTCATTATTTATGAAATGATTTTCAGTTAGAAAACATTCACCTATGATCAGATGGTGTATGTAATTCCATCCTAAAATAATCCCACAACTTTTAATTCATTTCCAATTAGTGTCTGTGGGAAATAATAAAGCTTAGTTAAAACAATTTGAATAATTAATCACCGATAAAACACCGTACTATAAGTGAATTTGCTCTCCATTTCAACGAAAAGAAATATTCATATTTGTTTGTCTAGAATTCCACCCATACCATACCTTAATAATGATCAACCTGATAGATGAAAACCCCCTAACTCTTGGAAAAGTGGTGGAAAATAAAGATGGAAAGACTTACCCTTCACTATGGAGGCGTTTCTATATTTATTAAGATCGATAAAATGGCCTATAGCCATGAATCATTAGCCTGATTACCATTATCCCTTAATAAGGTTGGATGATTATTCTTCTAAAATTCTTGTGTAAACTCTTCTATAGTAGGGTCATGTCTTGGAGCTCCTTGTATATACTACATGAAGAGAAGGAAGCTATATTGATAATTAGGATCAGCTCCCAGTGGAGGATAAATAGGAGGTGTCTTCATTGGGACTATAAGAGGTAATATTGGTGGCTCAGGGCTGACCACCTATAGATCATGGTCGTCACCACCATTATAGTGCATGAATCAATGAAATTTTGGTCGAATATCTCTAAAATTTATAAGTGTACACCTCAGATAAGATGTAACAATAGATATGGTCAATGATAACATAAAAGGACAGGTACACCTCATTCCTATAAATGAGTCACTTCTCTCTTTCTTCTCATATGTTTAGGTCAAGTTGGTAAGAAACATCATGATGGATCATAGGATAAATTATTATGTTAGGTTCAAGGTCTCACATCAGACACAAGTGGTTTTAGTATATAGAATTTGAATTGAAAGGTATAATGCGAAACATCCTTTACTTGGACATTGAAATCCCCATTAAATGGTAACCATTAAAATTTAAAACATAAAATTTATTTTGGTCCATAAATTTTTATATGTATAAATATTTCAATATTTAGTAAGATGTGACATTATTCCAAATTTATAAAGGCACGTAGTCTTTATAAATTTTAGTTGGAATGTCAAGTAACTACAAACTGAACTTTAGATCCGGTATCAGGATGAAATGTGTAATTGAAAATGATTTTATTGAATGGTCTACAATCCCTAATTTATGTAAGTACATGATTCTTAAGATACATTTGGCACTCATGAAATCAATGTTTTCTAATGTTTCATCCCATAAATCCAGTGGTTCAAGGCTCAATGATTTCATATTTAATTAATTACGGTTAAATCATAAACTTTTATAGGAAAACACCATTTAGAATGATGGTGTAACCTCAATTCACACAATTAGGTTATCCCTAGAAAAAATATTATCACATTTTCATGTGATTTAATCAAGTCACATACGATAATAATAGGCAATACATGTGATGCACAAAGTAATATAAGTCATTCAGGTCATGATGTATGACATGTGAATCCTTATTCTACTGTAATAATTCCTGAGATGATACCTCTTTACCATACGAAGATAAGTAAAAAAGGAAATACATAATAATAATGTCAAAAATTATTTTGTTACAAAACCTATGTGTCACCCAATGGTTAAGTCAATAAAACTATAATATGCCCAAATCAAAAACAATAATATCCCATCTTAGGTAATTTGGGTTTTCTCAATATTTAGGTTAGCTACTATGAGGCACCTTCTCATTACCAAATCTTGATACATCATAGTCTCCTATATAATATGAAAACAATAGGACAAAACAATCCTTTCATACCACTTTGTAGTTTCCTGACTCAGAATCCACTAAGCGGTGCCCTGAGATGGTTGGTCACATGACCTCAAGGGAACCTCCCTATATTCTAGAGGTTATCGACTAGCAGTTAGGGCCTAGGGAGTGTCTGTTGGGAGACTATTCCATCATTATCTGAGTATAGAACTTTTATAATAATAAATGATAAGTAGTAGAAATTGAAATAAATAAGAAGAAGTGTAAATATAAGTAAATATTACAATATATCCTAAAAGAGTATGCTGAATAAATATCATATAAAAAATTGAATTCATGAAATTATTCTATAAAAAATGGTGAGAATGAGGGATTCATGGATATATTCTTATAAAATAGGATAAACAGATGAAAATAAGAAACAAAATATGTCTATAATAGTATTATAGGAGTTGGATTGGTTATATACTCCCATGCTCTATCCTAGTAACAATGAGAAAACATTAGAATTTGGATGCTTCCCACTATATGAACAACTAGTCAGGAAGTCTGTTCAGGTACCATTGGTGGAATAAATTGTGTGTGAGATGGACTTAGTAGTCCACCACTAATGGTTTCTAGAGCTATATTTTCTATGAATATAAAATGATAAGTTTGTAGGTACAAAATAAATTCATTACAATAAATAGATATATACTTTGAACTGGGATCCTCATGGGATAATCAATAGAAACTACCTACTTCAACCTAATCCAAATATCTATAAACCAAGGTGAACTAGTATAGATATATAATATGTCGGAAATTATTTATAGATACATTGTAATTATACTAGGATACATGTATAGAAAAAAAATCAGCCTTTTGAAAGGAATGTGAAAGCATGGGATGAACTCCAATAATTTTCTTTAGATTGGAAGTCGGCTCTTGGGATTTATAACTATAATTAATATTATTTAATAAATTTTATCTAAATCTCATCAAATTAAATCTAGAAATGGAATCCTAGGAATCACTATAGGATCCCTATAAAGTACACATCTCTTTAAGAGTCCTTCTGAAGCTTTAAGTAAAAGGAATATCAAGTATCAATCATGGAATGGTGTCTGAATGACCCTCTAAAACCATCTTAGGTATCTCATGTAGGGTACCAAGTATCAGTCATGGAATAATATAAACTTTGTACAATCAATCATGTCCAAGTAATATCTCATAGGTAACCAATATCCCTCAAGAGTAGATAAGTAATATTCTCAGTGATCCTATCCATGGCCTTATATACATAGTCCAAGTGTGGCTCCCAGTGTATTTACAATTCATAACAAGTTATAATTATCAAGCATGATGATACCTTCCAAGGAATCTTTGATCATAAACCCTTATATCACCCATAACATAGTATAAAGGTTTGCTATAGTTATTAATATATCAAACCATTTCAACCAACCATTACAACCACAAAACATTAATCATGTTGGAAAATTCATTTTATCTAAGTAATATATGATATATAACAAGCCAAAATTTCCAAACACATGGCCTGCCATTTTACCAATATCATTGCACATTCCAATGTAAAACGGGAAGGGTACAATGAGGATATTAAGCCTTTAAGGAAGGGTACAACCATAGTGGTGGATCACATCGAGTAGATCTAGCAATGATGTGGATTCTCAATTATCTAGTGTTCTCTATATCATGTAAGGAATTTTAATTTAGTTTAGTACACTTTATAGAGGAAACACCAAAGGATTCTCGCACACAACATAATAGAACATAATAAAATACAATAGAACATTTAGGGAAATTTACTAGACCACAAGCCTTATTTCGGTATTACTCTAATAATCTAATATTGACCCTTAAATTGATCTAAAATAGTAGAAATGATAAATACTGAAAGAAAACTAAAATTAGATAACATAACCTCTCATGAAAATAGTAGAAAAGGTGATGAGATGAAATATATATGGAATGGAGAGTATTGGAGGGCTACCTATAGGAATCTAATGAGATGAACGATGGTATATTCTGAGTTTGGATGGAAAAAATATAAAAAAACCTATCATAGGATTAATGAAGACATATCCCATGGGTGAGGGCTGTTGTGTGCGAGAAATGATGGAATAAGGAGAGGGAGTTAAATAGAAGGAGGGAAAATAGTAATTAACACAAAATTTAAATAGTTTCATGGTATGGCCACATGGTATGATAAACCATGTGACAACCATGAATCATATAATGTCTAATTCTAGTGGAAGACATGGTTTGTGGAGCACAGTTTTTCAAAATATGCTCTACCTATGTTTCTCCCTCCTTCTAGAAAACATACCCTACATGGTCTATAGCGCATAGTTAGAGACAACTATGTGTTGCTTATTCTCTCCCCTCTATGGAGCTCTACACCACCCAACATGGTTTTTCTAACCATGCAGACTAGACTATGGGGCTTCTACTAACCATGTGTCCCAGTTATTATCCACAAAACCCTAGGATTTAGGCCATGAATATTCCTTGAACACCCTTGTAACCTCTATAACTTCCTTATAAACATTATTAAGGTAAAACAATGGGTTTTACTAAAAAATTAATATTTTTGTACCTCATATAAAAATATAATATATTACACATGGTTCATACAAACATGCCAATATTTAATTGGTCCCAACAACGTATCAGGTATGAATTTGTTGGTCATTGTATTGGCTTCAAGGCCCAAGAATCCAAAAACATGCTTTAATTCCCATTTTCTTTCCCCATAAAATACATCAAACACAATCACCCAAGGAAAATAAATTCATGATGTTAAGGATCAAACACAAATTCCATGGGATTTAAATCATAACCCAACAACTCTATTAAATGATATATGAAAATCAATATAAAATCCTAACTTCCTAAGGAAACTTAATGCTCATGGGGAGAAAGAGCTCGCAACACTCTCCCTATACCTACCTAATAATCCCTAATAACTTTATCTCATTACTACTAATACCCCAAATAATAAAAGGTAATTAAAAATCCTAGGACACACTTGCTACCTACTCTGACACCACTTTATAATTTTTTAACCTAGAATTCCGTCTCACTTGGCTCCCAAATTAGTCTACCACATGGAATGAAGGTATTTCTCAATCCCCATAGCCTTACAACAAGTGTCTTGGAATCATAGAACAAACATTGGAAATAATTTATCCTATAAAAATGGTAAAAATTATTCAATAGAAATAAAAACATTAAACATTTATTTTGTTATAAATAAAAATGAACATCCATACATTATATAATATCTATAAAAATCAATGAAGAAATGGAAATAGATATAAACTTTCTTGACCAAAACATAAAGTGGGATAAATGGTATAAATACACCAACTACATGTAATGCCACATACTAGTGCTAACGAGTCACCACCTGACCCGCCACAACCATCTAATAATACATTCTTCTAGAAATGTCCAAAGAACTGAATAAAACATGAATAAAAATTAGACTATAAATGTAAGTGTTAGCTTAAATCATATTAGACCAAAAAAACCATTATAATCTCATAAGATGCATTCATATACATCGTAAACATGTTATTTTAATATTAAAAAGAATACTAATCATTTTTTATAATGATTTAAAAGGTTGAAAAAACAAATCAAAAGTGTGTTAAAACTCTTCTTTAAGTATTTACAACAAATAAAAAAGTCACATTGAAAATATTTACCCTCATCTAATACATATTCTTAATGTCATAATTTTAATTAATCATATTAAAATAATTTTATAAACACCACCTTTATAATAACACTTATCAAACCATAAAAAGGTAAAACAAATTAAAAATGGGTTTCTAAAACATCATTGAACAACCGACTTTCATTAAACAAGCCATGCGAAACTAAAACTATGTTTTCAAAACACATGCATAATTAGAGTTTTAGGAATAATATTTAAAATTATTTTCCATTAAATTCACATAAAAAATCTTTAGAAGATATCATTTTACATTTTAATGAACAACATTCAAACACATTAATAAAATAGTTCAAAAGAACTTTAACATCGCAATTTCGTCTCCATTGTTAGAAAACATATCACAAATCCTTTTCAAAATTTAGGAGAGTGAAAAAATTGAAGAATTAATAAACCACATAGTTATTAACAAACATGTAAATTCATACAATAATAATAAATAATCAATAATTATATAGGTTCTAAAAAACATAAGTAATGTAAATTATACAATTGAGATCATAATTATAAATTCCTTATATCAACTCTCTATTAGGAAATAAAATATTTAATGGCCTCTACCATAGAATACCTAAGGTGAAACTCATATAATATTTTATGACATTGCACCACACGTGGACCATCTACAAATATATACTAAAATCCAAACTTCTTGTTATCCAATTATCCCCCACAAGTTTCATTATGATGACACACCCATGCTAGCCAAAGTTCCTAGAAAGACTCGAGGGCCACTTGTAGTGTGTAAACCAACTAATGTTATAATAATATATCACGTAATTATTAACTAGGATTTTCTAACCACTAAAGATGTGTGGAAAAAGAACATTTAATACAAGATTAAGAAGTAAGGCATAGGTAATGACTATCCCTCACACCCAACACCCACATAATGAATCTCCCTATAAATACCATACGTCCAAGACATTGAAAAACATATTCCCACTTAAGTGGATAAAAAACATAACATATTGGTAAAAAAACCTTTCAATTGGTAAATAACTCAAAGTGACAATCCATAGGGTGTCACATCCCTTACGAAAAAACATTTTTCAAACTATTCCAAATGATCCTTCACATTTAAAAATGTTATTAATATTACAAACTAATTATCCATCTTCAAAAAGCATCTTAATCTACACTTGATATATATATTAAATAAAATTAAAACTCAAATGGGAACTCTCTTTTCTATTTTTAAATAACTATTGAAAATATTCGAATCCAGTAATGATTTTAAAGATATAAATAACATGGAATAAAACTGTCTTTTCAAACCAACTAACTCATTTTGAAATTTCAAAAGTGTTAAAAATCTCAAACCATTGATATAAAAATCATCCAATGTTATTTAAAGGTTTCAAATAGAACATAAGGGATTACTCATCAACAATAAAAAACACAAAACCCATGTTAAGAACCCATTCTAAAAAATCAATATGATGTTTTCCACATCATTTAAAACAAGAATCGTCATTTAAAATCATTTTTGGAATTTTTTAAAATTCTTTGCATATAATCCCTTTACATGCCAAAGTCTAAAAAAAATTTAAATTTTCCTCAACCCTCATGGGTTATATATGTAAGTACAGTTTATATGGAAACTCATTCAGAAAAAACAATAAATTAAAATAATGTAACAGTACGAGGTAGAAAATAAAAACCTACCTTTATTCAATAGTGATCAAGATAGATTTTATCACCTACAATAGTGAACACATCCCCATGAAAGTAGAGTCCTTTTATAACCCCTACATTTGTATATCCAAATGATTTGAACAAATTCCCATCCTGGAATTAGCCTACAGTTTATTTGTGTTCTTTTAAGGAGGAAAATCAATGGGGAAAGAATGAATAAAGCTAGGGAATGTTGGTTGGAATGAATTACCATGGATGAACCCATCTAAAATCAATGTTGGAGTCCACTAAAAATTGATGATGTAAAATGGAGTGAACGTGAAATGTATAACCATGTCCATTAAAATGGGGGAGATAAATGGAGTTTTGGGGACTTAAATTCAAATAGGGGGAAAGATAATTTCAACTTTTCAATAAAAATGGGTATGCCATACATCTTGGCTTTATATTTTTCACATTGTTTTCCAACTATGTGTTAGATACTGTGCTTCCAAACCCCAACTAAAAAGTTTTACCATTAGAAACCACATGGTTAAATTATATAAGATCCATTCCTTTTATGGATATGACACTGTTATGATTTTTTGTATTATTATTTTCTTTTTTTGTGTATACTTTTGTTGGGTTTTACCTTGGTGTGTGTTTCAGTGAAAATTGAGAAAAATTGAAATAAAGAGGGAAGTGAAAGGGTGGGTCATTGTTTTTCCTAACCGTGTACCCTGTCCTAGAAAACCATGCAACCCTGTACATTGGGGGAATTCATGGTTCGAGCATAATTAGTCAAACTATGTACCCTTTTAGGAGTAACCACTCACCCATATAAAATAGGTTCATGATATAGGTTCATGGTTTGGGAAAACACTATGACCATGCCCAGAAAACCATTTCCACCTTTTAAATTCATCTTAAAGTTATATTTTTATTCACTTGAAACCTCATATCAACTCTTATTTGACTCCCATTTGACCCTAACAATATTTCCATGATTTGGGTGCATATTGTATGTTTTCAATGACTTATCATCTTCCATTCTTCGCGATTTGATGACCAGATCAAAGATCTACACCTATCCATGTTAGTGAATCATGTCCTTCTTGGATTTCCATTCATATTCCCTTATTCTTCCATTCACTAAAGGGTTGTTCATCATATCTTGATTAGATATAGAGTTCTTTTTTTAATCTATATATAGGAATGTGAATCTTAATCTAGTTATGAATTATCTTGATTTGTTTTATATTGATTTAGTGTTTTTTATTCGGAACTCATTCTACATCCTTATACCACTCAAATTTTGTGGATTTCTATTAGGATACAGTTTATAAATGAATTTAGTTAGGTGGTCTATAATACAAATCACAATGTACTAATTGGAATTTCGTGAATATAATTCTTGAATTTTTATTACATGTTTAGAAATTTAGTATGTGAATAAATTAATTAATTTGGTGAATTAGTTAATTGATGAAAAATATGAAATTAGGGATGTTGGAATTATATACTATGATTCCATAATTGATGAATTAATATTGAGGGAATCTAGGTCATTGAATATAAAAATTAATTTTTGAATTAATTATAGGATAATGAGATTGTTGAATTGAGTAATTAATTGTTGAACTAATTTAGGATAATTAGATTGTTGAATTAAATGATTTATTAAGGAATTAAAAATGGATTAATCGGATTCTGATGATTAATTAATTATTGAGTTAATTAATAGGATTGTTATTATTTAATTAATTAATATGATTGAGATGATAAATTAGTTGTTGATTTAATTAAAATGATTGATGTGATTAATTAATTTTTTAGTTATTTAATTGGATTGAGATGATTATTAATTTTTTGAGTAAGCTAATGGGATTGAGATGATTAATTAATTTTTGGTTAAATTAATATGATTTAAATGATTTATTAATTTTGAGTTAATTAATTGCATTTAGATAATTAATTAATTATTGAGTTAATTAATAATATTGAGATTATTAATTAATTTATGTGTTAATTAATGGGTTTGAGATGATTAATTACTTGTCAGTTTAGTTAATTGGATTAAAATTATTTGATAATTGTAGAGTCAATTAATGTTTTTTAGATTATTAATAAATTTTAGAATTAATTAATGAAATGATGCGAAGTAAAAAATAAATTCATATGATAATTGAGATTTTGAAATGAAGGAATAGAATTATGATATATTATAAGAGAGAAATAATGGTAAAAATGTAATTCTAGGTTATGATATCCCTTGGGAATAGTTTAGACTTTGGCGTGGACTGAAGCAGATATTTAGGTTAGGGTGTCCTCTAGAATCTAGGGAGTTTATGTGGATAAATAAAGAATAATAATATAGTTTGATAACTATTTATTTATGAATTATATTAATTTTTATATATATATAATACACTTTTTATTGAATGGATATTAATTTACATGTCATTTTTAGTGGCCTAATGAGTTGTACTCACACCGAACTAAGGCTTCCTGATCGGTTCCCAGATATATTTCATGGTTTCATGACTTGATAAGGGAAAAGACCATGTGTTATATGGTTGAGTTGAGTGGATCATGGATGCGGGAACTAAATTTGGTTTGGGGCCCACTTTGAAGTTGTTAGTGTATTTAATTTTGGTTCTCCATTTTGACACTTGGTGCATACATTATCATGAAATATCTATCGTTCATTTTTAAATTTTATTTCCAGTTTTTGTCATCATGTGATATTGTCATCTTTCTAGTTATGGTTATATATTCAGTTATTTTTTATTTATTTTCCACTGGTTTTTTAGTCTGAAAAAAAGGGTATAGAGTCCCCATGACTAATATTAGAAACTCACTGCTAGTCAGCATCGTCTGGCATATGGGGAGGTGTGATTAAGGTCATGTGACCGATTGGATTATCATACTGGTGTGTGGCACCTAGGTCGGGACATTACAATGTGGTATTAGAGCCCATATTTCTTTTATTCTTCTTTTTTATTACTATTTTTAAAATGTATAAAAGAGACTAGGAATAGTTGGTCCTTTCTTATAATCTCATTCATGGGAATAGCTAATCCAGGTATGGGGAAAACCTAAGTACCCATGGTGGGACTGTTGTCATTATTGATTGCTGTTACAGTTGAATATTATTTCACCATGGGTGACTTACTTTTTTTGTGATGTGATTGTTATTATTTCATTGGTTTATTGATATTTTTCTTGTGTCAGGATAAGGAATGAAATAAGATTTTTCATGCATAACTCTAGGAATCTGTATTATTGTGACATATATCGTTTTAGGATTTCAAAGGGAAACATTTTATGATAAGTTGTTGAACATGAAATGGTTTTCCTTGATTGTGAAATTGAACTAAAAATGGTACCTATTATGAAATTAAAAGTGATAAAATGATGAAATATATGAATAATTGCGTGTATAAATGACATAACCAGAATAATGAAAACGATTTATCCTTAGTTATCTCTAACATAGATGCATAGCTATTAAGGGCAGTGATAATGCATTGGTTTTCGCTACGTGGCGAGGTTTGGGAAATGACTTGTCATGGTTTTTTATGACTCTCATAAATTTTATAATGTTGAAAAAAATACCTAAAGTTATGTGTTTGGAATGGTACAATTATGCCTTCATGACGACACCTATTGAGAGGATAATAGGAGGAAATGGATAGATATGATTCTCTATTGGGAGAACATGAGGCACTGATAGTGTCAGATGTGAATGTTAAAGAAATATTCTAGGAAAAGATTCCTCAAATCATGAAATTCATGGAGAGAGACCCAGAGAATGTTTTAAAGATCATGTTTTACTTGACGAGGGAGTTTCAATTGCAGTACCCTTTTAATTTTTTAGGGAGGGTGGACTAGAGGGATATATGTTCTAGAACAAGTCAATACATACTATACATGACCACATGGAAACTCTTTTTGAGAAGAGGATAATATTGGATGTATATATTCTATGAGTATTAGTGAAACATTGATAAGTTGTTTATTATCAACCTAGAAACATTGATGGTATGTTATGGAAGGACCGCTATAATATGTTCTTGGAGAATTTCTTCCTAGAGATGTGGAGGCATGAAAGAGTAGCTAAGTTCGTGAGATTAAATGAGGGTAGTATATATGTGATGGGCTATGTTGGAATATTTAAAGATTTTCATATCCTTTCTCTATAATTGGAAGCGGATGAGGCTTCTTTATAAATATAATTTTAGGAAGGACTTATCTGTGAAATTAATTGCCAAGTAAATATCGTCAAGATGAAGTGGTTATTAGAAGTGGTGAATCAGGATCTCATAGTTGAGTGGAAACTAAAGTTGGATTTAACTATATGATAAATGGGTTCTACTGTATGATCATGAACTATGTATTCAAAGATCTTGAAGTCTCATTCTGATAAATGTATCTAGATCAATGGAAAAATTAGTTCTCACGGAGAAAGGTTAGTTTTAGAGGACCATTCTCTAGTGATTTCCCACTAATGTGGTAGGCAATGAAAATATCATTTACATTTACCTAGACCCCCAGTGTCATGCCAAACATGTAGAATATGAAACATCAATATAATTTCTATAGGAAACAATGAAACACATGTAATGATGGGGCAACAAGATATAATCAGAGTATAGGAAGGGTATCTTCTACACCATATCAGGCTGGAAGATAGAGTTCTACTATATATGGTGGTAGAGGTAGTGTATGCAATATTTCTAGGCTAGAGTTCCCATATCAGTAGTGTGGTGTAACTTAGGGGACTCAGACTGCATCATAGGGAAGAGGAGTGGGACATTTGCATGTGGTACACCATAATCTTCAGGAAAGAAAGGTTGGACTATCAATGGTTAAAGGTATTATTCTTATAGCATATACATTATATAGTGACTTGTTTGATATGATTTCCTCTCTTTAATTTATTTCTAAAATACTTTTCAAGGGTCTTAGCCTAGAGGTGGAGTTTATGAGTGGGGTGTTGATGATAGATACACCATTGGGATTGTGGTATAGGGATATCTACTTCTGCAAGGGATGTTGTCTTGAAGTTGGAAAATATCGCTTTATATGGAATCTCTGCATCCTAGACATGTTAAGATTCAACCTCATTTTGGGTATGGACTACTTAGTAGCATACTAAGCCCATATTAACAGTAAAAATAGTAGGGTTACCAATTTTTCTCAAATTTGTGACAATTATATTCGTCAAGTATATTGGAATATCTAGGCAAGCTGAGAAGGTCCAATTACTTGGCAATTGGGAGAGCTTATATCCCAGGTTTCTAGTCTATTGTTTGATGATGGAGGTGTAAATAATGATTTTATTCAACTTATAGTGTATTAGTTTTAGTGTGAGTTTCATGAATACTTTTTGGGGTTTTCACATGATATATATTTTGAATATACTATTGAAACATGCTAGGAGCTAAACCAATTTCAATTATATTAAATAGAATATTGTCAATAGGGCTTAAATATCTCAGGACTCAATTAGAGTAGTTGATGGATAATGGGTATATCAATCTGAGTATGTCACCTTGGGGATCACATGTTTTTTTTTTCAATGACTTTTGATGGGAGTTTGGACTTATGTATCGATAAACACATTTTATACCAAATGATAGTGAAGAACTAGTATCATCTTCCATGAATTGGTGATCTTTTTTACCATTATTTTTTAGGTTATGTCATTTCCAAGATTGACTTGAGATCGTGGTATCATTAGTTGAGAGTTAAACCTTATAATATATAATGAACTTATTTCAGAAGTAGTTTTGGCCTATATGAGTTTGTTGTACTGCCATTTGAATTGAAGAATGCACCAGTACTGTTTATGGACTTGATGAATAGAATCATACATTTGTTCCTTGATTAGTTTTTTCTGGTGTTTTTTTATGTCATATTGGTGAACTAAAAAACTCATGATTACCATTCTCAACATCTTAATATTATCATGAGAACATTGAGAGAGAATCAGCTATATTCCAAGATATCTAAGTGTCAATTTTAGATTGATCAGGTACACTTCTTGGGTCAAATCATCTCAGAGGGATGTGTGTTAGTGGATCAAAAGAAGGTTTGGGAACTGATTTTTTGGGGGAAGCCTAGGATTGTGTTCGATATAGGTAGATTTCATGGGAAGGGTGGATATTATCAGAGATTGATCCAAGAATTTTCCCATTTAGTAGAACTGTTTTCTGGCATGACAAAAAAAGGTGTTAAAGTTTTTGCAGTCATAAGAATATGAGAATTCATTCCAAGATTTAATTAAGTGCTTGAAATTAGCATCGATCTTGACCTAACCAGATCTAGGTGAGAAGTATACAGTGTATTTTTATGCTTCTATGATATGTCTTAGAGTATTGATTATTTAGGATGATGGATTTGTGGTATATGGGTATCAAAATTTGAGGGCACATGAACAGAACTTCCATACACATGAATTCAAACTGAACATATTGGTTTATCATTTGATGTATTGGTGGTATTATCTATTAGTTGATAATCTTACAGTGTTTACCACTCACAAGTGTATAAGGTATATCTTCTCGTTGTGGGATTTCTATCTCTGACAGCAAATATCATTTAATTATATACAGTTATTCAATTTTGAGCTATAATATACTCCCGAGATGGGGAATAGTGTGGATGATTATTTAAGAAGAAAAAATAATACTTAGGTTGAAGAGGTTTCTACTTCTGTGGGGAGGATGACGACTCTACATGGTGAGATACATGTTATGGTTCATAATATTCAAGAGTAGATGACTCTAGTATCAGTTTTTGTGGAGTATAAAGCATTGATATGGATTAGGGATGTAAAGCTTAGGGATATTCAATGTTTATATTTGATGTAAAACCTTAATGTTAAAGTGACACCTTTATATTGGTTTATAGATTAGGATGAGATCATCTATACTAAAAATCAGTTTTTTGTGCCTAAGATCCTATGGGGGGATCTAATGTGGGAATTTAATCTCTCAAAGTGGGTAGTGCATATTGTGTGACCAAAATGTTCCCTAACGTATGAAGATAGTTTTTTTGGTCTTGCAAGAAAAATGAGATAACATAGTTCATGAAACAATTCTATACCTATCAACATGTGAAGGCTGATAATCAATGACCTGGTGGGTTACTAAAGTCATTACCCTTTTCAAAATGGATGTGGGATGACATTACCTTGAACTACATAGTGGGTATCCTAAAGAAGCCTCTAAATAATTATTTTTGTTGGGTTATTGTAGGACATATAAAAAAGGTATCTCATTTATTCCATATATGGGAGACTTTCTTACTAGTGAAGTTGGGATAAAAATGTGTTCCATAGAAATTTCTTCTACACAAGCTCCCATAGACTTTAGTTTCACGCCATGAATAACATTTAATTTTTTTTTCTAGTAGGTCTTGTAGAATTCTATTATTCCATTAGATATATAGAGTATATCTTTCAACCTATAGATAGATGGGTAGTTAGTATGTATTATACTACTTCTTGAGGATATACATTGGCTGTGTTACCTCTACTTTGTTGGATCTTGGGAGAAAAATTTAGCTTTGGTAAAATTTTCTTATAATATAAATTATCTGAAAACTTTATAGATGGAACCATATGGTTCTATTTATGGTATTCCATGAGTATCACCTTTTTGTTTGATGTAAGAAGGTGAGTAGGAGTTTTAGAGACCGAGTCTCATGCAGGACATATCAGAATAGGTTCAGTTGATTTTGAAATGTATGGGTACGTCTTAGAGTAGACAAAAGTCATTTCTAGAAAAAAGTTTAGAAGACCCCTATAATATACAGAGGGAGATCATGTATTACTTTTGATGTCTCTTAGATTCATTCATCATAGGATATGGAGATAGATCTAGATATTTCCCTTATTCATTGACCTGTTTGAGGTTGGGGAGAGAATCAGGCTGGTAGCACATTGATTGGCTCTTCCTTAGAGATATAATGCTATGCATGACATTTTTCATGTGTCACAACTTTGATGGTATCTCCCTGAACATTATTGTGTAATCAATATAGTTTTTTTAGCAAGAGATAGATGTTTCCATTGATAAGTATCTTTTACATGTGATAGAACATAGTGATAATGTATTTATGTGAAAGGACATGCTGATAGTTCACATGTTATTGAAATATGGAAGTGTGAAGGAGGAAACATGATAGAGAGAAATAGATATAAGGGTTCAGTGGCTAGATATTTTTTCACATAATCTTATATATTCTTAATTTTACAGCTTGAGGATCCGCTATTATAAGGTGGGGAGATTGTAAAATCTCCACATTTTTTGGAGATGACTCAATCTAGATTTCTGGTAGACTTTTGTATTATTTTTCTGAGTATGCTTTTCTTTTATTTTACATTGGGGTGTGTTTGGGTGAAAATTGATAAAATTTTAAATTATGACCGTAGTGCATAGGTGGTGCACAGTTTATCCTAAATGAGTGTCCTAGCCTAAAAAAATATGCAACTCTAGATATAGGAGGATTACAAAGTTGGTTCATGGTTTTTAAAAATATGAACCCTCTTAGGAGTAACCACGAACCTCTATAAAAGAGCCACATGTTTTTGGTGAACGGTTAAGGGAAACTATGTTCCCCTACAAAACAAATCATGCTCCCCTTTTTAATTCATCAAAATTTATATTTTAATCAATCGAACCCACATATTAACTCCTTTTCAACCCCTATTTGACCCTAACACTTTTTCAATGATTTTGGATATTTTAGGGAGGATTAAAAACATCCCATACCTCTATTAATCATGATTATAAGCTTGGGTTTAAGATCTAAATCTCTCCTACTATGTGAATCCTATCCTGATTAGCTTCCAGTTCCTCTTCCCTTCTATTTCCATACATGAAATTGTTATTCTTCCAGTTTTGATTACATATAGATCTTTTTTATATATGTAGATCTAGGATTTCTGGTCTATATATAGATTAGAAGGATATTGATTTTTTTATCATGAATTAAGGTTTTAGAATCATAACTCATTCTATGTCGTTGTGTTTCTCAATGTTTTTGTATTTCTATTGGAAGACCATTCTTCAATGAATTGAGGTTGGATGTATAATTAAAATTCCAATGTTTTGATTATAATTATGTGTGTGTAACTATATAATGCCTCTTAGATGTTTAGAAATTGATTAATTCATTATATTAATTAATTTGGTGAATAAATTAATTGAGGAAAAAAGTGAAATTAGGGATGTGTGAATTATATATTATGAATCCTTAATTTTTGAATTAATTGTGAGGTAATTTGGGCTTTTAAATGGAATAATTAACTATTGAATTAATTATAGTATAATGATATTATTGAATTGAATAGTTAATTTTAAATTAATTATAAGATCGTGATATTTTTTAATTAAATGATTTATTGATGAATTAATTGTGGATTAATGGGATTGGGATGATTAATTAACTATTAAGTTAATTAATAGGATTGAGATGATTATTTAGTTATAGATTTAAATAATAGGATTCATATAATTATCTAATTTTAGATTTAATTTATAGGATTGAGATAATTAATTAATTTTTTTGTTAATTGATAGGATTGAAATGATTAAATAATCATTGAATTAATTAATGGGTTTGAGAAAATTATTTAATTGTTATTTTAATTAAAGTGTTTGAAATTATTAATTAATTATTGACATATAAATATGATTGAAATATTTAATTAATTATTTAGTTAATTAATAGGATTGATATGATTATTAAATTTTTGAGTTAATTAATGAGTATGAGATTATTAATTAATTAAACAATGCGACTGTTACATAAACCAATACAACTTTGATAAATTTTGATTCATATTCCCCATGAATGAAATTAAATTATATGGATATGTAGATACTCATCATTTTCAGTATAATAATAATAAAATACATTTATGGTAAATATATACACTACACAAATGAAACAAGTTGTTAATATGGCATGTTCCTCATAGAAATAAAAGTGAGATGAAAATATCAATACCACTTTGGGAACTTTTGATTCGTGAGACCCATTAAAGTAAACAAACAAATGTTACATTAAAAATAATAAAAAGAATCATATTAATGATATATCATTTAATTTGGAATGTATTTACACCGCACAAAAAAAATAAACAATTAGTTAATATTCCATATGTCTCCCACAAATAAAAGAGATACTATAAATCACTTACAATAATTTTTAAATTTCATCGTACACGTTCTAATGTATTATATAGTAACTATAGTATTATTATAAATCTATTAAATAAGAATACTCATATATTTAATACCATATATGATATAATAATGACCTTTTATTACCCATTTATTATCAATTCCTTATAAAATCACATTTCGGGTGATAAATACTTCATTTTTCATGTATGTTTTAGTTTGGTATTTTTAGTACTACTTTATTAATCATGGTTTTATCATTTATATAATTTTTTTAATGATATAAATATCATTTAAATTCATTTTATATGTATTTATAGTAATCCATAATTATTAGATATGGGAAAAAGAATTACATTATTCATGGATATGGTTGGACGTATGTACACATGAACATTGTTTCTATTTTATCGATATATAGAATAAATTAATGATAAATAATAATTCACCATTTAAAATTTATATTTAAATCATATATATAATAATATATCATTATATATTAAAAATGGTGTTATTTTATTGTAATTATTAATACATGAATGATGGTGGTTAGACAATTAGTAAACAGAAAGGGTTTAGTAAAGAAAATTACACTCACTAAACAACCTTCATTGGAACTATTATTATGCCATAAAGGGTTTATAATTAGCAATATGGCATGGATAAAAATTTTAGGGAAATATTTTTTCTGGTCTTGGTCAATAAAAATTTCATATGATATGTGAATAAGTGAGGGGAGAAGGTACCCAATTATAATTGAGGAGGAGTGAAATTTTTAAAAATTCCAAAAACTATTCAAAAATGGGAAGTCACTCTAAATACATGTGACTAAAAAGTTGATAAGTAATTTTTTTGAGGGAATTTATGTTTAATATACAGATCCACCATAAAAATATTAAACATTTTATTCCATTATCCACTATGTTTACTCAGTTTTACCATTATAGTTTTCACCACGATAACTAGACCCTTTTTATTTACCTAGGTAATTTATTTTTAATAAATAAATATAAAATGAGTATAATTAGATAATTTGTAATTAAAGAGTATTAATATAAAATAAAATTCATGAAACAAAGAATCCTATGTGAGTGAAAAATTAATATTGACATGCGGGCATGTAAGGAAAAAACATCATTTTAACCTTTTATATGATAATAAATTTTTAATTTTTTTATATCTATTCTGAATAAAATTTAAATTTTTATTTATATCTAATATTATTTATACTGATTAAAAAATATGGAATCCATTTGACCAAATCAATTCACATAATTAGCTGAATTTATTTACAAAATCAATCCTACAGGTGTAATAAAAAAGAAGGTTTTCCAAATAATAGTTCATTTAAGTATAACAAGTTATTATATCAAATTTAGACAAAAAATTTATTATAATGAGAAAAAAAAATTTAATTATAATATTTTTTTAATAATTTTGGTTTTAAGTTATTTTAAAACAAATGGGTTCTTTTTAAATTCTTTAAACAAAAAAGCAGTTTCCAATAAAAATCTGAATTTTTCACTATTAATTAAAAAAATCAATCTTTTAAAAAAATCACAAAAAACATTCAAAGATAAATTTTATCTTGGGAATTAAAATATTTAGTTAATTTTTTCAAATAAAATTTTGTAAATTGGAAATTTTAATTTTTAAATAACAGTACAAGACGTGACGAAACTACTTTTTAGAAAGAAAAAAAATATAGTCTTTAAGTATAAAGCATGATTTACTCTTATCTTGTTAACATAAAAATATTATATGAAAGATAAAAAATTTAATTCAATATATAATATATAAATTTAATTTAAATACTTCTCTAATAGTAATTAATTTAATTTATTAAGACAAAAATATTGTGCATAGATAAAATAGTTTTTCAAAAGAACATTTTTTTACTTTCAAATGATTTTTATTTTTATTTATAATATATTTGGTATCCAATGAATTTATTTTATTTATGTGTAAACTATATAATTTTTTTAATTTATTTAGTTTTATTCATACCTTCCAATCAAATGGCAATGTGATAACTATCAAAGTAAGTAATAAGATTTTAATTATATATCACAATTCGTTTACAATTGGAGTCGTATGTAACATGAGCTATGAAAAAATTAATTTGTTTTATGAAATTTATATATTCCATAAAATCTTGAGGTGTTATATTCATTCCAAATGACATTAATACTACCTCAACACTCATGAACTTCTTATTAAATTGGTTAATATAGTTTATAATCCAGTCTATCATTTTGATGTTTGAATTTGTGTTTGGTTATTTTTCATTCAACTAACGGACCTTACTATCAAGGTTATAATACCCCAAAAAATTGTACATATTGTCTTTTTCCTCAAGGAAAAAGGGTTATTCTTGTGTTTCTTGTTATCTTTTTAAGTTAGTATTTTTAGATGTGATTTTATTTGAATATATACAATGTTGGTTATTACTTCACTTAAAAAATAATATTTTGGGTTGTGCCTCTAGATGAGAGAAAAAAAAATTGGTTGTTTGACCAATTGGTTAAATAAGTGTTATTAAATGGTTTGGAACCCTTTAAAAAGTCATATCACTTTTTTTCATACTCTATACTCTCCTATTTTGTATGTGAAGAGTTTACATTGGATCATGATTATAAAAACTACTATAAAAATACTTGTATTTATATTTTATTTCAACTACATAATTATCACTACTCTAATAGGTTTTAATTTTTTTAAAGTTTAGTTCACCCAATCATTTTCATTCTACCAACTCTCTAATTGGGTCTAAATAATTAGTATCATAGAAGGTGTTTGAATAGATAGTTAGTCATGTAGTTTAATTATTATGTACTACTAACAACATCCTATACATAACCATATTTGTAAAATATCTATTCATAATGGTAGGGAGTAGATCAATTGATGGTTGGGTACCACAAAGACAACTATTTTTCAATGTTCTGGATTACAACTATTGGAATGTTCACATATAAGCATATCTAATACATATATGTATTTACTAATGGAAAACCTTTGTAAAACATATCAAAATACCAAAGGATGATCTGGACACTATAATAGATGAGGATTCTTTTACATATGTTATCAATTATAGGATCATGAATAAACTTTATTTCATTATTTATAGAATAGTATTCAAACTTATTTCAGCTAACAAATAGTACAGTATAAGTTTATAATCTTGCAAAAAAACTCATTGTGGTTTAGATAAAATAATTACAACTAATATTGGTATGCTAAAGGAATAATATTTTGACATTAAAATGATTAAAAATGAAATTATTCATAAAATATATTATGATTTTACAATCATTGTGAATGGCATGAATTCCTTAGAAGAATCATAATATAATGTGTTTTTAATTGGAATAGTTTTATGAGATCCTTAAAAAAATTACATGTTAAGAAAGAAACATTATATTATTGACTTAATTTGAAATAATATACTCTTGATTAACTTATAATATTTTTATTATAATTTTTATTTTAATTGAAAAATATAAATGAATGATAATCTATTAAAATAAAATATGTAACATTGTAATAAAAATGAATGTTACTACTTACTCCTAATATTCTGAGTTAGGGGAATTGAGGTATAGAATATTATCATGTTTCTAAAGGATTCAATATGATAAATAAGGGATATTATTGATATAATAGAATATATTATTCAATATATTACCATATGTCAAATATAAAATGTACGGTTTTTCCTAAAGATGATCTAGATGTGATCATCGAAAAATGAAAATTGAAGGGGAACGTCAAATCATAATTCTGAAACCTAAAATGAATGAATAAAAAAACGTGAGAAAGGAGAATATAAATCTTTCTTATAGCTATGTTTTTTATGAATATTAATATTCTAGTGATTAATGAGGTTCTAAAAGTGATTTGGAAGAACTGTTCATAATAGCTTCTTCAAATTTGGTAAGTGAATCAGAATTTTACTCTTTAGCACATTGTTTTGAAGAGTATATGAATGATTAATTAGATGATAAAATATAAATAATGAAAAAATTTATCTTTTATATTTTAAATATATACAAGTACCACTGGTTTACATATAAAAAGATTTTGGATGAAAACAATATCACACATGATGATTATGAATTATTGAGAAACAGGTATTCAAGATATAGTGATAGATTATTTTTATATTTTTAATTTATACAAAATCAAAATATAAAATTAAATGAGTTTGTTTGTATATGTTATGATGATCAATAAAATTATTTCAATATTATATGGAAGAAAATGAAAATTTGATAAATAAAATTGATATTTTGAAAATAGAACTACCCAGATTTTTTTATAGAAGAAAATATTTTTAAAAAAGATAATATTAAATAAAAAAATAAATTTATAACGAGTATTGGCAATGATAATCAATTAACTAAAATTTATAATAAATAATTTTAAATAATTTTAAATAATGTTTCGCAATAGTAAATTTTTTTAAAAGTGTATTGAAATGAAAATGTGAAAGAGAATTTTTATTAAAATTTTTAAAATATTTTAGACACATTAAAGTATTTATTTCATAATAATTATCTTTTATATTACCTATTAATTATTTTTTGATTTCATTTTGGGCTCATAAGAATGTTTTCTCTAACTCAATTGAAATTATTTTTCATGCATAATAAAATTTTCATATCTCTATCATTTTAGGATTTATATTATAACTATTTAAAAACGAAGAATTCATATAGAGTTGATGTAATCTACACATAATTAGGGATACCATAAATTTTATTTTATTTAATATGTGTTAAAGAGGGAATGTTACATTTTATGATAATTCTAATGGTAATGAAAAGGTCTGTGGGATGTTGGAATTTTGGATTTTGTTTTCATATCAAAAGAAATTTATGTTATAAAATTAAATCAAAATTTAATTAGTATCTCACAATTCTGTGATGATGTAATGAATGAAAAAATCTCAAAATTAAAATAGTATATTTTACAAATATGAATCTAAATTATTTTTTTAACCTGAAAAAACAATATATATTATATTAATTTACTAAGACAAGTATTGAGAGTGTAATGTTCTCAAATAAAATAAATATGGTTTGTGATCTTGGGAATAATTGGTTTTACCATATCAATTTTAGTTTACTATAAAACCTATTAAAATAAAAAAAATTACATATTCCATAATTAAAATAAGACAAAACTTATACATGTGATTGTTTTACAAAAGATAAATATTGTAATGGGACATTGAAACCTATCAAGAAAATACACACTATATGTTCTAATTTATTTATTCAAAATTATTTATTTTAGAATATATACACTACTACTCTTAGTTGAATGTTTTATATATTTATTATTGTTGAGGAATTTATCAAATTCACTTCAGTTTACTTTTTTATCTTATAAATTTGAAACAATTCCTATCTATATTTCTTATATAAATTATTTCAAATGAAAAAGTGATAATTTTGTCACATATATGTGATAGAGCTGAAGAGTTTGTTAATCAAAAATTTGAAGAATTTTGTAAAGATAATGGTTATTCTAAAAAATTACCCATAAGACACCATAAAAAAGGGAGTATTCAAAAGAAAAAAAATAGCTTTAGAATATATGAGTATAACCATTTTCTATGAATTAAAATTACTAAGAACCTTTTGGGTGGAGTATATGAACATATATTTATAATTTTCAAATAGAATTATTATACGATGAATTTTAGTTAGTGAATTTTATCATCTTTGATATGGAAGTAAACAATTGGGTAATTTAGAGTTTTTTATTGTAAATATTTTATTTATAACAGTAATAACTCATTGTATAAATTTGATTCAAAATCTAGTAATTGAATATATTTAGATTATTCAAAATCTAGTAAATCATATTGAGTTTATATTTTTAGAAAAAATTTAGTTAAAGGGTGTATACATGGAAATTGGATGATATTTCTTAAAAATTAATAAATTAGGATTTAGACTAGCTTGAATATGTCCTCATAGAATTTAATTTTGGCATGAAGAGATCTGAAAATTAAAATACACATACTATGTGTTTGAATATATATTATTAAATAAATTATAAATAAAATAACTAGAAATGTTGATTCTATAAATCAAACAAAAAATCATTAAGGAATTTTTTTTTCATATCATTCTCTCATTTCTGATTTTTTTCATAAAAATGTTTATAAAACATTAGATTATTTAATCATGATTTTGTCTCACCTAAGAGAGTTTATTTTTTCTATAAAGTACATTGGTTATTTAGTTTAAATAAATATTCATAATTATTTATATACTAAGTGGATCATTAAAAAATATTCATGTTGAATCCATAAAATTAGAAAAAATGAAGACAGACTAGCAGTACAAGGATAATTCCAAGAGGAATGTATATATTAGGTAGAATTTTTTTCATAAGTTTTAATATAATGTATTATAGGAATATTATTAGTCGATGATGAAATTCATTATATTAAATTATCTCAATAATATGTAAAAAATTGATCTTTTAAATGTATATTTCTATGGAAGTGTGTCTAAAATATTCCCTAGTTTTGAAAATGAAAATCATTCTACCCTTGTTTAAGGGATTTATAAATCACTTTAGGGTCTTAAAAAACTCCAATATATTGGTATAATTTATTTTTAGATATTATTTAGAAAAATAATTTTATAAAAGTTCAGATTGGACAATAGTGTTTGTAATTAAAAAATATAATGATTTTTTTATTTTTTAAAACTATATAGATGACATAATTTTTGTATCTTTAAGTGATACTTTATGTAATAAATTATTCATATTTTATAACTAATAAATATGGTATAATTTTTCTAAGATAATCACAATTATTTCTTGGTCAACATATCTTTTAATGTAATAGTGTCATATTTTTAAAACAATCCATGTGTGAAAATAAACCTATGAAGATAATAAGTCTTAACAATTTAAAAATTCCAAACATTACCATGAGTAAATCTTGTATATTAGATGATAATGAATTGAAAAAATCATTTGATAATAAACATTAAATAGTTATTATTTGTAGAATATAATATATAACTACTTTTAGGTGTAATTTTAATGTTTTCAATTTGTATTTGTGAATAATTTCAAAGTAATCCAAATTAAATTTATTTAAAATTTGTGAAGAAATCATTAAATATGTTTATGGTTTTCCTAAAATTAGTTTATTCTATCCCAATAGACCTAATTTAAAATTAAATCTCTATTCAAATTTATATCATTGTGGATGTAAAAATAGTATAATGAAAAATACAATGTGTAATGTGTCATTATATATGAAAAATTTTAGTATGTTGGAGTACTATGTAACCACATTTTGTTGCTTTATTAACATCATAAGAAGAAAACTTTGATGAAACATGTTGCTAGATAAATCATTATAAATTAATAACATTTTAATATAAATTGATTCTTATTTTGATATATAATCTATTTTATGTTATAAATATTCATTTATTTCTATATCTAATGACCCTTTACATCTATTAAAAAAACATATTTATAATATTTACTGTTTAATTAAGAACCATGTTTAAAAAGGGTACATATATTTGGAATATAATCCAACTAATAATAAACTAGATGATATCTATATAATATAATTATGTACAACTATGTTTTAGAGAATAAAACATGAACATGCAATGATGGAAGTTTAACATTTATGTTTTAAATTGATCTATTTGTATAATTGTTTAGTGTCTAAGGGTGTCAGTGGATGTGTTAGAAAGACAAAGTGGTGTTTGCTAGAGGTCAGTCTAAAATATGGTGTGTCAATCCATCACACTCAATTTTTTATAATGTTTGGATTTATAGATACTTATTAATAAACTCTTACATATATTTGTTGTCACAAAATTTTTCATGATGTATAAACCTAAATTGGAAATAGGAAATTCTCAGAGAAGAAAGACATAAATGAAAACATGATTTTATTATTCACCTAGGTCTTCACATTGTCCCAGTTCTAATTGTACATATCCCTATATGAATCCAACCTAGTTTATATATGTTTTCACACAACTCTGGTTGTATTAAGTCCATCGGGGTGCTCATATTTCATGCATGTGTCCCCTGTGTGACGTGCTCATCCTTCTAGGGTGAAAATATAGTTACCCACCCATCCAAGAACCCAAGTCTCTAAAGGTCAATAAATAGTCCCATGTGGATCTAATTTCTACACAAGTAAGAGAATGATGAGAGACCTATATGATACAAGAAGCCCCTCTCTAGACCCATGTCTTCTATTATTATTCATTTGAATCACCCAGTAATAAATAAAATCAAGGAAATAATAGAAATTAATGGTAATTTACTTTCTACATTGGTTATCAAATTAGAATTTTCAGGAAATACTAAATATCCCCATGTTATCAAAAAACTACATTAAAACCCCATCTTAGATAAACCCGAGGTTCCAAATATATAATTTAGTTCTTAGAAAACTATAAATTAGGAAACAATTCACCCTACCCTATAACATGGGATGTAATTTTCCCATCTCTCTAATAGGGGTGACATATACCCTACCCAAAAAATTAGTTCAAAATTTTCCCTACTATATAACATGGGTGATATTTCTCTTATCCCAAAAAATAGGGAGATACTTTACCCTTCACTCCTTACATAGGTGAGACACTATCCAAACCTCAAACAAAAGTGGTGATTTTTTCCCCTTATTAATTAATATTACCTCGACTAATTCGATTTCCAATGATTTATTTTCCCCATAGACATCCAAATAAAAACAAATCCCCCTAGGACACTCAACATCCTCCTTAAATTCATAATCCAATAGTTTACACCAGTAGTCACCACATCTATCATGTGTTCCATTAATGAAACACCACCCCCAGGCCTTCCTTAAAGATCAATAAGACCATAGGAAAAATCATGATCATGTATTAAATTGATAATATAAGTTCTAATCATAATTAAACCAGAAAAAAATCACCCTAAATTATGCTACATAACATGGATGACCCAAATCCAATATTTGGTTAGCCTCAGTACCTAGCCCACCCTTTTATTACACTCAATGTGCACTTGATATACTATCAAACTCATACTATTTGTAATACCCAAAATATTCCTATACCTAAGTCACTTATATGGTTACGAATATTCATAAAGAAAATTCATTGTCCCCACATGTGTCCATCTTTCTCGAAAGCAATGCCCCCGAACTCTCACATGGGGTAATCCCTGACTAATCCACATAATGGCCTCCCATGTGTAAGCCCCAAATTATTCTTATATCATTTGTGATGAAAAAATTTATATACAGGGGTGGTGAATAAATCATATAAACTATTAATTAAGTTAAACATTCTAACTATATTATTTCATTTAGGAAGAATTTAATATAGTACAATGTTCAAAATAATAGTGCAACAAAAAAAGGTATGAACACTATATTTTTATGGTAGTATGAATCTTTTTCTATATATACCTACACTTCACTACCCTCTAACCTAGTGAGAGGAATGGTATCAACTAAAAATACCCAAAATTTTAAAATGATGTGATTTCCTTTTAAAATACCTACCTTTTTACACACCCGAAGGTATAACCATAGTCAAAACCTTAATTTATACATAAAAAGTCACAATTAACAATACCTGAATTTTTATGGTGGGTTACAACTAAAAACATATACTTTTTGTATTGGATTTATAACTGATAAAGATGTGAATTTTTAGTAAATTCACAGACCGATGAATAAGAGTACATAGATAGAAAAATTTTACAATGTTGAAAATAATAAAGCTCATGAAGAACATTATAATGTCCATGATGGATTGATCACATTTGAAAAACATTAAACATTGAGTCTCTTTTATGATAATAAATTTCCACAAAAGTTATAGTATAAAAAACTAATCAAATTAAAATTATGTTTTTAACTATTTTTTTGTCTTCCCCGATTTAGAAAATATAAACACCTCCATTGGTTACTAATTCTGTTATTTATAAACTCCGTGATCATAATGATAACATGGTCGTATTTGAAAAACTAATAATCTCTTAACATGGAAATAAATAAATAAAATTGAATTGATATGATTTTCTTATATATGGAAATATCCTACAATATTTCTTCACCTAAATAATTCCAAAACACTTCAAATCTCATCATTGGTCTATAATACTATTTTTTTAATTAATTATTTTGTAAAAACTAAAATAAACTTAAAGTAAGTCTAAATATTAAATATTATATAAAATAAATTATTTTATAAATTATTTTTAAAAAAAGTCATATATGAATAAAAAATTTACCCTTACAAAAAATCATTTAAATTCTATGTTAACATTGTTTTTATATTTTAAAATCATCATTCATGTGTAAAAATCCTATATATATGTGAAAACATGAACAAAATATGACAAATACTTAACTATATCAGTATAAACATAACTCTATACATCATAAGGATTAATTCATGTTGTTTTATATGCCTCAATCCATTTTTCAAAAGCTTGATACTAGTGTGTGTAATCATCATTTTATCTTCATAAGGATAATTTTTTTATTCTATAAACATGATTGTATAAAAAACTAAATTGTATAAGTCCTTAACATTTGATATGACATTAAAAATATTTTTTATACTTTTATTTTGTAAGTATTTTATTTTATATGACTTTATAAAACAGATTTCAAAAGACTTTTCAAACATTTCACAAGACTGTACATGAAATCAAATGACATAAACATTCTTAAGTCATTATATGAAAACCAATATGAAAATGTACTTTGTTTAAATTATAAAAACAACAACTCATATTACATCTAAAACCTATATGTGTATGATCCTCAAATATTACTTATATTTAGTAAAAAACCAAAAAACTCGACAAACTTAGTTTTCAACAAATTGTTTAGAAATTAAAAATAATACTTGAATATATATATTAAAAATTTAAATAATTTTATTTCAATGATATGAAAAATTATAATTTTAAAAATTGGAATTTAACTCTATAATAATTTTTTGGTAATGTATTATTGATAAAAATAAAAAAATCAATTAACTTCCAATATCAAAATAAATCTAACAAAAAACAACAATATCCCAAAATTTTGAAATTAAAAAACTGAATAACATTTTAACAAAATTAAAAAAAAATATAACTTTTTATGATTTAAGAAAATGATAAAAAAATATATAAAATACATTCAAAGCAATATTATCCATATAAAATATATTATAATATAAAACTATTTAAATTTTTAATGTGCTAAATAAATTTATAAAAACAATTTAGCTGAATATTTAATATCCGACTTAATAAATGCTTAAATTTTTTTTAAAAAATAAATATTGACTACAAATAATCTCTAAACCTCTCAATCTATTCTTATACTCATTTTTTGGAAAAATATAAAAAACATTAAAAAATATAAAACATGGTTATATTTAAAAAAAAATAAACATAACTATAACTAATTTACCTGCTTAAAAATATAGTAAAAAAATATAATCAACACCAATACCACAATTATATTCCAAATGCAATTTCACAATAACTGTATAACATATCTATGACCACATTAAAATTGTAATAACTGTTTGAAAAATCATGAAGTTTAAAAAAAATATCTATCAGGAAAATTTCAAATTTTATTTTCAAAAAATTTATAAAAATATAGTTGTACAGAAAAAATATCATCAAATAGTTTTAATTTGGATAATTTGAAAACTAATATCTGATTTAATGACATGTTATGTTATAAAATAAAATCATATATAGATATGTTTATTTCTTTAATATTGTAAAGTGTTTTTATATGTTGAAATAAAAGTGATATTATTCCAAAATATAAGTATGTCATAAAAAATTGAAATCATTTAGTAATTGTTTTTATAGATTGACATTCAAATAGAATATTTATTTAGAATTATACTCAACCTTATCTGTGGATAATGTAAATAATAATTGGTTCTTAAAATTTTATAAAATAATAATTTTCTATTTAAATGAATCGTAATTAATGTTATTTTTATTTAAACCCTACAAACTCTAAATACAATATTAAAATAAGATGAGAAATCAAAATAGGAAAATTTAGAATAGAATTATAAATTAATAATAGATACTTTATCAAATTTAATTTTTCTTTGTAAAATAATTTATATTAATTAAAATATGATTATATTGAAATATTTAACACATATAAACCCAAAAATTATAAGGCCAACATATTTTAACTACATCTCTAAACATTTAACTTCCTACATGGTTTCCATATTAAACTAAATATAATTTTGAATAATTAATATCAAGGGTTTTCATGATTTTACAAGTATAAAGATGGCATATTTTAACTACATCTCTAGAATATTTATTTTCATTAAAAAATATTACATCACTTCACTGAAAAATTATAAGGCAGTTAATTTTTTTTCACCCCATAAACACATAAAAAATTTAATTTTTTATTTTATAAAAATCATTACATAATAAAATACAGGATTATCCAAAAATAATATCATCAATGTATATTTTCATAATAAAAACATCATTATAAAAAAATTATTAAACAATTTTAGATCAATTTTTCTTATATTAAAACCATCTTCCAATAAAAATAAGGATCTTATATTATAATAAGATATAAGATATTTATTTAGACCATATTGAAATTATTATTGAATACAAACATTATTTGGAAATTAATCTTGTTAAAAACAAGGTGGTTGGTTAACAAAAACTTTTTTTTGAAATTATACCATTTTAAAATGGTTTTATACATTTGAATCAATTTAAAATTTTGAAAGCAAGAAAAACCTAATAAATTCTAGTTACATAAATAAAAAATACAAGATAAATTTAATCCTAAAATCATACATTCTAAATGATAAAATCATTTATCAACTAGTAAATATTTATATTTTACTATATTTCCACATTTATCATACATATTTTTAAAATAAAAATAAATTCATATAATCCCTTTATTTTTTGAATGTTTAACCTGATTATTAAAATTATTTCTTAAAAGTTTAATAATCCATTCACTGAAAAAAATAATTATACCAGAATCATTCAAGGGTTAATTGATGTTATTAGGTATAAAATTTGTGAAAAAAGTAAAATTAACACAATAATTCAAAGAAACGTTTATATTTTGAATTCATAATTTAACATTTATAATTACATTCTAGGGAGGATGACCTTATGGATTTTTCCAATTTTTTGGATGAGACTGATAATATATTTTCTCCCTCACAATTGAAATATTATTATTTTAAGGATAATATTTAAAAAAATTAAACTCGCTAAATTCATATTCAACATTACATAAATCTTAATTTTTGTTCACATTATTATTTTCATCAGACAAACATATACAAATTTATCAATAACTAATTATATCCTCTAAAAGTTATTATATAATTAATATCATTAAATAACATCAAAATGTTCCTTTATCACTTTTAGAATCAATGATTTATTTAATATAAAAACTTTATAAGAAAATAATTAGATATCATAAGAGATGATTAATTCATATAAATTTTTAATAAAGGGACTTTTGAAAAATTAATTTAATTAAAAATTTAATTTAAAGATTAAAAATATATAATAATAACTCTAATATAAAAATATCTACGAAAATTATATTCATAAATAAATATCCTTGTCATTTATCTAATAGGCCAATTTTTCATTTCTATAACACCAATTTGATATTGTGTTCTTGGAATATAGAAACTACTTAGACTACCATTTTAATCAAAAAAATATATCATCTTTTTGATTTATAAACTCATTTCATCTATAAATTGAAATAGATATCATTAAATAACCTTTATATTCTTAAACATATTTAATTAAATAAATAAAAATGTTTAAAAATTCTCATTTATAAGTCCTAAAATAAGTACAGTTGGATATATAATAATAAATAATAATTACAAAAAAAATTCTTTTCTCCAAAACATGTAGGTTGTAAGGGACTAAATAAATCTGGATTTAATAAATCAATAGATATAGTTGTTTTAACATCATCAAAAAAATTAAAAATTAACCTTTGTTGGACACCATATAAACATTAATCAAATAGAACAATATATTTAATATCAACTTATGTAAATCAAATACATGTTCTAAGATTTATTATTTGTAAAATAAATGAATGTTTTAATGTGGAAGATATAAATTCTTTAATATATAATCTATTTACATAGACATTAATGACATAAAAAAATTTTGATAGATGAAAAAAATAAATTAAACATATAATTCCATTTCTATTTAGAGAAAACATGAATGTTTCATTCATAAAAACTATACACCAATAATTTTTAAGTTAGACATTCATTCCATCATAAACAAGTTTTTATGTACTAATTATGATTTTTTTAACATTTAATGAATAAAACTATATAAATAATAAAATATTTTAAAATATTACATCATTATACCCATTAATAATTCCTTATAATTCTATCTAAATAAAATAGTCCTTTATGATATGAATTGAAAGATAAAAAAATTAGAAAGCTTAATAGTCAAGTGTCTCGAATAACCACTACAACAACCTTTACTCTAGTAACCTAGATCTAGAATATAATTTATTATATTGGCATAAGATAAGTGAATAACTTCCCAAAGGACTTTATATTTTAGTTTTGTTGGTAAACCAGATACATACATGATTCCCATATTACATTTGAAAAAAAAATTAAAACATAATTTATTTTTGAGAATATAATTATTTCCTATAAAATATCCTTTCATATTAATATTTTTACACATCATAGATTCCTATTAAATGAAAAATAAGGGTGCACTCAAATTCTCATAAAGAGTTAAGTACAATAAAAGCTATAATGAATCAATAAAAATAATCAATGTCGAAATGTAAATAATTGATCACTCGTTACTTTTAATTAAAAAAAATGACCATCATGATTACATAAGGAGTAATTAATTTTAAAAGTTATATAATTAATCACAAATTCCATTTAATCAATAACTTGAATACTGTGAATAGATAATCCATAATCAACATGGAAAGGTATATAAGTGAACACACATGTCATTTAATTGATAAACTGAGAGTATAATATATCAATATATAATATCATTATGAAGATCTCATGGATACTAATCACTGAATTATTAATTAAATAAATTCATAACTATTGTATATCATGATATAAGGCATCATAAAACCTCTAATATAAATATATTTTATATGTAATATTAAAATAGATTGGTAGGTATACACTAGAAAACCATTTAACTATTGTAATCCAACTAATTCATATAATGAGACAATTGATGCATTATGAGGCTATCTATAATTGGTTAAAACCTCTATCTACATATCTAAATCATTCCCCTTATATCTAATAATCGATTTATTTCTAGGAAAATATTACTTATCAAAAAATTCATCTTTCAGTTAAGGAATACAGATGAACAATAATTTCCCCATCCAATCATTTAACTTTCAAAGTAAAATACTATATGTATAAATGATATAAATTTTATGTTATATATATATCCATAACAAATAATATAGATATTTAGGTAAAATTTTATACCTGATTATTATAGGAAAGTGTATATTACAAGGGAAAGTTAATCATTAATAAATCAATCAAGAAATAAAATTTCAATACTTTCCCCGATCAAACTAATTATAATCCATCCATATAAATAATAAGGATTATATTAATAAAATATATCACCAATAGATCATAAGTACAGAAAATATTTTATGTCATTTATGAATTATAATACCATAAAAAGTTATTTAAAAGTTTCTTAATGACAATGAACTTTTCACATTTAAAATATTTTAAAAAAAATGTTCACAAATTATTTTGAAAAAAACACTTCCTTTTAAAATAACCTTTTCAACATATAAATTAATCTTTAGAACATTTAGTGTTCTTGACATAATGAAATTATGTAAATTTCTTACACATTACAAAAATGATTCCTTCAACACTTTCAGTAAAATCTAAATGATAATTTTTTTAAAGACATGAAATTTTATTTTAAAAAGTTATAAAATGTCAAAAAAGAGTGAAAATATATTTAAAAAATAAATTGGAAAATTATAAAAATATTTTTGAAAACATGTTCAAAAAACATGGATTTGGGTGAAAAATTATTTTTGACAGAAAATAAAAATATAGTTGAAATTTCCAATAAAAATATTCTAAAAAGTTTTAAGTGGTAAATAGTTCAAAAATGTACCATTACTTGAAAATTTCATGAAAAAATATATGAGAATAAAATTAAATGGTTTAATTATACAATGATCAAATTATTTCCTTCAATGGAAATTCACATATTAAAAACATGATTAAAATGAGATAGCAAAATAATCCATTACAAACATCATAATGTTAAAGATTGAATTAAACAATGAATTGACTATGTGTATCAAAAATAAATAAAAATAAGACAATTTTAATGAAAACCAAAGATATTGAAAAGTAATTACAAAGATAGTATTATAATTTCCAGGATAATGAAGAAGTAATATAACCTAATTAATGGAAATTGATTTATAAAATTATTTACCAATTCGTAATTTTTATGTCAAAATACATTTGAATGATATAATTAAAACTAAATCTTAAAATATAATGAATAATTATGGATTAATTATATTACATTTAAAAGTGGTATTATATACACAATATAAAATAAATTAGTTGTATAACATAACAATATACCTTAATCAATAGAAATTGAGATGAAGTACCTTATCTCACACGCCATTTTGGTTAAACAAGATTTAAAATACTATATTAATTTTTAATAATTTTAATTATTAAAACCAAAATCATATTAATATTTATATTATCATATATGATCTTTTAATAACATTTTACTACCCAATTTTTTTCAAAAATATTTCATTATTTTCATTGTTGCAAGTGTTAATTTCTGTGTTTTCTCCTACCTATTTTATCTGGAAAGTATGAATTATTTTGTAATGGATATAGATATATAATCACTAGAAAAATATGAATGTTATAAATGTCATATATTTTCATTAGATATATTTTTATAATTATTCTCTAATGTTGGACATGGAAAATTAATGACATCGCTTCATGGAGATGGTAGGTCTTACGTACGCATGGGAGAAAATATCATTCAATTAACGAGTGAAAGGGATTGTAATTGGTTGATATATTAAATTAAAATTGGAAATATAATTAAATAAATATTATAGATATTCAGTAAATATTTCTTTATTACTTTACATGTAAATTATAAGTGAAAAATGAATCACACCACTTTGCGAGATAATAGTCTGTTGTACACACGAGTGAAGATATCTTTTTTTAACAGAATGGAATGTAAAAAGGTATATGTGATATTTAATTTACATTTTTTTTGAATAATATCATAGATATTATATATTTTTTATAAAAAATAACTAATTATATAAAATCAGGATATATGTTGATGGAAGACAAGTTACATCGATTCACGAGGTGGTAGTCCACCTCACACATGATCAATGATTTTGATTCTGATTTGATGGAGGAGTAACTTGATAAATATCATGAAATAAAATTAATAACATATCAATAAATATTATATACTAGTGTTATTATATTTTTGTGTTAAAAATAATTTAATTAAGAAAATATGAAAGAAAACTATAGAGCTTCATTAAGACAGTTACCTTCTCTTAGAAAACCTACCTTCGGGTCTTCTATTAAGGACCCTAAGGTTGGTATTTTGGGATGAAAAAATCTCTAGAATTTGGAAAAGGGTTTTAGGGAGATATTTTTTAGATTTTTTGTTTTTGATTTATTTATTTATATGTGTGAATTAGTGAATGGAGGTAGTGGCCTTTTATAAGAGTGGGAGTGGATAAACATGGATTCTTTGAAAATAATTAGTTGAGCCAACATTTTTATCCGTGAAAATCCCTCCAAAATAGGTAATTAAAAATATTTATATGTCATAAAGTTTATATATGACCTAAAATTTGGTATTTCACTTGTTTTTGTTCATTTTAAACATATTTCTTCTTATTTTAACCCCTGATAAACCCATTTTTTCCATAACCATCGTAATTAATTTTTTATTATATTCAAAATTTATTATGGTAAGGAACTAATTGGACCCTATTAGATAATAGAAATTATTATAATTCCTAATATATAGTAAATATTTTAAAATTCAATTCATAAAAGTTGAAGAATCCAATTTTAAATTATACCCGCTGACGTGATAAAAAAATTGTTTCCATAGAGAAAAATTCTCGTTAGTATAAGAGGTTTTAATATCAAAATTTCATACTAAATTTATTCCAATATAATAATTTAGATTATAAATATATTATTCAAATAATTTTTCTTTTAAAACCATATTAAAATAAAAATATTCTAAAATTAAATTCAGTTTTTATTAAAAAATTATATTTTTTACTATTCATCAAATAATGAAACTTTTCAGAATAAATAAAAAATTAATCTTTAGATTATTTTTGTTATGATTATTTTAAAAAATATTTCCTTTTAATAAAATAATTTTTATAAAAGTTGTAAAAATTAATATAAATTATGTGTGTGATGCACCACCAACCCTCATTTTAGAATAATAATGTTTCATAGAAAAAAATCATTAAATATATTTTTATTTTATTTCTAATAAATAGATAAACATAATTTTAATAATTTAGTTCCTCAAATTCATAATTTAAAAATTAATGGTTAGGTTATAATGGACATTTTTTTATAATAATATTTTAATAAATTACATGGTTTGGTATAAATCATGTGGTGCATGCATCCTAAGCTATTATGAGATTGAATTCATTTAAAATTAAATATATCCTAAAGTATTATGGAGATACATTCTCTTATTATAATAGTGTTACCTATCATATAATCTACCATACATTATGTTCCTATTCTAAAATCTTAGTGTGTTATATTCACCCCACCTTCACTAAATTACGTCCTCATAATTTGAACTTACACTCAGATATCAAGGGGTTTATATTGGAAAATTCATTTTTGAAAAAACCCAAATCATAAAAATGGTTAATAGGACTTTATCTTTATGTTATTAAATATAAATATGAATGTTAATTTAAAAAATAAAACTATGTTTTCAACTAGGAGAATATTGGTGGGATGTTAAGACATAGACATGGAAGAAAATCATAAGGAACAAATAACGATGGAGGGTGATAAATGTAATTAGTCACAATAAATTGAATAATCATAAGAAATTTAACAACCAAAAATAAATAAATATTTGATGATTCAATACTATTTATCCATCGAATATTATGTTAATAGAATATTTTTTTTCAATATCCCTTCTCCTAAAGTTAAGGAATTATTTTACTCTATACAAATATAATGAAATATTATTACCTAATATATTTATATTTCATAATAAAATTCTCATCCTTTGGTTATGATTTGATCAATTTATAGTTCATCTATTAATCCAAGAAATTAATATCCAAAAATGAATATTTTATACCTAAAGAACTAAAATTTACTTTTAGTGGGTTATAAGATCTATAAAATAGTGAAAATACTTTCCACCTATTTCTAAATATTTTCCCAACCCAATATTTTTTGAAAAGAGTTATCAATATCTAAACCTCACTTTTAACACCACTGGTTCATCATTAATATTTAATAAAGAATTTTTTTTAGTAAAAACAAAGGAATATTAACCAGAACATCATGTTTTCCGGTGGTAAAGGCTAAACATTTATCATCCCTCAATTGTAATTTCAATACCCGTGTCATATCCAAATGCAATGGTTTTTCACCCAGTATGAGGGTTGTCCTTATTCTAAAAACATATTAATATAATTCCAATATCTTTTTGAATTTATGATGGCCCATAATTACTATAACATAAAAGATAAGATAAACATTGAATCACACCAATTCCTTTAATCTAAATAATTTAAGGAAAATCTACAACAAGTAACATTTTAATATAATAAACCAATAAGTTAAATTTTAATATATTTTTTATTAAAATATCCTTAATAATATTATATCCCTGGCACAAAAAATGATATAAAATGGTGTTTAATACATTGAACTTATGATCAAACTTAAACTCATATACCTATTATTGTATAAAAACTCCCAAGTTAATGATGAAATATATGAGTTCAAAATTAACACAATACTTATATGTTTCTTGATTATTATAACTGAAAGAACATTGGTAATAATACTTATACAATATAATTCTATAATCATAATAATTACATCCACCATTTTTTTACCTATTTATTTTATTATTCTAAGAGTTAACCATTAAAAGTGGTTGTTTATTTAGATAATGACTAGTTTCCCAAAATTTATGAAAACGAACAATAAATGGATCCCTAATAAAAACATTACTTCCATCCACAATGAAGATAATTTTTCATTAAAAATTCATTTCTTTATTCACTTCTTTTCCATTCATTAAACACTCCCCACTTCTATTGAGACACTTTCATGGGTGTCTCTTTCCATATTTCAGACATAAAGGAAATTAATCATTATTTCTTCCAGAGTAATCACCACTCAAGCTCTTAGAAAAATCTATTATTCTTTTATTTAGTGATTATAATAGTTTTTTAAGGTAATGGTTATTAATCATATTTTAGGATAATTGATTAGGAATAATCATGATATCCTTCACTTCAGTTATTATCCCATTTGGTGTCTCATAGTCACCACAATGTCCATTATATTCAATATCAACATAATTATTGTTGGTTACATCCAATGACTAAAATAAATATCATAGTGTGAAAAAAAAAATATTCATTTATAGATTATATAAATTATAAAAACATATTTTCGAACTATGTCACCTTATGTTTAAACTAGTTAATTAATTTTATTCATCTATTCAAATCCTTCATCCTAATTTGTAATAAAAATAAGAATTATCCAAAGTATATCCCCCAAGAGTGTCAAAACAAGTGATCAATAATCTTTGTTATCATATACCATGTAACACTCAAGTCGGTCCAAACATGCCTTTTTTAGATTTGATACCCGTAGGTACATCTTTTACAAAACCATGTCCACTTTTAGTATCTATAATTATAAATATTTCCATGAAAAACCGCATAATATCTAAATTAGAAAATACATTCAGATTGTTCTCTATATTATTCCTAAATGTATATCATAGAGTTATGTTTCTTAATCCATGTTTTCCTAAATCAAGTTCTCATGTTTTCAACTAAACTTCCTATTATATGAACTATAAGGAAAACAATTTCAATAACAAAAATTTGATATCTACTTTATTACATAGGAATAAGAAAATAGTAATTGCATCATGAAAGACCATATAGTTTAGTAGTCTTGGTAAATTATATACATATATGATTATCATATTAAATTTGAAAACAGAAATTAAAAAATAATTCTTTTCAAGAATACAATTATTCCCTTAATAATATCCATTAATAAAATAATTAATATAATTCCAAGTTTATTGGGAATGTAATCAAATAAGGGTGTGATTAAATTCCAATTAAGGGTTAAGTACAACAGCTGCTTTCATGAAATAATAATCATAATTAACATGGAAAGGTAAATAACTAAAAACACTTTTCATTTCATAAATAACATGATCATAATTATTAGATAATGAGTAATAAACGTGAAAAGGTAAATAATTTAACACACTTTACATTTAAACAAAAACATGAATACAATAAATAGATAAGTAAAAATCAACATGGTAAGGTAAATAACTAAACACAGATTCCATTTAATGGATATGATGAGAATTAAAATACATTCATAGGTAATAAAATTGTGAATATATCTAGATGAAATATTAATTAAAGAAAATATTTTTTTATTGTAGGTCATGATCTCAGAAATCTTAATACCTTAATTGTCAATGTCATTCACAATATAGTTTAAAACTGATGGGTAAGTACACACCAAAAAAACATTTAACTAGGATTATCCAATTGATTTGTCTCAAGAGGCTATTAATGTTCCTAGTGGATATCTATAACTAGGACCCACCCATATCCACATGTCCAAAATATTTCCTCCCCTGTCTATTAATTGACTTAATTCAAGAAAAACATTCCTTATCAACAAATATTCTTACAAAGTAAGGAATACAAATTAAAAATTGTTTCTCAAAACATTCATATAATGTTAAAATTAAAATATCATGTGAATAAATTATATATTATTTAATTAATAAATATATACATGATAAATAGTATGGATATTTAAGGTAAATGCAATGTCTAAATATGTTAAAAAGTTAATATTTCATGTTTAAGTTATTGATTAAAAAAATAATCAAGAAAGATAATATAAATAATTTACCTATTTAATATGGTTTTAAACCACACATCTAAATAATATGGATGTTATCAATTCAATATACCCCTAGTGTATCATAGGTATAATAAAGTGTTCATGTTTTTTTATTAAATGAATTACCATAAAAATTTCCTTAAAATGATCATAAAAAAATAACCATTTCACATTGAAAATATGTTTTAAAATAAAACATAAAAAAGTATTTTGAAAATAATTTCTTTTGAAAGTAACATTATAAAAATATTAGGTATGACTTAAAACCCTGAGTGGTTATGATGGAAATTTTTTTTTACATTGTGTATATATTAAAATGATGATTTTGTTCACATTTTCAATAATAGCCTAATGGGCATTTTTTGAAAAATGATATAAAGATTTTATTCAATTTTTCTAAAAAAATTAAAAATTGGTAAAAAATTCTGTAATAAATCTTTTGGTTAATTTAAAAAACATGCTTTAATACATTTTTATAAAACATGGATTTAGATGAAAAATGATTTTTGACTGAAGAGACAAAATAATATAATTTACATAAAAATAAGTTCTCAACAATTTGAAGTAAAAAGTGTAAAATAGTAATATTACATGAATATTTCATGAATATAAATAGGATAATAATATTTAATGGTATTATTAATAAACTATCAAATAGATTTATTCATTACAAATTCATGTATAAACAGTTCTGATTAAAATGAGATTGAGAAACAAACCCTTACAATGATCATAACAATGAAGTGAGAATTAATCTATGAGAATATTATGTGTATAAAATTTAAATCCAAATAAAATAAAAGGAAATAAAATTTAATATATTAAAAATTCATTACAAGTATAATAATTTAATTTCATAGACAATGAATAAATTATATAACTTAATGAAAGTAAATTGAGTTTTGAAATTATTTACCAATTGGTAACTGTTAACTAAATATCCTATTTGATGAAACTATTAAAATAGAAACTTAAAATAAAATTTATTATTAAGGAAAAATTATATTTCATGTAAATTGGGAAATATATTTTCCATATAAAAAAATATATGTGAAAAACGTTATAATATGCCTCAATTAAGGGAAATGGACACAAAGTCCCTTACATCATTCTTACTTTTGGATGAAAATAATTTAATCCTATTTAAAATGTTTTTAGTACTATTATTAATTTATTAAATGACAATATTAATATTTTTAATATCAAATATGACCTTCCTATAACATTTTATCATCTGTTTGTTAATAAAATTTCATTATTTTCATTATTTTGGGTGTTAATTGCCTTGTTTTCTTATCCATGTTTTTTCAAGAATTTTATCATTATTGTATATGGGATATAGATTCATAATATATATATTTATAATAATGTTATAAATATCATATTTAATCAATATATAATTTTTTATACTTATTCTGGAAGCATGGATTTGGAAAATTGATCACATCACTTCGTAAAGACGGTAGGTCATACATACACATGTTCAATGATATAATTCCATTAACGAGTGAATGGGTAATGAATTGGGTGATATATAAATTTTAAAATATAAGTATAATTTAATATATATCACATATATTCATTAAATTTATCTGTATTATTTTCCATGTAATGTGTAAGTGAAAAATGAATCGCAACACTCTGTAAGGTGGTAGTCCACCGTACACTTGAGGGGTGTTATCGTATTTTGAAAGAAATGGGATGTAATATGGTATATGTGATATTAAAATTAAATTATAAAAATAATATCATAAATATAATATAAATTTTATCAATACATCATTATATACATTTGTTATATGTGTATATGGGAAATGAATTACATCGGTACGTGATGCGGTAGTCCTCCCTACACATGATTGATGATTTTGTTTCACATTTTATGAAAGATGGAATGAATAAAAATAATTAAATAAAAGTTTTACATATAATTAAAATAAAAATAAATTTTTTATTATATTTTATCTGTTAATACATAATGTAATGTGTAAAATATGAAAGAAAACAAAATGGATTCTTTAAGACAAATATCTTTTCTTAGAGAAACCTCTTGCTTTCTATTCAATTAAAGGCCCTAGGGTTTGTATTTTGGGAAGAAACTAAACTATATAAATTGTATAATGATTTTTTCGAGATATTTTGGAAGGTTTTTTTTGTGAAAAATTGATTTATACATGTTAATAAGTGAATAGAGAGAGTGGGATTTTATATGTGGCGGAGAAGACACACTTATAATTTTTGAAAAGAAGTAATTACACCAATGTTTTTATCAAGAAAAAAGCCCCCTAAAAGATCATTATCATACCTTAATGGATATAAGTTCCAAATATGGCCATAAATTTGGTCTTGTACATATTTTAGATGATTTTATCCTCTATCTATGTAGTTTGACCCCATGGTAAACCCATTTTTACCTTAACCTGGGTAATTAATTTTTATTATTTCACTATTAATTATTGTATACAATTTATTTTAAATTATTATATAATATATATTATTATATTATAAAATACATAATATTTTTTTCTTAATTCAATTTACATATGTTTTATAATAAAATTGAAAAATACACCCACAAACACGAAGAAAATGTGAGTTTCCAAAGAAAAACATCTCATAAGTAAAGAAAGTTCAAGTATCATAATTCAATATGAAACTGATTCCAATGACCTAATTTTTATTAAAAAATATATAATTGAACTAAATATACTTTTGAAACAAATTAATAAAATGGTTCTTTTATATTATTTAAAATAAGAGAATGTTTTTAATGAAAAATAGTATTTTATACTATTCATTGAATAATTAAACATCCTAAACAAATTTAAAAAATTCCCCATAAAAGAATTTTAATATATTTATTAACAAAATTATTTTATTGTTTTAAAATAATTTTTCAAAAATTGGTAAAACAATTTAAAAATAATGTTTGTAAAACACAATAAAACAACCTTATAAAAAAAATTGGGTTTTCAGAGCATATTTTTTTCTTTCAAATGACTCATATATAATTTCTAATAAATGGATAACCATAATTTTGATAGGTTAGTTTGTAATTTTCACATCCAAAACCATAATTGTTATTTTACAGTGGGCATGTTTTAAATAACTATATTTTAATAAAGTATTGTGTTTCATATAAACCTAGTGTTGCAAGCATCACAAGATATCAATGAGATTGAATTTATTTAAAATAAATAAGTCAAAAATTCGTAGGGTGTTACATTATCTAATAATATTTTGATTTTTTTTCATTTAAAATATCAAACATGGTGTTACTATTTAAAATATCATGGTGTTACAACAATTTCCCATGTACCAAGAATCATTAAGACACCTATGGTAGTTTTACTATAATAAATCAAGTAGATCATTTTGATACCCATTCTATATTAGATAAAATGGTACTAAAAATATAATTATTAGTCCCTAAATTAGTGCTAAAAAATTTATTTTAGGGTAATATAAAAAATAAATTCCCACATATAAAATTTGTAGTATGTCATAATGATTCTGAATGTCTAAAAGAACATTCGTTATCATAGAAACCTTTCATTCTAACGCTAAGAAATGTGCCACTCAAAACATGTCATTTTATAACTTTAACAAAGAATGCTTTATTTATTATGGGTATTTTTTTATATCAAAAACAAGTTTTATTTCGATTTTATGTCATCAATGTCGTCATCTTATCATATTTTTACTTAATTTTTTAAAAAATAGACATATTTTCCTTTGGAATGACATTTTGAGCCTTCATTTTCTTATTTTAATTTTAATTTACCTATAAATAATAAAAATATTTATAACTAAAATATGAATCTATATTTGTTGTTTTAGATTCATACATTCACTCATAATTGTAGTTATATAATTTATTAATAATTTAAATTTACTTTATTTCTCTTCATTATTGTGGGAATAAAAGATAGATACCATGAAACTATGTTGATGAAACGTAACAATTGTGGTAAATCATCTTTAAACCATAATCAATCTTTTTTATATGTGGTTTTTTGGAGATCAATCATGTGATACAATTTTAAGGTTTCATATCAAATCTCTCTATCCTCCTTTTGATATTAGGGTATCTTATTGTATGATTCTCAAGAAAGGATGTGGATATATTTTCTTTAGTCCCAAATTTATCACTTATTGGTATATTTTCAAATCATCTCATCTCAATCAAGTATATCTAAAGGTCCCTTAATATTATTATATTTTCATTCTTTAATTTTTGGATTCATGATTCTTTATTGGTTCTAGTTATATTTACTTAGAGGGAGGATTATTATATATTCTGGTCCTATTGAGAATGGTATTTCATAGGATGTAATATGAATATTATAAAATATAATCTAGACATTGAAAAATATATTAATCCCCTATTTGTAGCAATTTTTTTATGATTAAATTTTTTTCCTATTTATCTATTTAAACAAAATTCATGTATACTATTGATAACATTATTGGAACTCCTATAAAGATCAATTTATCTACCTCTATGATTTATTGACCCTCTACTTCATGTATATGTACACATGTTGATATTGAAAAACAAATCTAAAAAATCATCTATATTAAGAATCACGTAATTTCTTTTGGAAGAGAACGACCTCAGAGAACATACAATATTATTATTTATGATTTCTCAAATTAAAAACAAATTGTGGCCTATGGGATGGAGACATAAAAACAAACTATTTTAAATCAAATTATTAAGAATAAGTCCCTATAGAAAAAAGGAATTACATTATATTAGTTGATCCCTATAGACTTCATGAATGAATTCTTTTTGGGACTAATAAAGTGCATAAATTAACCACTCATAGGGATTTAGATAAAGACGTGGCTTACCTCCAGTCTTAGGAAAGACTTGAATATTACTCTATATTTGTTAATGATTTTAATTACTCATAACAAATATTGTAATATTTTTTCAATAAATCCCCAAAAGGGTAAATAATTCAACTTTGGATGATTTTATTAACTTGGAATATGACTTCTCCCCTTATGAAGTGTTCTAAGAGGTGCGTAGTGATCATCAAAAACCCAAAAAAGATGCATATAAACCAACTTACAAAAATGAAACCAATTTCATTATTTAAAGTTCTATGAAAAAGAATAAATGTATGGTCAAATAATATGTATTTATTACCCCATATCCAATTTTAACTCAAATGTGTAAGGATAACTCTAAATTGGAATGAACTATTATCACTATACCCTTGGGTATATTAATGTGAGGAAAAATATCCCTCATCATTCTATTATTGAGTAAACCATCTTATCCTTTGAGGAAGAAAATATTTATATTAAAATTAAACTCAATAACCACACACATTTATATAATGAAGGAATTGGGGATTAAATCTTTACCTTGGTTGAGGAACAAGAGACACTAACTTTTAGCAGATATCAAATCAAGAAGATAACTATGAATTGATACCATAATATTAAAGAGTGAATGATCTATATAATTGAATACAAATTTAAATAAAATCCAAAATTTTTATTTTTGGCATCTTCCTTGGGAGTATCCACTATCCATTTTAAAGATACTCTGATCTTTTCATAGTTGTTAGATTTTCAGGGTCCAAGCTTGGATATGAATACCATGCTTTGTTAAGATTCAATTTCTAATGATCCTATTACAATTTTGATTATTTTAGTTCTTATCATTTTCCAAAACCATGTTCTAATATATAGAGGTGTTTTGATTCTCATTTTTATTTATTATGGTAATGTTTTATCTTGTTCCATGATTTCAACAGAGTAGATTAGAGATTTGAAGTTCAAGTTTTGATGGTAGTGTCTAGATAAACAAGACATAACAAATTGTATTTATCTATTAATGCTAAATCAAAATACAATGGTGAATGATGATTATGATAATGAGACTCCTAAATAAAAAAACTAATTACCAGTGGATGGTGTTGTGATGTATTAATATCTATTTTCTAGGAATAGTGAAGGATTAATAACATCTAAATATTTCCTTATCATATTTATTTTAAATCTTCTTGCATTGATGATTACTTTTCCTAGTATTTTCAGATACTTTAGGAAAATTTATACTCATAAAAATATTTTTTTTATATAATTTAATATAGGGAGAATGGGTGGTATTTATAACTCCTAATTAGAGTTGTTTCAAAATATTAATAAAATAATGTTCTAACTTCAATCATTTTCTTTTTTTCATTTTAATAAATGAAAATCAATATCTCATAACTTTTCAACTTCAAGAGATAATACCTATTTCTCATTAGTGACAATCTTATTTTATTAAACATTTTTTTTCTAATTTACATTATGTTACCTGTACACCTTATAAATTCTAAAAATATATTTTTGTAGTGTCTTCTTTTGAATAAATTTGTTTACCATCATAATCTCTAAATTTCAAAACATATCCTTAAATATAATCTATTTATGTATTGTTTTATTCATTAGTAACATAAATATTGAAAAAATTAAAATTTTTTAACAATTATAAAAAAGGTCAATAAGTTACCTTAGAATAGGTATCTATCGAAGAAATGTTACCAAATTTGTTTTGACTTTCCAATTCACTACTCAAATCAATACCATCAATGTTGGTCTATCCTCTAAAAAATATCACCACTCATTTTTTATTATTGTCCATATTTTTTTTTGAATTATTTAGTTTTAGATAGTCTATCACAACACTTCACATCTTTCTTTGGTAATAGGAAGTTAGATCGGAAGCATCATTATTTTTACCAATGTTGTATTTATTTGTTTCCTTTTGATTATTTTATATAAATAACTCTTTAAATCCATTATAATTTTTCAATATGTTGAAAATGATTTTGGTCAAGAGTGTTATTTATATAAAATTGACTTTGATTTTTACTAAAAAATTAAAATAAATAGTTACATGGATTTTAATTAAATTCTTTTCTTCCTAAAATCTACATCATCTACAATGTTTATTAACTCAATTTTAAACTAAAAAATTGATCAAATTAATTCATCTAGTATATACTTTTAAAATATCTAAATCCCATCAACTGATAATTTTTTTTTCATACACCTTATTATGTACTCTTCAAAACACCCTTTAGACTAATATTATGTTATAAAACAGTTCATCGAGGAAATTATTACAATTTATGATAATTTAAAATATTTCAAATATCTAGTTCATAGACTCTACATAGCCCATTATAAAATATTTGTACTCGACACATAGAATTCCCAGTTTGTTTATTGAAGCATTTATGAGCTATAGTGAAAATAAGAAGTATAATCCTTATGTCTTGAGCTATATTAGATGTCGATACATGGATAAACACACATCATATTATAGAATAGTATAATATATTCATTTATAAGTATTTCATAACATAATTTACAAAATTTTTAAATATATGTGTATTTGGATTTACATTTGGTAATAAAAATGGTTTGATAGTTATCATCTAGTGATCAATTCCCGAATACTTCAAGTATACCTCAATTTATTGTTTCCAAGAATTATAGATACATCCATAAAATATAGTGCATTTAGTGGAATCCTCTAAAAATTTGTATTCATCCCCAATATCTCAAAATAATCTTTTCCTTAGATTGTTATGTCTTTAATAATCTTATCATGAAAAAAGTAAAAAAAATAACCTTTATCCAAAAGGAATAAGCATTGATATGAATTATTGGTCCAATATAAGGAATAAACGTGGTTTTGGGGATGAATAAACAATTTAAATTTTTAACCAAATTAAACTTTAAAATTATATTTTTTATGCACAAACAGTGTATATATTGTGGTTTTAAATTAAATAATTCTATAAAAAAAGTCATGAACAATATTTTTTTTATCACATTTTGGATCTATGTGGTCATACATTTACACTTTAAAACACCTTAAATCACTATGAGAAGTGATATTCACTAAAAATAACCTTTATTTTAAAATGTTGTGATGAAATTTCAGAAGAACTACCTTTTCCTCACATAGAGGTACAACCCAAAATAAAACAAGCCATATGAAAAAATAGGACACACCAAGAAAATATATCCTTTTAGGAAACTCACAATTTGTTAAATGTATCTTTTGTTTAAGAGGTATAAGAATAAAAAACATGAATTTTTTGGGAAATCATTAATTTAAAAAATTAATAATTATATAAAAACAAAGTATCAAATTAAAACCCCAATAAAAATAAAGACCATAAAAATATCGACGTATCTTGATACATCTTCAATCACACCAATAAAATAATTAATATTGCATCTCCATTATTTTCACATAGTAGCATAATAGTCACATTAGTGAAAACATACCACGTCATAATTTCTTTTTATAACTCATGTGTTTTGATTTGCTTTGATTTTAAGATATATACACCTCTTCTAATGGATAATTATGTTGTCAATAAAATCTATCATCTTCATGACCACATGGGTGTTTCATAAAAAACAACCACATATTTCTTCAGATAGAAATAATAAAAATATATAATTAAGATCATTTAAATGTATAGGGAATATCAAACATTCATCTGTCATATAAAAAATTCAAAAAAACGTTGAATATTTTCATTAATATATATATATATATATGAATTTTTGAAATGAATAAAATAGTATAAATAAATCATATATACTTACATTAAATAAAAATATTAAAATTGACAGAAAATTTTTTATCAGATGAATTATTTTTAAATAGTATAATATACATAAGAATCATTTTAATTTTAGTAAACATAATTTAAAATATATATAAACAACAATTTGGTTTTTTTTAACATCAATACAACACAATAATAATATGTATGTGTGTGTGCATGTCAACATAAATTGTATCTATTTAATCTTCAATTGTATCTAAGAAAAAAATATTCATTATAAGGATCATTTTCTAGTACTTCGTAAGAGTAAATTCAAATATCATAAGAATAATATTGACATGAATAAAAATAATTTTTCCTTCATAAGTATCATTTCATTTTCTATGTAAACATGATTTTATTTTCAATGCAATTGGGTAATCCTTTATAATGGTATAAGACTTAAAACATGTAGATATGATTATAATTATTTAGTCTCTGAGTTAATATGACTTTATATAACCCATTTTGTAAGACTTTTCATATAATTCTTAATACCTTACCTGAAAACATAAGATTGGGAAAAAATATTTTAAAAGAAAAACATATCACTTTATCCATTATTAAAATTCATAAAACATGAAATCATAAGACTATCAAAAACATATATGCATAAGAATATCATGTTTGAAATAATAATTTTCCAAATAACCAAAACAAACCACAAACAAATTCTTCCATAGATTGTTCAAAAAAACAAATTAAAAAAGTTAAACATGTTATAAACACCATAAACCTGATTAAACGGTGTTGTGAGGAATTATAATTATGAAAATAAAATTTTAAATGATATAAAAAGTTGAATTATTGTAATATTCAAAAAAAATAATCAAATAAATCATCAATGAACTAATAGTGTAAGATCCTGAAAAAAATTTACTCTCTTCTTAATATTTAAGAGTTTTCATGGGTTCAGAGTACATAATTATATTTTTTTGAGTTTCTACATAACCTAGGATTGGTACTTCCTGTATGAACATTTTACATCTTAAATGTGTTTTTATGGAATAAATGTGTCTCTATTCACAATCTATAAAATGGTTAATATAAAAATAATCTTCCTAGCTATAAAATAATTTTTACATTGTGAATCCCATGTATTCCATGAGAACTTATTTAACACCAAAAAATAATCAATCGAGTTAAATTTAACTTTTCGAAATGTATTTTTAGTCATATATGTGTTATGGAAGATTTACTCCATAAACAAAATGTTGACATCATAAATTCCCCATCCTGGTAGGTTTAAGTCATGTTTTACATTCTCTTAGGTATTAGTTATCCCTCATCCCAAGTGTTTCTCCAGGCATATATAGGTGTTTTTTCTACTTTTGAGTTCCTCTATTAAACATTCCATATTCATGGAGGTTTCTTTACTTCTTCCAAGTAATTAGACTTTCTATTTCTTCTTTTCCATAGGTTATTTAAGTGGCGTGGACATATTTTTTAGATTTCCTGACCCTATGGAGATGTTTTTTAATTATTTATAGATTCATTTTGTGATCTTCTTTCCGGGGTTGATCTCTTGTTGGTTGTTTTATGATAGGTGGGTTTATTGATTCTGATTGTGATCTACTACCATTTCCATATTTCATTAGGAAATTTCATTATAATGGGTTAGAATAGATTCTAGGTCATCCACTTTTTTATTGTATCCCTTCTCATGTTGGTGGATCTCATGTTGGTGGATCTCATTATGGATGTGTGTAGCCTGAGGTTGATGTAGGTGGTTCAACCCATTTCCATTGTTGGATAAACATTTAAGGATTTGGTTTTTTTAAACTATTATATAAAAGAATTATGATGATTTATTGATTTTTGTGTATGTGTAGATGGCTATGTGAGAAAATATTTTCTTCCCTTATTTTGGGAAAATGTTATTTTTAAATCATTTCTAAATGGATTTATGAAAACGTTTTAAAAGAATAATTTAAATGAAATGAATTTGAAAATAAGAACATGGTAAGCCTTGGGTACGTAGTTGGAAGGTGTATAAATCAGCCTCATACATTACTAATATCATTGGGTTCACTCATGCGGTGTTCATATGCTCCTTGGTCCAACGGTCTTAGGGAATTTTTAGTTATTATTCAGTGGTTCACTTTCTTGGGTGTTAATTTGCTCTATAGGTTCAATGCATATAACTTAGGGATTGATGTTCTTGATTGTCTATGTTTGGATATGAGTTTCCTGGATAGTGTAACATTTAGTGATCCTTGGTGCTATTTATATGTGGTTTAATTTAGATCACCTCTATTTAATTACCCATCTTTCTATATATGATATTCCTTGAAACTGTTTTACCTAGATTATTTAGAACTATAGAAAATAGGGAATGTTTTACCATGTATTTGATATAAAAACTAATTAACTGATAATCATACCATGTTTTGTTAAATATTTAGAATATTCATATTGATATACAAAGACATTTAAGGGAACACCTGGGGGGGATCCCACTGATCCTATTTATATCACACCCTACACACACTTGTAGAAGTGTGTAGACCTAGTTATATCTTTTGATATAAGGAATTGTGTGGTACTATAGTGATGCGGTTAGGTTTTAGTCATCTTCTTTTGGGTAGCTGGTAGTGAGATAATGGAGCACCATCTTCTTAACACATAAAGTATTTATTTCACATTTTGGGTCATTTATTTTTTTTTCTAACTCAAAACAAGGCATTTTTTAATCTAATTTTGAGTTATATAACTTTTTCTATTTTCCTTCAATTAATATTTCTCAGGTTTCCTTCAATTTTTTATTTCAAATATGTAAATATATGACATATAATTTCCATTATGTTGGGAAAAATCATTCCAACTAGTTGTTGTTAATATTTTTCTACTAGTCACTTGCTCATGGGGATTAGAAATTCCCTTCAAGTTTGTTGTGGATCAGGTTAGGTGTTAGTTTGTGAGGGTATCTGAGGTCAGTTTAATAAAAATTAGTATCATATCGGGGTTATTCTTAGTATTTGGGCATTTTTTAGAATATATATAGGGTTTTAAATACGTCATAGGTATTTTGTGGTAAGATCCTAGCAATATTATACTGTAACATGACTCAAGTTACCATACAATGTTGGGATGTGTGTCTCCATTAATGAGTTCAAGGTGTTATTTTTAGTATTTTTCTTTGGTTTTATAGTTTGAATTGATATTTTCCTAATTTTTATTCATATATTCTATTTTTTATGTGCAATTTTATACCTCTAAGAAACCTCTCAATAGTTCCACAAGGGGATGTAGTGGATGCTTCTGAAGAGAATCCTCCTTCATATCAGAATGTTATTGAGGCTACTATGTGGGATGTTTATACTATGGACCAAAATGTATTTCATACCTAGAACATATTTTCTAAGGATAATGTAGGTACAATTTAAGAATTTTATTGATCATGGGAGTTCATGCATAATATAACACTATCCATTAAAGTTATGAATGGTCCAAAATTGGTGGAGGACTATCTGGAAAAGAATGATTAGATCTTGGAATTCATGGATACATAGGAGAAAATCAAGGTGAAGTGAACAAAACTCAGACCCAAGGGTCCCATTAATCATTGGTGGGATTCCATAGAATATGACGGTATACACATGGGCTTAGTATGGAATGGTATCAATTCCCTCTTCTTCAAGATGTTTTATCCATGGTCTTTGATGACTGAATAGTCTTCGAAGTTCTCATATTTATAACATAAAGTGTTTTCTGTGTCGAAATATGCCATATATTCCTATAGTTGGTTTATTTTTATTTATAGGTAGTTAATAATGATTAGACGAAGCCTCAAACTGCATTTAAGGTTTTTAAAAGATATCCAATTGTATGTATTCATGCTGAAGCGTTCTACCTAGGAATATATAGTAGGAATGACTGATAATTAAAACCACTCTCTTCAACCCAGTGGAAGCTTCGGTGGAATAAAGTGAATGAAGAAAATTTTCCATAATCATTGTAGGAGTGGTGGATTTGGTTATTATAAATGTAACTCGTATTCTCCATTAGTTACATCTAGTACTGTGCCACTCACTTGCTATTGGTGCAGAAATATTGGGCACACCTGATGTTCCTATTCCGCACATATGAAGAAGTGAAATGGTTGTGGATTCTATGACCATTTTTAGTGGTTCTACTAGGCTATTTATAAACCTTGTTATGGTCAGGGATCATAGAATCTATGTTTGACTATGATGTATTCATATGATTCAATTCCACGGGGCTCTATCCATAGGCCTCAAGAGTGAATCAACTTCACATAGAGGATGAGTTTCCAGAAAAATTTGATGTCGTTCCAATGATAGTGATAAGTTTTTTCATTGTTTATTGAATAGACTAAAGGCCTTCATTTTTTTATTATTTTAATTATCCACCTTTCAAGGGGTGAGGTCAATCCCTCACAAATCATGACACCTTAGTGTAAATTAAATGACCCATAGGTCATAGAGGAAATCACCCAGACAAGACAACTTAGAACTACTCCTCCCCAGCACATGTCATGATATCATCACACCACCTTCATAAGGCTAGTCGGCTAGCTATCCTATGGAGAGCTACATAGACCCGGTACAAATGGAAATGTCATAACCTCTTGTTCTTCCAATTCAAGTTAGCTCTTCTCTGGTGAATGCACCTTCTCTAAATCTTCATGTGAAGCCGTGTCCCATATATTCTAACTGATACATATACATATTCATGTAGCCTGAATACCTTGGGGTGGCCTGAATGCCATGAGGTGGCCCAATATCCTTGAGATAAAACATGACCAAAATTCATGGGAGGCTTAAAAGCCTTGTAAGACCCAAGGACCAAATCAGTAGCCCAAAGGACCAGATGTATGGACAGTTCCGACTACTACACAAATTTATTATGGGATTTCCTCATTCTTTATCCAGATATATTTTTCATAATCATCTGGATGGATTTTCTTTTCAGTCATTATGATGGAGTTTATTTTATCATCATTGTATATCTTTCCTTAGAGTTAATGGGAGATCTCAAGTGTTTCTAGGATAGTGGGATTTGAGGTCTGGTCATTCAGTACTTATCCACCCACAGCACAGGTGCATGCTTTATTCTATTTTTGTTGAGACAGTGAAATAAATTCTATTGGTAGTATTTCCTTGGTTGTCAATGATTTTGTTTCTTATTATAAAACATCCTAAGTATTCCTCTATATACTGAGTAAGAATATAAAAATTATCTGGTACTGAGTACGTAGATGATATTGCTACACTCTTATCGTATAGAACCAGTACGGCTAAAATATATCAGGATTCAATTGGATTATTTGACACAGAAACGTTTTTTTATCCCTAGTGTTTCCCCATGGGAAGTTTCCTTGCATTTTACCATGAAGGATTATGGTTCAATTTAATTTTACAAAGACTTTTAGAAGTTAAAATAGGTGATATTTAAGAATATGTATCATTTTATCTATGTAGATGATCTATGTGATCAATTCAATGGGGAGATCTTCTTCCAATTTATTATTAGCTCAGGGTTTGGGAGTCTGATATACCAAAGATTGTTTTTAAGATAATGTATGTCCATTATTATTATATTGTGATATCTAGTGTTCGGAATAATTATCATTTATTTTTTATTGATTTGCCGAACTGTATAATTCATCATTATCTAAAAACTTTGTGATAGTGTTTGTGGTTTGTAATTTTGTTTATTCAAGGTCTAATAAATAGCACGAGAACCATCTGAGTTTGGTTTCTGAAATAATGAGGAGTCGAAATTTGATGATTGTATTTTTATAATGTAATATAGGGTCCCAAGAAGTGTTGTTTTGGGGAATAAGATTTCTAAACATGGATTATTAGTTGATCCTAAGAAGGCGATGGTTTCCTTTTCATGGGAGGATTCATGGAATGTCTTCAAGATTTAGATATTTTGTATTCTTTCTAGATACTATTGGTTGGTTTTTAATGATTTATAAAATTTTGAATCAGTTTTGATATATCTTACAAGAAAATTGCTGAAATTCACATTGGGTGTCACATTTCAGTCTTCTAAGAATGAACTGAAATAGTTTATGTCATTAAACCCTATTCTGATATTACCTGATCATAGTAAAAGGTATATAGTATATTGTGAAGCTTTTAATTGTATTATAGGTTGTGTGATTATGTAGGATAATTAATTAATTAAATTTATAGAAACCCATTATGGTGTAGAGTCCATATGTATATGGCCTCTCCCTCCATATGGAATTTTTTATTTTGGGGATCTGTTTATCATCCCAGCATCTATGAGGAGTTTATTTTTTTGTCATATTTATTTCGAGTAAATTCATGAAGAAACTAATAAGATTTATTATGAAATGAGATGGTGTTTTATACCTAGATATGAAGGGAGGAATTGTTGATTTTTCATCCTTCATTTAAACCCACAAATAGATAAAGGTACATAATCTGAAACCTTATAGTTTTCTCTAGCCTCAGATGGTACTGGTTTGGAAAATGGGTGAGGTGACCATGGAAATCCTGAGGGAAGAATGCTATCTGGGTGGTGATTTATCATTATAAGAAATCATCTTTTATTATTCTAATTAGGGACACCACTAAAGGTAATGATTTGGGTATGTTTATGTGCATGATATTGTGAGGTATCGTAGGGTACCCTCTTCTATCGTATCAGATAAGGATCCTAGGTTTACTCCAAGTTCTTGAAAACTCTCCAAGTGGTGAGAGAGACTTAGTTTAGGTTGATTATAGCCTACCATCCACAAAAAAATGGTTATACATGTCCTAAGATTCATATCATAGAAGATATTTTACAATCATGTATATTGGATTTTAGTGGATCGTGGTATATCTATTTAGGGATATTTTTGTTTTCTTATAACTAAATTTCATCAGTCATTGGTAAGAATGGATCCCTTCCATATTTGTATGATTTTTTGTACAGATCGACTTTTTTTTGGGTAGAGGTGTGATATTCCACTATTATGTTTCCAACTCTTGTTCAAAATACATTGGTGGGGATTAATGATTTATCATACATCTCTTTATAGCATAGAGTCATAAAAAATATATGTACATCATCACCATAATCTTTTAATGTTTTCTATAGTTTACTAATATTTCATGAAGTTTTTTCCTCAGTTGGGTCACTGTCGACTTGTAAAATAGGGAACATTAGCTCTGAGATATGTTGGACCATTTAGGTAACTTGGGGGGATGGGAAGGTTGTTAATATATTTACATTTCCATATCAATTGATAGGTATTCAGTATTGTTCCCATATATCTCAACTCATGATGTACCATCACGATCCTTCTCATGTTCTGATTTGGGAAGAGAACAATTTAGAGCTTGAAATTTCAATTGTACAGTAAACAATGGATGGAATTGACTATCAAGTGAAATTATATCATGGGAATTATATCTCATTAGATAGAGTTTTATGGTATCAGGGATTAGATTCTTCCCGATGAGGTGGGAATGGCTTCAACTCTTTCTTGATCACCCTTCATCCACATGACTTCCCAAGGATAAATATTCATATGATGGGGAGACTATAATGTACTGGATAGAAAGTAACATTCTTTTAAATATTTAAGAGTTTGTTTTTAGTTTTAGGAGACATAGAGATGTTTTTGGATGTTTCTGTAGAACCTGGGAAAGGTACTACATGCAAGACCATCAGAAATCATAAATGAATAGTTTTCTATGTAAATTAATTTATGGGAACAAGATAGGAAATGTTATATAGAATAATAATATTGAAATCAATAAAATCATATTTACATATTAAATACCTTTTACACTGTTTGATCTGCTTGTACACAGTAAAATAACTGTTCGGGGTAAATTTTACTCATTCTAACATGTATTCCTCCATCTTCATGTTTTGGAATATTTTCACCATAAAAAAGGGTTTATGTCATAAATACTTTATCTAGTAGGTTTAACACAGATTACATTTATTTTACTTCTCATTATCATTGTCAAACTATTCTCACTCAGCCATAGGGTTTCTCCATGTGCATTTGTGTGTCTCATCTCCTTCTATGTTCCTATATTCAAAATCTGATCCTTATGGTGGTTGTATAAATTCTTCCTAGTAATCTCCATTTCTTCTTCTAGTATTAAATTATTTTTTTCAGTGTCATGGGACTTAATTTTGGATTTAAAAAGCCTATGGTAATATTTTTGTAATTCTTTCTATATTAGTTGTGAAATCTTCTATGTGGTGTCAGTTCATTATTTTTTATTGTGTGATGGACTCATTTTCTTTGATGTACGCTAGGATATACACTCTCCAACAACTATTTTTTTATGGAATTTCATCATTATATGTGAGTTCTTATACCAAAATACATGTTTCATAGAAGATTTTGATGAAGGCATGGATGGTTCTAAGTAAATTAAAGCTAAAATGGATTAAAACCCCATTTAAGGGAGTGGATTCATGAAGGTCTAAAAGATCACCAATGTTCACAGCCTATGAAAGTACCTAGCTAGGTGGATTTTTCACAGTAACCTCTACACAACATAAGTCTGGTTCATGGAGTTCCATTCCATGGAATTCACCAATGACACATCGCTTTGACGGTAAATTTCTCACAACGTAACTATGTTTCAAAAAACCCTATCAGTTTGAGATTATTTTAAAGTTTCATAAAAGGATCCATATTTCACAAAACCAATTACATTTCCCCCATTTTGCCTATAAATACAACCCATGTGTTCAATTATAATAGGGAAGTTGTTGATCAAGTGTTGTTTTGAACAATACATAATGTTTTTATTTAAAGAGGGTGTTTTGTTGAGAACAATACTCTATCTCTTTATAATAATTTTGATGCTCACAAATACCGTCAATTATTTTCTAATGATTTTCTTTGTATGAATATTATAGGAAAATATTATTCATTATATTTTATTTTTGGATGGAATATTTAAATTCTTGAACAATGAGAATTAATTTTTAAGGTATTTGTTTTTAGCGCATTTTGGAAACACTATTCATGTGCTACATATTCGGGATCTACATTTAGCGCGTTCTAGAAACAATGTTCATACCCTATGTAGAGAAATGTACTATAAAGATGAAAAGTGTGTATACTTTTTGAGATAAGATAAAATTATGGTTAATCAACCATACGTTATTGGCGAGGTATGAAAAAGAACCCTACGTTAGGAAGCAACCCTACATTTGGGATATTAGAAAAGTATGGAAGGAGAACCATACATAAGTATTGAACGTTACATTTATTTCTCAAAAGTATGGTTCATTAACATTACATTTGTATGCAACCATACATTCTTGAAAATGTATGGATCAAGTAAAAGTATGGATCTTTTACCATACATTTGTAAGTTTGAAGAGAAAAGTATGGATGACCAACCCTATGTCTATGATGAATCATAGGTTTAAAGAAAGTGGCATGAAGCTTATGTTTGTAAACAACCCTACATTGTCATCCCTAAATTTGAGGATTACGTCATCAAACTTACGTTCAGAGGATTCATATAGTACAACTCAATCTTACGTTTGGTGTTAGAGATTTTAAAGTCGATATTTTTATGCAATAGTCAGCAAGTTGTTTATTATGTGGATCACAAGCCAGATTTAACGATGAATTTAAAATATGAATTTGACTGATTCAAAGCTGTTTTATTAATGGTTTAATGATTGAATTAAAAGGAGCTTTTTAAACCAAGTCTTTAGGGATGTTTCGACTACTCTGTAAATTCCAATGTTTGAATTTTGAGAGTAAAAAAGGAAATTTTTGTGGATCTAAATTTACAAGAGAAGTGGTTATCACTATTTTATATATTTTTCATCCTTTTTAAAAATAGTATCTAACAATCTTATGTGATCTCTAGATTATATTTAGAAAAAAAAAGAAAATAAGAGACTATCAAGCATTCAGATCTTCGGATTCAAGCGAGTAACAAAGTTCTGTTTTCTGAAGAAGAAAAATCATGATAGAATATTCATATGTTCTACATCGAAGATCATTTGTGAATATTCTTTTTCAAAAGTTTTGAGTTATATTTCTATATCTATTGCAACGAGATCAACTCAGAACAATTCTTTTGTGAAGATCATTATTTCTGAGGGTGACAATTCATCTACTATCGATTGCATGTTGTTGCAATTGTGAAGAACATCTGGAAAGTATTTTCAGAATACAGAAATCATTCCTTTCTATTCTTGAGTGTCCAAATTCTCGTACTAAGCTGTGTTGGTTCTATGAGTGAACCAGAAGGATTTGTTTTGCCTTAGATTGTAAATATGTCAACTGAATCTACTCAGTTGTGATATGGTCTATTGAAATGAGGACCAGATAGTGAAAATCACCAAGCTCCTGGAGTAGAGCATTGGTGGAGTGGACTAGGGGCCTTATGTTCCCCAAACCACTATATATATTGTGTCACTGCTATTTAAATTTCCACTGCATCAAATCATCTAATTTATTTTCAATGTTAGAACACAATATCGTAAAGATTTTTGACAATACACAATTCACCCCCGACCTCTTGTGTATAATTGATATAATCTGATCCAACAATTTGTATCATAGGTGGAGCTTTCTGATAAAACCTTAACAAGATAAAAGTGATTATATACAGAGCAAGATGAATGATACAATAGAGGGAATGTATATGGTCAGAGCACCATACTTCAATGGAGAAAATTATGGATTCTGTAAATCACGAATGATTATCTATCTAAAAAATATTGGATACAGAGTATATTCTTAGATTCTGACTCCATCTGAAATACCAGAAAAACCTGAAACATGGAGTGCAACTACTGAAGTAGATTATGACATGAACTTAATGGAAATGAATGCAATTATATGTCGTCTAGGACCTGATGAGTTCAACAGAGTATCTCAATGCCCGACAACATATGAAATGTGGAAAACTATTATTGTTGCTTATGAAAGAACTAACAATATCAAGGAAATGAGATATGCAACTACTAAGCTTAAATTTGATACATTCAGAATGGTTGAAGTTGAATGTATTACTCAAATGTATGGAAGATTGATAGATATTGTCAATAACATAACCGACATGGGATATCCCATTAAACAAACTGATCAAGATTTAAAGGTACTGAGAGTGCTACCTACAAAGTGGAATGAAATCTCTGCTGCAATCAGACAGTCGACACATGTCAAGAACTTAACCATGAGAGAACTGATTGGAACACTAATGATGTATGAAGCTGAGATGAAATATGAATATAATGAACACAAAGTTCTTATTAAGAGATGTGACACTTCCTTGAAAGTGTCATCACAGAGCAAAAACAAAAATATAGAGAAAAGTGTAAAAGAGAAATCAAAAAGTTATGATTTATCAAATTGTGATGTGGAATTGGCTCAGCTAGCCTGAAAATTAACTAAATTCTATAGAAACAGTAAGGGATTCAGGAAATCCTTGAAAAAGGATGACATGGAAGTCAGATGTTATGAATGCAAGAAAATGGGGCATATTAGAGCCGACTGCCCTCAGATAAAAGAAGACATGAAAAAGAAATTTTTCCAAAAAAATGATTATGAGCATAAGGACAAGAAAGATTTGGAGGCTGTATGGAGTATATCTGAAGACTCTAGAAGCACTTCTGAATCAAACTTAGAGAAGGAAGAAGCAAATCTGAAAGCCCACATGTGTTTTATGGTAGAAACAGATGAGGTACAATCTTACTACTCTTCTAACTCTAGTTCTGAATCTAGTTACTCTAATGAAAAACTTGCAGCCTACTGAAATATTCTTGAAGAAAAATATGATTATTTCTTTAATAAGAATAAGTCTTTAATGAACATTTACAAAGATTTTTCTAATGAAAGAGATACAATTCTAAAACAATATAAGGAGTTAACTGAGAAGTTTTTCTCAATTAACACTAATAATACAGATTGTGAATCAAGGATAAAATCTCTAAAAACTGAAAAAGAAACCTATAAAAGTGCAGGTCTTGGTTTTACTAAAAGAGATAATACTTTAAATGAAATTCTTGGGAAAATTTTTTATTAAAAAGGAACGATTTTGAATTGGCAGTAAAGGTGAAAAACACAAGCTGTACAAGAATTATTTTATACCGATTACAAAAATACTAGATTTTAATTACTGTGGAATAAGAGCACATAATTCTAAAAATTGTTTCTTATGACAACCCCAAATATGTGTTATTAAGAAAGATTTTGTATCGAATGATTTATTTGACTCCAATGAAATTATAAAAACAAAGAAAGTCTGGATTCCCAGATCTCTGCTGGCTAACACCCCTGGACCCAATAGAAGATGGGTACCAAAGAAAATTGTACAAATTCCCTTGTAGGGAGCAGGTCACACAAGAAAAAAGGACATATGGTACATGGATAGTGGCTGCTCAAGACAAATGAGTGGGAGCTCGTCAAACTTCTCTTCACTCACGCAAAAAAGATAGTGGACTAGTCATTTTTTGTGACAATGCCTAAGGTAAGATCATTGTTATTGGAACAATTGGAAATCCAAAAATGGTCTCAATCAACAAAGTACTTTATGTACATAGATTGAACCAAAATCTGATAAGTATTTATCAACTGCGTGATGATGGTTATGCTGTTGATTTTTCTGACAATTGCTCTTCTATTTTCAAGAATAAACTACTTAAATTTAGAGCACCTAGAACTAAAAATGTGTATACCCTAGATTTAAATTCCTTGTGTAAACAACAAGTTAACTACTTCACTGATAAAGTGAATGAATGTTGGATCTAGTAAAGGAAAATTGGAAATTGTAATATATATGTTTTACATAAGTTATATAAGAAACATTTAGTTTCTGATTTTCCTAGTATCAAATTTGAAAGTGACAGACTTTGTGATGCATGTCAACTTGGCAAGCAACACAAATCATCCTTCAAATCAGTTAACAGAATTGCTACATCAAAACCTCTAGAACTTATCCATATAGATTTTTTTGGACCTTCAAGAGTAGCAAGGTTGGATGTTAGATCATATGTATTTGTTTTAGTTGATGAATATTCTAGATTTACATGGATTTTCTTTTTAAAATTTAAAAATGAATCTTTTACTTTATTTGAAAGTTTTTGTAAAGCTGTTCAAAATGAAAAAGGCTTTAAAATAATTTCTTTAAGAAGTGATCATGGAGGAGAATTTGAGAATCAGGAATTTAATTCCTTCTTCTCAAATATGGGTTTTAAACACACCTTCTTTTCACCAAGAACACCTCACCAAAATGGAATTGTTGAAAGAAGAAATGAGACTATTCATGAAATGGCTAGGACTATACTAAATGAATACAGTCTTCCTACCTATTTTTGGGTAAAATCTGTAAGCACAACCTACTATATATTGAATAGTGTTTTAATTAGACCTCTTTGGAAAAATACACCCTATGAAATTTAGGATAACAGAAAACCTAAAGTCAACTACTTTAATGTTTTTGGATGCAAGGTTTACATCTTGATCACCAAGGATAATCTTGTTATGTTTGATCCAAAATCTGAGGAAGGCATTTTCTTAGGATATTCTTCAACCTCCAGAGCTTATAGAGTCTTTAATAAGAAGTCAAGGATTGTTGAAGAACCAATTAATGTGAAATTTGGTGAATCTGATCCCTTTGAGAAAAGTACAGATCAAATGTATAATGCTGACTCTAATGATAAGATGAGACTTGAGAACTTGAAAAATGATTTTGAAAAAAGTTATAAAAGAAATTCAGTCCAGTTCAGAAGAACATGATACTGAAGAACCTATGAGTGTGCTACCAAGACAGACTATAACTCTAAAGAATCACCCCTTAGAGACTATAATAGGTGACTTATATAGAGGAATAAAAACTAGACAAAATATTGGAAATCATGTAGAATTATCTTCCTTTCTATCCCAATTAGAACCCAAATCTATAGAAGAAGATTTAGATGATGCAAGATGGATGATAGCAATGCATGAAAAATTAAACCAGTTCAAATGAAATGAAGTTTGGAAATTAGTTGAAGGACCACATAACTCTCCACTAATAGGAACCAAATGGGTCTTTAGAAATAAGCAAGATGATCAAGTAATAATAACTCGAAATAAATCTAGACTTATAGCTAAAGGATATAATCAGGAAGAAGGTATATATTAGGATGAGACCTTTGCACTTGTAGCTATATTAGAAGCCATTAGAATCCTTTTGGACTATACATCTCATATGAACTTTAAGTTATTTTAGATGAATGTTAATTCTGACTTTTTAAATGGTTATTTAATGGAGAAAGTTTATGTTGAGCAACCTCCTGGTTTTGAAAATTCTCAAAAACCATGTTCTGTTTCTAAACTTACAAAAGATTTTTATTGCCTTAAACAAACACCTAGAGCTTGGTATGAGAGATTAAGTTCTTTTCTATTAGAAAATAATTTTATTATTGGAATCTCATATCCAACACTTTTCAAGAAAATTGTAAATTCTAATATTTTCTTGGTTCAAATTTATGTTGATGATGTAATTTTCAGATCAACTAATAAAACCCTTTGTCATGAGTTTTCAAAGAAAATTCAAGAAGAATTTGAAATGAGTATGATGGGAGAACTAAATTTCATTTTAGGTCTTCAAATTTATCAAAAAAAATTGGAAATGTTTTGAATCAAAGAAAATACATTACCGATTTATTAAAGAAATTTGGACTTGAAAACAGCAAGACATATACAACTCTTATGTGCTCTAATATAAAACATGATTTGGATGAAACTAGAAAATCAGTTGACAACAAGTTATATAGAGGTATGATTGGTATTTTGTTATATCTTACTGCTAGATGGCCAGATATAATGTATTCAGTATTTATTTGTGAATGATTTCTATCAAATCCTAAAGAATCTCTTTTAATTGATGTTAAAAGAATTTTTAGATATTTAAAAGGAAATATTTGTCAATCTCTTCTTTATCCCAAAACTTCTAATTTTAATTTAATTTCATATTCAGATGCATACTTTGGGAGTATAATATTATATAGGAAAAGCACATCAGGAACTTTTCACTTTTTAGGGAAATATTTAATGTCAATGTCAAGTAAGAAACAACTTTAAGTTGCCCTATCAACTACTGAGGCAGAATATGTTTCTGCTAGAAGTTGCTATGCACAGGTGTTGTGGATGAAAAACACTCTTATGGAATTTGGAATAAATTTTAATAATACACCTATTTTATGTGATAATACTAGTGCTATAAATATTTCAATAATTCCTATTAATCATTATAGGACTAAGCATATTGATATCAGACATCATTTTCTAAGAGATCATGTTCTTAAAAAGGATATATTTTTGGAATTTGTAAGTACTAAAATTCAATTAGCTGATATTTTTACTAAACCACTTCCCACTCCAACCTTTGATTTTATTAAGGGGGAGATAGGTTTATTTAATTTTAAATAAAGCTTTATTTTATTTTTTATATGTTGTTTCTTTATTTTAATTCTGTTTAAAATTATTTGGCTATTTTCTTTTCAAACAGAATAATTTTCTTTTCCCCGCATAATTGATTTTATTTATTTTCAAATCTATGTAATGATTAGTCAAAACACGGGAATAAAGGCTTTCAAAAATCATTTCGGCTTCTAAATCATTTCATTTCTACGAAAATCCTTTCAAATTGTGAAATCGTACCACTGCTCAAAAACCCTAATCTTCGAACCTTAGAAACCCTAATCTTAAAACCTTCATAGATTCATACAGAAATGACAAATAATAAGAGAACTGATGAAGCTGAAACTAGCAGTTCCATGAAACAACATTCAGAAGGAAGATAAATCTTACAGGGAAAGGTGATTGACCTCGATTGGCTATATCAGAAAAATCTTCTGTTGAAATAAGCACTCTTGTTTCAGAATCTCGAACAGACATTCAATAGTGAGAATATAGAATTTTTGTATGAGGTAGAGCTTCAACATTTCTTCAAGTCTGAAAAATTTAGTCTGGGAGATAATGAGGACACATTGCTTTCTAAGATAGAAGTTAGAGATTTTTTGATCTCTTCAGTTGAAATTGGTCAGATTTTGAAATGCCCTCATGAGGGAGTTTTTCATTTAGATTTGAAAAATATTATAGATTCAATGCATAACTCAGATGACATAATGTCTTTTCTTTTTGGTACAAAATCTGTAAAAAAAATATGTTCATAAAGGATCTGGAGCCACATCAGAAAATTGTGGTAAAATTTGTGCAAACAGGGATTGCACCAAGGATGTTTGAGATGGAAAAGATATTATATCCCGATATGTATATAATGTATCTTTTGCTCAGTGATATTAAACTCAATTTTCCTAGGTATATGGTTAGATATCTAAGATATTTTTTTCAGATTGATGCTCAAATGAACTTTTACCCTTTTGGTCGATTCATCTCCAAACTGTTGTTTAAGAAGAATATGGTGAGACTGGTGGTTTCCAAAGTGTGTTGTCATCATAGTATTTTGTTTCATACTGGAACTTTAACAAAGATTGGCTATTTCTGGAGCACTATAAAAGGAAAAAAATTCAAGTAGGAGATGAGGATGAATCAGAGAGTGATCATGCTCAATATGTTAAGTCCGAGGAGGGACAAGCAGAATCAAGAGTCTTCACTGTAGCAAGAAGGATCAGATTTGAAGTGAAAGATACCGAGTAGGAAAGAAGTTAGGATGGACTTCAATCTCAGAGTAAAAGAACCACAACTGTGACACATATTTCCCCTGTACAGACTACAATATATTTACTCTCTTATAGCTTTGTTAGAGAAAATGTTGTTGAACAATCTCAAGAATAGGATGTGGTTGTTACAAACCATGACCCTGAAATAATTGAAGTTGAAAGATTAGAACAATATGTTGTATTTGATGTTGAAGTTACACTTCAAAAATATAAGGAAGCCGAGCCTAGTGAGGAAGTGGCCAGACCTCAGGGAACTCTAGATGATATAATTTTAGAAAATCCATTGGAAGAACAAATTGCTGATGTTCATGATGAGCATGTTTCTGAAGCTCAGACAAAATTAATTCAAGAGGATTTTTCTATGGAAGAGTCTGAAAAGGACTCTGAGGAAAAATCTATGGACAAACCTACTCAGGAAAAGGAGAAAGACAAATCTAATGTAGATTCACTACCTTTAGTACTGCTACATCACACTGAACCAGAGAATGAGAATCTAGCACATGGTGCCTCTGACTTAGGGAATAAAGAAGTTGAAGAGTTTTACATAAACTTATCTTAACTACAATCAGAGAATGATACTCTTAGAAGAGTCTTAGCATCATAATAGTTGAAATTTCAAAAGTCTTAAGGAGAGTATAGCTTCAAGGTAAGAAGATGAAATTTTTAAGGAGGATATGCTGAATGCGGTTTCCAAATTGAAATTTGAAATGTTTATGAAGTCAGATTTATCAGATCTTAAATTGTTTATAGAGATACAATTTGCATCAGTTGGGAATAGTGCTGCTAGTGGATCAGGTACTTCACTTGGTTTAATTAGAAGATTTCAAGATATCACAGTTGCAATGAGAAACATTAATGATAGGTTTCAAGATCTTAAATGCTACAGTTCTCCTTTATCTATTCTGTTAGACAATCAGAAATTCTTCATTGACCATTTGACATCCCGTGAAACTGGAATTAGCTCCCTCTTAATTAAATTCACAGAGAAGTTGTATTTGTTTATGGAGAAGGAAGAAAGACTTCATGATTTTTTCAGAGTCAATCTCATTGAAGACATTCATATGACTCAAAAGGTTGTAGATATTATTATTAAGCTCAGTGATGGATTAATGAAAAGCTTGAGGGAACTGTTAACAGAAATCAAATCTATAGTCTAGAGAAGATAAACCATACCAGCACACTGACGAAACCTTGATTCCTGTATTTATTATTATTGTACTTTTAATGAAAATATGTTTCATTATATTTATTTGTTTTAATGTTCTTATTTCGATATTCCAGTAATCCAGATTAAATTATTTCTATATAGTTAATAATAGTATTTAATTATGTTCAGTGCTACATAAACCTGTTTTATATTCCATATTCTATCATTCTTTTTGATATCACAAAAGGGGGAGAAATTTGGATAAACACAACATTTTTATATTTATTTTAAATTTATTTTATTGGGGGAGAAGGTTAAAAATGGGTAGATTAAAGGGAGAAATTAATATTCTATTTATCTTTTCAAAATTCAAAACAATATGTAATCAATTTTGTAAGTTAATTTCATTAGTTATTTTATCGGTTTTGTGATCATCAAAAAGGGATAGATTGTTGAGCAAGTGTTGTTTTCAGCAATATATAATGTTTTTATTTAAAGGGGGGGTTTGAGAACAATACTCTATCTTTTTATGATAATTTTGATGATCACAAATACCCTTAATTATTTTCTAATGATTTTATTTTTAATAATATTGCTGGAAATTATTATTCATTAAATTATATTTTTGGATGGAATATTTAAATTCTTTAACAACGAGAATTAATTTCTAAGGTATTTGTTTTTAGCGCGTTCTGGAAACACTATTCATACCCTACGTAGAGAAACGTAGCGTAAGGATGAAAATCATGTATACTTTTTAAGATAAGAGAAATGTATGGTCAATCAACCATACGTTCTTGGTGAAGTATGAAAAAGAACCCTATGTTAGGAAGGAACCCTACATTTGGGATATTAGAAAAGTAAAGAATGAGAACCATATGTAAGTATTGAACGATATGTTTATTTCTAAAAAGTATGGTTCATTAACCTTACTTTTGTAAGCAACCATAAGTTCTTGAAAAAGTATGTATCATGTAAAAGTATGGATCTTTTACCATACATTTGAAAGATTGAAGTGAAAAGTATGGATGACCAACCCTATGTTTATGATGAACATTACGTTTGAAGAAAGTGACATGAACCTTACATCTATGACCAACCCTATATTTTCAACCCTACGTTTGAATACTACATCATAAACTTTATGTTCAGAGGATGCATGCAGTACAACTCAACCTTATGTTTGGCGTCGGAGATTTTAAAGTCAAAATTGTTATGCAACGGTCAGCAAGTTGTTTATTATGTGAATCTCAACCCGGATTTAAAGATGATTTTAAAATATGACATTGACTGATTCAAATCTATTTTATTAATGGTTTAAAGATCAAATTAAAAGGACATTTTTATGCCGAGTCTTCAAGGAAGTTTCGACTACTCTGTAAATTCCAATGTTTGAATTTCGCGAGTAAAAAGTAGACTTTTGTGGATCTAAATTTACAGAAGAAGTGCTTGTCAATTTTTTATATATTGTAGAGCCTTTTTAAAAACATTATCTAACAATCTTATTTTATCTTTCAATTATTCTTATAAAAGAAAATAAAAACTCAGACTATCAATCATTCAGATCTGCTGATTCAAGAGAGTAACAAAGCTCTATTTCCTGGAGAAGGAAAATCACAATAAAAGATTCATCTGTTCTACATCGAAGATCATTTGTGAATATTATTTTGATAAAGTTGTAAGTTATAGTTCTATATCAATTTCAATAGGATCGACTCAGAACAACTCTTTGGAGATGATCATTATTTCTGAGGGTGACGATTAATCTACTGTCGATTGCATGTTGTTGCAATTGTGAAGAAAATGTGGAAAGTATTTTCAGAATACAGAAATCTTTCATTTCTATTCTTCAGTGACTGGCTTCTTGTACTATGTTGTGTTGGTTCTGTGATTGTACTATAAGTCTTTGTTTTTTCATATATTGTAAAGGTGTCAACTTCTTGTACTCATTTGTTGTATGGTTTGTTCAAAAGGGGACCAGATAGTGAAAATCACCAAGCTCATGGAGTAGAGCGTTGGTGGAGTAGACTAGGGGCCTTCTATTCCCCGAACCACTTTATATCTTGTGTTTCTGCTATTTAAATTTCCATTGCATCAAATCATCTGATTTATGTTCAAAGGCAGAACACAATATCGCAAATATTTTTGACAATACACAATTCACCCCCTCTTGTGTATATTTGATATAATCCGATCCAAGAGAAGTGACCTTTCATATTCTGAGAAAATCTATGAATTCAAAATAGTTAGAAGCTTCATGAGTTAATAAGGAGATGGACCTCCATAGGTAGCCATATTGCATGGAACCACCTCTGATGGGTTCTTGAGAACTTAAACCCATGGAATAGACACCTTTTTTGAATATCCATTTTCTTTTCATAAGATTAACTCCCTTTTTGGTTCTTGGGGTTTTTTGAGATAATTATCCTTCAAAAAACCAACCTTTTGGGATCCAAGGATTTAATTTGAGGCATGGTCACCCTATTTATTCGAAATATAATATTTTGTAAGACCCTTAAACTCCATGAGACCTCTTAACTTCATCAAGAACCAAGACTTCATGAAATCCCAACTTTCACAATACCCATCCTCCAGGCCACACTTTGGTGCATCCTTTCACCCATCCCTCTTCAATGAGATTTGGTTTCCCATGGTCCCCAAACCAATCCTGAGAGGTTGAACTACTCCAAAATTCTCTGTGAGACTAGTACCACCTACCCATGTGTCCTCCAACTTTTTTTCAAGTGCATCATGAGACTTTACCCAACCTATTTATCTGAATAACATGTAACCTAATTTATTTCTCTCAAAATATTAACACCCTAACATTGGGTCTCCAAATTTGAACTACATCTCAGCAGTTTCTATTCTATGCTTCTCCTATAGATTCATGAGAAGTGAAAAAATAATCCTTAAGTGTGGAGTCATTGAGGTAAATGTATTACTATCTTGATCGAGATTAATTTTTTAGATCTTCTGCTCACTGTGACTTGGTCCCCCTCTAGTAGAATCCCCCATCCAAATCTACGCTATAAGACATAAAAAAATTTATACCTCTATATTCAAGTCATACAATGTTAAAATAAATGAAAAAATCCTCAACACATGATATAAAACTATAGAAAATAAGATGAAATCTTAAACATCATTTGAATAAATTTATATAATATTTAATAATTATTTATTTGATAATACACAAGGTTTTTTTTAAAGGAATTGGAATTCAAGAATCAAATAGGGACAAGCTAAACAATATGAGAAGTCAACATTACACCCATGAATCATAAGTACATGACATATAATAATTGTGAAAACCAACTTCTAGACATTTTCAATTCTTGAATCCCTAATAAAAGGCATGAACCAAGTACATGATGTGAATCTAGAGTACTTGACAAGAAAGACTCAAATTTTAGTCCTGATGAAGATACACATCATGAAATCAATATGTGTTGGGAAAATTTCAAAACCTACTTTCCATCAAATATTCATAACATTAAATCCACAAGATCCCAAATACATAGATATTATTGTGGATCTATTATAAATGACATGAAATCTCATTACAAACCATGAAATCCTTGAAGCATAGGTAACTGAAATAATTTTTACTACATGAATATTTCTTATTTCATGAACTACTATGGGTATATATATATAAAACAACCTTTAATGAGAAAATAGTTAAATATGTTTGACTTCATTTCATCTGTTATTCTTTTTTTCTTCCCAATATTCTTCCAAACTAGTTCCTATTAAATTCTTTTATTATTTAAATAATCCTTTATTACTGCTTTCTGTTTCAATACTTATTTACTGATAATTTTTGTTCCAATGTTCTAATTTCAATACCAATTTTTTTCAATGTCTTTTATAATTGTTCTCTTTTTTTTCTTCAATCAAGTATGTATTTTATTGATATAGAATGATTTCAATTATGAATTTATTTGATTTATGTTGTTTATTTTTCATGTCAAACATGTTGTGATCGAGTTCCATGCTTTTGATCAATACCATCATGTTCGAATCACCCACTTATGGTTAGGGTAAATAGTAGGGGTGGATATGAACCTAATTAAATACTAGATAAAAACATGGTAACCATATGGATATTAATTAGGTTAAAATAATTTTTAATCCCAAAATTTTTTAAACATTCAGACAATTATAGGTGTAAATTAAAGGATATTTATTCTAAATAAATTTTAGTGGGCCATAACCAATAGCATGTGACTCCTTCTACCATGATGTAATGATTCCTCCACATAGTTTGTTGACTATCTCTATATCAAGGGGTAGTTTCCAACTTTGGTAAATCCAATTGGTTAGACCCATATCAGTTGATGACTTATACAATGCTTTGCAGCTGAAGTCATAGGTATATCCCAAGCTAGATTTAGGATCATCTTCTACTTATACCTTAAAATTGACTCTTAACCCTTCCTTTAAATAGAATTAATCCCAATATATGTAGTTCAAAGAAAACCACAAACCAAAGGTTGGTCATTTGGAATCCTTCCCAAAAAGTTCATACCACTGATTCAGTTACCTAAAAACTTCTTTGTGGGTTTGACCCTGGATTGTTAATGTATTATGCCTTAGTAGCTATGTGTAGTTTGAGAGATATTAATCAAATATTATCAATTCTCATGGGTATTCACTGACATTGAGTGGGCCGGTAAAATAATGGAATTATTTCCTGGGATAAATGTACTTAGGCACAGTGGCCTTTGGTACAAACCTAGGATTACCTCACTGCCATTTCTATTTTTCCATCCTATTTTCCTTTTAAAATTTTTGAATACAGACTTGAACCACTATATTTATTTCATAAAAAAAGTGAATATGAAGGACCCTATGACTTGCTTTAGGGGCCTTTAAGCTTAAGAAATACTTGATTTTGATCCTAGTATCTTTATATTTTTAGCCAATTGTTTTTATTTTGTAATGGTTAAACGCAATGATCATGTACATCCAAATCATCATGGAGAGAGACAAACTCCAGAAGAGTTCAACTTCATTGATTTTGGATTGTGGTCCATTAGTGGTGTTATGACCAATATTGTGTTCCTTCTAATTAAGGTTCACTCATTCAATATAAACCCAAGAATCAATCATATGATCTAGAACATGGGGTAGTTTTGTGGACTATAGAGCGAAGATCCCCATTTGAATATCTCAATTTTTCTTCAGGTCTTTAACACCTTTCAAAATCAAGGTTTATCATCAGATACCTTAATAATATGTTTCCTCTCATTCTCCTTACTCAACTTATGCAAGGATTGTATTAAAATTCAAACACATGAGTCCATCATGACTTGGGCTGACCAAGAAATTTTTTTAAAAGAAATACTTCCGACATATCTAAATGATAAATTTAATGAATGAAATTCAACATTTTAATCATGTAGATGGAGAATCATCCTCAGAGACATGGGATAGTTTCAAGGAGATAATTTATAAATGCCCACATCAAAGGATTTATTTGTGGTTATATCTTCATAACATTTATCTCAAACTCAAACAAGTTACAAACGCAGTTGTGCGTGATATCGCTAATGAATGTCACAGGCTAAAGACACCTAAAGTTGGAAGAGTGATTTTGGGTGAGATATCCCATAATAACAATTTGTGGTACAGTGATAGAGGACCAACATGATGTGAAATCAATCAGGTTGAGTAGAATACCCACAAAGAAGTATAAGTTGAAGCACTAACAAAGAATCTAGAATCACTCCAATTGTCTATATCACCACCCCCTCTTACTCCATCTATGGAGATACAATCATGGGATATGTGCAGAAAACTATGGATATATTAAAACTACAGGGAAAGAATTGAAGATATTAAAATCTAAGATTGTGATTAAATTAATTAAAATCATCAAAATGAGTAGTACTAGAGTCCCCAAATTTACTTTCAAAAGTACTATCTTAAAATGTCAGCTCAACAAATGAAATATCCTAATCATGGTTACATTCAACATAGGAGTGCTAAAGTGACTCCACGGAATTAGGGACTACCTAGTTACCCACAACAGAATCTCATTCCTTAACCACCTCAACAATATCAACAACATCATTTTCTACTAGATCTCAGTAGTTTCCACCCTAAAAAATAACAGTTTCAACAATCTCCATCTAGGAAGAAATAGTCAGCCCAACCACTTCAGTCTAATATTGAAAATTTACCCACCACTATCACGTAAAAAAGTAGATAAGAAGATGAAAATCCATGTAATTAAATAAAAAATCAATTTAATTCCATGTACATCCTTGAAACCAATATTGGTAAGATATCAAAACATTATCAGGTCAATTACTGTGTATGTTACTCAGTAATACCGAGACACATCTGGGAGAAGACGAAAAGTATGTAGTCCATAGAAATATAGATATTATGGATTTTATACATCCATATGGATGTGTGAACGAAAATAAAAGATACCCTAAAAATATACTTCAATAATAAGTAATGATGAAAATGATAGCAAAAATAAATCTGGTTAAGAAAAAAGTCTGAAATCATAGAAAACTGAAAAAACAATAGTTCAATGGAAACCTAGATAGAAAGGAGTTTATGAGGGACCGCCACTATATAATCCCCATATCCACTTTAAAGAGAGTATTAGACATGATAAAATACGGGATAATAAAATAAAAATTTTCATTGTTTATGAAATTACACATCAACATCCCTATTGAAGAAGTGGTTTCTCAGATACTTTCTTATTCAATTTTTTGGAAGTAATTATTATCAAATAAAAGAAAAATATATTATCAAAGATTTATATCATTAAATTAAGATTTCTTAAAAAAGGTTACCCAAAAATACCCCCAAATATGTGAGATCACAAAATATTCTCTATTCAATGGACTATAGTGACGCAAAATTTTGGAAAAAGGCTTATGGAATCATGGTTCAAGTGTCAACCTCAAGAAAATGAGTTTATTAAAAAATATGGTTCTTTTTTAATTGAAACCAATGAGAGTAAAAATTAAACTTTTTGACTGATCAGTCAAGTACCCATGAGGACTTCATGATGATGTATTAGTCAAAGTTAGAAAAATCATATTTCCTATGTACATCATTATCTTGGAAATAGAGAAAGAGGGATAAATTTATATCCCCCCTGGGTGACAATTTCTCTCCATTGGGAAGGAACTAATTTATGTTAACCTTGTAATTATGAAATTCATATTTGGTGAAGAACAAGTTATTTTTTCTTTAATGAATGTCACCAAGAACAGTAGTGAGTTATTTTATTTTCAATTCTACTTTATTAATTATAAGAAATATGAATAAATGACTGGTGAGGATGATAGAGATATCATGTCTCTAGAAGAAGGTGAATGTTGTGACTATGAGGGAATAAATTATTCTAACCCTCTAATATGGGATATTGTCCCACCTTTTATACCCTCAAACATTACACCGCTGATGTAAGAATTGAATACTCTTATGAGCACACTAAAGTATTCATTCTTAGAAATAGAAGCTGCCCTACAGGTCATTATTAGTTCATAACTAACTCATATACAAAAAATCATTAATTTCAAAAAAAGGCACAACATTTCAATTTCTTGGGGTGTGGAATACTATAAATGGATATACCCTATGATATTCACCCACAATATTTTATTGAGTGAAGGTTCTAAACCCAAATTTCAACCCTATAGGAGACTCACCCCACTGATGAAAAAGGTTGTAAAAAAGGATGTTTTGAAGCTTCTCGATGGTAGTATAATATTTAAAATATACGACTGTAAATGGTTGGTCCTATTAAAATTCATACTAATGAAATGAATCTTAACTATTGTTAAAGATGATGAAGATGATTTTATCTCAACTCAGACCATCACTGGGTGGTGTGTATCTGTTGATTATTTAAATTTCAACATAGAGACTCAGAATGATCATTTTCTTCTTCCTTTCATGTACCAAATACTATAGATACTAGCCTAGAAGAAATTATATTATTTTCAATATGGATATTATAAATAAAATCAAATTACATTTGACCCATCATATTACACTAAAACCAAATTCAAGAGTCCTTTTGGGACTTTTTCCTATAGACATATTCCATTTGGAATGAACAATGCACTGATAAAAAATCAATGGTTCATTACACACAACTATCATAATACGGTAAAGGAATTTCTAGAAATCTTCGTGGAAAATTATCAGCTTATGGTAGATGATTGGAATTTTTCATAAATAATGTAGACCAAGTGTTTTAGTGTTTTGATGAGAATAACCTAGTGCTAAACTAGGAAATGTGACATTTTATGGTCCAAGGAGGAATATTAATCAAACATAAGATATCATAGAACTATATAGAGGTTGATAAAACAATGATCAAGGTGATTAAATATATACCCTGACCCATGATGGTGAAAGGTATCAAGAGTTTTCCGGGCCATGTGGTATTTTATCACCACATCATCCATGAATTTAAAAAAATATCTCACCCAATAACATTCCTTTTATTAATGGCCATTATTTTTGACTTCATTGAAGATTTTTTATGGCTATTCAATGATATAAAAAAAATTCTATGGCCCCTTTTATTATAATATAACATAAATTGGATAAGGTTTTTGAATTAATGTGTGATGCCAATAATTTTTTGTGGGTGTTGTTTTGGTACAACGAGCGGGAAAACTATTTCACCCTATTTTTTATGTCAGACATGTAAAATAATGTTAGGTCAATTACACAACCACAATAAAATAGTTTTTGGTAGTCATTTATGATTTTGAAACTTTTTCTCATACCCTTCGCTTTTGAAAGTACTGTTCTACATAAATCATGTATCACTGAAATACCTGATGAGAAAAAAAGATATCAAACCATGATTATACATTGGATCCTACTACAACAAGAATTTGAAATTTTTATTTTGGAAATAATGGACATAAAATATCATTTTTGATCATTTATCTAGACATCCACTTCCAAGCATTGAAGATATTGATAGTCTAAGCATTGAGGAGGTCTTTCCAAATAAAATGACGTTTAATATAGGTACACTAGCCCAACCATGGTTTTATGATATTGAAAACTATCATGAAAAAGAAAAATTTATCCCAGATATCCGACCAACTAAATAATAGATGGATTAATGTGATGTTGCATCCTAGAAGATGAAGTTCAAATCATACTCGATATGGGTGAAAAGTCACCAATGGGAATACATCACAGGCGTAAATTCCCTACAAAAAGATCCTAAAATGTGGACTATTTTATCTTATACTTCATTGGGATGTGAAAAGTTTCATTTAAATCTTTAATTGGTTTCAACAAACAAGAACCATTAGAAATAAAAATATCACTAGAATCAAATTACAAAATTCAAAATATTCAACATTTGGGGAATAGATTTTATGGGTAAATATTAGAATTATCATGATAAATCTATCATCCCAATCATCATGGACTATGTTTTTAATTGGGTGGATGTTGAGGTCCCCCCCCCCCCAAGATAATGCAGTGGTGATCAGGTAATTCGTAAGGAAAAAAACGTTGTCATGATTTGGATTTACCCAATTTCTCATTACTGATTGGGGAACTAACTTTTCAAATAATTTAATGTAAGTATTGAGTAAAAATATAGAATATTTTATAACATTGTACCTCTCTACCACTCATAAGAAAGTGGGCAACCTAATTTTTCTAACAGAGATACTAAAAATTTCTATAAATGAAATCGGCTGCAAGTAGAAAGAACTAGAGTCTAAAATTCCTTGATGCACTTTTGGTGTCTCACACAACATATAGAACACCCATTGGAACTAATCCATTCCATATTTTATATGTTAATACATGTCACGTTCTAGTTTAATTAAGTCATCTCTCATATTGTACGGTTAATAAAATAAATTTGGATACTCAAAACGTATGGAAAGTAAGAATTCTAAAAAACAATGATCAGAAAGTGATCATAAGGGATTCTTATGAAAATGATATTATTATAGAGAAAAATAAATAAATGTCAGTAGAAACATATTTCATTAAGAGTATTCACATCAAGTGATTAAGTTATACTTTTCAATTCCTAATTAAAACTATTCCATGTGAAGCTTAAATCTCGTTGTTCAGATCCCTTTATAGATTTCAAAGTGTTCTTGTATAGGGAAATAGAATATAACAACCCATAATTTACATACATTGTTAATACTTCAAAATTTAAGTACACTTATTACAACATATAACAAAACCATTAAAGGACCGTCTAGGTATAGTGTCTTTAGAAACTAGGAAACATAAGAAATTGGTTCATAAATCATCTACATTGTCTCCCATTTATTTCATCATATCTAGAGTCCATTTTGGAATATTCTACTTAATACCCTTCATTCAGACCTGGTGAAAAGAAAACATACAAAAGGGTGATTTCAAATGCTCAGTAAGGGTAAACAAAAGAAATATCAATCATATCATATTCATAAGAACAAAACATTTTGAAAATCTTAACCAGCAAAAGAGATCATAATATCATGTCATGGGATAAATCATAGTAATGAAAAGTAATCCCAAATAATCATAACATAAAACATTAAACATTGTGGAATACACACATAATCATTGAAAATCATTTCATTTTAGTCAAGACTCATTTCCAAGACTATCATAACAGACAAATCCCATTAATGAAAGGAGTTCACTCCTCATTCCAGTCCTGTATCACTGAACCAGATTAACTTTCTGTTCCAGCCATGTCTATCTCATGAGAATTAAATCTTTACCCAATTCATTAGGGGGAGATATAGGTCTCACCCATCTCATAATGAAGCTATTCTTATGTGTGCCACAAAATCAAAAAAATCGTACATCATAGCATAACCCGTGTAATAAAAATGGGATTCTTAAAAATCATGTCATCATTAAAAAAACCTTATAAGATAAATGGAGATCATAAAAATTAATTCCATCATAAAACAATCAAATCAATGTAAAAAATAGGTATAGAAAAATAACCCTATTTTATCTTAGATGGAAAATAATTTTGGTAAAACACTTGAACTCCACTCCTGAGGAAAATATCCTTTCTACTTCTAAATTTTTTTTCCTTTCTTAACATGTCCTAAAACTAAAAGAAGTTGATTAAAAATAAACATGAAAAATTTTAAAGGAATCTTCTTGGAAATAATGTTCTAAAAATACATTCATGTTGTATAAGTTAAAAAACATTCTTCTTTTACTTTGGATGGAAAAGTCAAAAAGTACCACGTACTAAAAATGAAAAAAAGATTCATTTCTTATCATTTACTAAAAACTCACCAAAGGGTAAAATTGGATTTAAAAAATTGTAGGAGGATAGAAATAATATTACATATTGAGGAAACATGGATGGGGATGATAAATATTCCCCAGTAATTTCTGAAGTATAAACAATCTCGGATAAAAATGAGATTGTGAGATTTTCCCTTACCTTAGGTCAGATATGCTTTGTACGTGTCCGAACCTCCTGTATAATGATTTCAATAATTTCATTGACTTATTAAAGAATCAAACTCATTGTTATTATATCATATATGGTCATATTCTTAGCTTCTTATTATTAATATTTCATTGCTACTTGTTATTCGGGTGTTTATTGCTTTGTGTTCTTATATGTGTTTTGTTGAATAAATTCTTATTCTTATTTTTAGGATATAGATACCTCATTTAAAGAATGGTATTAGTGTAATATATATCATATGTATTCATTCAATTCATTTATACAATCATTATGCAATGAAGATCATGTAGAACGAGTCGCATCACATCGTGGAGACGGTAGGTCGTACGTACGCACGAGCGATGATATCATTCCCATGATTGTGGAATTGTATTGAAGTGTATGTATACTATTTCATAATCAATATAAATTTAAAATAATTATATATAGTTATTATTTACACCATTATACCCATCCAAGTATGGTGGTGGTGGAAAACAGATTACACCACAGCGTGGAGATGGTATTCCGTATGTACACACGCGCGGTGATTTCATTTTCCGTAGGATGGATAGAATGTGAAATAGGGTTGTTTCGTATTTATAATAACATATAAGTATATGATTTATACTTATGTTATTACTTCATAATGAAACAACTAAAGAAGAATCAGTAGAAGAAGAAATAAATGTGAAAGAATTCGCAGCCGATATTACCTCTTCTTCGACACGCCTCTTTGAAACCTCCTCTTAGGGCACTATGATTTGTCTTGGAAGTGGACCAGGACCTCTAGGATGTTTATAGTGAAGTGGAAAATATTTATTGGTAGGTGTTGCATAATCTTGAAGGATCAAAGTTGTGTGAGGAGGAGAGGGAGGAGGTTCCCTTTTATAAGGGAGGAGAGGGGCACCTTTGGAAAGTGTGAAAATATTATTTTATTATAAACTTATCTTAGGTTTCAAACGGTCCCAAAATCATTAATGATGAATATAGGATGACTCATGGTCGAAATCAAATCATCCAATCATAATTGGACATGTTTTGGAAAATATTTTAATCATTATAATCTTATTTATTTAAATCATTTAGTAATGAGGTAAATACTGCATCATTATTGTGTCATAAATAATTTAATTTATTTGATGTCTAAAAATTATAAAAAATATATCATCATGTAGGAAATGTTTTTAAATTTCCAGTGAATATTTATAGTCTAAAATATAATTCATATAACCCCTTATAAAAAATTATTACTAAAATATTTTTGTTAATGTCAATTTTGTCTTTACATAAGATTAATTAATCCAAATTGTCATTATCACTACCATGTGGCTCAATGGGTTCCCCAAATCGACCCATGGATGCCCATGGTCGGCCAATACTAATGAAATAAGGTTAAGAGAAGTTTTAAGTAAATTTGGAATTATTATAATATAATTTTAACCTTGTATTACCCTATTTACCTTTAACCGCAGTAAATAAAAATTACCATAGTTACTATTCATTATATCAACAAAAAAGTAACCTATTAACATAATTTAGAAACACTGATTCCAAATATGGAATCCATTTTTTGAAATTCAAAACACAGAATTTTCAGTAATAAATTTAAAATTAATCCTGTTGTTAAGCAAACAGGTTTTAAAAGTTAAAACATTTCCAATGATTGAAATGTTTTTACCTATGAATTCAATGTAAAATTAATGATACTGACATAAATTATATTAAATGGTAAAAATATATTCTATTTATAATTTATAACCATTCATTATTATAATTTAACCATATAAATTATTACGATGAAAATAGTTGTTTTTGATTAAAATATAGCGTGTTTTTACTATTCATCAAAATATGAAAGTTACCAGAATAATATGAAAAATTTATCCAAAGTAAATTTTTATTTCCTGATTCCAAAGAAGAATTTTATTTTTTCAAATTGAACTTATAAACATGTCAAAAACTAGATTTAAAATGGGTGTGCCATCAATAGGCGGTAAAACTACATTTTTTTAAAAATATTTCTTTTATCGGAAAAACGGATTTTGTATTCATACCTCATTCTAGAAAATGTGTAAGATGAATTATAATGTTATAAAATTAAAAAAAGCTGTTAATATTATTCATAACATCTAGTTTATAATATTATAATAATATATTGTTGTTTAGTGAAACTCGGTATTGCGTACTACACACGCTATCGAGGAAGGTCGCGATTGCGTGTAACGCAAGCCAAGCTAGTGTTGTGTACAGTGAAAATTTGTTTTGCATATAACATAAGAAATAAAAAAATATTTCTCATAAAATATCTGGGTGTTACATTCTACCCCCCTTAAAAATAAATTTTCCCTCAAAATTCATCACTTCGTAACAAACAAATGATGATACCTCTCCCTCATCATATCCTCAAGTTCCCATGTAGCTTCTTCTAATTGGTGGTTCCTCCATAAAACATTAACCAAGCGAGTGGTCTTGTTTCATAGAACATTTTCACTATGATCCAGAATCTCTATTGGTTGTTCTTCATAAGAAATGTGTTGCTCCAGCGGTACAACTTCTGAGCTTAGTACATGTGAAGGATCAGGTATGTACTTTCTCAAGACAGATACGTGGAACACATCATAAACTTGAGAGAGATTCAGTAGAAACGCCAATCGGTAAGCTACCTTCCCAACATGATCCAGTATTTTGAAAGGACCGATATACCTAGGGATCAGCTTCCCCTTCTTCCAAAATCTCATTACTCTCTTCCAGGGAGATATTCGTAAGAAAACTTTTTCACCCACTTCAAACTCTAAGTCTTTTCTTTGGTTGTCGGCATAACTTTTTTGTCGACTCTGAGCGGCTCTTATGTGTTGTTGAATAGATCAGACTTTTTCTACCATCTCATCAACAAGATTTGGTCCTAATAGCTTTCTTTCCCCAATCATCCCAGCAAGTTATATTTTTTCATTTCTTTCCATAGAGAACTTCATAAGGAGCCATCTGAATATTGGAGTGAAAGATATTATTATATGAAAATTCCACCAAAGGTAGGTATTGATCCCAACCACCTTTGAAATCCATAGAGCAAGCTCTTAACATGTCTTCTAGAGTTTGAATTTTCCTCTTAGACTGACCATCTGTTTGAGGATGATAAGCAGTGCTGAAACTCTACTCTGTATCTAGATTATGCTAAAGAATTCGCCAGAATTTCGAGGTAAACCTCAGATCCCGATCAGATATAATGGAAAGTGGTACTCCATTCAGTCTTACCACTTCCTTTACATATATCCCGGCATGCTGATCTAGAGAGAAATATTCCCTAATAGCAATGAATTTTTCCGACTTCGTAAGATGATCAACTATAACCTAGATAGAATTGTTGCCTTTGGATGTTTTAGGAAGTCCAGTGAAAAAGTCCATAGTGATGTTTTCCCATTTCCATTATGGTATGGGTAATGGTTGTAACATCCCTTTAGACGTCTGTCTCTCAGCTTTAACTTGCTGACAAACCAAGCATTGAGAGACATATTCAGCAACGTCTCTTTTTATTCCATCCCACCAGAAGTACTCTTTTAGGTCCCTGTACATCTTTGTGCTTCCAGGATGAATAGAGAATTAAGAACTATGATCCTCATCCAGTAGCTCATTCTTTAATTCTGGGATGGGAGGAACACAAACCCGATTCCTGAACCTTATTATCCCATCAGAATCGAGGTTGAATTCAGGAACATCTCTCGCCATCTTTTATAACTCAACATATTCTTTTTGTGACTCTTTAATTATCACATGTATAGATGGTTGAACATTCATTTGAGAAAGATAAGACTTATCCCCTTCCATTATAATTCCAAGATCCATCCATTGTAAATCCATAAATATTGGATATTTTTTGATCCTCATCATGGATAAGCTAGCATGGTCTTGTCGACATAATGCATCTGCCACCTTGTTTTCTTTCCCATGGTGATAATGAATTGAGTAGTCGTAATCCTTTATCAGCTCCAACCATCTTCTTTGGCACATATTCAACTCCTTTTGTGTGAAAATATACTTTAAACTTTTATGATCAGTATAAATATCACACCTTTCACCATAATGATAATGCCTCCAAATATTTAATGCAAAGATTACCGCAGCTAACTCCAAATCATGAGTTGGGTAATTTTGCTCATGGATTTTCAACTGTCATGAGGCATAAGCTATCACCATATAATTCTTCATGAGAACACACCCCAATCCCTTCTTGGATGCATCACTATAGATCCCAAACCTTTCTCCACTACAAGGCAGTTTGAGCACAGGTGCACTGGATAACCTTCTTTTCAACTCCTTGAAATTCTCTTCACACTCCTCCATCCACACGAACTTAACTCCTTTTCAAGTCAACATGGTGAGTGGATTAGATAATCGTGAAAACTCTTTTACAAAACATCGATAATATCCCTCCAAACCAAGAAAATTTCGGATCTCAGTTATTGTTGTTGGTCTCAACCATCTTTCAATAACCTCTATTTTTGTTGGATCCACATATATCCCCTCTTTTGAGATTGTGTGACACAAAAATGCAACATTTTGAAGCCAAAATTCACACTTGGTAAATTTGGTATAAAGCTTTTCCTTTCTCAAGGTCTTCAATACAATTCTCAAGTGATCTTCATGTTCTTACTTTCTCTTTGAATAGAAAAGAATATCGTCTATAAAGACTACCACAAACTAATCAAGATAGTCTCTAAAGACTCTATTCATTAGATCCATGAAGATAGCAGGAGAATTAGTAAGACCGAATGGAATCATTATAAATTCATAGTGTCCATACCTTGTACGGAAGGTCGTCATTGGAATATCCTCCCTTTTGACCCTTAATTGATGATACCCTGAATGAAGACAAATCTTGGAAAAGTATTGATCTCGGCGTAGTTGATCAAATAAGTCATCAATGCGAGGGAGAGGATATTTGTTCTTCATAGTGATCTTGTTAAGTTCTTGATAATCAATGTAGAGTCGCATTGATCCATCTTTCTTCTTAACAAACAGAATAGGTGCTCCCCAAGGTGACTCACTAGGGAGTATGAATCCTTTATCAAGATTCTCTTGGAGTTTCTTCTTCAATTCCTGCAACTCAATTGGGTCCATTCTATAAGGTTTCTTTGAAATAGGCATAGCACCTGGTATGAGTTCTATTGAAAAGTCAACTTCTCGATTTCGTAGAAGACCTGACAATTCCTCTGGAAAGACATCATCAAACTCATGTACAATAGGAATATTCTTAATCATGAGTTTCTCTCCAACCATTTGAGATAAATCACCTTCATTTATTGGAATCAAGACCCATAAGATGGAAGAAATTTCCACTGGAAGGTAATATTCATCCTTGCATCGATAGGTGATCATAGATTGATCAGGAATATGAAATGTGACTTCCCTTCTTTGGAAATCGATATGAGCTCTGTATAAAGAAATCCAATCCATGCCAAGAATCACATCAAATTCCACTATAGGAAGGATCACAAGATTTGCAGGAAGCACTTTCTCAAAAACATCAATTGGAGAAGAATTTTAAACTTTTGATGCGACCATTGTGCCATTAGTAGTAGTCACAGCTAACTCAACATCTAATTATTGAGGTAATATAGTGATACCCTTAGAAAATTCTTCAGAAATAAAAGAGTGAGTGGATCCAAAATCAAATAAAACAGTTACTACTTTAGATTGGATGGTAACTGTACCTTTCACCACTTCGTTATCGTACTCCACATCGCCGATAGTAATTGCATGTCAATTTCCTTCTTTTTTGGCCTTAAGAGTTTGTTTATGTCGATCATCATCAACAACCCTTGGATTAGGGAATTGATTAGCATAATTCCCCATTTCCTTTCACTTGAAACATTGAAGTGTTGGAGGTGCATTTTTTGTATCGCTTTCTTTGTTCATATCATTAGACATCTTCTTCCCATTATTTCGACATTCAATTGCCCGATGACCTTCTTTTCCACACTTAAAACATTTTATTGTCACTTTAAGACAATTCCCTCCATGTTTCTTTCCATAATTTGAGCATAAAGGAAAACTTATCTTCTTTTCAGTGTGGTTTTTAGATTTCCCTTTGAATTCCATTTTCCTCTTCTTATCAAACCCATATGACTGATGGGTTACTCCAATCTCCATCTCAACCTTGAGAGCACATCGAAAAATTTCCTCATAGCTATTGAAGTCCCTTGTGGCTAATTCCCTTCCAAGACATGGTTTTAAGCCTCTAAAGAATCGATCGATCTTACTCTCAGGTTGGATAATAATCCCAGAAGCGTACCTTGCAATCCTTGTAAAATTTGCTTCATAGATACCAACATATTCATCATCCTTTTTCTTTAGTTCAAGAAACTCCTTCTCCATCTTTGTTCAAAGAATACGAGGGAAGTACTTATTGAAAAATAAGTTCTTGAACTCGTTCCATTCCATAGACTCAATTTCATACCCTTGCCTTGTATTCTTAATAAGATTCCACCATTGATCAGCTTCACCTTCCAAACAATATACCGCTAAGATGACTTTATCATGTTCAGAACATTGTAGAATTGAAAATATCTTTTTAGTGGTACTAATCCATTGTTCAGCCACTAATGGATCAGAAGACCCGATGAATGAAGGTAGACGCTGCCTCATGAAGGATTCAATAGAATTTTTCTCCTTCCTTTACTAATTTGGAAGACCTGCATGGTTCATAGCTTGAGAAAGTTGTGTGAGCATGGCTACAAGATTTTTCATTCCAGCTCCCATAACATTTGGTTGCTCAGGGGGACAATCATTGCATTGCTCGTCGTATTCTGCATTAACACAGTTCCTTCGGGTTCCATCCATTGACTAAAACCAAGAAGAATAGTGTGAGCCACACTAATTATAATAGGAAAACCACATAATCAAGAATAAAATTTCACACTTAAGGTCTTATCATAGGTTGTTCATGGCCATTTCTAAAACACTAATATTGTGTTCTATGCTTAGACATATCCTTAGGGTTCTTACTAGGGCTTTCACATCCTAGTTTCCAAAGGTTGACTATACCTTTCCTCTGATACCAACTATAATTACCCATACTTTACATACATTGTTAATACTTAAAAATTTATGTACACTTATTACAACCTATAACAAAACCATGAAAGGACCGTATAGGTATAGTGTCTTTAGAATCTGGGAAACATAAACAACTGGTTCATAAATCACCTATGTTGTCTCCCATTTATTTCATCATATCTAGAGTCCCTTTTGGAATATTCTACTTAATATCCTTCATTAAGACCTGGGGAAAAGAAAACTTACAAAAGGGTAAGCTCAAATGCTCAGTAAGGGTAAGCAAAAGAAATATCAATCATATCATATTCATAAGAACAAAACATTTTGAAAATCTTAACCTGAAAAAGAGATCATAATATCATGTCATGGGATAAATCATAGTAATGAAAATTAATCCCAAATAATTATAACTTAAAACATGAAACTTTGTGTCATACACACATAATCATAGAAAATCATTTCATTTTAGTCAAGAATCATTGCCAAGACTATCACAGAGGACAAATTCCATTACTGAACCGAGTTCACTCCTCATTCCAGTCCTGTATCACTGAACCGGATTAACTTGTCATTCCAGCCATGTATATCTCATGAGATATAAATCTTTAAACAGTGCATTAGAGGGATATATAGGTCACACCCATCTCATAATGAAACCATTCTTAATTGTTCCACAAAATCAAAAAAAATCATACATCATAGGATAACTCATGTAATAAAAATGGGATTCTTAAATATCATGCCATCATAACATAATCCATTAAGATAAAAGGACATAATAAAATTAATTCCATCATAAAACAATCAAATCAATGAAAAAATTATGGATAGAAATAGAACCCTTTTTTATCTTAGACGGAAAATAATTTTGCTAAAACACTCGAACTCCATTCTTGAGGAAAATAACCTTTCTACATCAAAAACATTTTTTCCTTTCTTAACATGTCCTACAACTATAAGAATTTGATTAAAAATAAACTTGAAAACATGTAAAGGGATATTCTTGGAAATAATGTTCTAAAAATCCATTCATTCTGTATAAGTTAAAAAACATTCTTCTCGTACTTTGGCCGGAAAAGTCAAAAAGTACCTCGTACTAAAAACGAAAAAAGATTTCTTTCATATATTTTACTAAAAACTCACCGAAGGGTAAAATTGGTTTTAAAAAATTGTAGGAGGATAGAAATAATATTACATATTTAGGAAACATGGATGTGGATGATAAATATTCCACAGTAATTTCTGAATTATAAACAATCTCAGATAAAAATGAGATTGTGAGATTTTCCCTTACCATAGGTCTAATATGCTTTGTACGTGTCTGAACCTCCTGTATAATGATTTAAATAATGTCATTGACTTATTCCAGAATCATACTCATTGTTATGATATCATATATGGTCATATTATTAGCTTCATATTCGTAATATTTCAATGTTACTTGTTATTCAGGTGTTTATTGATTTGTGTTCTTATGTGTGTTTTGTTGAATAAATTATTATTATTCTTTTTAGGTTATAGATACCTCATTTAAAGAATGGTATTAGTGTAATATATATCATATTTATTCATTCAATTCATTTATATAATCATTATGAAATGAAGATCATGTAGAACGAGTCGCATCACATCGTGGATACGGTAGGCCGTACGTACGCACGAGCGATGATATCGTTCTCATGATCGTGGAATTGTATTGAAGTGTATGTATACAATTTCAGAATCAATATCACTTTAAAATAATCATATAAAGTTATTCTTTACACCATTATACCTATCCAAGTAAAGTGGTGGTGGAAAACAGATTACACCACGGTGTGGATGCGGTATTCTGTACATACACACACGCGGTGATTTCGTTTTCCGTAGGATGGATAGAAGGTGAAATAGGGTTGTTTAATATTGATAATAACATATCATTATATGATTAATACTGATGTTATTACTTCATAATAAAACAACTAAAGAAGAATAAGTAGAAGAAGAAATAAATTTGAATGAATTGGTAATGGATATTACCTCTTCTTTGACACACCTCTTTAAAACCTCCTCTTAGGGCACTAAGATTGGTCTTTGAAGTATACCAGGACCACTAGGATGTTTCTAGGGAATTTTAGAAGATATTTTTTCAGGGATTGGCCGAGATTGAAGGCACAAAGTGTTGTGAGGAGGAGAGGGAGGAGGTGCCCTTTTATAAGGGCGGAGAGGGGCACCTTTGGAAAGTGGGAAAATATTATTTTATTATAAACTTATATTCAGTTTCAAAATGTCCAAAAATCATTGAAGATGAAGATAATATGACTCATGGTCTAAATAAAATCATCCAATCATAATTGGACATGTTTCGGAAAATATTTTAATCATTATAATCTTATTTATTTAAATCATTTAGTAATGAGGTAAATACTGCATTTTTATTATGTCATAAATAATTTATTTTATTTGATGTCTAAAAATTATAAAGAAATATCCTCATGTAGGAAATATTTTTAGATTTATAGTGAATATTTATAGTCAAAAATATAGTTTATATAAACCCTTATAAAAATTAATTACTAAAAGATTTTTATTAATGTCAATTTTGTATTTACATTAAATTAATTAATCCAAATTGTCATTATCACTACCAAGTGGCTCAATGGGGTCCCAAAATCGACCCACGGATTCCCATGGTTGGAAAATACTCATCCAATAAGTTTAGTAGAAGTTTCAAAGTAATTTTGAATTATTATATTATTCTTTTAACCTTGAATTAACCAATTTTCCTTTAACCGTAGTAAATAAAAATTACCATAGTTACTATTCATAATATCAAAAAAAAAGTAACCTATTAACATAATTTGGACCCACTGATTACAATTATGGAATCCATTTTTCAAAATTCAATATAGAGAAGTTGCAGTAATTAATTTAAAATTAATCTCGTTGTTAAGAAAACGGGGTTTAAAAGTTAAAACATTGCCAAAGATTGAAATGTTTTTACCTTTGAATTCACTGTAAAATTAATTCTACTAACATATATTATATTAAATGGTAAAGTTATATTCTATTTATAATTTAAAAAATTAAATATTATAATTTAACCATATAAATTATTACGATGAACAAATTTATTTTTAATTAAAATATATCGTGTTTTTACTATTCATCAAAATATGAAAGTTACCAGAATAATATGAAAAATTAATCCAAAGAAAATTTTTATTTAATGATTCAAAAGAATACTTTTATTTTGTCAAATTGAACTTATAAACATGTCAAAAACTAGATTTAAAATGGGTGCGCCATCAACAGGCGGTAAAATTGCATTTTTTAAAAAATACATCTTTTATCCGAAAAACTGATTTTGTTTTCATACCTCATTCTAGAAAATTTGTAGGATGAATTATAATGTTATAAAATTCAAAATTCAGTTAATACTATTCATAACGGCTAGTTGACAATATTATAATAATATATCGTTGTTTAGTGAAACTCGGTATTGCGTAAATTCCCTACAAAAAGATCCTAAACTGTGGAATATTTTATCTTATACTTCATTGGGATGTGAGAAGTATCATTTAAATCTGTAATTGGTTCCAACAAACAAGAATTACTAGAAATAAAAATATCTCTAGAATCAAATTATAAAATTCAAAATATTCAACATATTATAATAATATATCGTTGTTTAGTGAAACTCCATATGGTGTTCTTATGTGTGTTTTGTTGAATAAATTATTATTCTTCTTTTTTGGTTATAGATAAATCATTTACAGAATGGTATTAGTGTAATATATATCATATTTATTCATTCAATTCATTTATATAATCATTATTCAATGAAGATCATGTAGAACGAGTCGCATCACATCATGAAGAAGGTAGGCTGTATGTACGCATGAGCGATGATATCATTCCCATGATCGTGGAATTGTATTGAAGTGTATGTATGAAATTTTAGAATCAATATCACCTTACAATAATCATATATAGTTATTCTTTACACCGTTATACCCATCCAGGTAAGGTGTTGGTGGAAAACAGATTACACCACGGCGTGGAGATGGTAATCTGTACATACGCACGTGCAGTGATTTTGTTTTCCATATGATGGATAGAAGGTGAAATAGGGTTGTTTCATATTGATAATAACATATTAGTATATGATTGATACTTATGTTATTACTTCATAATGAAACAACTAAATAAGAAGAAGTAGAAGAATAAATAAATTTGAAAGAATTGGTAACGGATATTACCTCTTCTTCGACACGCCTCTTTGAAACCTCCTCTTAGGGAACTAAGATTGGTCTTTGAAGTATACCAGGACCACTAGGATGTTTCTAGGGATGTGGAAATGATATATTGGCAGGGTTTGGCCAATTATGAAGGCTCAATGTGTTGTGAGGAGGAGAGGGAGGAGGTGCCCTTTTATAAGGGAGGAGAGGGGCACCTTTGGAAGGTGTGAAAATATTATTTTATTATAAACTTATCTTCAGTTTCAAAAGGTCCACAAATCATTAAAGATGAATATAAGATGACTCATGGTCGAAATAAAATCATCCAATCAGAATTTTACATGTTCTGTAAAATATTTTAATCATTATAATCTTATTTATTTAAATCATTTATTAATGAGGTAAATAATGCATCTTTATTGTGTCATAAATAATTTAATTTATTTGATGTCTAAAAATTATAAAAAAATATCATCATGTTGGAAATCTTTTTATATTTCTAGTGAATATTTATAGTCAAAAAGATAATTTATATATCCCCTTATAAAAATTAATTACTAAAAGATTTTTGTTAATGTCAATTTTGTCTTTACATTAAATTAATTAATCCAAATTGTCATTATCACTACCGAGTGGATCAATGGGGTCCCAAATTCGACCCAAGGATTCCCATGGTCGGCCAATACTCATCTAATAAGGTTATTACAAGTGTCAAGGTAATTTTGAATTGTTATATTATTCTTTTAACCTTGAATTACCCTATTTATATTTAACCGCAGTAAATAAAAATTACCATAGATACTATTCATAATATCAAAAAAAAAGTAACCTATTAACATAATTTGGACCCACTAATTCCAAATATGGAATCCATTTTTCAAAATTCCAAACACGGATGTTGCAGTAATTAATTTAAAATTAATCCCACTGTTAAGCAAATGGATTTTAAAAGTTAAAACATTGCCAAAGATTGAAATGTTTTTACCTATGAATTCACTGTAAAATTAATTCTAATGACATACATTATATTAAATGGTAAAAATATACTCTATTTATACTTTAAAACCATTAAATATTATAATTTGACCACATAAATTATTGCGATGAAAAAAGTTGTTTTTAATTAAAATGTAGCGTGTTTTTACTATTCATCAAAATATGAAAGTTACCAGAATAATATGAAAAATTTATCCAAAGTAAATTTTTATTTCCTTATTCCAAAGAATAATTTTATTTTGTCAAATTGAACTTATAAACATGTCAAAACTATATTTAAAATGGGTGTGCCATCAACTGGCGGTAAAACTGCATTTTTTTAAAGATACTTCTTTTATCCAAAAAACTGATTTTGTTTTCGTCCCTCATTCTAGAAAATGTGTAAGATGAATTATAATTTCATAAAATTAAAAATTCCGTTAATACTATTCATAATGTCTAGTTTAAAATATTATAATAATATATCATTGTTTAGTGAAACTCTGTATTGCGTACTACACACGCTATCGAGGAAGGTCGTGATTGCGTGTAACGCAAGCCAAGCTAGTGTTGTGTGCAGTGAAATATTCCTTTGAGTATAACATAATAAATTAAAAAAATTCTCATAAAATCTTCGGGTGTTACATAGAAAGTACACATGGTGAATGAGAACCATTATAGATAATTGGATAGGCACTAAAAAATTTCTAGACCCGTTTTTTTTTTAATGGTGTTCTCCTTATATAGAGTTCCTCTAATTATTTTTTCACATATACCTGGATAATGAAGTCATAGCTAGTTCTTTATGGGAGGAAACCCATATTTTTTATTTACATTATTTTCATGGTGTTCTTATGACCATTATTATTTTCAACACCAAATTGTTTTATGTGGTACAAAACATCATTATTGTCTAGTTCTTTCATTTATCTGAGCAACATTTCCAAATATTGATTTTGTACACATGCCCATATTTCATCTTATATATTAGTTAACCCCTTTGGACAAATGCTTTATCTAGTAAAGGTATTATGTTTCAAATATATTTTTAGGAATCTTTTTTTCTCATCTCCATCCAATAATATTCTTTATAGAAATACTTTCACTACAGAGAGCACTCGATTCCAAAATTTTAAATTAAAAAATTTCCATTTTATTTTTTCTATTAAATACTTACTCCCTCCCCCATGTCACATTCTGGGGATGTTCAGACACTATATCATTTTAAGTATGGGTGTGTTTTTATTGATCATTATTACCAATATACTTCGATAGTTAATGGTTTTCACTTGACCAGGATATATTTTTCATTTAATGTATTCTTTAATATGAAATATCATTACACCCATTTAAATACAAGAAAAAATTTGGATTCGGATTGTTAAAATCCATATTCAGTTATTTTTATAATTTTAGTATAATGGCTAAGTTGATTAATTGAATTATAATTATATATTCTTGAAATTTATTTTGATTAACTTATTATTGGATACTATGCCTTGACTGATTTCTAGTTATTTTATATTCCCATTCCAAATAGGATTCTAGACCTACACTATCATATTCTTTTCTACGAATATTTCTTGAGTGATACATGGGGAATGTAAACCTATCATAATTGTAATTGAAATATTATTTAGGATATTATTAAACAAATACACATTTAAGATGTTTATGTAAATATTTTTTAAGCTAGTTTTCATGAGATCCAGGTGTACATATTTCCTTCCTGGGCCTGTAGTATCCATGGATGAACTTGTTAGGATGGGGTCATTTAAAACCTACTATGCATTCTTACCCTTCTCTTGGTATCATAAATTATTTTTTTTGAAATAGTGTGGGGTATTTTTTTTTCTATTCCAATCATGGTATGTTTTTTGGTAAGAAGATTAATAGTGGAATTTTAACTAGATATATATGACATTGTTAACAATTACCTTTATCATTTTCTTTGCATAGCATATTCCTTTGAAAAAAATATACATAAATATGGGTTATCTAGTTGGAAGGTCAAAATTCACCATTACCGGGATGAGGAATCTTATTATGGATCATATTTAGTTAACTTATGGATGTTAGATCTTTCCTAGACATGATTTTTGAAGAAATAAATTGATATAAAGGAACATAGAACAATATTTATGCCTTATTTATATATTATTGGACTCTATTTGATATGTTTGGAGCATATATATATTATTTTTATCTAGGATCAGTTACATCATTAAAATTTTCATGATTTTCATGTATTATACTTTAGATTATTCCCTCCTTTTTTATATTTATTTTTATCATTTACCCACCTTCATTCATCCTCAGAGACATTTAAACCTTATTTCTTAACCCCCCATGATTAATTTTGTATTTATCTTTACAATGTAGAGATATTAAAACTAATTAAAACCTATGCTTAAGAACTTGTATTCTTGGTATGAATATAACTCTAGTTTTATATTACATTGAGTGATGAGAGAAAGTTTATTGTAAGGTAAATTGAAAAATAGGTATAGCTTCTAAGAAATAGTTGATAAATTTTAATTAAAATCAGAAATAATCTAAATAATGAACTCTACTATGAGGAATGAATAAGTATATCTATATGATTGATTCTATTGGAATTGGTTTTTCAGATTAAACTTATTTTTATATTCCTAGTTGTAGATTATGTTAAATTTTTAAAATTTGTCCGATTTGGAATCCCTATTGAGATACGTTTTTCATAAGGAAAATACATTTTTCAAGTGTGGAATAGTTTTATAAGCTGAATTAATATACATATTTTGGATAAATATAATTAATGTTTAATCATTATTTATTTTAAAATAAATTTGGGTTCATTTTGTTTTTTCAAGGAATAAGAATTTAAGAATCAAATAAGTTCTTGTTGAAAAAATATAGAAATAAACATTTTATATAGTAAATCTAAAGTGAAGGATGTGTACTCCTTGATAATACCGCCTACCAGACATTTCCAAGCCCAGAATCACAAATAAAATTCATGAAACATGTACAATACATGAATCTAGAGTATACTCATTTGAGGAATCAAATTTCAAACAAGAGGAAGATACACTGTTTGAATCAAATACAATCCCTACAATGATCAAAATTTAATTATTATAGAGGACTCAAGACAGTAAATCCATGAGATCCAAAATATTCAGATATTATCCTAGATCTAAAATTAATGGTTTGAAATCCAATTACACATTATAAAAGCCTCAAACAATAGGTCTCTTAAATAATGTATATAAAATGAATAAGTTAATTGTTTTGAACTGCTCAGGGTCTATATATATATATGTAGTTACTTGTGATGTGAAAAGGGAATGAGATGATCAAATTAGTTTCCTCTACCCGTCTTTGTTTCTTTCCCATTTTCTTCAAAACTTATTTCATTTATTTATTTTATTGTTTTAAGAAATAATTTTTTACCACATTATATTTAAAGACTCTTTTATTTATCATTGTTATTCCAACATTCTTCTTTTGATATCAATAGTAGTTAAAAATCAATTTCATATGTGTTATTTGTTTTTTATTCAATATAGTATATAATTGATATTTCATGATTTAAATTGTGAAATTAATTGATTTAAGTATTTTATTTATTATTTAAATCATGTTGTGATATGTTTTCCTTTTTTAATTCAATACCATAATGCATGTCTATTCTTCCAAGGGTTAGTGGTCAACAGTATGGGTGTCTATGAACCTAATGTTTTTCTAAATCAAAAAATTATAAAAATATGGTTAGTAATTAGGTTTAATAAAATTTTCAATCCCATTATTTTGTAACTACCATGGCTATCAGAGGTTTGAATTAATTTTTCCTTCACCTAATTGGATTTGAGGAGGCAATGGACAATATCTTGTGATTCTTTCTACCTAGAATCTAAACTTCTTATACCTAGTTTTTCAACTATATCAATACCAAGGAGTGTTTTCCATCTTAGGTAGATTAAATTGGGAGGACCAATAAACATTTGTGACTTATTCACCACTTTTCTTCCTAATCCATAGGTCCATTCCAAGATATATTTAGGATTATCTTCTACCTATACCCAAAAATTTACCATGATCCCTTAGTTTATTTATAATCAATCCCAAGCTACTTAGTTCATATAAAACCCCAAACCAAATAATGGTCATGAGGAATCCTTCTCAAAAGGTTCTTAATAATGAGTTACTTGCCTACTAGTTGGCTCTGGGGGTTTGAACCCACACTTCCACTGTACTACACCTTAGTAGCTAAGTGTAGTTTAGGAAATATTAATTTAATATTATCAATGCCCACACATAATCATAAACACCATTACATCTTATTAATAACCATTCCTATTTCAATAAACATAGGGTTCCCCATTTAAGATCATCATGGGATTTCATATCCTTCCCCACTATGGGAACAAACTCCCACATGGGGTAGCTTCCATGTGTAATCCCCATAACATCGTCCCTCATCTTGGGATAAAACTTCTATACTCGGTAGGATTAACATGTATTCCCCACACCATTCCTCACTAATTCCACTTCTACAAAATAAGTACCCTTACCACATGATGTTAAAATCATGGATTTTTTCTATCATGCTTACTTAAACTATAACATTGAACTACATAGTTTTTTATTCCTATTTACTAACATGGTATGTAGGATTCCTCCATAAGGTTCAATATTGAAAACATCCAACTATTAAATATTCCCAAATGGGGGACTCACACTATTAAATAAAAGTGTGAAATCATCCCCCCTAGGGGGGACACGCTCTATCAAATCCATGTGTCAAATCTATCCTCTTTGGGGAAAACACTCCAATAAATATGAGTATAAAATATTCTCTTTTAAAAAGATTCAATCAACCTAGTTAAAGTGTTAAATATTCTCCCTTTGTGCGAGAATCTACACAAAATCCATGTATGAGATATTTCCCCTTAGGGGACACACCCAACCAAATCCAACTGTTAAATATTCTCCCTTGGGAGGACACACTCCATAAAATCCAAGTATAATATATTTCCCATTGAGGGACACACTCCACCAAATCCAAGTGTTAAATATTTTTCATATGCGAAAACACTCCATCGTTTATATGTGTAAAATTATCCCCAGGGAGACACACTCAAATAAACCCCAAGTATGGAATCTTTCAACTTTGGGAAACTCTCCACCTTCCTTCCCCATAAGATGTTAATACTTTGACCATCTCATAAGATGTTAAACTTCTGACCTAACCGAAAATCCTTACCCCATACAGTGAACATGGGATGAATGAGGTAAAAATACATAAAATAATTATTCCATATGGTCAACTACCTCATGATCCACACGATATTACTTGGGTTCGATTCCTAAGATGCATCAAATCTGAGATTCTATAAAAAAGGAAAAGAAATTATAGTTTCCCAACCAACCCAACATCCAAAAATGTCCAATGTTATCAACATTACAACCTCTCTTGACTAAAGGTTACTTCCCTATTGAGATAGAAGTAATGTAATTTACCATTTTCCACTACAAGACAGCCCCAAGAACAAGTTTGAAAAACATGACCTAAATATATAAGGGGGGTGTCGAATAAGAGAAATATCCTAGAAGGAATCCATGGAAGGAAGAACTAATATCTCATCATCCTGGTTTGATCGAGGATTAAACATCTATAATAAAAGTGATGGATGTCTCCCACCTTTTTAAAGTGGGAATATGAGGCAATTGGAATTTTTCACGAAACATTGAACCCTGTCAGAAACCATTAGATACAAAAATAGTGAACCCAACAAGAAACTCTTCTCCTTCAACTATGGGGACTATTAGAATTTGGTCACAGTCATACATTCATGTCATTGAGCCTATATATTTTGTTCTAGGTCCCACAAAGAAAGTGTTGGTCCCATCATGTAACTCTCATGTGACTTGGGACAGATAATTTTTCACATCCTCGGTCTGCAAAATCATCAATGTCGGTCCCTCCTCTCTCTTAGTAATATTAGATGATGTTGGGGAATTGGGTATCACCTTCACTATATCTATACTAATGGTTGAATACATATTCCTTATAGTACTCGAGATATAGGAAAAATGAGACCTAATTTGAATAAGAATAGAGGTAGGGGAAACATTGGTGTGGCAATCTTGCACAACTACCCTCCTACCATGATAACCATTATGCCTTTAGCTTTTGGGAACCAAGCCCCATATCACCCAATGATATCATTGGTAGATGGGTGATTTATTACCTTGTTCAATGATATGAGTACAAAATATTCATATACACTCGGTATATAGACTATAATGATCTCAGTGCATCTGCTTCTCACTGACAACGTCATACTTGAGGGCCACATAAGGGAAAACCACACCCTATTCTTACAGGTAACTGCTTCATGATCTTCTCCCCAATGTGTTATGACATATCACTTCACTATGTTGTGAAAGTGGTATATTTTTGAGACACTCCTAAAATGAATTCCTCGCAAAATATGGCCTTGAGGGCTTCCACCAAGCTACATTATCACCAACACCAACCAGTTTCACAGGTCAATGAGGCGGTTGACTCCTCCCCCACTCCACTGGACCTAGTTTAGAACTCTTAAAACTGAAGTAGGGGTAGACCAAGAACATTTAATTACAAGATTTATTGATTTCAACTCTAGTATCCTTCCAAAGCTAGCATATCCCATTAGATACCCATAGTAGTTCAATGGGGATTCATCTTTGACAACCTAGGTTGAAGATACAAGTCGCCTCAAAAGCAGGACTGTTTGAATTCTTTAATATTTTTCACCACTTATATTCAATAAAACCATTATTTTTCTGAGGAAAACCAATGTATAGTTCCGACCCACACCACCACCAACCAATGCAGAGTTCCTCCCTGTATATCCATCAACTAATGTGGTTGACGTCCTTGCACCTCAATAACTAATGAGGATGCCATCCTCGCACAACAATAAACCAATGTAGAGGTCCTTCCTACACTACCACCAACCAATAAATTGGACATTAATATTCCAAATACATGACCTTATCTTGAGAAATGTAATAGGGTTGGAGGGAATTCCCACACCACAGACTATATTCCTATGATGCAGGTCGCAACACCTATGGAGGAAACCCATGTGAATCTCTACAATACTCACTTATATAATTTCTACTTAGTCAGAGGTGTAACCCCAGCAAGAATCATGTCATCATCAACCTCTCTAATCTTCAATAGAGTTATGAATTTGTGAGGGGACTTTCACCCCCACTACAAGAGTTGGGGGCAGAAGACTGTCAATTGAGGCTTACGATCCATGAAGGAAAGGAACACAATAATACCTAGTCCCTCTATAGATAACTTTTGGTGTAGAACATTATATCCTCTTTCTAAGGAATCATAGTGAATTTATCTTCATAAAAATATATTACCCTTGTTTCTAACTCCATTTAAGATTTTGGAGAGATGTCTGGGTTTGGGATGTCACCCTCATATGATTGTGAGATCTCTATTGAATTAAAAATGAATGTTTCCACCATCACATATGAGGAAGTGGTAAATACCCCAACCTACATGTATATGATATTAATATTATCTCTACCACAAAGATACATCCTATCATATAGTGGATATTTGAGTCATGTGAAACCCCCTTTTCGGTAGATCAAACACAAAACATGTTAGCTTTAGTGATACCACCCTTATATCAACTAGCACCAATCAGGGAATTGGATAACCTAAAGAAAGTCTATACCTCGAAAACAAATTGTGGTCACCTATGGAAAATTTCTCAATATAATTTTAAAATATATATTCATCAAGATTAACCTAGATTAAATCATATTTATTAGGAGGATTCCTTCCACAAGCATTCTCAAGGATTTATGAGGCTTATAGGGACTCTTAGAGAGTAAATTCCAAATTATTTCAAATCTATATTGAATGTGTAATTACTAATTGAGGCTCATGAAAAAATGAATCATTTAAAAATGGGATGAGAACTCCTTTAAAACCATTTAAGATAACAAGAATTACCTATTGAATCCTCAGATTCTGATTCCACCAATCTTCAGAAAACCTTTAGATCTCTACATGATGGTTCTGGAATGGTCCTGCAACTCCTTTATAGCCCAAACCAACAATGAGGTTTGGTGAAATAGTTTATAATATCTCAGATGAAAGATCCTCAATATAGATACAATATTCCCCTCCATTTATAATTGTTTCCTCACAATTTTATTTAAAATGTAGAAGTTGCGACATTATCAGTAGCCTGATGAGATTCAATTGATGACTTGAGTGGAACTACTAAAGTACATCATCAATATACCCATGTTGATGAAATTATTGGTGAACTATGTAGTAATCCACCATAAAATTGATATCAGTTTTATCCCATATATGGTTGTCAAAGGAATTTCCCAAGTAGGATTTTAAAAAAAACTCAATCCCCTATAGAATTTCCCATGGATTATGATTTTCAATATGAATTTATTCTCTTAGTGGATCAAGTGGTTCCATGTTTGAACATTAATTTCAATATTCCCTCCATTCTCCTGATTAGTAGAAGGCTGAGCAATCCCCAACCTAATAGGGTAGGCTTGGGAATCATTTTCATTACACTAGCATAGGCCTTCCTACCATAATATTTTATATTGGCTGAAGGATGCACCTACTTTGAGTGAAAGTACCATGACCATTATACTTGTCCCTATTATGACCTCATGGTTGAATTAACCTTTTTACAAGTGAATGGAAACTCTTACCTAGTCATCAATTAAAATGAGGGTCAATATATCATAAAAATAAAGAGCTAGTGTGCCTCTTATAATGTACCCATCAACTGATGGCTCAGTTCCCTCCCTAGCTGAAGGTGTACAATGTTCTTTGATAATAAAACAGTTGAGTAAATGCTTTGGAAGGTCATGACTCATTTCTTAAAGAAATCAACTCGGATTATCTGGTCATTCATGTGGAACACAAGTGGATCATCTCCCCTTCTACTTTAAATGATGGCAACCAACAAGTCTATTAGTTAGATTTTGATACTCCTATTCAAGGATCCTTAAACCCCCCCCCCCCCCATGGTTGAGGAATTGACTAATTGGAGGAAAAACATTTTTTATTTTCTCTAGCATATAATCCTCCCATTAGACTGATCAGATCATGAGTGGATCTACTGAAATGTGGTGCAATTTACACTATATAGCAGGCCTAACCTTGAGAAAACCATCTACAATCATGGGTTCAATGGAATTATCCTTGGTTTCATCCAAGGATATGGGATATCGTAGTTCATGTAGTAGTTAAATGTAAGATCATGTGGTTCCCATCAAGAAGGATTGATGCTCTCCCACCAAATTTGGGGGTTGGGAGACTTCTAGCCCACCATGGTGCGTGAATGCATTGAGTTCTTCTAGAGGTGTCCTGCATGTCAGATCCAAGGAAACTGTGTACATCAACAACCATATATTATCCACACATTCATGTACTCCTAAAACTTTTTAGTATGGGAAATTGACATTGTGGGACCATACCCACTAGTGACAATTGGACTATACAAGTTCATTTTGACTACAACAGTCTTAATTTTCTAATGGTCGAAATTGATTCCCTCCAAATAATTCCAAACCTGATCCCTGATCATGTTCATAAGAACCCAAATCAGTCATTGGTTTATATTTCATCATATTATTCTTGAAATAAATGACACCAACTTGTGAGATTTTGATCTAAAGAAATTGTATGTCAATTATAGCATCTATTGCAACCATAAATATTGTTACCGTGTGTAAAAAATGGGAATATTGAGGGGTTCAATAAGAACCTCTATAAAATATTGTAGAAAATGGTGGTCTGGAATAAAGAAAAGTTTGTATTAAAATCTCCCAAACACAATTTGGTATTATCATACTAAAACACATAATTCCACCTATGAAATCCATACCCACTAGTGTATAGAATCGAGACATCCTTACCAATTGAGGATTTGTTGTTGATGCTTTGAACTATTTTAATGATTGGTAAATTATAGAAAAAGTGGTTGAAGTTCACCTATATTAGTTATAATCTTTAATGGAAAATAGGATTCATGCCTTGTGTTACTTAAAGAGGCCCTATAATAAGATAGTGATAGAATTCAATGAGAATGTTTTCCTCTGATCCTTCCTCCAGGGTGACTTGGTACTAAATCTCAAAATGCCAATGATACCCAAAAAAACTACCAAAATTTTAGCCCAAATGGGATGTTAATTACATTATCCATAAGTTCTTTTCCAATGGAGAATACTCCTTAATCACCATGGGTGGATAAGACATCACACCTCCCACCAATGCTTCCAATTCAGTCATTCATGTGAAATCCATGGTCAAAGACATGTGACCTTAAAATGAAGCAAACGGATTTCAATCTCTATTAACATAAAATAATAGAAAATTTAATATTCCAAGAATAATGATATTGAACTATTTGAAACCCCTCTAGTCTGAGCTCCATAGACATAAAATAGTTCCATCTATTGTCTGAGTTGTATGACCTTAAACTACAAAACCCAACATCACTAGCGCATGATAGTAAACTGAAATCTTAAATAATACAATAAATGTAAGTTTCCCCACATAATAGTAATGGGATGACCAAAAATCTAAATTCATCAAAACATGATGTTAAATTGTTTCCTTACCTTGTATAAAATAAATATTCCTAAATTCATAAGTATGAGATGATGAATTGTCCTCTCTAGAGAGGTCACCACCACTTTGGTGTTGGTCTTCCACCACAACATGTCCCAAAACTATTTTTATCATGACTCTCATTTTTATGGGATACATAGTGACACTTAGATCCTCTATATTCTAGCCTACCATCCAATTCAACATAAAACCATCCCCTGGGGGGATTAAATTCACAAAAATTTATCATTTTCCCTAACTTACAGTCCACGAGTTATGAATTCAAACTATGTGAACTCCATTTATGGGTATTTCTCCAGTATGTGGTCTTGTGACACCCTCATTTCTTATCAGTTATTAACTATTTTGTTCAATGTGATTACCCAAAGAATAAAAATCCCACAGGTCCAAACTTTATGACTATTCAATTTCTGCATCTGGTTTTATGATATTTTGTGGTACAGGGACTTTTAGTCCCATCATTCACATAAGGTTTTAAATATTAGGAACCACTTTAACATCCTCTAAGTACCTACCATTATGGTCCAAGAATTCTGAACTTAAATTATGCACATATACCCCTCATTCACACGGTTTTTCTCATCCCTAGTGTCTCATTAGGCCTATTCCCCCCACCTCTTTCCAAAATAATGTGTGGATTGATATACATTCATATGGGATATGTAGTGATTCCTATATCTCTTATCTTTTGGATCATCCATGAATTCATCATAAAATCCCTCATTACCTCTTACGGAATCACCCTAAATGCCCCTGGTCATTCACTTCAGGTACAAACCCAAATAATATTACCCAACTCACTAGTAAATAAGGATTCCATCATGACCTAACATATGGTAGAATGTAACATGCAGATCATTAAGCAAGACCCACTGATTTCTTTGGAACAATACATTAAATTGTAGACTTACCCAATAAAAATTTGGTATTCTTCATATTAAAATTATGAGATGATTCAGAATCCTCACTCAATATTTCATCCCCCTACCAGCATCGGTATCCTACCTCACTGTGTCCCAAATCTACATATGACATGATTTCATTTCCCATGGAATACAAATAAATGCCTTGATCTCATATCCTGTGTCAAACCTCCATCATCGACTCGTCATGGGGTTTTTTCTCCTCACCATTATGACATTGACTTGGATAATTTTTTGTGTTTTTTGTAATAGGGTATCTTTGGACTTCCATTCACATTGGGTTATCACTCTTTCATTCCACATAAGTCTCTTTTAAGATACTCAAACCCCTATGGTCCAAGATATGCGTGGTTAAACTAGAAATTACCCCTCTAGTCTAGGCTCTATTACGTTAGACAAGTATAATCCATAGTTTGAGTTAAATGGATTTAAATAGAAAATCACAACATCCTCATCTCCAAAATATAAACAATATCCTTACTCCACATAAAAGTGGGAAACCTGATATTAAAATTATGGGATGAAAAAAATTAATTACCTTGAATGAAAACAGGATACATCATATGATAAATTTGGGATGACCAAAAATAAACTTCCTCAGCATGTGATGTTATACAACAGACTTTCCTCATAAAAAACTCAGATGCCTCATATGAAAATTATGTCATGGATAAAAAACCATACCCTATATAAAATTATGTTGCCTTGTAATTTGAGAGCATTCAATATCCTTAAGAGAGAATACTCCACCCATATAAAGTCAATCCCTTATATGGCTACATTCAAGAACTATGTGTGGCTTGATTCCCAATCTATTGGGATACATTCTGACACTTGGATCTCCTATACTAGGCCCAACCCATTCATCGATTCATTATGGTGAAATTTACCCTTAGATCAATGATTGATTCTACTCTATTAGTATGATCATGCTGAATATTTTGGTTTGTATAAGAATAGCACCCAAAGAACATAATATTTCTTATGGAGTATTCCGCACTTCCACTTTCCTACTTCACAATTTCACTTATTTGGGTAATAATCATCCTCCCAATCTGAACATGATCCCTAACAGTAATGGTTCATAGGCACACTGGATCACCTACCATTTTGGGCTCATGCATTGAAGGATCCTTGATATTAAATAACAAATCCTATTTTTGAAATTGGTCAATGGTCTATCTAGTATTCATTCACCACATACATAGTCAAAATGGGTATTGAATTTTATTTCAAACATAGTCCATAGTTGTTAGCCACTTTTCATTTACTCTACTATTATTATCTAGGTCTTCAAATACATTTTCTACCCTTGTAGGATTTGTTGGTCATTTTCCCCTTATGATGTTCTCCCTTATAAACTATGGGATCTCTATACTACTCATTGTTTCTCTCATCAATAATGGATCATGAAATATTAATATTTTGGAGTGATTTTTAATCATCTATGTCTGGGATGCATTGGATCCCCCCCATTTTTCCTAAACCCTATGACATTAAACTAGGAGCCTAAGGCCAAGAATCATCACTTTAAACTATGTGTATGTCATATTGGATATATTTCATGTGGCACTAGTAATACTTATCCATCATTCATGAAGAGTCGCCTCCCTTCCATTACATGAACACTCTATTAAGACATACTCCCCTATGATTCAAGAATTATATCCAAAAACTATTTTCAACTAGTCCAAACTCTATGAACATAAACTAGGAGCATCATTCAAAGAATCACAACATCATATTATGGGAATGATGTATTTAAGATGTTCTGTGTGGATGGTACTTCTAGTATCCCTAGTCACGTTGGGTTACCTCTCACATATTCCCTACACATCCCCTTTGAGACACAAAGCTCTTTAGTCTAAACATCGTGGCCTTAAACTTTGTTTGAATCACACAAAATTATTTTTTCAGTGTATGACCTCTTAAGAACATCATTTTCACCAGTTTCAAACCCTCTAGCATCATAAGGATATTTTTTGGGGGCCTTAGATTCAGTCATTAAGAACATAAACTATTTTCAAAACAATGTTCCATGATCTATGACCACAAATTAGGAGCCATGGTCTGAGAATTATGACCCTAAACTATTTCAAAATTCTAGGAATGACTGGTATGACCATAAACTACCAAAGGAAGAAGAAGAAAATTATATTAGGTTTAATATTCATAAGGGAAACCTGATAAATAGTCAGAATCCCATAACTATGTTACTCCCTTTAGTTAAAAATAAAGGGGAGAAAAGATGTATATTTTTAGCATGGACCCACTATGGGGCCGAAAAAATCCTATATTTTCATGCTGAGCCCTTTGGTTTCGAATAATGTTAGAACCAAATCATAATATGCATTTTCCTCATGAGTTCATTTAGGTGATAACCCCATTGTGATACCCACCATCACCCCCATCCACCTTTGTTGGGTGGGTGTTATTCATGTCAGTTCACATGTCCTAGTCATATGATTTTGAATTGTGATACAAATATCCTAATCGCATTGTATTAAAAATTTTGATAGATCTTCCTTATAATTTGATGTTAAAATAAATTCCTATCGTCATAAATTCATGAAATAAAACTATGAAAAATCTTAGGCCATCACATGAGAATCCTCTTTTCCCTTTTATTGCTGGTCACCACTGCATCATTCATGTTCTTCCACATTCACTCATCATCCAAGATGATGCCCTTCTTAGAAGATGAGTTTAACCATTGTTAAGACAGATACACCTACCAATTATATATAAATCCACAATGGATTTATTTATATAGTTTTGAACCCTATTTGAAAATTCCATCAATTCATCCCCATACTTTTCGTCTCCCATCACTTAGATCCTCATCATCCTTCACATTCTAATAGATCTCCCCCATAACGGCATGGATCCTAGCCGTAATGGCTCACCTATCATCCTAGTAACATTATATGGAATACTTCTGAAAACATTTTTATATAGGTATCATGTTTTGGACATGATTAGTGGTTGACCATAATTTGTTTTTCACCATCCCTAGTAAAATGATAATAGATTCTATGGTTAGAATATGGAAATCAGTTATCCTTTATCATCATGCCACACCCTTTGAGTTCCAAATCATAGGTATATCGATTCAGCTCTTTATTGGATATTTTTTCAAGTACAATTAAATACCCCTTTATTCACTCCATTCAATAACTATTACGCATTGTGAAATAAATTAGATTGTTTAGATAGTCACACACTCCAACCAGAACTTTCTTAGTCACAACACTACCGATGGTTGATAAAAAAATTTAGACCCAAAGTGTTTGAACCTTGTCAGATTGTAACACCCCAGGTAAATTAAGATTATGATATTTTCATATTTATCCATATTTTGTGAATAACATATTAATATTACTTTAAAGGGGACGCTATGCTCTATGGAGTACCCAATACGCAACAACGAGTTTCTTGGGAATCTTACGTTGCACTCTAATAATAAAATAATATTATTTTAAATGATAGTTAATGCCTAGCCATTTTAATGGCGGGAATGAATAGAACTAACTACAAAATGAATATATATGTTTGTCAAATATTTTTACTCTTTACAATAAATGTTAGAGGATTAAAAATTCGAATGAATCCAATTTTAAGCGTAAACATTCTAATATTCTATAAAAATTCGATTAACCGCCTTTTGATGGTGAACCTCTTTTAAATCCACTTTTTGGCAATTTTATGTGTTATATTTGACAAAATAAAATTCTTATTTAGAATCGGGATATCAAAATTTACTTTGTGTAAATTTTTGGTATTTTTCCGACAAAGTTCATTTTTTAATGAATAGTGAAAAATGTTGTATTTTAATTCAAAACCACTTTTTTAATCTAATTTATTTATATGATTAGATTATCTTTTGAATAGGTTTTAAAGTGAAATTAGAATATATTTTTACCATTTAATACTATAGTGGTCGTTGGAATTAATTTCACATTGAAATTGGACTAAACAAGTGTCAATCTTTTAATAGATATTATTTCTTAAAACACGCTATTTGTTTTGACAACAGGAATTAATTATTAAATTAATTAATGAAACTTATATGTTTTGAATTTTGTAAAATAGACATAATTTTTGAGTTTGGAATATCAAATATAGCTTAGGGTGAATTTTTGGTATTTTTCTAAAAAACTTCAATTTTTGATGAATAGTAAAACCACTAAGTGGTAGTTAAAGAAACTGATTTTTCATTTAAATGAAACTTTTCCCACTCTCTGTTTTTAATTTCAAAAATATGACATACATGGTTTTCATTAGTAAGTAAAATGTGGTTCAATGGGATTAAAATAATTTTTTGGTGAATAGTAACTTTTATGTTTATTAAACGTGATTAGAGGTAATTAGTGTAGTTTAAGGTAAAAGAAATGTCTTAATAATATGAAATGAACTTGACACATATCCTACCCTCATTGTATGTGTCATGGCCGACCAAGACAATCCATGGGTCAACTTGGGGACCCCATGGAGCCACTTTGGTTTGAAAATGACATAAATACCTTTAAATTTAAAGTTGAAATTAAAATGTCACAAACATGAGTTGTTTTACTAAAAAAACTTTAAATGGCGTTTTACAAGTTATATTTTAGACTATAAATATTAATTAGAAATATAAAAATATTTCCTACATCATGATATATTTTTTATAATTTTTAGACATTAAATAAATAAAATTATTTATGACATCATGATGATGCAGCAATTACCTCATTAATAAGTGATTTAAATAAAATGAAAAGATAATGTCAAAACTATAACTTCCACTTGTCACAAACCTTTTGGATGGGTGGATTTCAAAACCTTATCGCCTTAGCCTCTCAATATATCCTTTTGGGACCTTTTAAATCTGAAAATCATTTTATAATAAAGTAATATTTTATAACTTTCCAAGAGTGCCCCTCCTCTCCTCTTATAAAAGACCCCCACCTCTACCATCTTACACACACCTCTCAAGCCTTTGGTTCGGACAACCCCGGCCCATTTCATCTCTCCACATCCCTCTATTCATCATTGAAGCCTCACTTTTGGCAGAATCCTTTCCAAGGAAGCCTTTGAGCTCAAATCAAAGAGAGTTACCTGATTTAATGGTAATGTATTCCCTTGTGTTATTTTGTTTTATTTTGCTTCTCCAACCCCCTAAACTCTTTTTATTCTTTTATTTTGTAAAAAAACCAGTATCTTAAATATACTAGGATGTTGTTATTTTAAGGATTCGAGCTACACTTTCACACACCTTCATCTAATGGTTAAAGAACATACTGTTTCTGTGGATGGCAAATTATTGCCTCACGAAACGATGATTGTTCAATATTCCTTTAACACATTCAAAGGTGGCCATTAAGATGTCACTATATTTATATATGATATATAATATGTTTATTTTTTCCATAAGCTTCTGTATTTTTCATTTATGTCATACCTTTATGGTTTCCATTAAGGGTAAACGCGATATCTTCATTTTAGGAAGTGCGGACTACCGCCCCCTCAAAGTGATTTGATTCGTTAATGCCATATGTAGGAAGTATAAAGGATGGAATTAATGGTATTACATATGTTATCCTACTGGAATTATAATATACCTTTATATCATTATTATTTCATTCCATTTAATACAAAAAAAAAAAGAAATGAAAGTAGCGTTCATGCGTACGTACGACTTACCGTCTCCATGAACGGTACATTTCATTTCTTATCTCCAAATGTTATGTACTATTATAAGTACATATATATAATGGCGATATATGTAATATATTACAAATAAATTATGTATATCATTCTGTAATTATAATATATATATCTCTCATTTTGTTTTAATTCCATTAATATGACAAAAAATGAATGTAGCATTCATGCGTCCGTACGGCCTACCGTCTCCATGAACGGTGCTTTTAATTTTTTATCTCCAAATGCTATGTAATAGTATAAAATTAATATATACTGGATATATATGATATTTAAAACATAAATACTATTCTGGAGATGATTTACCTATAACTACATGGAAAATTCTTTTCCAACAAGTTCAATTTTTACTCATGTACTGAACATCGACAAAAACGTCTAATATGAACTCACTTTATTAACCAATTATTATAAAATTATATTATGTGATATGAACTGAATAATAATATTTAAATGAGGTACTTAAGAAATTATAAATTTACCAAATTTTATTATTTAGGATATTAAAGAACGATCGAGTCATGTCGGACACGAGGTAAGGGAATCCTACATCTCTCTTTCTTTTCAAGTACTCTCTTTTATTTCATTTCTTTTATGCTCCATGTTATTATGTTAGAGGATGTTATTTTATATTCCGATTTCTGTAATTTCTATGTTCATGTGATTAGAGACCCTATTTTATCTCATCAATCCATTTTTGGAAGTTTAATGTGGCGCCGTTAGGCTGCCGAATTTTCATAAGGGGATTTTCATCTCACTTTTTGTTCCCATGAGATTCATGCTACATTGGCCACTATTTCCTTTTTGTGTGGTGTATGTACTGCCAATTATTTTACTATTAGTATAATATAAAATCATTTATGAGTAGTTACATCTTCATTGTATGACCCTTCTTTCATGGGGTGTACGTTTTGAAAGTTGCCCAAATCGGAAAGGGAACCATTCACACACCTCTTTTAAAAAGACTTATTTTGTTATGCCTTTTAATTTACATATTATTATGTTGGGATATGTTCTTCAATATCCTTATTGATGTAAAATTTATTTCCAAGTGATGAGATACCATTTTCTCTCTCATCAACTAATTTTATGAATTTTGAAGTGACGTCGTTAGGCTGTCGAATTTTACCAAGGGAACTTCTTAACCCAATTTCGATTTCCTTGGGTTCAACATGTAGTTATTGAATATGTTATCCTTTGAATATGTGTGAATTACATTTGATTGTTTTACACATAATATCCAATTATATTGGGTGTATTTATGTTTGTCACTCATAATTATGAGATTGATTCATCCTTAATTTAAGGATACCTTCTTTATAAGGGATTTTATCTCATTTTACATTTTTATTCAGAATTCATTGTTGTTATGCACGAATTCACTCTTAAATGGTGTATATAATGTCATTTGGAATATTATATCATGAATCCTTTTATTTTCATGATATTATAAAGTTCTGATTAAATGTTATTCCTCAATTATTGTATTCAAGTGTCTCTCATTTTGATAACAACCCTTTAACTAAAATATTGTTTTAAATGTTTTAATGATTTATTCTTGTAAATATTTCTCAATAATATCCATGTTTTAAAAATGGTTTCATGGATTTATTTATGTGAATATTAATGATCTAAAATGTTAAAATCTTCAAAGTGGTATGGGACACTTTGATTAAAAAATATATTTATTAAATGTTTTAAATGGTTTTGAAAATGTTTTTTTAGATTGGATTCAATATCTTAAAATGTTATATTGTTATTGCAATATGGGAACGTTATCTTTCCTTTATACGTAAGTTATGTTCTATGATTATGTTATGATTCTTGGTCATTTTTTATGAAGACGGGTGGTTTGGTGATAAACTAAGGGCGGGTGAGCCCGATATAGCTCTCCAATGTATTGTGTAACGCGAAGGGGTTAAATGTTAAGGTTTATCTGAAGAGATTTAGTGAATATACTATGATGGGTATTTCAAACGTAACCAAGAGGGTTACACCCTACATAAGAATGTTTTGAATGCCTCAAGTTACCTTTATGTCTTATGATTTCTATGGTTTATTCATGATTTTATGAGGTATTTTAATGTGCTTATGCTTTATGGGTAAAGTATGATTTCATTCTTATGTATATATGTACTCATGTTTCCTTTCCATACTTTTTATAACCCTTAATGATCTTTTTATGCTCATCCCATGTTTTTGAAATGTTTTTCACAGGTCAAGGGAATGGTGCATGATGTGATGATAGTGTCAAGGAAGTGTAAATAAAGAATCCATGTTTTATTTTAAATATGTTTCCGTTGATGGGAAAAATGAATACTGTCATTTATGTAACCACTTTGTTTAAATGTGGAATGTCATGAAAGATTCATGATCTAATTCTCTAAAACTCTAAACCTGAAAAGATCATCAATGTGTAATCTTGTAATAACTCAAGATTAAATAAGGTTTAAGGCTGGGGCCTTATAGTTGGTATCAGAGGTCGGTTTAGATAACTTTAGAGGTTAGGGTATTCTATAAGCATAAGTGACATTACCATAATGGTTAGGATTTCAGAAAGAGTCATAGTTTTTATATAAATTGAATGAGTAAGTATATCTTCCTCATTAGTACATGATGGTTTTGTTGATATACTCACACTGACATTTCTATTTTTAGTGAATGGATGGATCTAGCAGGCACCAAAGTGACAATAGGCTTGAAGGAAACGGTGGTGGTTCTCTGATTAAGAGACTAGAAGAAATGGGGGATTCAATGAGGAAACTCGTGGTTGTTCTAAACCAACTAGCAAGGAGTCATGATCAACCACTTGAACCTTGGTATGTTCAGTAATGCATCATGTACGAGATGACCAATCGATGTGGAATTTTAGGTAATAATTATAAAGGTAACCATTAGGGTTTATATGATCCTTACTTTTGAGGTAATTATGGGTTATTATATGTTATGATGGAAAATGAAAGGCATGAGATAAACTTGAGGTTAAAATATGTTATGATTATTTTTGAAGATTTTATCTCGTTTTGGGTAATGTTTTAAGAATTATATAGTTTTGGAAAAAGGACAACACGCAGACCGTGTGACAACCCGTCGCGTCGGACAAAGCTGCGGGAATCGAACCCATAACCAAAGTGCGACTCGTATTTATCGCCTACCACAGGACTACGTGAAGTCCCTAGTTAGTTTGACTAATTCTTTTTAGTTATATGATTTTAGGAATCAAGAGTAAGTTTATTTTGGGTTATCTATGGAAATGATTAACCTATCATGGAGGATATGTGATTAGGTTAATTACTTTTCAATATGATAATTTAAGAGCAACTGATGTTATTTGGAGATAAAAGTTAATTTGTACATTGGAACACTATGTGATTAAATCCTTCAAATATTTGGGTTTCAATCATAGATTGTTTTACATTGAAGAATTTTATGGACAATTGTTTATCGAATGGTCTTCGTTGAATATTGGGTTTTTTGGACAAATTTTGGAGATTAAGAATAGATTTTCTTTTTATAAAGGATTATACATTTCTGGATTATCTAACCTCATACTAACAATTTTGGTTTTGGATTTTGTATAAAGACATGGGAAATATATAGTTCTCTTTTGTGGATTAGGTGATTCTCAAGAAGTTGATTATAGTACTCTTAATGCGAACAAGTCTTCCTAAATACTCGTGTTTTGAGTAAATATGAGTTTGATTAGGAATATAGTAAAAGTTGAAAGTCTACGTGAAAAGTAAGTATGTTTCATTATAATTTAGTTAATCTCAAAAATAAATTCCTTAATGAAGAGAAACTTAAAACAAAAATGTTGTCTGTTAACTTTTCCTACTGGGGAATCGAATACCGTTTAACCCATCACAAGTTTGTGATTTTCTTATGGTTAACTTTCTCCGAGATATGTTTACTATCACTCTCCATCAGAACATGACCCTTTGTTTTCTCCTCCATATCCATATTTTCCTACATGGAATCCTCGTATGGGTTAACTCGGGTGACCTTTGTACTTCTCTTTCTTTATTTTAAAGTGATTATTTTACTGACTTTTGTTCCGATGTGGGATTTTCAATGAAGTTTCCAAGCCCAATTTTAAAATTGTGAGGACGCAATTCCCAAAAGGGGGGAAGGATGTGACACCCCCGGTAAATAAATAATATGATATTTTCATATTTATCCATATTTTTTGAATAAAATATTAATATTACTTTAAAGGGGACTCTATGCTCGATGGCGTACCCAATACGCAACAACGAGTTTCTTGGGAATCTTACATTGCACTCTAATAATAAAATAATATTATTTTAAATGGTAGTTAACGCCTAGCTGTTGTAATGGCGGGAATGAAGAGAACTAACTAAAAAATGATTATATATGTTTGTCAAATATTTTTACTCTTTACAATAAAAGTTAGAGGATTAAAAATGCGAATAAATCCAATTTTAAACGTAAACATTCTAATATTCTTTAAAAGGTCGATTAACCGCCTTTTGATGGCGAACCTCTTTTAAATCCACTTTTTGAAAATTTTATGTGTTATATTTGACAAAATAAAATTCTTCTTTAGAATCGGGACATCAAAATTTACTTTGTGTAATTGTTTGGTATTTTTCCGATAAAGTTCATTTTTTAATGAATAGTGAAAAATGTTGTATTTCAAATCAAAACCACTTTTAATCTAATTTATTTATATGATTAGATTGTCTTTTGAATTGGTTTTAAAGTGAAATTAGAATATATTTTTACCATTTAATTCAATAGTGGTTGTTGGAATTAATTTCACTTTGAAATTGGACTTAAACTAGTGTAAATCTTTTAATAGATATTGTTTCTTAAAAACACGCTATTTGTTTTGACAGCGGGAATTAATTATTAAATTAATTAATTCAACTTATATGTTTTGAATTTTGTAAAATAGACCTCATTTTTGAGTTTAGAATATCAAATATATCTTAGGGTGAATTTTTGGTATTTTTCTGAAAAACTTCAATTTTTGATGAATAGTGAAACCACAAAGTGGTAGTTAAAGAAACTAATTTTTCATTTAAATGAAACTTTGCAACCTATGTGTTTTGAATTTCAAAAATCTGACATACATGGTTGTCATTAGGAAGTAAAATCTGGTTCAATGGGATTAAAATAATTTTTTGGTGAATAGTAACTTTTATGTTTATTAATCACGATTAGAGGTAATTAGTGTAGTTTAAGGTAAAAGAAATGTTTTAATAATATGAAATGAACTTGACACATGTCCTACCCTCATTTGATGTGTCATGGCCGACCAAAACAATCCATGGGTCAACTTGGGGACCCAATGGAGCCACTTTGGTTGAAAAATGACATAAATACCTTTTTATTTAAAGTTAAAATTAAAATGTCACAAACATGAGTTGTTTTACTAAAACAAGTTTTAAATGTGGTTATACAAGTCTTATTTTTTACTATAAATATTCATTGTAAAGATAAAAATATTTCCTACATCATTATATTTTTTTTATAATTTTTATACATTAAATAAATTAAATTATTTATGACTTCATGATGATACAAGAATTACCTCATTAAAAAGGGATTTAAATAAAATGAAAAGCTAATGTTAAAAATATAACATCCACATGTCAAAAACCTATTGGATGGGTGGATTTAGAAACCTTATCACCTTATCCTAGAAATATATCCATTTGGGACCTTTTAAATCCGAAAATCATTTTATAATAAAGTAATATTTTATAACATTCCAAGAGTGCCCCTCCTCTCCTCTTATAAAAGGCCCCCACCTCTACCACCTTACACACACCTCTCAAGACTTTGGCTCGGCAAACCCCTGCCCATTTAATCTCTCCACATCCATCTATTCATCATTGAATCCTCACTTTGGGCAGAATCCTTTCCAAGGAAGCCTTTGTGCTCAAATCAAAGAGAGTTACCTGATTTAAAGGTAATGTCTTCCCTTGTGTTCTTTTGTTTTATTTTGCTTCTCCAACCCCCTAAACTCTTTTTATTCTTTTCTTTTGTAAAAAAACCAGTATATTCAATATAATAGTATGTTTTTATGTGAAGTATTCGAGCTACACTTTCACACACCTTCATCTAATGGTTAAAGAACATACTGTTTCTGTGGATGACGAATTACTGCCTCACGAAACGATGGTTGTTCAATATTCTTTTAACACCTTAAAAGGTGGCCATTAATATGTCACTATATTTATATATGATATATAATATGTCTATTTTTTCCTTAAGCTTCTGTATTTTTCATTTATTGCATAACTTTATGGTTTCCATTATGGGTAAACGTGATATCTTCATTTTAGGAAGTGCTGACTAACACCCCCTCAAAGTGATTTGATTCGTTAATGTCATATGTGGGAGGTATAAATGATGGAATTAACGGTATTACATATGTTATCCTACTAGAATAATAATATACCTTTATATCATTATTATTTCATTCCATTGAATACAAAAAAAGAAATAAAAGTAGCATTCATGCGTACGTACGGCTTACCGTCTCCATGAACGGTACATTTCATTTCTTATCTCCAAATGTTATGTACTATTATAAGTACATATATATAATGGATATATATGTAATATATTACATATAAATTATGGATATCATTCTGTAATTATAATATATATATATCTCATTTTGTTTTAATTCCATTAATATGACAAAAAATGAAAGTAGCGTTCATGCATACGTACGGCATACCGTCTCCATAAACGGTGATTTTAATTTTTTATCTCCAAATTCTATGGAATAGTATAAAATGAATATATACTGGATATATATGATATTTAAAACATAAATACTATTCTGGAGATGATGTACCTATAACTACATGGAAAATTCTTTTCCAACAAGTTCAATTTTTACTCATGTACTGAACATCGACAAAAACGTCTGATTTGAACTCACTTTATTAACCAATTATTATAACATTATAATATGTGACATGAACTGAATAATAATATTTAAAGGAGGTACTTAATAAATTATAAATTGACCAAATTTTATTATTCAGGAGATTAAAGAACGATCGAGTCATGTCAGACACGAGGTAAGGGAATCATACCTCTCTCTTTCTTTGCAAGTACTCTCTTTTATGTCATTTCTTTTATGCTCCATGTTCTTATGTTAGAGGATGTTATTTTATATTCCTATTTCTGTAATTTCTATTTTCATGTTATGAGAGACCCTATTTGATCTCATCAATCCATTTTTGGATGTTTTATGTGGCGCCGTTAGGCTGCCGAATTTTCATAAGGGGATTTTCATCTCACTTTTTGTTCCCGTGAGATTCATTCTACAATGGCCACAATTTCCTTTTTGTGTGGTGTATGTTCTGCACATTATTTTACCATTAGTATAATAAACACTCATTTATGGGTAGTTACATCTTCATTGTATGACCCTTCTTTCATGGGCTGTACGTTTTGAATGTTTCCCAAATCGGTAAGGGAACCTTTCACACTCCTCTTTTAAAAAGACATATTTTGTTATGTCTTTTAATTTACATCTTATTATGTTGGGATATGTTCTGATATATCTTTATTAATGTAAAATTTATTTCCAAGTTATTAGATACCATTTTCTCTCTCATCAACTAATTTTATGAATTTTGAAGTGTCCTCGTTAGGATGTCAAATTTTACCAAGGGAACTTCTTAACCCAATTTCGATTTCCTTGGGTTCAACATGTAGTTATTGAATATGTTAACCTTTGAATATGTGTGAATGACCTTTGATTGTTTTACACATAATATCCAATTTTATTGGGTGTATTTATGTTTTTCACACATAATTATGATATTGATTCATCTTTAATTTAAGGATACCTTCTTTATAAGGGATTTTATCTCATTTTAGATTTCTATGAGACTTCATTGTTGTTATGCACCAATTCACTCTTATATGGTGTATATAATGTCCTTTGGAATATTATATCATGAATCCCTTTATTCTCATGATATTATAAAGTTCTGATTAAATGTTATTCCTCAATTAGTGTATTCAAGTGTCTCTCATTTTGATAAAAACCCTTTAACAAAAATATTGTTTTAAATGTTTTAATGATTTATTATTATAAATATTTCTCATTAATATCCATGTTTTCAAAATGGTTTCAAGGATTTATTTATGTGAATATTAATGGTGTAAAATTTTAAAAGCTTCAAAGTGGTATGGGACACTTTGATTAAAAAATAACTTTATTAAATGTTTTAAATTGTTTTGAAAATGTTTTTTTAGAATTGATTCAATATATTAAAATGTTATATTGTTATTGCAATGTTGGAATGTTATCTTTCCTTTATGCTTAAGTTATGTGCTATGATTATGTTATGGTTCTTGGGAATTTTTTATGAAGAAGGGTGGTTCTGTGATAAACTAAGGGCGGGTGAGCCCGATATAGATCTCCAATGCATTGGGTAACGCGAAGGGGTTAAACGTTAAGGTTTCTCCGAAGAGATTTAGGGAATATACTATGATGGGTTTTCCAAACGTAACCAAGAGGGTTACTCACTACGTAAGAATGTTATGAATTCCTCAATATACCTTTATGTCTTATGATTTCTATGATTTATTCATGATTTTATAAGGTATGTTAAAGTGCTTATGCTTTATGGGTAAAGTATGATTTCATTCTTATGTATATATGTACTCATGTTTCCTTTCTATACTTTTTATAACCCTTACTGAGATTTTTAGGCTCATCCCAAGATTTTGAAATGTTTTTCATTGGTCAAGGGAAAGGTACATGATGTGATGATAGTGTCAAGGAAGTGTCAAGAAAGAATCCATGTTTTATTTTAAATATGTTTCTGTTGATGGGAAGAATGAATAGTGTCTTTTATGTAACTACTTTGTTTAAATGTGGAATGTAATGCAAGTTTCATGATCTAATTCTCTAAAACTCTAATCCTAAAAAGATCCTCAATGTGTAATCTTGTAATAAATCAAGATTAAGTAAGGTTTAAGGCTAGGGCCTTATAGTTGGTATCAGAGGTCAGTTTAGATAACTTTAGAGGTTTGGGTATTCTTTAAGCATATGTGACATTACCATAATGGTTAGGATTTCAGAAAGAGTCATAGTTTTTAGATAAAGTGAATGAGTAAGTAGATCTTCCTCATTAGTACATGATGGTTTTTTTGATATACTCACACTAACATTTCTATTTTTAGTAAATATATGGATCTAGCAGGAACCAAAGTGACAATAGGTTTGAAGGAAACTATGGTGGTTCTCTGATTAAGAGACTGGATGAAATGGGGGATTCAATGAGGAAACTCGTGGTTGTTCTAAACCAACTAGCAAGGAGTCATGATCAACCACTTGAACCTTGGTATGTTCTGTAATGCATCATGTACGAGATGACCAATCGATGTGGAAGTTCAGGTAATAATTATAAAGGTAACCATTAGGGTTTATATGATCCTTACTTTTGAGGTAATTATGGGTTATTATATGTTATGATGGAAAATGAAAGGCATGAGATAAACTTGAGGTTAAAATACGTTATGATTATTTTTGAAGATTTTATCTCGTTTTGGGTAATGTTTTAAGAATTATATAGTTTTGGAAAAAGGACAACACGCAGACCGTGTGACAACCCGTCGCGTCGAACAAAGCTGCGGGAATCGAACCCATAACCATAGTGCGACTGGTATTTATCGCCTACCACAGGACTACGTGAAGTCCCTGGTTAGTTTGACTAATTCGTTTTAGTTAGATGATTTTAGGAATCAAGAGTATGTTTATTTTGGGTTATCTATGGAAATGATTAACCTATCATGGAGGATATGTGATTAGGTTAATTACTTTTCAATATGATAATTTAAGAGCAACTGATGTTATTTGGAGATAAAAGTTAATTTGTACCTTGGAAGACTATGTGATTAAATACTTCAAATATTTGGGTTTCAATCATAGTTTGTTTTACATTGAAGAATTTTATGGACAATTGTTTATCGATTCATCTTCGTTGAAATTTGGGTTTTTTGGACAAATTTTGGAGATTAAGAATAGATTTTATTTTTATAAAGGATTATACTTTTGTGGATTATCTGACCTCATACTAACAATTTTGGTTTTGGATTTTCTATAAAGACATGGGAAATATATAGTTCTCTTTTGTGGATTAGGTGATTCTCAAGAAGTTGATTATAGTACTCTTAATGCGAACAAGTCTTCCTAAATACTCGTCTTTTGAGAAAATATGAGTTTGATTATGGAATCTAGTAAAAGTTGAAAGTCTACGTGACCAGTAAGTATTTTTCATTATGATTTAGTTAATCTCAAAAATAAATTCCTCAATGAAGAGTAACTTAAAACAAAAATGTTGTCTGTTAACTTTTCCTACTGGAGAATCGAATACCGTTTAACCCATCACAAGTTTGTGATTTTCTTATGGTTAAATTTATCCTAGACATTTTTACTATCACTCTCCATTAGAACATGACCCTTTGTTTTCTCCTCTATATCCATATTTTCCTACATGGAATCCTAGTATGGGTTAACTCAGGTGACCTTTGTACTTCTCTTTCTTTATTTTAAAGTGATTTTTTTACTGACTCTTGTTCCGATGTGGGATTTTCAATGAAGTTTCCAAGCCCAATTTTAAAATTGTGAGGACGCAATTCCCAAAAGGGGGGGAAGGATGTAACACCCCAGGTAAATAAAGAATATGATATTTTCATATTTATACATATTTTGTGAATAAAATATTAATATTACTTTAAAGGGGATTCTATGCTCAATGGCGTACCCAATACGCAACAACGAGTTTCTTGGGAATCTTACGTTGCACTCTAATAATAATATAATATTATTTTAAATGGTAGTTAATGCCTAGCCGTTGTAATGGAGGGAATGAACCGAACTAACTACAAAATGATTATATATGTTTGTCAAATATTTTTACTCTTTACAATAAATGTTAGAGGATTAAAAATGCGAATTAATCAAATTTTAAGCGTAAACATTCTAATATTCTTTAAAAGGTCGATTAACCGCCTTTTGATGGCGAACCTCTTTTAAATCCACTTTTTGACAACTTTTTGTGTTATATTTGACAAAATAAAATTCTTCATTAGAATCGGGACATCAAAATTTACTTTGTGTAAATTTTTGGTATTTTTCCGATAAAGTTCATTTTTTAATGAATGGTTAAAAATGTTGTATTTTAATTCAAAACCAATTTTTAATATAAGTTATTTATATGATTAGATTATATTTTGAATTGTTTTTAAAGTGAAATTAGAATATATTTTTACCATTTATTCCAATAGTGGTCGTTGAAATTAATTTCACTTTGAAATTGGACTTAAACTAGTGTCAATCTTTTAATAGATATTGTTTTCTTAAAAACGCGCTATTTGTTTTGACAGCGGGAATTAATTATTAAATTAATTAATGAAACTTATATGTTTTTAATTTTTTAAAATAGACATCATATTTGAGTTCAGAATATCATAAATATATTAGGGTGACTTTTTGGTATTTTTCTGAAAAACTTCAATTTTTGATGAATAGTGAAACCACTAAGTGGTAGTTAAAGAAACTGATTTTTCGTTTAAATGAAAATTTGCCACCTCTGTGTTTTGAATTTCAAAAATCTTACATACATGGTTTTCATTAGGAAGTAAAATGTGGTTTCATGGGATTAAAATAATTTTTTGGTGAATAGTAACTTTTATGTTTATTAATCGCGATTAGAGGTAATTAGTGTAGTTTAAGGTAAAAGTAATGTTTTAATAATATGAAATGAACTTGACACATGTGCTACCCTCATTGGATGTGTCATGGCCGACAAATAAAATCCATGGGTCAACTTGGGGACCCCATGGAGCCACTTTGGTTGGAAAATGACATAAAAACCTTTTTATTTAAAGTTAAAATTAAAATGTCACAAACATGAGTTGTTTTAATAAAACAATTTTTAAATGGGGTTATAAAAGTCATATTTTTTACTATAAATATTCATTGGAAATATAAAAATATTTCCTACATCATGATATTTTTTTTATAAGTTTTAGAAATTAAATAAATTAAATTATTTATGACATCATGATGATGCAGCAATTACCTCATAAATAAGGGATTTAAATAAAATGAAAAGATAATGTTAAAACTATAACTTCCACATGTCACAAATCTATTGGATGGGTTTATTGCAAAACCTTATCACCTTATCCTCGAAATATATCCTTTTGGGACCTTTTAAATCCGAAAATCATTTTATAATAAAGTAATATTTTACAACTTTCCAAGAGTGCCCCTCCTCTCCTCTTTTAAAAGGCCCCCACCTCTACCACATTACACACACCTCTCAAGCCTTTGGATCGGCCAACCCCGGCCCATTTCATCTCTCCACATCCCTATATTCGTCACTGAATCCTCACTTTGGGCAGAATCCTTTCCAAGGAAGCCTTTGAGCTCAAATCAAAGAGAGTTACCCGATTTAAAGGTAATGTCTTCCCTTGTGTTGTTTTGTTTTATTTTGCTTCTCCAACCCCCTAAACTCTTTTTATTATTTTCTTTTGTAACAAAACCAGTATTTTCAATATACTAGGATGTTGTGATGTGAATTATTCGAGCTACACTTTCACACACCTTCGTCTAATGGTTAAACAACATACTGTTTCTGTGGATGGCGAATTACTGCCTCACGAAACGATGATTGTTCAATATTCTTTTAACACCTTAAAAGGTGGCCATTAAGATGTCACTATATTTATATATGATATATAATATGTTTATGTTTTCATTAAGCTTCTGTATTTTTCATTTATGGCATACCTTTATGGTTTCCATTATGGGTAAACGTGATATCTTCATTTTAGGAAGTGCGGACTACCGCCCCCTCAAAGTGATTTGATTCGTTAATGCCATATGTGGGACGTATAAAGGATGTAATTAATGGTATTAAATATTTTATCATACTATAATTATAATATGCCTTTATATCATTATTATTTCATTCCATTTAATACAAAAATAAAGAAATGAAAGTAGCGTTCATGCGTATGTATAGCTTACCGTCTCCATGAACGGTACATTTCATTTCTTATCTCCAAATGTTCTGTACTATTATAAGTACATATATATAATGGATATATATGTAATATATTACATATAAATGATTCTTATCATTCTGTAATTATAATATATATATATCTCATTTTTTTTTAATTCCATTAATATGACAAAAAATGAAAGTAGTGTTCATGCGTACGTACGGCCTACCGTCTCCATGAACGGTGATTTTAATTTTTTATCTCCAAATGCTATGGAATGGTATAAAATGAATATATACTGGATATATATGATATTTCAAACATAAATACTATTCTTTATATGATTTACCTATAACTACATGGAAAATTATTTTCCAACAAGTTCAATTTTTAATCATGTACTGAACATCGACAAAAACGTCTGATATGAACTCACTTTATTAAGCAATTATTATAACATTATAATATGTGATATGAACTGAATAATAATATTTAAAGGAGGTCCTTAAGAAATTATAAATTGACCAAATTTTATTATTCATCAGATTAAAGAACGATCGAGTCATTTCGGACACGAGGTAAGGGAATCATACCTCTCTCTTTCTTTGCAAGTAATCTCTTTTATGTCATTTCTTTTATGCTCCATGTTCTTATGTTAAAGGATGTTATTTTATATTCCTATTTTTGTACATTATATGTTCATGTGATGAGAGACCCTATTTGATCTCATCAATCCATTTTTGGAAGTTTTATTTGGTGCCGTTAGGCTGCGGAATTTTCATAAGGGGATTTTCATCTCACTTTTTGTTCCTGTGAGATTCATGCTACATTGTCCACTATTTCCTTTTTGTGTCATGTATGTACTGCCCATTATTTTACTATTAGAATAATATACTCTCATTTATGGGTATTTACATCTTCATTGTATTACCCTTCTTTCATGGTGTGTACGTTTTGAAAGTTGCCCAAATCGGTAAGGGAACCTTTCACACTCCTCTTTTAAAAAGAATTATTTTGTTATGTATTTTAATTTACATATTATTATGCTGGATTATGTTCTTATATATCATTATTGATGTAAAATTTATATCCAAATGATTAGACACCATTTTATCTCTCATCAACTAATTTTATGAATTTTGAAGTGACGTCGTTAGGCTGTCGAATTTTACCAAGGGAACTTCTTAACCCAATTTCGATTTCCTTGGGTTCAACATATAGTTATTGAATATGTTATCCTTTGAATATGTGTGAATGACCTTTGATTGTTTTACACATAATATCCAATTATATTCGGTGTATTTATGTTTGTCACACATAATTATGAGATTTATTCATCCTTAATTTAAGGATACCTTCTTTATATGGGATTTTATCTCATTTTACATTTCTATTGAGACTTCATTGTTGTTATGCACCAATTCACTATTATATGGTGTATATAATGTCCTTTGGAATACTATATCATTAATCCCTTTATTCTCACGATATTATAAAGTTCTGATTAAATGTTATTCCTCAATTATTGTATTCAAGTGTCTCTCATTTTGATAAAAACCCTTTAACTAAAATATTATTTTAAATGTTTTCATGATTTATTCTTATAAATATTTCTCATTAATATCAATTTTTTCAAAATGGTTTCAAGGATTTTTTTATGTGAATATTAATGGTGTAAAATTTTAAAAGCTTCAAAGTGGTATGGGACACTTTGATTAAAAAATCTCTTTATTAAATGTTTTAAATGGTTTTGAAAATGTTTTTTTAGAATGGATTCAATATATTAAAATGTTATATTGTTATTGCAGTGTGGGAACGTTATCTTTCCTTTATGCTTAAGTTATGTGCTATGATTATGTTATGGTTCTTGGGAATTGTTTATGAAGATGGGTGGTTCCGTGATAAACTAAGTGAGGGTGAGCTCGATATAGCTATCCAATGCATTGGGTAAAGTGAAGGGGTTAAACGTTAAGGTTTCTCCGAAGAGATTTAGGGAATATACTATGATGGGTATTCCAAGCGTAACCAAGAGGGTTACTCCCTACGTAAGAATGTTATGAATGCCTCAAGTTACCTTTATGTCTTATTATTTCTATTATTTATTCATGATTTTATGAGGTATGTTAAATTGATTATGCTTTATGGGTAAAGTTTGATTTCATTATTATGTATATATGTACTCATGTTTCCTTTCCATACTATTTATAACCCTTACTGAGCATTTTATGCTCATCCCTAGTTTTTGAAAGGTTTTTCACAGGTCAGGGGAAAGGTACATGATGTGATGATAGTGCCAAATAAGTGTCACGAAAGAATCCATGTTTTATTTTAAATATGTTTCCGTTGATGGGAAGAATTAATACTATCTTTTATGTAACCACTTTGTTTAAATGTGGAATGTAATGCAAGTTTCATGATCTAATTCTCTAAAACTCTAAACCTGAAAAGATCTTCAATGTGTAAGCTTGTAATAACTCAAGATTAAGTAAGGTTTAAGGCTGGGGCCTTATAGTTGGTATCAGAGGTAAATTTAGATAACTTTAGAGGTTAGGGTATTCTTTAAGCGTAATTAACATTACCATAATGGTTAGGATTTCAGAAAGATTCATAGTTTTTAGATAAAGTGAATGAGTAAGTATATCTTCCCATTAGTACATGATGGTTTTGTTGATATACTCACACTGACATTTCTATTTTTAGTGAATGGATGGATCTAGCAGGCACCAAAGTGACAATAGGTTTGAAAGAAACTGTGGTGGTTCTCTGATTAAGAGACTGGATGAAATGGGGGATTCAATGAGGAAACTCGTGGTTGTTCTAAACCAACTATAAATGAGTCCTGATCAACCACTTGAACCTTGGTATGTTCCGTAATGCATCATGTAAGATATGACCAATCGATGTGGAAGTTCAGGTAATAATTATAAAGGTAACCATTAGGGTTTATATGATCCTTACTTTTGAGGTAATTATGGGTTATTATATGTTATGATGGAAAATGAAAGGCATGAGATAAACTTGAGGTTAAAATATGTTATGATTATTTTTGAAGATTTCATCTCATTTTGGGGAATGTTTTAAGAATTATATAGTTTTGGAAAAAGGAAAACACGCAGACCGTGTGACAACCCGTCGCGTCGGACAAAGCTGCAGGAATCAAACCCACAACCAAAGTGCGACTGGTATTTATCGCCTACCACTGGACTACGTGAAGTCCCTGGTTAATTTGACTAATTCTTTTTAGTTAGATGATTTTAGGAATCAAGAGTAAGTTTTTTTTGTGTTATCTATGGAAATGATTAACCTATCATGGAGGACATGTGATTAGGTTAATTACTTTTCAATATGAGAATTTAAAAGCAACTGATGTTATTTGGAGATAAAAGTTAATTTTCACCTTGGAAGACTATGTGATTAAATCCTTAAAATATTTGGGTTTCAATCATAGTTTGTTTTACATTGAATAATTTTATGGACAATTGTTTATCGAATGGTCTTCGTTGAACTTTGGGTTTTTTGGACAAATTTTGGAGATTAAGAATAGATTTTCTTTTTATAAAGGATTATAATTTTGTGGATTATCTGACCTCATACTAACAATTTTGGTTTTGGATTTTGTATAAAGACATGGGAAATATATAGTTCTCTTTTGTGGATTACGTGATTCTCAAGAAGTTGATTATAGTACTCTTAATGCGAAAAAGTCTTCATAAATACTCATCTTTTGAGAAAATATGAGTTTGATTAAAGAATCTAGTAAAATTTGAAAGTCTACGTGACAAGTAAGTATGTTTCATTATGATTTAGTTAAGCTCAAAAATAAATTCCTCAATGAAGAGTAACTTAAAACAAAATTGTTGTCTGTTATCTTTTCCTACTGGGAAATCGAATACCATTTAACCCATCACAAGTTTGTGATTTTCTTATGGTTAACTTTCTCCTAGACATGTTTACTATCACTCTCCATCAGAACATGACCCTTTGTTTTCTCCTCCATATCCATATTTTCCTACATGTAATCCTAGTATGGGTTAACTCTGGTGACCTTTGTACTTCTCTTTCTTTATTTTAAAGTGATTGTTTTGCTGACTCTTGTTCCGATATGGGATTTTCAATGAAGTTTCCAAGCCCAATTTTAAAATTGCGAGGACGCAATTCCCAAATGGGGGGAAGGATGTAACACCCCAGGTAAATAAAGAATATGATATTTTCATATTTATCCATATTTTGTGAATAAAATATTAATATTACTTTAAAGGGGACGCTATGCTCGATGGCGTACCCAATACCCAACAACGAGTTTCTTGAGAATCTTACGTTGCACTCTAATAATAAAATAATATTATTTTAAAGGGTAGTTAACGCCTAGCCGTTGTAATGGCGGGAATGAACAGAACTAACTACAAAATGTTTATTTATGTTTTTCAAATATTTTTACTCTTTACAATAAATGTTAGAGGATTAAAAATGTGAATGAATCCAATTTTAAGCACAAACATTATAATATTCTTTAAAAGGTCGATTAACTGCCTTTTGATGGCGAACCTCTTTTAAATCCACTTTTTGAAAATTTTATGTGTTATATTTGATAAAATAAAATTCTTCTTTAGAATCGGGACATCAAAAATTACGTTCTGTAAATTTTTGGTATTTTTCCGATAAAGTTCATTTTTTTAATGAATAGTGAAAAATGTTGTATTATAATTCAAAACCACTTTTTAATATAATTTGTTTATATGATTAGATTATATTTTGAAGTTTTTTTAAATTGAAATTAGAATATATTTTTACAGTTTAATCCAATAGTTGTCATTGGAATTAATTTCACTTTGAAATTGGACTTAAACTAGTGTCAATCTTTTAATAGATATTGTTTCTTAAAAACACGCTATTTGTTTTGACAGTGGGAATTAATTATTAAATTATTTAATGCAACTTATATGTTTTGAATTTTTTAAAATAGACATCATTTTTGAGTTCAGAATATCAAATATCGATTAGGGTTATTTTTTGGTATTTTTCTGAAAAACTTCAATGTTTGATGAATAGTGAAACCACTAAGTGGTAGTTAAAGAAACTGATTTTTCGTTTAAATGAAATTTTGCCACTTCTGTGTTTTGAATTTCAAAAATCTGACATACATTGTTGTCATTAGGAAGTAAAATGTGATTCGATGGGATTAAAATAATTTTTTGGTGAATAGTAACTTTTATGTTTATTAATCGCGATTAGAGGTAATTAGTGTAGTTTAAGGTAAAAGTAATGTTTTAATAATATGAAATAAACTTGACATATGTCCTACCCTCATTGGATGTGTCATGGCCGACCAAGACAATCCATGGGTCAACTTGGGGACCCCATGGAGCCACTTTGGTTGGAAAATGACATAAATACCTTTTTATTTAAAGTTAAAATTAAAATGTCACAAACATGAGTTGTTTTTCGAAAACAATTTTTAAATGGGGTTATACAAGTCATATTTGTTACTATAAATATTCATTGGAAATATAAACATATTTCCTACATCATGATTTTTTTTTTATAATTTTTAGACATTAAATAAATTAAATTATTTATGACATGATGATGATGCAGCAATTACCTCATTAATAAGGGATTTAAAAAAATGAAAATATAATGTTAAAACTATAACTTACACATATCACAAACCTATTGTATTGGTGGATTTTGATACCTTATCATCTTATCCTTGAAATATATCCTTGTGGGACTTTTTAAATCCGAAAATCATTTTATAATAAAGTAATATTTTATAACTTTCCAAGAGTGTCCCTCCTCTCCTCTTATAAAAGGCCCCCACCTCTACCACCTTACACACACCTCTCAAGACTTTGGCTCGGCAAAACCCTACCCATTTCATCTCTCCACATCCCTCTATTCATCATTGAAGCCTCACTTTGGGCAGAATCCTTTCCAAGGAAGCCTTTGAGATCAAATCAAAGAGAGTTACCCGATTTAAAGGTAATGTCTTCCCTTGTGTTCTTTTGTTTTATTTTGCTTCTCCATCCCCCTAAACTATTTTTATTATTTTATTTTGTAACAAAACCAGTATCTTAAATATACTAGAATGTTTTCATGTGAATGATTCGAGATACACTTTCACACACCTTCGTCTAAGGGTTAAAGAACTTATTGTTTCTGTGGATGGTGAATTACTGCCTCACGAAACGATGATTGTTCAATATTCTTTTAACACCTTCAAAGGTGTCCATTAAGATGTCACTATATTTATATATGATATATAATATGTTTATGTTTTCTTTAAGATTATGTATTTTTCATTTATGGCATACCTTTATGGTTTCCATTATGGGTAAATGTGATATCTTCATTTTAGGAAGTGCGGACTACCACCCCCTCAAAGTGATTTGATTCGTTAATGCCATATGTGGGAGGTATAAAGGATGGAATTAATGGTATTACATATGTTATCCCACTAGAATTATAATATACTTTTATATCATTATTATTTCATTCCATTGAATACAAAAAAAAAAGAAATAAAAGAAGCATTCATGCGTACATACGGCTTACCAGTTCCATGAACGATACATTTCATTTCTTATCTCCAAATGTTGTGTACTATTATAAGTACATATATATAATGGATATATATGTAATATATTACATATAAATGATTGATATAATTCTGTAATTATATTATATGTATCTCTTATTTTGTTTTAATTCCATTAATATGACAAAAAATGAAAGTAGCGTTCATGCGTACGTACGGTCTACCGTCTCCATGAACGGTGCTTTTAATTTTTTATCTCCAATTGCTATGGAATAGTATAAAATGAATATATAATGGATATATATGATATTTGAAACATAAATACTATTCTCTAGATGACGTACCTATAACTACATGGATAATTCTTTTCCAACAAGTTCAATTTTTACTCATGTACTGAACATCGACAAAAACGTCTGATATGAACTCACTTTATAAACCAATTGTTATAACATTATAATATGTGATATGAAATGAATAATAATATTTAGAGTAGCTCCTTATGAAATTATAAATTGACCAAATTTTATTATTCTAGATATTAAAGAACGATCGAGTCATGTCGGACACGAGGTAAGGGAATCATACCTCTCTCTTTCTTTGCAAGTACTCTCTTTTATGTCAATTCTTTTATACTCTGTGTTCTTATGTTAGAGGATGTAATTTTATATTAATATTTCAGTAATTTCTATGTTCATGTGATTACAGACCCTATTTGATCTCATCAATCCATTTTTTGAAGTTTTATGTGGCGCCGTTAGGCTGCCGAATTTTCATAAGGGGATTTTCATCTCACTTTTTGTTCCCATGAGATTCATGCTACATTGGCCAGTATTTCCTTTTTCTGTGGTGTATGTACTGCCCGTTATTTTACTATTAGTATAATATACTCTAATTTATGGGTAGTTACATCTTCATTGTATGAACCTTCTTTCATGGGGTGTACGTTTTGAAAGTTGCCCAAATCGGTAAGGGAACCTTTCACACTCCTCTTTTAAAAAGACTTATTTTGTTATGTCTTTTAATTTACATCTTATTATGTAGGGATATGTTTTTATATATCCTTATTGATGTAAAATTTATGTCCAAGAGATGAGATACCATTTTCTCTCTCATCAACTAATTTTATGAATTTTGAAGTGACGTCGTTAGGCTGTCAAATTTTACCAAGGGAACTTCTTAACCCAATTTCGATTTCCTTGAGTTCAACATGTAGTTATTGAATATGTCATCATTTGAATATGTGTTAATGACCTTTGATTGTTTTACACATAATATCCAATTATGTTGGGTGTATTTATGTTTTCCACACATAATTATGAGATTGATTCATCCTTAATTTAAGGATACCTTCTTTATAAGGAATTTTATCTCATTTTAGATTTCTATGAGACTTCATTGTTGTTATGCACCAATTCACTCTTATATGGTGTATATAATTTCCTTTGGAATATTATATCATGAATCCCTTTATTCTCATGATATCATAAATTTCAGATTAAATGTTATTCCTCAATTATTGTATTCAAGTGTCTCTCATTTTGATAAAACCCCTTTAACTAAAATATTGTTTTAAATGTTTTAATGATTTATTCTTATAAATATTTCTCATTAATATCCATGTTTTCAAAATGGTTTCAAGGATTTATTTATGTGAATATTAATGGTGTAAAATGTTAAAATCTTCAAAGTTGTATGGGACACTTTGATTAAAAAATCTCTTTATTAAATGTTTTAAATGGTTTTGATAATGTTTTTTAGAATGGATTCAACATATTAAAATGTTATATTGTTATTGCAATGTGGTAACGTTATCTTTCCTTTATGCTTAAGTTATGTGCTATGATTATGTTATGGTTCTTGGGCATTGTTTATGAAGACGGGTGGTTCCGTGATAAACTAAGGGAGGGTGAGCCCGATATAGCTCTCTAATGAATTGGGTAACGTGAAGGGGTTAAACGTTAAGGTTTCTCCGAAGAGATTTAGGAAATTTACTATGATGGGTATTCCAAACGTAACCAAGAGGGTTAATCCCTACGTAAGAATGTTATGAATGCATCAGGTTACCTTTATGTCTTATGATTTCTATGATTTATTCATGATTTTATGAGGTATGTTAAAGTGCTTATACATTATGGGTAAAGTATGATTTCATTATTATGTATATATGTACTCATGTTTCCTTTCCATACTTTTTATAACCCTTACTGAGCTTTTTATGCTCATCCCAAGTTTTCGAAATGTTTTTCACAGGTCAAGGGAAAGGTACATGATGTGATGATAGTTTCAAGGAAGTGTCAAGAAAGAATCCATGTTTTATTTTAAATATGTTTCCGTTGATGGGAAGAATGAATACTGTATTTTATGTAACCACTTTGCTTAAATGTGGAATGTAATGCAAGTATCATGATCTAATTCTCTAAAACTCTAAACCTGAAAAGATCCTCAATGTGTAATCTTGTAATAACTCAAGATTAAAAAAGGTTTAAGGATGGGGCCTTATAGTTGGTAACAGAGGTCATTTTAGATAACTTTAGAGGTTAGGGTATTCTTTAAGCATAAGTGACATTACCATAATGGTTAAGATTTCAGAAAGAGTCATTGTTTTTAGATAAAGTGAATGAGTAAGTATATCTTCCTCATTAGTACATGATGGTTTTGTTGATATACTCACACTGAAATTTCTATTTTTAGTGAATGGATGGACCTAGTAGGCACCAAAGTGACAATAGGTTTGAAGGAAACTGTGGTGGTTCTCTGATTAAGAGACTGGATGAAATGGGGGATTCAATGAGGAAATTCGTGGTTGTTCTAAACCAACTAGAAAGGAGTCGTGATCAACCACTTGAACCTTGGTATGTTTCGTAATCCATCATGTACGAGATGACCAATCGATTTGGATGTTCAGGTAATAATTATAAAGGTAACCATTAGGGTTTATATGATCCTTACTTTTGAGGTAATTATGGGTTATTATATGTTATGATGGAAAATGAAAGGCATGAGATAAACTTGAGGTTAAAATATGTTATGATTATTTTTGAAGATTTTATCTTGTTTTGGGGAATGGTTTAAGAATTATATAGTTTTGGAAAAAGGACAACACGCAGACTGTGTGACAACCCGTCGCGTCGGACAAAGCTGCGGGAATCGAACCCACAACCAAAGTGCGACTGGTATTTATCACCTACCACTGGACTACGTGAAGTCCCTGGTTAGTTTGACAAATTCTTTTTAGTTAGATGATTTTAGGAATCAAGAGTAAGTTTATTTTGGGTTATATATGGAAATGATTAACCTATCATGGAGGATATGTGATTAGGTTAATTACTTTTCAATATGAGAATTTAAGAGCAACTGATGTTATTTGGAGATAAAAGTTAATTTGTACCATGGAAGACTATGTGATTAAATCCTTAAAATATTTGGGTTTCAATCATAGTTTGTTTTACATTGAAGAATTTTATGGACAATTGTTTATCGAATGGTCATTGTTAAACTTTGGGTTTTTTGGACAAATTTTGGAGATTAAGAATAGATTTTATTTTTATAAAGGATTATACTTTTGTGGATTATCTAACCTCATACTAACAATTTTGGTTTTAGATTTTGTATAAAGACATGGGATATATATAGTTCTCTTTTTTGGATTAGGTGATTCTCAATAAGTTGATTATAGTACTCTTAATGCGAACAAGTCTTCCTAAATACTCTTCTTTTGAGAAAATATGAGTTTGATTAAGGAATCTAGTAAAATTTGTAAGTCTACGTGACAAGTAAGTATGTTTCATTATGATTTAGTTAAGCTCAAAAATAAATTCCTCAATGAAGAGTAACTTAAAACAAAAATGTTGTCTGTTAACTTTTCCTACTGGGGAATCGAATACCATTTAACCTATCACAAGTTTGTGATTTTCTTATGGTTAACTTTCTCCTAGACATGTTTACTATCACTCTCCTTCAGAACATGACCCTTTGTTTTATCCTCTATATCCATATTTTCCTACATGGAATCCTAGTATGGGTTAAATTGGGTGACCTTTGTACTTCTCTTTCTTTATTTTAAAGTGATTGTTTTACTGACTCTTGTTCCGATGTGGGATTTTCAATGAAGTTTCCAAGCCCAATTTTAAAATTGCGAGGACGCAATTCCCAAAAGGGGGGAAGGATGTAACACCCCAGGTAAATAAAGAATATGATTTTTTCATATTTATCCATATTTTGTGAATAAAATATTAATATTACTTTAAAGGGGACGCTATGCTCGATGGCGTACCCAATACGCAACAATGAGTTTCTTGGGAATCTTATGTTGCACTCTAATAATAAAATAATATTATTTTAAATGGTAGTTAACGCCTAGCCTTTGTAATGGCGGGAATGAACAGAACTAACTACAAAATGGTTATATATTTTTGTCAAATATTTTTACTCTTTACAATAAATGTTAGAGGATTAAAAATTCGAATGAATCCAATTTTAAGCGTAAACATTCTAATATTCTTCAAAAGGTCGATTGACCGCCTTTTGATGGAGAACCTCTTTTAAATCCACTTTTGGACAATTTTATGTGTTATATTTGACAAAATAAAATTATTATTTAGAATTGGTACATCAAAATTTACTTTGTGTAAATTTTTGTATTTTTCCGATAAAGTTCATTTTTTAATCAATAGTGAAAAATGTTGTATTTTAATTCAAAATCAATTTTTAATATAATTTATTTATATGTTTAGATAATCTTTTGAATTGGTTTTAAAGTTAAATTAGAATATATTTTTACCATTTAATCCAATAGTGGTCGTTGGAATTAATTTCACTTTGAAATTGGACTTAAACTAGTGTTAATCTTTTAATAGATATTGTTTCTTAAAAACACGCTATTTGTTTTGACAGAAGGAATTAATTATTAAATTAATTAATGAAACTTATATGTTTTGAATTTTTTAAAATAGACATCATTTTTGAGTTCAGAATATCAAATATAGATTAGGGTGAATTTTTGGTATTTTTCTGAAAAACTTCAATTTTTGATGAATAGTGAAACCACTAAGTGGTAGTTAAAGAAACTGATTTTTCGTTTAAATGAAACATTGCCACCTCTGTGATTTGAATTTCAAAAATCCAACTTACATGGTTGTAATTAAGAAGTAAAATGTGGTTCAATGGGATTAAAATAATTTTTTGGTGAATAGTAACTTTTATGTTTATTAATCGCGATTAGAGGTAATTAGTGTAGTTTAAGGTAAAAGTAATGTTTTAATAATATGAAATGAACTTGACACATGTCCTACCCACATTGTATGTGTCATATCCGACCAAGGCAATCCATGGGTCAACATGGGGACCCCATGGAGCCACTTTGGTTGGAAAATGACATAAATACCTTTTTATTTAAAGTTAAAATTAAAATGTCACAAACATGAGTTGTTTTAATAAAACAATTTTTAAATGGGGTTATAAAAGTCGTCTTTTTTACTATAAATATTCATTGGAAAGGTAAAATTATTTCCTGCATCATGATATTTTTTTATAATTTTTAGACATTAAATAAATTAAATTGTTTATGACATCATGATGATGCAGCAATTACCTCATTAATAAGGGATTTAAATAAAATGAAAAGATAATGTTAAAACTATAACTTCCACATGTCACAAACCTATTGGATGGGTGGATTTCAAAACCTTATCACCGTATCCTAGAAATATATCCTTTTGGGACCTTTTAAATCCGAAAATCAATTTATAAAAAAGTAATATTTTATAACTTTCCAAGAGTGCCCCTCCTCTCCTCTTATAAAAGGCCCCCACCTCTACCACATTCCACACACCTCTCAAGCCTTTTGATCGGCCAACCCCTGCCCATTTCATCTCTCCACATCCCTCTCTTCATCATTGAAGCCTCACTTTGGGAATAATCCTTTTCAAGGAATCCTTTGAGCTCAAATCAAAGAGAGTTACCCGATTTAAAGGTAATGTCTTCCCTTGTGTTCTTTTGTTTATTTTTCTTCTCCAACCCCTTAAACTCTTTTTATTATTTTCTTTTGTAACAAAACCAGTATCTTCAATATACTATGATGTTTTTATGCGAAGGATTTGAGCTAGACTTTCACACACCTTCGTCTAATGGTTAAAGAACATACTATTTCTGTGGATGGCGAATTACTGCCTCACGAAACGATGATTGTTCAATATTCTTTTAAAACCTTCAAAGGTGGCCATTAAGATGTCACTATATTTATATATGATATATAATATGTTTATGTTTTCCTTAAGCTTCTGTATTTTTCATTTATGGCATACCTTTATGGTTTCCATTATGGGTAAACGCGATATCTTCATTTTAGGAAGTGCGGACTACCGCCCCCTCAAAGTGATTTGATTCGTTAATGCCATATGTGGGACGTATAAAGGATGTAATTAATGGTATTACATATGTTATCCTACTGTAATTATAATATACCATTATATCATTATTATTTAATTCCATTGAATACAAAAAAAAAGAAATGAAAGTAGCGTTCATTCGTATGTACGGCTTACCGTCTCCATGAACGGTACATTTCATTTCTTATCTCCAAATGTTATGTACTATTATAAGTACATATATATAGTGGCTATATATGTAATATATTACATATAACCTATAGATATCATTATGTAATTATAATATATATATATATATATCTCATTTTTTTTAATTCCATTAATATGACAAAAAATGAAAGTAGCGTTCATGCGTACGTACGGCCTACCGTCTCCATGAACGGTGATTTTAATTTTTTATCTCCAAATTATATGGAATAGTATAAAACTAATATATACTGGATATATATGATATTTAAAACATCAATACTATTCTAGAGATGATCTACTTATAACTACATGGAAAATTATTTTCCAACAAGTTCAATTTTTACTCATGTACTGAACATCGACAAAAACGTCTGATATGAACTCACTTTATTAACCAATTATTATAACATTATAATATGTGATATGAACTGAATAATAATATTTAAAGGAGGTTCTTATGAAATTATAAATTGACCAAATTTTATTATTCAGGAAATTAAAGAATGATCGAGTCATGTCGGACACGAGGTAAAGGAATCCTACCTCTCTCTTTCTTTGCAAGTACTCTCTTTTATGTCATTTATTTTATCCTCCATGTTCTTATGTTAGAGGTTGTTATTTTATATTAATATTTCTTTAATCTCTATGTTCATGTGATGAGAGACCCTATTTGATCTCATCAATCCATTTTTGGAAGTTTTATGTGGCGCCGTTAGGCTGCCGAATTTTCATAAGGGGATTTTCATCTCACTTTTTGTTCCCGTGAGATTCATGCTACAATGGCCACAATTTCCTTTTTGTGTGGTGTATGTTCTGCACATTATTTTACCATTAGTATAATAAACACTCATTTATGGGTAGTTACATCTTCATTGTATGACCCTTATTTCATGGGGTTTACATTTTGAAAGTTGCCCAAATCGGTAAGGGAACCTTTCACACTCCACTTTTAAAAAGACTTATTTTGTTATGTCTTTTAATTTACATCTTATTATGTTGGGATATGTTCTTATATATCCTTATTGATGTAAAATTTTTGTCCAAGTGATGAGATACCATTTTCTCTCTCATCAACTAATTTTATGAATTTTGAAGTGATGTCGTTAGGCTGTCGAATTTTACTAAGGGAACTTCTTAACCCAATTTCGATTTCCTTGGGTTCAACATGTAGTTATTGAATATGTTATCCTTTGAATATGTGTGAATGAAATTTGATTGTTTTACACATAATATCCAATTATATTGGGTGTATTTATGTTTTTCACACATAATTATGAGATTGATTCATCCTTAATTTAAGGATACCTTCTTTATAAGGGATTTTATCTCATTTTACATTTCTATTGAGACTTCATTGTTGTTATACACCAATTCACTCTTATATGGTGTATATAATCTCCTTTGGAATATTATATCATGAATCCCTTTATTCTCATGATATTATAAAGTTATGATTAAATGTTATTCCTCAATTATTGTATTCAAGTGTCTCTCATTTTGATAAAAACCCTTTAACTAAAATATTGTTTTAAATGTTTTAATGATTTATTCTTATAAATATTTCTCATTAATATCCACGTTTTCAAAATGGTTTCAAGGATTTATTTATGTGAATATTAATGGGGTAAAATGTTAAAAGCTTCAAAGTGGTATGGGACACTTTGATTAATAAATTTCTTTATTAAATGTTTTAAATGGTTTTGAAAATGTTTTTTTAGATTGGATTCAATATCTTAAAATGTTATATGGTTATTTCAATGTGGGAATGTTATATTTACTTTATTCTTAAGTTATGTACTATGATTATCTAATGGTTCTTTGGCATTCTTTATGAATACGGGTTGTTCCGTGATAAACTAAGGGCGGGTGAGCCCGATATAGCTCTCCAGTGCATTGGGTAACGTGAAGGGGTTAAACGTTAAGGTTTCTCTGAAGAGATTTAGGGAATATACTGTAATGGGTATTCCAAACGTAACCAAGAGAGTTACTCCCTATGGAAGAATGTTATGAATGCCTCATGTTACCTTTATGTCTTATGATTTCTATGATTTATTCATGATTTTATGAGGTATGTTAAAGTGCTTATGCTTTATGGGTAAAGTATGATTTCATTCTTATGTATATATGTACTCATGTTTCCTCTGCATAATTTTTATAACCTTTACTGAGCTTTTTATGCTCATCCCAAGTTTTTGAAATGTTATTCACAGGTCAAGGGAAAGTTACATGATGTGATGATAGTGTCAAGGAAGTTTCAAGAAAGAATTCATGTTTTATTTTAAATATGTTTCCATTGATGGGAAGAATGAATATTGTCTTTTATGTAACCACTTTGTTTAAATGTGGAATGTAATGCAAGTTTCATGATCTAATTCTCTAAAACTCTAAACCTGAAAAGATCCTCAATGTGTAATCATGTAATAACTCAAATTAAGTAAGGTTTAAGGCTAGGGCCTTATACAGATACTCTCAAATATATTAGGAACCTCTGGGTTTTCCTTTGATTCCCTTGTTTCCTACACTAAACATGACTCATTGGGGGCTTAGGTATTAACTTTGGGTTATATTTTCAAAGTTATTGAGATGCATAAAAAAGAAAACATTTTAAATCATGATTAAATTTAAAACAAACCATCTAGAGTTTGGGTGGGTCATCCACAATATATATCCTCTCCTTTATTATGATATAAGGTACAATTTCTCTAAGTATCTCCTTTATAGGACAAGATATTGAGATCATCTAGCCTCTAATGAGTAAACTCTAGAGTCTATGTCCTCTCTTCTAGATCAACAAACTCCTCCAATTCCATAAGAAAAAACATCTTCGACCCTGATTCAAATCCAATCTGTATTGTCTTGAAACATGGCCACTGGTGATTTAGCCTCCATTACCTTCTCCCCAACCACCCCAACTGATCCCTTAGTTGGTCAATGTTCCCTTCTTGATAGTTTCGATGACTTCATGATCCTTTTTTCTACCCTTCTATGTGAGCGATCTTTTCTTTTACCAACTCGAGATCCTGAGTTCCCTCATCCTTCTTCTAGTTCCATTAGACATCAAACTCTTTCCACTCGGCATGTTCTAATTCAATGAGAAATTCAAAATACAGATCATGGAATCCACTATATTCCATCCTTCCATTCCCCATGAAAACTTTCTAATAGTGGTGAGATCCCACACTATATGGAAGATCAACTGGTGGAGTGTGGGTGAAGAAATTCCACACACTCCTCCATACCTTGTGTCGGATGACTTAATTCTCCTCAGAGATATATGATTCAAAAACCATGATGCATTCAAGAGGCATAAGCTCATACAGAGGGAGAATTGCTAACACATCAATAGTCAAATCATCTGAAGGTAGTTCCTTAGGTAGAATGAGCCTCAGGTCCATATGAAATGACTCATCACTAGACCCCTCATCTATAATGGGTGCTTGAGATACCTCTTATGGAACCTCTGAGGAAGGCACATCCATAATAACCTACTTGACTAAATATTGTAGTGGTATGATCTTAACCACCTTTTCTAAGACGTCATACCCAAGATCCAACATCGATTGTGCTTTTAGTATTGGTATAGCCCCCATAGCCTCCCGGATTACCTTGGTTGTCACATTACTCTCAACCTCCCACATCAAGTATTCAGCTCCCTCATCCACATCATGTGGCACTTATATGCAAGGATAATCCTCCACAGCCTCTTAGACCCCATTTATAGAATTAATAACCTCATATTGAACTACTTTCCTTGGTTCAAGAATCTTTATATATGGATGAGCTCTAGAATTTTTTGAACTACCCTTTAAAATACAGGATTTTGGAAAAGTTGACTTATGAGTTGAAAAACATGAATGGAAAGGTTGAAAGTTTAAAGGAATTACAAGAATATTATAATCTATTTAGAATATTATTGAGATTAAAGGGTTTTACAACTTGCTACGGTGTTCCCCTAATGTTTTTTCTTTGGTTGTATGTGTCACTTTAGCAGATAGTTGTCTACCTATAGTCACAACATTAGGAAGAGGCCCCACGCTCACCCCCTTAATGTTTAAGGATCCCTCTCCCTCAAATATAGGTTCTTAATGAACCTTTACCTCCTTTATTCTCTTTGATTCATGAAAATTGAAAAAAGAGTTAGGAAACAATTCTAAATGATTGGTTATATTCAAGGTCCATAATATTTGAGTATTAACAAAATCAATGGAATGGACATCATCCCTATGATATTATTGATAAGAATTGATTCACTATGAACCCTCATCTGACCCTTATTGTAGAGGAATAAAAATAGAAATATCACTATATGATAGATATGTAGAATATTTCATGCCTAGAAACAACATCACTCAACAATTCAGGAGATGTGTGGTACCCCGAGAGTGGACCTGATCATCCAGTACTGCTATTTATTACACTGGCTCAGCTCTGGGGACATTGAGACCTACCCTTTCATGACCCAACCCAGGGAGAAATATCACATATATTCTGAGACACTTCCATAGCCAATGGAGATTTTTTATTTGTCTATGGATTCCACAACTCTCCAAATAATTGAAAAAAATAACATCATTATGAAAATAAATCTGATGTAGTCACTTCCATAGAGATTTGACTAGTTCCTTCGATACTCCCCCATATGGTCTAACTTCTTCTCATAGAATATTTCCCAAAATATTCAATCATATTTCTACTCACCTACATATTCCTTACACCATTATAGAGCTAGGAATTACCCGTTTTATGGTTTCTACTCTACACACTAGACTGAAAATAACTACATGGAAGACCCTGACTTCCACTCATCCTTGACCCCATAGTTTTAGGGTCCCTTCTTCATCATCCAAATTTGTTCACCACCTTAGAATTTTCCCGGGATCTGTGTTATCCTATATCAGTTCATATTCATGGTTGATACCGTAAGAAATAATGGGTGGTGGAAATTCGTTTTGCCCGCCCATTTTCATGTGAAAACCTACTTCATATATATCTGATGATAAAGGGTTTGTTTTCATTGTGTACTCTCATTATCACCCATGGGTTCGACTGGAGGAAGCATCAGAACTACCTCATGAAGTCATGTGGGGTGTATGGATACCACATCACCTCAAAATCCACCCCTCTACTAATAAATTGCATTGAAAGTTAAGGAGTTAAGACAACAATTTGATGATTCTCATGTCATAGTTAGTCAGAATCCCAATTTTAAGGGGGGCAGGTGGAAGATTATGTGATCCAAAATCCTGATTCTCACTAGGATGTACTATGAGTCCAAGTTGCAAGGGAAACACCCAATGATGATTAGAATCAATGGATGGAAGTTTGTGTTGGGTTTGGATGTTTTGTTTTAATATTCATATCCCCCACTATGTGTGGCCACCTAATATTATAGTAAATGGAAGATACCATTCACATGGAGGATGGCCTTCCCCTAGTTGATGTGGCATAACACCTTGTATAGTTTTTCTAACACCGACACTGTGAGGTTTACTTTATTACCCATTACCAAAACTGTCTCCATGATAATGGTTCTTTGTCACACCCCCATTTCTGCATCCTACACTACGAGGATCCAACCATAGCTTAACACAGCAATGAATCTCTCTATTATGATATTGGGACCTCGGGATTCATGTTATATACCAAAAACTACCACAGACTTTCCTCCATAATTATATTGTATGATTGGCCCATGCCTTACTTTAACACCCCAAGGAATTAATATTTCTTCTCATGTATCCTATTAGACTATTCATTCAAAAAATAACTCAACCAGTTCTTGAAGAGGACATCCATCATCTCCAATTTTGTTTACTTTCCCCCTATAAAAATCACGAAAACGCCCTCTCTAAGAATAGATTCTTCTTCTTGTCCTCATATACATACGTTGTGGGTACGAATTCATCATTAACTTCCCCTTGGATTAGGGTCCTAGTAATCTCGTAGAGATCACACAAGATGATGTCAAGATCCCCATACTGTATATGAAATGTGTTGGTCCTTGGTGACCACCTTCTCAACATATATGGAATAATTTCTAGATGATTTTACATGTAGAAATTTGAAGACCATGACACATCATAAATCTCAACCCTCTTCAGCTCAACCTCAAACTTTTGGTCAGACTTGCATGACAAGTATGCCCAAAACCGTTCATCTATGAAACTGCTACTTCAGTATAGCTACTAGCCCCATATCTATCCCATGAGAGGGATCATAAATCCTTCCATGAGAATCATATCATGATAAGGGGGAGATTATACTTCCTCCAATGCCTCCCCATTGACATTTTTCATGTGATTCCATAGGGTCTTCACAGTAACTGATGCATGAACCATCATGATGTGGATACTAATGGCTCTATGCCACTAGTAGTATCTAGGAATACCCCTAAACTACTATGCATTCTTATCCTAATCGATGATAGTAATAAACACATCATCCCTCAACCAAAAAATGTAGAGTTTTAACCTCTTGCACAATGTGTATTCATATTAATCCTCCATAACGGGTGTGGTGAGCATGTCATGACTTGAATCAATCAAGAAACTCTCCTTAATCATGGGGTTTCTGGATATCACCATTCATCAGTAATTTTATGTTATAACTTCCATGGAATCCATTGATTAATACATTAAAATTATTTATAATTTGGGTCATGGAAGAAATTTCACAGTGGATCACTCATGAAGGTTGAGTTTTTGTAAGTCTATTCAGGGAACAGTAGTTCACAACATATGTTAGCTTCAAGATTGGTAAATATCATAATCAAAATATACTCATGAAGGTCATAATTTTTTTTTCAATTGTAGAATTAGATTATCTTTCATGAAACCTCATCGTCTCTTATGTAAACCCCCACCCATATTTATAGGATAATGGTTAGATCATGCTTTGAAAATAGGTATTTTTAATTAAAAATTGTTTTGTGGGTTTCCATCAAAATCTGACCCTCCTATCAATTTTTTAGATCCAATTTAGAGGGGTAATTTTGAAGTTGAAATAGGCATTTCATGGAATTGGTCGATGAAGGAATGGTCAGTTTGAAGAAAATTTAGTTCAATGAATCTTAAAACCCCACTTAAGGGGTTGTATTCCTGGATGTCTAAATATTCATAAATGGAAAAATCTCCCAGAATCCCATAGTCATGTTGAGCATTAATGGTATCCATTGTGCATAAAAAGCCCAGTTCATGGAGCTCTATGACACATAATCTACCGGGGATATAGATCTTTGACATCAACCATCACATAGCATATCTCTAGTTTCTGCAATCCTTCTAGTTCCCAAAGCTCATATAGTTTCATAAATGCATCATATTCGGAGGGAAATTTCTATTGCTTCTTCTAAAACTATATATATTGCCTATGTTATAATATAAAAGGTATGTAACCCTACATATTCTAGTAAAATATTTGAATTTTTTATACATATAATATTCATGAGAGAAAGAGGAGATAGACCTCCAAATTTAGCTGTCTTTTTCAAAACATCCTCTCATGCGTTTTTCAGAACTTCTACACATGTTGGATAATCCTTTCACAAATTTAAATGGACTTCTCCTTGAAATAAATCCATGTGTGCCACTTTTGGTTTATCAAGATAATTATTCTTCTCAAAACCAACTCCATGGGTACCATGGTTTTACATCGAGGTAGGTTAGCCCTATTTCACAAAACCTTGTCATTTACGATACCCCAGACCTCTATAAGACCAATGAAATTCATGAATCCCCAAAAATTATTGAAATAAAAAATTTTAAGAAACCCATTCTCTAGGATTCCCAATGCTTCCTCCCTTCAGTCACTCCACTTTCATTAATGTTGAGTTCTTAGGGGGTCATTCCAATCCCTGATCAGTTTGACCAATTTTCAAGACTATATGTGATTGGTACCACCTACCCTTGTGTCTACACACTATTATTTAGGTTCATCTCGGGCCTTCACCCTACCAATTTCTACTATGAAAAGGTACCCTAATTCTTTATTCTACAAATCATAGAAACCCTAACTTCAGACCTTCTAGTTGACATTAGAACATGGTAATGTTGATTCCATGCTCCACCCAAATTCACATGAGAAATGGACATCAAAACCATTAATGTGGTTTCCCTAATTGAAATGAGATACCTATTTTAGTATCGAGTACTTTTCTATATTATCCTCTCAAATTGACATGATCCCCCTTATGGTGTAACCCACATCCACATACGAGATACAAGAGGGAAAATTCCCTAGATCCATGCCCAAGTTGTATGATGTTAAACTATATGACAACATCCTCATAACATGATATAAAATAGTATCCTTTACCTATGTGATGAACATGAGATTCCCCATGTACGATCATCATGGGATTCCATCTTCTCCCCTTCCATGGGAAGAAACTCTCACATTGGGCAACTTCTATGTGTAACCTCCACAACATCCTCCCTCGTCATGGGATGAAACACTAATGACGGGATGTTTCCATGTGTAAGACCACACCATCCCTCATTTATTCTCCTTTCACGACATGATTATCCTTACCAAATCATGTTAAACACTATGGAGCAGTTCAATCACATGAACTTAAATAATAGCATCAAACTACATGGTTTTTATCCTTTTTTATTAACATGGTACACATTATGACTCTATGATGTTCAATCAGATCAACATCCCAGTGTGAAATATTCCACCTTGGGGGGAAATACATAAAATACTTGTGTGGAATATTCCCCCTTGGGGGACACACTCAATTACATCCTTGTTTGAAAAATTCCCCCTTAGTGGGAAACAATCTACAAAATCTAAGTGTGAAATATTACCCCTTGTAAGGAAATACTCAACCAAATCCATCTGTGAAACCTCTCCCATGGGGAAAACAATCCACCAAATCCATGTGTGAAATATTCCCTCTAGAGAGGATACACTATTCCAAATCAATTTGTAAAGTCTTTCACCTCGAGGGGGGGTACATATCACATTAAATACAAGTTTGAAATATTCCCCTTGGGGAGACACACTCCACCAAATTCAATTATAAAGTCTTACCCTATATGGGGACACATTATAATAAATTTGAGTGTAATATATTTCCCCCTAGGGACACACTCCCCCATTTATCCCTAAAATACATTAAAATGGTGACCATTTCTATAAGACATTAAACTTTTCAACTGATCAAAATATATTCCCCTTGAAATAAAATTGAGATGACTAAGGTAAAAAATCCCCAGAAGACTAATGTCCCTAGTGTCAATTTCCACATGACCAAATTAGGATGCCTTAGGTTCCATGCCTATGATGCCTAACACAAGAGATGAAATTAAAAATGGAATGAATTTAGAGGTTCCCAACCAACCCATTTTATAGGTTTTCCAAATGTTACCAATGTTATTACCTCTCCTGAATGAATGTTGTATTCCTATCATAATAGAATCATTGTAATTAATCAACATCCACCTTAATATAGAATCGGTATCATGTTTCATTAATATGACTTAAATCTATGAGGGAGACCCAAAATAGAAACAAGATACAAGGAGGGATCCATAAAATGAGGAACTAACACCCCAAAATCCTATTTAGATCAAGTATCTATGATTAGTGAATAACATGATGGAATCCACTAGCCTTTGAAAAGTGGTAGTACGGTGAAATAGGAAGAATGTGTGTTGTGTTGTTCCCTAGAAAAAAGCTTCATAAATCGTGATAATGGATTCTTGATCCCTCTTTGTTGTCCTTTTGTTCTTTATAAGTGTCCTTGGAGTTAGTTAATCACTATTGGGAGGTTTTGTTTCTAGTTTCTTCAACTTCTACCTAGATTCGATGCATATTTATAGGTTCTTGATGTGCACTATTGTCTATATTTAGGTATGAGTTATTGGTTGGAGGGAGTATCTCAAGAGGGGATGAATTGTATACCTGATAAAGTTTTTGTTAAAACATGTTTAAATAAAATCCCCTTGTTAAATTTAATGGATCATAGTTAATAAAAATAGTAGGGTGATATAAGTTTTCAACTTTTAGGATATTTCTCAAAGAGAGATTTGGTCTCAGTTAAAATAATATATGGATATTAGTTTAAATATTTAAATCAATTTACTTAATCAAATCCATATAAAACCACTAACTAATACTAACAATCAAAGAAGTGTTTTTTAGACATTAAACAATATTCATTTTAAGTCATAGAAATGAAAAAACAAAAAACATAGAGGAATAAAATAAGAGGTCCAGTCTTTAGATGAGTCTTAATCCTCTCCACATGGAAATCTCCTACATCCAAGAATATTGTAAAAAATAATCTTGATCCACATAAATTATAGATTATACACAATTTTAACCACCTATCCAGGCCATATAGGGTCCTCTTCCAAAATAACTGTGGGAAATAAAATAATTGGTCGCCATGCAGGGACCTCTTCCACAACACCATGGGTAGAAAAAATGTAAATTGAGTTAAGAAGATATCATGTATATTTAAATTATATCGTAGGAGTTACAATGTTTTTAATATTCAAGATAAATCACACACACCTCAAAATTTAAATACACCAACCATAAAGAGAAAAATAGATATAAGGAAAATAATGAGTTGTTGTTATGATGTTCTCTGAAGCATGAAACTTCATGGATAAATCTTGGATAGGAGCTTGAGTCATGTTTCTAAAAAAAATAGTAAAATAGAGCATCTTAATATATATATTTTTTGACTATAGTAAGGGAACTAGATATTTAATATTCTTTAATCTTTCACTGTTGATAGTAGGAAATAATTCTTTGTGAACCTCTCTCGAACAAGTTTTACACTTCACTATAATATATTTTGATATTAGAGCTTTATTCTATATGATCTTTTTCTTTATGAGGGATTCTACATCATAATAAATCAATAGAATGAAATAATAATAATTTTGATCCTCATATCCTCATAGTAGATGAATAAAACAATATTGAACGCGTCCCTACAATAGTTTATTAACAATCATTAAAATAATTTTCAGTATTAAATTCAATGATTTAGCCCTTAGATGTATTTAATTAAAAATAAATTCAAATAGTGATAGAGTCTCTTTTTTATTGTGAGACAACTCAGGTAGTGACTTAAACTAGTATTGAATTAGGTTGGTGGCAATTCATTCTCAATGGTGACTCATTGTCTCAATGGTGAGTCATCTTAATAGTGAGTCCTCTCTAATGGTAGTTCATTCCAATACATTTCAAAATTTGGAGTTGACTTAATTATGATTTTTATACTTCCTTTGGTGGTGTAACATTTATATACTTATCTAAATTCTCATCCTCATGGTGAGTTACTACTGGAAGAGACTCCTTTTGATACTTATCCAAATTTCTAACCTGATGGTTTGTCTATTCTAGATAGTTAATCATCCTTAACCGTGAGTCATTATTGATTGTATGTAGAGTCTAACGGTTGTACTTTCTAACACTTAGTCAAAATTTCACCATACTACCATATACCATAAAATGCTATCATAAAACATAAAACTCTACATTGACAAAATAAACACAATTTAGTGATCATTGAAATGAGGGTTCAAATAATCCCCCCTTTCTGATGATCAAAATATATTTCACTTTATAAATATGGTATCAAGGAGATTAAATGAAGAGGTTTAAATACATAATTTATCAATGGTATTATGTAAACAAATAGTATTATAGGTAGTTAATAAAGACTTTATCAAAGGAATAAATTTAAATACATATGTCATCAATTGTATAGTTTCAAGAAAAATATTAATGATGGTATCAATGGAAAATGAAGATATAAAAGAAAACAATCACTGTAGAAACAGTTAAGAAAGGTCATATTCATTTTTCCTCTTTTGGTATTATCAAGAATTGAAAATAATAATAGTAAAGGAAAAGAAAAAAAATATAAATAAGAATAGAATTTCCCTTGAATTCTAAAAGGAGATATAATAAAAGACATAAAAAAATTTCCTAACAATGACATTAAAGTATAATATATATTCTTTTTGGACTAGGTATGTGGAACAAGTGGTTATTTTCCCTTTTCCTTGGTAGATCCATAGAAAATAGATGCAGAATCTAAAAAAAATATAGGGATAGTTGTTGGGATAATAGGTAGAGAAGAATTTTCTCTAATAATAATTTTCCAAAGATGCTGAATAGCCTCTCTTTGTGAAAAAACGGATCAAAATGATCTGGTAATGGTAAATGGAATCTCATCTAATACCTGGTATGAAAAAATCTGGATCTGATATTGGAGGAGTGGGATGAGTATTGTATGGGATGGAATCCTGAGCCAATATAGTGGTACTAAAAATATGAAGAAAGGTCTTAATCAAATTGATGAAGTTCATGATGATATTTCTTCCTCTTTCCATATTAATAAAAAATTCATTTTTCTCCTCCATAAACAACATGATCACTATAATTATCACTCTAAACAAATTTACTTATTCTTTAAAATATTGAGTCACTTGAGGCATCCTTAGGTTTTCATAAAGGAACTTGACATTAGAGTTGAGCTCCTATTTAAAGTAAATCATTAAAAGATAATATTTTATAACCTTTTTAATTTTATCTCTATAATCTTTTATATCTTTTATACAATCAATAACTATCATATTCACATGATCAGTATTATTCCATATTTGTCTCAAACTTTACTAAGGGATTTCTAGATTATCACATGATATAGAACAAAGATCCTCTCAAATTACTAACCTGATTAGCACAACATCAAAAGGAAGAGGTAGATCACTAAAAGTAGAATCCATGGATGAAAATTTCTTCACTCTCCCCCAAAAAGGCATCCATGGGGTCTATAAAAGAATATATCATCTCATCCACTATAGACCTCAAGGTCTCCATCTCATTTTCTAACATATTGTCCTCTATCTCCAATTCTAAAATGTGATGAAACAACTTGGGTTGGATGTCATGTATCAAAGGATTAAAAAGATATATTACATATCTCTCACTCATTTTAGTGAAATGGGGTTCATGAATTCTCAAAACCATACCAAAGATAGAGAGAACCATCTATCTAAATGACACTATGTTAGATCTGGAAACAACATCAGCTACCATAGATTCCATGGTAAGTGTAGGTAAGGGTGTAGAGGCAATGGTAGGTGGTATAATAGTCAATTCTAGCTCATAACTAGTAGTAACATCAGAATAAAAATCTATATAGTTCTCCTATAGCACCTATATGTTCTTCCATTGTTCTCTTAAAATCCATCCCAACTCGTATATCAGGTCTCTGATTATCAAAGTAAATATACTCCATACTCAGTATCACATAGCCAGGGAATATTTTCCATTCCCCAAAGTTTGTGACATCCAACCTGACTATAGAAATAACAAGAATATCATTAATTACTTCCTCAACATTTTCTATTATCTCGTTAATTTTTTTCAACAACATTATACTCAGAAACCTTCTACAAAATAGTTGTAGGCACACCATGGTCTCTATAAATAGTATCAATAGGGTGACTATCTGGCATGGGGATCCCTCCCACTCAACAAATTATTAATTCTCATCACTAAAATCTATACACATAACTTTAACTATGTTTTTTCTCTCTTTAGATCTATAAAATACTAATAAAATTGGAGAAGAAACAAGTTCCTAGATCATATCAAAATCTCCAGTACCAATGTGGCCAATAATACAATCATAGTCAAACCCAATATCATTATCATCTCCATCACCTTCACTATCTTCATATTAACCTTCTCATATTCTTATTATTAATCATATTCATCCCTATTATCACCATTTTCTCCATTTTCATCCGAAAATTTATAAGTTCTCTTATACAATTATTCACTTGAAACATTAGTTTCTTCCTATAAACTTCTTACTTTTAAAAGAGTCTCCTTATCAGGGAGAGATCTGGGAGGGCTACGAGCACTATAGTATATATATTGTGAACTCTTAGGTAGATCTTGGTCATCCCATTCATATAGTAAAACTCTTACTCCTCATCACATGATGCAAAATCCTCCTATTCTTCCTCATATAGGTATACAACCATATTATCTGGCTCCAATCCCAGATTTCTAAGATGTTTTGGTCAATATGGGTGATCAATTGGATTTAATTCATCATAAATTCTATCAGATTCATCAACCCATTTTCTCTTCCAGTGGTTCTAACATATCTTTATTCTTTTTCAAATGTCCCTTGTAATGCAAAAAACTTCACATTTTATCACAATTCCATCTTCACCATCAATCATTCCCTTGGAATCCAACATTGTTTAATGTAGGTTAGTATAAATTAGGGAGTTTATATGGAAGATTTCTTGCACATCTCCATCATATGATTAATTAGGTATCTACAAAAATTGATACTTTCTTCTCTATTCATAACACAAAAAATAATATACATCTTGACACCTCATTATGGAAAAATTCCCTTTCCTTTCTCATAACATATTTTTAATGAACTTAAATAGAAAACGGAATTAACCATAAAGTTCAGTTGTAGCTGGTCTTATTACTATCCCATCTTTATAATGTTCAGTAAGAGTATCCTCATAAAAAAACATCACTTCCCCTTGGAATAAATCATTCATAGTAATTTGAAAAACCATGATGAGGAAAATTCAGAACAATTTCCCATTGTCTTTAAGAGAATATAACTTTTCATCCATTTATTCTGCTTCTAAACTATTCTTCCTCATCCTCACATCTAAACTCAAAAAACATACAGAAATAGTCCACTAAACATGCATTGAAGGACATCTCATTATTAAATAACCACTCTACCCATCAATTATCTTGAAAAAAATTAATCACCATTGACATTTTTAATAGTAACCACTTTTCATGAACTTATTTCTCAGGTTCCAATATATGCTTTGCAAGAAGTGGGTTCACTATATTGATGGTAGAATGGATTGAATCACATTTCCACTTCTTCAAAGGATTCTACTCATCTAGATATGATTCCATATCTCTCTTTGAACAAACAATGGATAATACCGTTGAAGCTTCTAAAGATGTTGAGGGAAGGCCAACAGTTGGGAGAGAAACTGTCATGACAAGGCTTGAGAGTAAGGTGTGAAGGAGTGAGTGTCAAAATTATATGACAATATAATTTATATCATTTTCAAATTTATATATTTGTAAATTTAAAAACAAAAATACATTTGAATCAAACTAAAATTAGATAATTAATCTATAAAATGAAATTAAAAGGTTTGATTAAAACCCAATGGAGGTTATACACTGATAGTGCGTAAACACCAATGGTTGGTAAACACCTATAGTGGGTAAAACACTTATACTAGTTAAAACATTAATGGTGGTTAATACACCTAAGGTGGTTAAATCCCCAATGTTGGGTAAAACACCGATGGTGGGTAAAACATTGATGGGGGTAAACACCAATGGTGGGTCCCAAAAAATTACATTTAACCAAAATTAGACATTCTTAATTTATGTTTTATGGTGTTCATTTTCTATAAATTCAAGGTATTAGTGATAATATCATTAAGATAATGTTTAGTACCGATGTATTCGATATTTATATAACCCTATTGAAAATGGTCTCGCATAAAATGATATCTTACAAAAAGTTATTTTTTCTTGAGTGAGATATTGGGTTATTATAAATTTTTATATCACTTATATTGTCAAGTTTTATAGGTACATTTCAAAATGACATTCATAGTTCAGAAAAGTTTGTTTTTCCATTTAATTTTTACACAATAGATACCTTCAGCTATGTATTTAGCTTAATTATTAAACAGTGCAAAAAAATGCGTTCTATACTACATCAAGAAACAAGTGAATTTCTCCAAAGATGAGATGTTTTAGAGGTTCTCTTCCAATATAATTTCTAACCACCAAATTCAGAATCTGAATAACTAACTATGTGAAATTCTTGTCCCCTAGGGTAGAACAATCCCAAATTAGTTGTATATTTTAGGCACTTGAGAAACCTTTTTTAAGAAAATAGGTGTCATTCATTTGGGTTATCTTAAAAACGAACACACATACACACACTAAGAAAATTTCAGGTCAACTTGAAATTCTGTAGAGATTAATTCCAATCATAACATTATAACTAGTTTGATTTATTGATTTCTTAGATTTATCAAGATCTAATTTATTGTTGGTACTCAAAGCTGTGTCACTACTCTTAGTTAGATCCAAATGAAAATGTATTAAATTGTATTTAGTATATTTAATCTTATTTAAAATAATTATTTCATTATTTTGAAAAATATAAAAACCAATATATAAATTCAGTACATACACTAAACTCATTTCAAATTCATTTTTTATCATTTTTTAAAAAAAATTACATAAAGAATTTTTAAAATATCCAAAGATAATATCAACTACATATATTTGAACAAGTAAATTATATTTTGAAATTATTTTATAAAAAAGGTAGGATCGTATATACCTTCTGAAAATATTATTATAATAAGGAAAGGGCAATTCTTATCATACCATTATCTATGATCATTTTTTCAACAATATAAATCGTTTGTTAGTTTGAAATAATGATTTGGAAAATGAGGATTTTTAAATTGAGGGTGTTCTTCGATGAAAACATCTTTAATTATATATTCATTCAAGAATGAAATTTTGACATCCATTTTATATAGTTTTACATCTATATGTTTTTATAGGAATACATTATTATAATGGCTCCAAGTGTGGGTATAGGTGAAAAGGTTTTCAAATAGTATATACCCTATTCTTAATTATACCCTTCTTCAACTAGTCTATCCTTATTTCCTATTATTGTTCTAGATTCATCAGCATTATTTCTTAACACCCATTTAGTGCCTTTTTTCAAGGTTTATTTCAGTCTATCAACATGTTCCCAAACATTACTTCTTTAAAATTCATTATGTTTTTCTTATATATTCATTACCCAGAATTCATCATTAATTGCTTCATTGATGTTCTTAGGTTCATGATGAGATAAGAAAGCTTGATGTTCAACATAGGTCCTTAGAGAATCACTAGTTTTTGTACCTATATTGAATTCTCTGACTACATCATCTAAATTAGGGTATTTGAGAGTCTTAAAAACTCTATAAAAAGAAGGGCTGGTCATCTCATGTTTTTCAACAGGTTTTGGTTCATGTTCTAGAAGTTCCTTAGAACTGGATTCTTTTTCTACATGGTTTATAGTAGAATCAAAAAGTTTGGAATTTTCGATCAAAGTGGATAAATCATCCTCATGATTTTCTAAATAAGTCATTGGTTCATGTGTATCTATCTCATTAAACATTACATTGAAATATTCCCCCACAGTCTTGATTCTTTAATTAAAAACTCTATAAGGTTTACAAGAAGTTGAATAACCTAGGAAAATTTCTTCATTGCATTCCAATGAAAACATGTCAATATTATCCTTAGTGTTATGAATAAAGGAATTTTAACCAAAAACACTAAAGTAATTAACCTTAGGATTCTTATTATTTCAATGATAAAAATGGGTTTTCATTAAAATAGGTCTAACTAAAACTCTATTAATTATATAGTAGGACATTTCCATATCTTATTCTTATATGTATATAGGTATATCATATTCATTAATCATTTTATGATTTATATCTTGAAGTGTTAAATTTATTCTTTCTAAAAATCTACCATATTGAGGGGTCCTAGGTGTAGAGAAATTATGATTATATAAATTATTTGAGAAAAAGGATTTGACTTCTTGATTTTAAAAAAAACAAGCATGGTAACTTCTTTAGGCCTTAATTCTATGTCCACATTAGTTTTCTAAAGATATTTCATACTGGGTAAAATAATAGTAAGCTTCAATCTTATGAGCTCAAAAGAACACCCATGCATATCTAAAACAATTAATCTAAAAGTACATAAACATAGTTCTTACCATTTATAATAGAAACTCTAGGTGGTCTAAAAAATTAAATTTGAACCAACACATGAGGATGAAAATTTGATAATTCATTCTTTAATATAAAATATAGTTTTTTGTCATTTCCCTTTTTGATAGGTTTTACTGAATTTTTTATTTGAGAATTCATTGTTGGAAATAATGTTTAATAATCTTTTTCTTAATAATCATTCTATGTGAGTGAATATTACAGTGTCCTAGTCCTCTATGACAAATACAAAAACTATTTCTTAAAGGAACTTGAGAAAAAATAATTGAGAAATTAAGAAATCAAGATTAACTATATATACATTTTCATTTCTCAATGTATAATATACTAAGGAATTTTTATAATTAAAATAATTATAAGTATTTTTTAAAGACATAACTTGAAAAATATCATCAAATAAATCTGAGATGCTAAGCATGTTGTATTTTAGATCGTTAAAAAAATGTACTTTAGAAATTAAAATATAGTTAGTGTTACTGATTTAACAAATGGAAATTATTTTTCCTTCAGTATTGTCAAAAAATATGGCATGTCCACCATCAAGCTTTCTAATGTTCATTAATCTCAGCTAATATCATTTATTATTATTGAAATATCCACTATCCAGGTACTACATATTTATATAGGATCTCTTATTGAAGTTTTTATACAAAAAAAAAGTTTATGCCAAGAATTATTTTTGTACCCATATTTTTTATGGTCTACATGTGTTAGTAATTAGAGGTTTTGAAACTCATATTTACTTGATGTGTTCTCTATAAGTATATTTTAGACTCATATAAATAAAAAAATTATTCATATCACTTGAATAAAAATTATAATAATATTTTATAGATTTGTTTTTATATAGAAATGTGATTAAAATAATTATTCTCTATCCAGGTTGGTTACCAAGATAAGTAATATATTTAGGATCAATTTTTTTATTAGTATTTTAGTTAGAGTTTTTCTTATTTTTATAAATATATCTTTTTATTACTTTAAATTTATTATTTAAAATTTTAGTTCAATATTTTAATTCATCAATTTTGAACTCTTTTATTTTATTTTAGAAAATATCATATTTAATTGTTTTGGATATGTATTTTATTTATTTATAATTCTGTATTTGAATTTTAAGTTAATTAAATGTGTATTCAATCATAGTAAAAGATTTGTAAATTTACTCTTTTGACATATCATCATCGTTTTTTTCATCTTCAAAATGATCAGAGTTATGTACAAAAGATACAGTAGCTAACTTGGATATTTTTATCATGAAGAATATATTTTCTCTATTATAATTCTATTCATGAGTCGAGTGTGAGTCATGGGAGTTATCTTTTGAGGAACTCCATGTGGCTTTAATCAATTTTTTATACTTTTGATCCTTATCATCATACATAGTTTTTGTATTTTATCTTAGGATAATCATCTTTAACATGCCATTTTCACTTATACTCATAATAGGTAATATAATATGAATTGTCTTCTCATTCCCAATCCTTCATTCAATTATCTCTATTATCATACTTTCTATTTTATCTCAAATTTATGAATAATTTTATCTTCTTATAAAATTCCTTAATCCTTCTTTCCAGATTGGTCATTACTTTATCACTATGGATTGGTGATTCCTCATCACTGGAACTATCAATTTGAACTTTTTCCTTTTCATTCAATTTTGAAGTAATAGTTTTAAAGGCATCATATTTACGATTTGGATAATCATCCTCTTCATGATTAACCATTATATCTTCCTCATACATCATCAGCATCCCAATATATTCTTTAACAAGAATATTACTAATGTTGTATGATTCCCTTATTGAAACCAATGTTCCTCTCCATCTCTCTAGAAGACATATCAATAGTCACATAATTTGATCTTTTTCTTCCACTAGATTTCATTATGATCACATTGCATTCATTATTTAATTGAACTTGAGACACATATCTGATATCATCACATCAGGTTTCATTTTAAATTAATTATATTTAACTGTATAAGTGTTCAACCACATTTCATTAACATTAGTTGTTCCTTCATGAGAAATAAGTCATATTCCTAAAGTTCATAAATAGTTTCACTAGAATATATTCCATTAAATTATTCATCTCATAAATCATGGTAAATAGAATTCGGGGATTTGAAATTTTTCTTGTAAGAATGTTTAGTAGCATCATCTCATGTATTCCTAGCAGTCTTAGGTAATTCTTATTTATTTTCTATAACATGCCAAATTTCAAAACCCATGATTTCAAAATGAATTTTTTTTATTTTTTATTGAACATAGTTATTACTATTAATGAGAAGAGGTTATTTAGTACCAGAACAATATTTTATATTATCTATTTAAAGAACTAAATATTGAATTAATAGAAATTTAATATTTATAAACAAAAATAAAATCTATGTTGAAAAGATATTGGAAAATCATTTGTTACCAAATTTTGGAAGAAGTAATTATCTCTGGAGGGGGTGTATTGAGTACCCAACAAATTTTTTATTAAAATATGTTTAAATAAATTCCCCCAATTAAATTAAAAATAGCACATTTAAAGAAAATAACAGATCATTATATGTTCTAATATTTTAAGAGATTTCTCAAAGAGTGATTATGTCTCAGTTGGAAAAATATATGGATATTAAATTAACATTTGTAATAAATTTTTATAATCAAAACCTTGTATAAACACTAATTAATACTAATTATCAAATTAGTGTTTTTTATAATTTAAAACATATTCATTTTAAGACTTAGAAATAGAACAAAACAAAACTCACAGCGGAATAAAACAAGTGGTTCAGTCTCATGATGATACATGATCCTCTCCACTTGAAAATAAAATGTTTCTAATAATATTAAATAAAATAATCTTGACCCCAAACCTAGATCAGTTATAAATAAAATATAATGAACTGTCCAGGGCATACAAGGACCACTTCCACAATAACTTTAGAAAAGAAAATAAACATTGGCCAAACTGAGACCTCCTACACATCACCATGGATAGACAAAAGTAAATATAGATAAGAAGATATCAAGTATATTCATATTATAGCACGTGAATCAGAGTGTGTTTAATATATAGGGTAAATCACACATTCTTTAAAATTTAATGTCAATACATAGAAAGAGAAAGTATAAATATGAATAAAAGAATGATTTTATTGGTATGATATGCTCTGAATCTTGAGACTCCTAGGATGAATCTTGGATTATATCTTGACTCATGTTTCTAAAAACATATAGTAAAACATAGATCTATAATCTCCATTTTCTATGACTAAAGGATGGGTACGAGATATTTTATGTTCTTCAATATTCCAAAGATGATAATAGGTAATAATTATTCATTTAAATCTCTTAATCAAGTTGTACAATTCAAATAAATATCTTTTAATGTTTTAGCTCTCATTTATATGCTCATTTTTTCCATAAGGGAATTTCCTTCCTAATATATCAGCATCATGTAAGTAGAATCATACAGATACTCTACTCCTTATACTGGAAAACTAACAAAAACCTTAATGTATCCCTGCAATAGTTTAATAACTATAATTTAAATAATTATCAGCATTAAATTTGATTATGTATCTGTTGGAAGTATTTAATTCAAAATAAATTGAAATAGTGATGGTGACTCTTCTAAATGATGACATAGCTCTAGAAGTGAATTAGGATGATGGTGGGTCATGCTCAATGGTTAATCATTGTTTCAATGGGGAGTCCTCTTTTATGGTAGATAATTTCAATAATTTTTAAAATTTTGAGGTGACTTAATTTTGATGATGAATCTTCCTATGGTAGTGGTTCTTTTCTGTACTTAGGGAAATTCTCTTCCTGATAGTGAGTTACTATTGTCGGGGTCTCTTTTGGTTACTTAACCAAATTTTAATCCTTGCAACTTGTTTTTTCCTAATGGTAACTCATCCCCAATTGTGATTCATTGTTTATGGTGAGTAGAGTCTAATGGTGGGTCTTTCCAACACTATTCCAAAATTTCACTAAATTACCTTATACTATAAAATGCTATCATAAAACATAAAACTCATTATTATCATAATAAACATGATTTTTTAATAATACAAACAAGGGTTCCAACATGATTTTTCAAACCTGATTAACCTACAGTGATCCATGGTATGATGTACCCATGATTTGGTTTGTGTAGATTGTCTTTGATTACCTATCATGATATATGGGATATGCCTAGAAAATTTTTTACGTGGATTTTTTGTAACTGTGGAAAAAAGGTGAATGTTATACCAAAATTTTCAAATAAAAAACAATTTTACTAATAATCATTACTTTTTTTCTTTAAAGTTGATCATGTTCATATTGTTTTGTGGAGACATTTTATGGAATAGCTAGGGGATCTAACTAAACCTATTTATCTCACACCCTATATACCTCTACAATGGTATATAGAACATGTTATGTATTTTAATTTAGGGAAAGGTAAGGTGCTACAGTGTGGTAGTGATCATTTAGTTAGATGTTCTTGGGATTTTATTTATGAGTTAGTGGGACATAATTCTATTATCAAATGGATTATTTTTTTTTCTCTTTTTGGGTTTTTTCCTTCGTCATTGTACTCTTACCTTGGATTTTGTTTCACTAATTTCATGTTCTATTGCTTCTTATATATTTATTTAGTTATAGAATATATCCCGCTAGTTTTTAATCTGGTGTTTCTTTCCACTATGTATATATATATATCCCATTTCAACTTCTTTAGATTTGATGAAATAATTCCTTCTATGTGTTTTTGATTCCCGGTGCAAGTTTCTAGCCTATAGAGATCAGGAACTCCCATCAAGTATGTGTAAGATTAAATTAGGTGAATATTTTTGAGTGTATCCTGAGTCATTTCATGAAAAAATAATCTCCTAATGAATAAAACATAACAATAAAAATCAAACTCATATGGAAATATCCCATGTTATGGCTTACTCAAAGGGAAATATTACCTTCCATCCATCATAATCAATGTTACATATTCCCTTTGAGTCTATGTTAATTACAATTGGTAAAATGCCCTAAAAGAGGGGAAACCAAGGTATGACACATTCAAACCACATCCCCTTTGGTTTTGGTTTTGTAGTTAAACAAAAAACTTTTCTCTCTTTCTCATAGAAATGTATGAGCAGAATTTAAATCATGAACAAGAGATAACATTTTTTACTTGGTTCACCCTCACTGGGCTACTTCCAAGGAGCATAAAATTGAAATATGTCGACTATAACTAATCAAAAAAGGTTCACTACCAAGAATGGTGATTTTGTCCATATCTCTTCTATACCCAAGATCACTGCCATTATAAGGTTTAGGGTTTTCTCACTGAATTCCCAAGCATCACTCCCTTTGTATCTTTCTTTGGATCATTGCTGATGGAAAGGATCAACATCTTACTCTTTCTTTGCTCACTATAGTTGAAATGGATTCAATCATAGTTTATATAATTTTAGGTCCCTTCATTATCTCTAATTAATACTTCCTCTGTTTTCTATGGGTGCACTGTTGAAGTTCCACTTTCATCAAATTGATGAATACCACCTTACCACAGATATACTATGAAATGCCTTTGGAATAATATATGTGATGCTCACTGCCTTCTCAAAGATCCTATTTCAAAAAGCTCAAATTGTGTTTCGTAAAGATCCTACTTTTCGTGAAGCTCACTTGACCTTCATGAAGAACACCTATTTTTTATTCCCTATTAGCATTTGGGAAGCTACATTCATTCATGTATCTTACATAGCCTTCGCAAATTTCCTTACTTTTGCAATACTTAGAGCATTCAGTCTCATTTTATATCCTTCACTAACTTCTATGCATTTAACCTTCATAGCCATAATTCACAAACTAACTTCATGATTTTAGATCCTTAATATTTTCTTTTATGTATTGCTACTTTTCTGAAGAGGGTAGAGGCCTATTTATAGGAATTTCCACCAATTCCAGAACCGTCCGTCCATGTTATCACCATTTCATAGAGATCCCACTTTTCCAACATGATGCTCCCATTTTTGTGATTATCCAGGGAAATTTTCCATTCGTGTTGCCTTTCATAATCATAGAGATCACCACCAAAATCTTCACACCACCGCAATGCTTCTCACCTTTACTGCTCACAATTCTCATCACTATTCAGGTAGATCATTTTCACCATTCTTTGATCCTTTTCAAAATAATCATCAAGAATCCCATATTTTCAAAACTCATTCATTTTCTATATTTTCATAAAGCCATAAAGGAAATCCACTTTTCAGGATTCTTTCCAAACAATATATTTTAGACCCCAAAATTTTGGCAAACACTAGTAAACGATATTACCTTATGTACACAGTTTTCTATACTGCTCCCATGGCATCCACTCCTCTATTATCGATCCTTACCAAAAACCCATATCAAAAATCACTGTATACTCTATAACATACCATGGAAACCCAGTTTTTCAAGAAACACAATCGACCAAAAAATGCTACAATATTACCTTGAGGTATTTTTTCCCAACAATCTCCCCCCATTGCGTTTATTGACAACTCTTCACATTTTGATATCTCAGTAACGATTATTCTATCTTCAAAATCCATTCACTTCATACAATTAATATATTGATCATGTATTTAATCAATACATACTCTAAGCCCACATGATCTATGCTCGTCATGATAAACCAGTTTAGCATGAAATGTTCATCAATGAATCACTTCATTCCAAAACCACCGAACTACTTTCATCATGAACTCCATCTTCAGTTATATGTAATATTTGATCGATCACATATTGAATCATCATATTTAATACTCACCCTATGTCACTGATCCATCTAGCATCTTCTCCCATATATTCATAAATACATTTTCCCCTTTGATATCCACAATTTCTCCCCCTTTGTCAATAAATCATAAAGTCACTTCACTATTGTATGTAATAGGGTTAAGAACACATAATAGTATATGTGGGGAAAATAAAATATATCTCGGGGAGAGGGGGTCCCACATCCACACCTTTAATGTGTGGTGATTCAACTGAACTATGAGAGAAATTTGATGTTGTTCAATTTCCTCTTTGGGTAAGGTATTTCTCAAAATGTTTACCACCTATTATTCTATAGGCACATAATAAAAATTCACAATCCCTTTCTCCACCTTATATTTGATACAATGACACTTGATTTCAATTCGCTTTGTCATTGAGTGATGGACTAGATATTTTCTAGGATTTATATTATTTGAATTATCATAATGTATTTTGATCAGATATATCACTTATATTCCAATATCATCAAGCTATTTCTCCATCCACAATAACTACATGCATGTTGGAGTAGACACAATATATTCATATTCTAAAGTGCCCAATTAAATTCAATATTTTTTCATTCTTAGTCAAGAAATACACAATCCACTATGATAGAATTCACCACCTGATTTTTATTTTCTATCATCCACAAAACTGGCCCTATCTACATATGTATTTCCCAATAACTCCTGCTGATATTTTTCACTGTAAATAAAAAACAAATCCACAATTACCATGATATACTGAAGTTTTTTTTACTTTAAGCATGTGTCCTTGGGATTTCTTTGATACCTCACTGCTTTAAATGTGAAAAAAATATTTATCATGTCACTATCAAGTAAAATAGGCTTCCAATGATCAACCTGTATTCAGTGACATTATCTTTTTTTCCTTCACCACCACATGACAGTTTCATCCGGGTAGCCACCAGAGTCATAATATCCTTGAAATTATCAATTTCAAATCTTCTCAAATCCTCTTTGGAATATATATATTGTGAAATTAATATTCTATTATTTCCTTGTGTTACCTATTAACCATTGGAAACCATTAGTTCACCAATCATTGAAATTTTGAACTCAATTTTCATGAATTAAGAAAATTGTCTACATTGAAATTCATATGATCCTTGAAATATTATTTCATTGACATATACAGGTACCATCATCCTTTGATTACTATCATCATTGACATATAGATTTTAATCAACTCCACCATTATGAATATTGATCATTTTCAAAAATAGATCTTGGATTGAATGCCATTCTCTTGGTGCTTACTTCAAATGATATAAAACCATCTTCAGCCGAAAAACTCTATTATCATCTTCATGAATGAGAAAACCATTTGGATACTCAATATAAATTTATTATTCCATAACCCCATTAAAAAATGTTGACATGGCATCCATCTGGAAAAGTATAAAATTTAATTTCACTACTATGGAAAATAATCATAGGATTGTCTATTTCCTTGAAATAGGTGAAAATGTTTTATCAACATAGATACCCTCTATTTATGCGTCCCTTTTGCACACTAGTCATGATTTGTTTTGAATTACCAGAACATATTCATTCATTTTATTGTGAAAGACCCATATAGTATCAATGATATTCTTATCTATTTTCCTTGAAAAAATATCTCACGTATGATTCTTATCAATTTTTTCAAGATATTAATTCATAGTCTGAACCCAATTATCATATCTAGATTCTTCATCAAAACATTTAGGATCTAATTGTGATTTGTAAGATAATTTTTGTAGAGTATTAATTCTCTTTAAATTCACTAGCATTATATAATCACCATTTATGTTCTATATATTGATTTCGTATCTTCTCTTCTAAAATTGTCTAGATACCGAATTCTTATTATCCTTTTCATTATCTAAATCATATTTTGAATCAGCCTCTGGAACTGGAACATCCCTGAATCTTCTTATCTCTTCATCACTATCCATAAAATACCAATCATGTATTTGTGGGATATTCAATTCATTTTTAACTATAGTTACATCATGGATATCAACAACCTTTATAATCCACTTATTTACTCATTTATATGATTTTATTCTCTTTCTGTATCCAAGAAATATCCCTTCATCTCCATGGGCCTCAAATATCTTTTGTTTATCCTTATTGAGAATGAAACACATACTTCTGAATACTCGAAAGTAATTCAATGGTGGATAATTTCTATACCATATATTATATAGAGTCTTCTCTTATTTTGGACATATAAACTCTCTATTTGATGTGTAGACAAATGTCATCACTGCTTCTTTCCAAAATTTCTCTAGAATGTCTTTCTCAATGAGCATCATTCTAGCCTTGTTATTGATAATTTGATCTATTCCCCCATGTAATCCATCCCTCTATGGAGTTCTTATAAAAGATACTTGATTTTATATCCCATGTTTCTTGAGAAGATCATTCACATGGAAATTTTTTTACTTGGTTCCATTAACAATTTTTATATTATGAATTTTATGGCTGAACATCTTTTCAACATCCCATTGATATGATGTAATGAAAATGAACACCTCAGACTTATGGGTGATGATCGATACCAATTCCATTATTCTAAAATCATTAATGAATAGAATATATTATCTCTCTCCATCAATAGATCTTGGTGAAATTGGTCTGCACACATCAATATACACCAACTATTGAACTTTTTTTCTCTTTTTTATTATATGTCATTAGAATGATATTCCCTTGTGGACAAGCATCACATGTATGAGTACAAGAATGTGATAGTCTAAGGAGTTCTAGAGTAACATCGTATTTCACTAGATATTCCAAAGAATTTTGGCTCAAATGGCCATTACATTTATGCCATGGCATGTTCCTATTTTTCCTTCAAAAAAAAACATATATTCTTCTCCACTCACAAGGTAGGTATTTTCTATTCCTGTGTTTTCCCTATAACACAACTGCACATAATTTTTCATTGATGACACATATTTTCGTGAAAAAGCTTTGGGCATGACTTGATTCACCTAGTTGACTGGAACTAAGCATGTTGTGATTGAGCCCTTCAAAAACTAAAACATCTTCATGTATCATGTCTTTTCCCAAAAACTTTTCCCTTCCAGTGCCAATAATTTTTAATCCTTCATCATTGACCAATATTATGATAACATCTTTATCTTACTAGATTTTCATCAACAAATTTTTATTTCCTATCCTATGTGTGGTGAATCCATTATGAATGATCCATATTCCAGTGTGATCTAATACTTTAAAATAAATCTGTACAACCACTTTCTACTCATCTCATTTCTTCTTAATCCTTGATTTTGACTTCATACCTAGTATGGATTGATGATATTTATCATCCTTAGTGTATTATGGACCAGTTTCATCATGAAATAATAAAAACCAATTTTACAGTTTCATCTCACATGATGGTTTATTGAGTTGTTTTTTGTGACCAATTAAATTCTTCTTTGGTGCATTCCTCTGCATGGTGGATGTACAATATCTAGATATGTGACCAAATCCTCCACACCTAACACAATGACCCTCAAATTATGTTATAGAGTATTGTGTTCTATTTAGATGCCATTTTTGTTCTTGTGCCATTCGATATCTCTTTCCTATGGAAAAGAAATTTTGTGAGTGTCCTATATTTTCACATCAATTACACTTTATGCAATGTGAATTCATGTGTGTCACTTATACACCACTAGTTTTCCCTTAGGTTATCTTAATATTTTGACTCTACTTCATACCTAATTTAATTGTCAATTTTACAGTGTTTTCTTGTAGTTTGACATTAATCATAACACCTATTTGTTTTTAATCAACCCTCTTACCAACCTTGTCATTTGTATTTTATTTTTTCTTTCGTTCTGCTAGACCTCTTTGGTCCACCTCCGTCTTCTCTATTTTCAAAATAACCTTCTTTCCTGATATCATGCCAAGAGTTAAGAGTTCTTCTTGATCCTTTACACTTCATCCTAGGATGAAATCATCCTCTTCAAGTTATTCGATACGCTTGATTTGATCTTCCCTAGTGTTAATATAACAATAGCTATCCCTTTACGATTCTTTAATATTGATCTTGTACTCAATAAATTTTTTTGAGATCTCTAGAATTGATGACTTCAATTATTCAATTTATTCATTCAACTGAGACTCCTCTTATTTCTACTTTTGCATATAATTTTTAGCATCACAAACCACATTTTTTCTTTCTTTATTCAGGCTCTCCAAACTTCTATCTCTTCAAGAGTAGTTTATAATTCGACCTGAAGGACAACTTTACCTTCGACTTTTTCTTATTCAATTCCATTCTCTTACCTTATCTGGTAATCTTTGAATACTACAAGCATATGATCTTTATTATGATCCTTGCAACCATATAGCTCTTCTACCTTAGATTCTTCATAATTTTTCACCTTATCTTGAAAGAAGAATTTTCTTTTGGAATAAATTTACCTTAAAAATTTTCTTTACATTCACATAGGCTGTATAATTCTTCATTGGAATTTCAACTTCATCATCTTTGTATTCTTGAAACTTCTTGGGGAACCTTTCTGTAAGGTTTCCAACCTTTCAACATCGAAAGCATGCACGTGAGAGTTTACCTTTGATCTTTCCATTTCCTATTTGAAGATTTGATGATAAGAATGACATCACCTCATCTATCTCTTCATATTCTTATTCATCTTCAATAGTGACCTTCTTCATGTCCTTGATTTCCACTTCCTTGGACTTCCCATTTTCCACAGCATCGTTATCATCATTTCTTATTTCATATTGAAAAAGAGTAATGTGTAAGATCTACAATGTCTACACCTTTGGATATATATCTTATAGTATAGAAATCATCAAATTAAACTAAGGTGGAAACTTTCTAAACATGAACCTAACAATATTTATATCTTTTATAATCTATCTCAGACAATGCCTGTCTTCCAGAACAAAATTCACCCAATAAAATAATGTACCAAAAGAATCATTAGGCTGTATGTTGAGATCCACATATTTTTACTATAAATATCTCTGTGTTGATTCTTTGACTTTTCAGTAACCCTCATAGATATTCAGAAACTTTTCACACATGGTACCTGATGACTTACATTACATCACCTTTTTATATATATCATTTGATAGGGATCCTCGTAAAGCATTGATTCCCATAGTATTTTTATCTAATTATCTTTGGTCATATTTTGATAAATCACCACAAATGATATTAGTGTATATTACATGTATAGCTATTGTAAGGACATCTTTTCCAAATGATTGGAAGTAGTGATATATCTGATTCTTCTGTAGTTGAAAATTTATTCCATCAAGGATCATAAGGGTATTCAAATCTCACAAAATTGGAGGCATTACCCTTTTTATTGTATCTAAGATTAAGAGATAAGATGTGTCAACCTAAAAAACTCCAAGACATAAATATATATATAAAGAAACCAAAATACATCCAACCTGAATGTTTAAAGTAAAACTGCTAGAAATACAATGAAAAGCTCCAAAGTACATACCAAAATAAAAAAAAGCAGTGAGATAACAACTGTCCCCAAATTCTGTGCCAGTAAGGTCCTTCTTAGTCCATGTAATCTCCCTATAAACCTAAAAATATTTGTATATATGTAGGGTGAGAATACAAGTATACCCAGTAGGAAAATCCAAAGTATCCCATCCCCAAGTGGACAAGAATAAAAATTCCCCATGAGAACACAACAAACCCATATGCACTATCAAGGTATACTATCCACCCCAACCTCACCAACACATTCTCAACAAATAACACAAGTAAAGTAAATTAAATTAGTAAACAAATTGATATTTGGGTACCCTGAACCGCATCCCACTACTTAACTTCTCATCCCTAATGGTGAACGTCCCGAAACTACTAAGACCTTCCATAATCCCCACTGCCACATCCAACCTGTACACACCTAGGCCACATACCACATCCCACCCGCAAAAACCTAGGACACAACCACATCATATCCTTCATGCAGAAACTTGGACCATATAACCACAACCTCATCCTGAAGACATATGGGAAACAAAACCCATCTCATCCCGAAGATACCTGGGAAGTATATCTCTCACATTGACACATGGTCCTTCCACCACACCACATCTAGATCAAAGAGTCTATGAATACCAATTCTTAGAATAGGAGTCAGAGAAGATCCAATAAATAGCCATCCATCCTCCCACCAGGATGTTGGGAAAGGAAACCCCCCCCCCCCTTAAGATTGGGGGTGTTCGGAATGTAGTGCTCAACACGATTGGGGTGTGTATAGAAATCACATGTAATTACATGTATATATATAGGTACCAAACACGCATCCCAACCTATGGGTTTTAAAACAAACCATCCAACAAAAATCTACCTTTACTAATACCTTTAAATTCACACCTACACAAATAATCGTAAACCCAAATAATAACCCCTATCCAATTATTTTTACCAATTTTCATTTTTTATTTAAAAACAAATGTTCATTATATCCCTACCTGGTAAAATACTAATAAATCACAAGAAACAACCACACAGTTAGCTATAACACACAAGGAAGAAGGACCAACATAAAATAACCAACTTCACACTCCCCTTTCATGAACAACAATCCAACCACTACCTCTTTTATTCTACAAATTCTTGTGACCCTATCATTAATCTTAACAGTATAACAACCACCACACCTCATCACAACCACACTCAGTATCCCCTCTACATAATAACACCACACCCATAATGATAAACATAACACAATCTAAAACTACTGCCTCACTGCCTAACCACTACCCAGATCCATTCCCACTACATAACAATTTCCTTCATTCCACGATCAAAAAATATCTAAACATGAAATTCCATTGCACCACCCCATACAAAAAACCACACATTCATCTAAAAAATCACATGACTAGAGAAAAAAATAAGGTCAAAAGGAACCAAGCACAACACATATCCACACCAACCCACAAGGCATATTCATATTTAGAAAACCTCGTTCTTTAATTCCACTTTGATAATTAAGGTATCACCACATAACAAGTTTGATCCTAGGGAATCCATTTATCTAACCGGATATACATGATTAATCATGTTTTAATATTTGTTTCTAATAAATAGATGATCAACAATGAATGTAAATCATCACTCATGTGAAAGAAAATACCACCAAATTGGCCCTGAATTTCATAAGGATTCATCCCAAACAATTCACAACATAGATCAAAGATAATGGATAAAACAATGATCCACATCAACATCATCTCATCCCTCATTTATCTCTGTTAAATTGGTTTTTACTGTACCCATAAGAAGAAATTCGTAAACCCATCCCACACGATACACAATTAAAATAGATATGAAGGATTTCTTACATGTACTAGTTGCACGCAGGAAAAATAGAAACACATGGGGAGGAGAATATCTCAATATAGAAGCTCTAGATACTTTGTTAATTGAAGAACTGTTTCAAAAGTAATTAAAGATGGATCATGGTCAAAATTACGCAGTCTGACTATTTCAATGTCCTAGGAGTGTTAGGATATCAATTATATAATTAATATCCTTTGAAACACCTTTATAAATGATCAAACAAAGAAGGAAAATCATTTAACATCAAATAAAATGTAATGGTTCGGAACTAAAAAAACTGGAAATGACTCACTAATGGGTGAGTCCCCGAAAATAGTCACTACCAATAAGACACTGATGTCTGACTCACCAATTCTAGTCACTGACAGAAATCAGTAACATGAATCACCGATGTGACCCACTGACGGAGAGTCACTGATGTGACCCACTGATGTAGTGTCACCAATGTGACCCACCAACTCCACTCACTGATGCACAACCTACTGACACTAAGAAACTATCCTAAGCTACTAGTGAGAGATTCCAACGCGAGCTACTGTCACCCAACCAACCGATTATTAACCTACCGATGCCTACACCTACCAACACCCTTATATACCAATGCCCTCACTTATTGATGCCCTAACCTACCGAAACCCTGACCTACCGAAGCTCTGACCTTCCAATGCCTTGATTTACTGATTAAAAATGGGAATTTTGGAAAACTCCTAAAATGAGCATTCATTGCCTCCTAAAACACCTCAAAAACTGTATTTTTAAAAATTAATGGACTGGGGTGGTTCGATCCATTAAATAAGATATCAATCAAACTATTCTAACCCTAGGGAATTCAAAACCAAACTAAAAGAAAGAAGGGTCCAAAGAACCACCCTTTTAGGTCCACTAGGCAAGATATCATAGAGGGGGTGAATCTTTTTATGATAAAATAAAACAACTATCCCTTTTGATTGTGTTTCATTATTAAAAAACCCTATTCTCTCTCCCCTTCTTGTTATAAAGTATGAATGATTCTTAAATCATGCATAGGACACTTCAATTTTACATGGTTCACCCTCACTGGGCTACGTTCAAGGAGCATACAATATTTATGTGCCGATTTTCCAAATCCACTATAAGGGAACTGCGTATTACAAGTTCAAAGTGGAATCACTTTCCTTCCAGGATTAAAACCATTCACAATTTGAGAAATCATTTCTCTCTCAACTAACGTGAGCTCACTACTACTTCAGAAGATCTACTCACAGTTTATATACCTATAGGTATATTCATTACTATTAATGAATACATCCTCAATTATATATAGATGCACTATTGATGTTCCACTTTTATCCACTAATGAATAACACATTGCCTATGAACACTAGGAAATACCTTTTGAAACTGTTTTGAAAAGAACACTACATTTTCAAAGCTCCCACTTCTGCAAAGCTGAAACAATCCTTCATAACTCTCCAAAATCTTTGTGAAGCTCACAGGTTTAAAGAGCTCACAAGTTCGAAAATCATACTAGATCATAGGGTTCTCTAGTTCGCAGAGCTCACTACTTCGTAGATCTCACACTGGTCGTTGTGATATCAAAATTCTAAACAAGCCTTTGCAAAGCGCACGACCTCCGCAAAGTCAAACTAGGCACCATCCTTTCACAGAGCTCAACTGCCTTTATGAATTCATTTTTCTTATACAATGATCACTTCTCCTTGAATCTCCTTCGCAATTCAACAGATTAAATCTTTTCATTTTATCTCCCTCTTTCTCTCAAGGGGGTTGAGGTCTATTTATAGATGATTCCACAAACTCTAGAACCTTCTGCGCAAAGTTAGTGCCACCTCGTCTCATTTATCTACACCTTGAAATTCTAGTAAAAACTCTCTCCATAGTGCAAAGCACCACAAAAATTTTCAGATCACAGATATTTTCATAATCATGGAGTTTTCCATCAATTCATTTGCATAATTTCCACAATGCTCCCTCATAATACTCTTCACCTCTGTTGTTCATGAAGCTCATCCTAATCACAGAGCTCATTGTCACCATTATTCTAGTCTCTGTGAAATACACATTATGAATCCAATCATTGTGAAACTTATTCATTTTCCATATTTTGAGGATATCTTCATAGAAATCAACTTTTTTGTGATGTTCACCAAATCCCATATTTTGAACCCAAAAAATTGGCAAGCACTGGAAAATGGTGCCACTATGTATCTGTTCTTTCATACAAACCACAGATATTTTATTTCTTTTTAATGATTCATTATCAACATGTATTGTCAATAACATATCTAGAACTCTACAATTCCCCATGAAAACATTCATTGTAAACAAACACAGGCAACCCAAAAATGCTTCAAAGTTACCTTGAGGGATTTTTTCCCAACACAACCCATAAGATACCTCTCAAGGATAACCCATCATGTTCTATTCTAATGTTGGAGTGAAACCTCACCATCCAAGAGAACCTCCACCCACATCTGCTAAACCAAACATCCACAAGATATCAAACATAAGTTAAAACTATCTGGACACATGAATTAAGAAATTCCTTCTTCTATGTCACAATACTATATACATTGGGTGGCACTGACTATCCTGAATGAGCTTAATCGCATCTCAATTAATGCGTCTCAATAAGTAATCTGGTCTTCCTCTTTTTCAAAAGTTAGTAATTCTCATACTTTACAAAAAAGTAAATAACTCAACTTAGAAACAAGGTTCATGTATTACATCACAATGAAAATCTCACAAGAAAAGTTCAAAACAACCCTAGGTACTGGGAAGGAATCAACGTATTCCTTTCCCAAGTACTCTCCTCTAGGACATCATGCCACTACAACATGCGAACCAAATGAATAGTGCATCCATGCAGCAACTTCTCTCATCGATCCTAGATCTCCACTGGTATCTCTAGGAATGTTGTGTTTTCCTTGAAATCCCACTCTCCCTAGTCAATGACATGGGAGTAATCATGAATACATCGATGAAGTTGGGAGACATGAAATACATTGTGCATCCTCCCCAACTACAATGGTAATGCCAACTGGTATGTCACTTCGCCATCTTTTCCCAACACCTTAAAGGGTCCTATGAACCTTGGAGAAATATAGCTCCCTCTACTGATCCTTAGTTTCCCACATCGAGGGGAACCATTAATAAGACATGGTCTCCAACCTCAAACTCCACTGGCTGCCTCCTATGATCATCATACGACTTCTTTTGGTCTTGTTCTACCTTCATCCTCTCACAGAAAAGTTGTTCCTTCTTGGTCGTACTCTTCGCCATTTTTAGACCAAAAACAATTTCCTCTACAACTTTTATCCATCAAAAATTTTAATGACATGGCCTTTTGTATAAATCTTAAAATTTATCCATACCAATTATAGAGTGATATATGTTTTTTAAGAAAACTCTACCGCAAAAAAATTTCTCTCCCAAGACACACCAAAATCCAAGACACATGCTCCTAAGAAGTCCTATAATGTCTTGGGGTCCAATATATCTACCCATCTGTCTAAGGGTGGAAAGCAATGCTGAGGTGTAGCTGAGTTCCAAAAGCATGTTGCAATCCTCTACAGAATCATTAGGTTAAAAATGTTTCATGATATAAGACAATGTATCTCATAACTCCATGTAGCTGCCCCACCTCATCTGTATACCTTCTTTCCAAGGAATACACTATGCTCAAGTCCTTAATATCTAAGAAGTGATGTGATTTCATTAACTGATCCACCACCACTAGATTTCATCACATTCTCCCTAATCCATGGGCAATCTGGTGAAAAAATCTATTGATATGTCATATCACTCCAACTCGGGGACATATAAGGGCTGAAACAAACCACTGGGAACATGGTGCTCAACCATCACCTGCGGGCACACTAGAAACTTTTCCACAAACTCCACCACTACCCGCTTATCCCCGGGCCACCGGAATCGTTCTCTCAAGCTTTAGTACATCTTGGAAACACTTGGGTGCACCACTTAGGGTGAGTTGTGAAATTCATGGATAACATCCTCATGCATCTAAATCTGACCATCCTTCAATATAACAACATCCAATTCTGACCATCTTGCAACCATCCCTCCAGAGCATCACCCTGGTCAATGTTATCATGCATTGCCTCTGCCTCCAAGTCTCCCCATTATGAATCCTCTACCAATTACCTTCGAGATGACTACATCGTCATCTGATATAGACATCCTTTTCAACCATTTATTTATGCATCCAAGTGCAAGGAAACCAACTCCTCCATCTCCTTGCAAGTATCCTTAGATTTCCAAACTACCTCCTTCTACAACATCCAACTCAAATCATCATCGAAGACATTTCCCTTCACTAAGGTGTAAGATATATATAATTCGTAATCCTTGAGAACCTCCATCCTCCTTCATTTTCACATGTTCAGATCTAATTGGTAAATGTTGTACCTCTTACTCTAGTGATTTGTGAGTACCACAAAGTGCTCTCCAATGAGGTAGTGCTACCACATCTTCAACCCAAACATGATTGCTCCTAGCTCCAGATCAAGGATGGCATAGTAAATTTTATGGGTACATAACTACCTAGATTGATAAGAGATCACTCCTTACTACTAAATTATCACACATCCCAATCCTAATGGGAAAGTATCACAAAACACATTAAACATCGCACCCTCCTCTAGAAACTGGATCACTGAACAAATTACCCTTTAGATAGCAGAAAGATGCCTGAAATTTATCACTCCAAAAAATTTCTAGGTAATTTGTTTATCAAAACCATCAATAGAGATTCTAATTGAGATAAATTGTGTATAAATCTATATTAATAGCCTTCGAGTCTGAGAAAACTGTGAACCTATACCACATTATTGGGTTCTTCCCCTAAAACAACTACCTTGACCTTCAATGGGTCCAATGATAAACCCTACTGAGACACCACATGTCCAAGGATGAGTACCCCCTGTGTCCAAAACATGCACTTGGAAAACATTTTATAGATTTTGTGGCATTGAAGGACCTCTATAAAATTCCTAAGATACTCAGTATGCTCCTCCTCTGACCTCGAGTAGATCAACCTTTAGTCAATGAATATGATGAAAAACCGGTCCAAGAACTTATTAATGAAATATTTCATAAGTCCCACGAACAACGTCAATGCGTTTGTAACACTGAACAGCATAACCAGTAACTCAAAGTGTTCATACCTTCACCTAAAAGTAGTCTTCAAGATATCATCCCCCATCACCCTCAACTTGTAATATACACACTATTGATCGATCTTAGAGAACCAAATTTATTTCCTTAGATGGTTGAAATGATTGTATATCCTCGGGTGAGGGTAAAGGTTATTTAACATCACCTAATTCAACCTCTGGTGGTATATGCATAGCCTTAGTCCACCAATCATCTTGCTTATAAACAAAACAAGAGAACCCCATGGAGATATACTGGGTTGGATAAAACCCTTCTTCATCATATCATAAATATGAATCCTTATCAACTGAAGATCAAATGGTTCCATTTGATAATAATCAATCGAAATCGGAGAAGCCTTGGGCTGCATGTCTATCCTGAAATCAACGTCATGTCGGGGTGGGGGGGTAGAGCCACAACATCCTTGGTAAAAACATCAAAGAACTCCAAAACAATGCAGGGAACCCCCAAAAACTCAGTATACACCAATTCCGCTGACAGCTTGGCCAACATAGAATGAAAAGGATCCACATTATGACTACCCATTAGAAAAATATTCTCACCAAAGAAGGAAATACATTGTCCAATCACATCTAAAAACATTAATCTTCTCCAAAACCAGTAGACAATGGCATAAACAGAGTACAACCATTGGATATCCAATTATGAAATTGTAAAGTTTTATCTGCAACAAGTAAAGATCCCCACATTACTGATGTGGTCCCATTATCAGTCTACATCCCTAGAACACACCAAATAATCTAGTCTGACCTCTGACTGGTGTACTCAACACTAGGGGAACAGAACGTATATCAATGTCAAGTCCAAAATAATGTTTTAGATTAGTTGAAATAAAGGAAATTGAAGCTCCTAAATCAAACAATGCATAAGCAAGAGTATTGAACAAACCGATTATACCTCGAACGATATCTAGAACTACTATAACTATTTTCTATATGGAATGAAACTAGCCGCTAACATCTCCTCTTACCTTCTTTTGTTGACTGCCTCCTCCAACATGTCCGGGTTGACGTCCCTGAGGAACACCCTAAGGTCGGCCTCTACCTCCTCTATCTCTCCTCGGTGGAGTAGGAGCCTACTGTCTGTGCTGCTAAAATGGACTAGCTAGCAACTACTATTGAGGCAAGCATTGAACATTACCACCCTCACCATACTGATATCGAATAGGGTACTAAATCAGAAGGTTTATATGGCATCTATAAATAAAACACCTTAGTCACAAGACTATTAGAAAAGCTCAAGGATTGGGAGGTCTAAACTAAAAATATTGTAGTCGAATCCCCACTGGTCGAAACCTAGAAGGACCTGACCCTATATACCTACAATTGATATCCTTCCCCTTTGAAGAACATGTATAGATCCCCTCTCCTAGTAAAACTCCTCACGATTTCATCCTTTCTACTACATCATCATTCTTTTGAACGACTAGAGACATTAGTAAGGTGAAGGCAGTAACTGTGTATTAGACAAAAGGATGAATTTCCTCTTCTATGTGTCTCACCTAAGACTCCTCATCTAGAGAGATATATGAAGAAAAGTGAAGGAGATCCTTGAAGTTGATCATAAGTTCCCATTAAGATATACTCCATCATTGGAGGGAGAGTAGCTCATGCCTCTTCTCACCCTTCATTTTAAAAGAAATAAATTCTTCCCAGAACTCCTTGAAATCGATCCACAGAACGTCGGTCTCCTTCCTCTCCTCGGGTATAGAATCCACCACTGACATGATGCTCCCCCATATAACTAACCAACAATAGAACCATGTACTCCATCAAAGCCCAGATCAAGCTAAAGGTCATCACTAGCTCTTCAAGTCAACTCTCGGTCTATGTATCTGAAATGCTATCATCGTACTTTCCCAGAGTTTTCCACTAGAAAGTACAGAGCATATTCTACCACTAATCATCCCCCCCACTAGTTCAACCCTCCACCAGTCATTCGGATCATCCATATATTCCTCCACTACCTGATCCACTCATGTACAATGATTGTCTTCCATAGGTGAAAGGTAAACTAATAACTACTAATCCTAAGTAGTGTGAAATTTTGCTTAAGATTTATTTTAACTTATTGTTTGTTTTAATTTCCCAAAACACCTAAGACAAACAAGATCCCCAAGTTATCATGATGGATGTACCTTTTCCAGGGTCTCTACCCTACAAATGGTGTATCCTCACTTGGTTTTTGGGTAGGCTCGAAGTCCTTGAATCAGATCATGGGGGCCCTAAAATCTTGTGTTTCATCTAGTCTTCCCTAGCCTATGTCACACACCAAGATCACCTAACACGGTTTCCCTACAATCCCAAGAAGTCCTCATTATGCCCTACTCTCAACATCATCCTATCTCTCAACCATCATCCATTGATACCATTCTGTCATAACCCTTCTTTGTCAATATGAGGAAAGAGATGGAAAAGTGTCGTGACCTCCCTTCTTCAAGATGAAAAAGAGGTAATGACCCTCAAGTCCCACTTCCAATAGGCCCTAAGGTAGAGACCAGCACCAAGGCTATTCAAATCTCACAAAATGGGAGGCAATACCCTTTTATTGTAACCAAGATCAAGATATATGATGTACCAACCTCAAAACAACTCCAATATATATATATATATATAAATAATTCAAAATCCATCCCACATTTATGTTTAAAGTTAAAATAATAGAAATGCAATGAAAATATGCTATGTAAATACTAAAATAAAACTAAGTAGGGACACAACAATTTCCCCCAAAGTTTAAGCTTGTAAGGTCCAGCATGGTCCACATAATCTACCTAGAAACCTAAAAATAATTTTATATATGTAGGGTGAGAATACAAGTATACTAAGTAGGATAATCCAAAGTCTTCATGCACAAGTGGAGAAGAATACTAATTCCCCTGTGAAAAAACAACAAACACGGGAGCACGTAACAAGGTATATTATCCACCCCAACCTTATCAAGGAATGCTCACCAAATAACCCAAGTAAAGTAATGTAAAGTAGTAAGAAAATTGATATTTGGGTATGCCATACCTCTTCCCATTAGTTAACTACTTATCCCTAATGATGAATGTCATGATGCTACCATGCTCTTCCATAAGCCCCACCCCCAAAACCTACACGTACACACTTGGGCCACATACCACATCCTTCCGAAAGACACCTAGGCCACAACCACATCATATTTTTTCCACATACACCTATTCCACAACACCACAACCTCTTCATGAAGACACCTAGTAAATCACAACACGTCTCATCCTGAAGACACCTAGGAAGCACATCTCTACTATAGACACCTAAGAATCACCATTACACCACAACCTAAATGTCGGTTGACTATTTCAAAATCCTTGGAGCATTAGGATATAAATGAAATAATTAATATCTTTTGAAGAAACTTTAGAAAAGTTCAAAAAATGATTAGTAACTCATTTAACGTAAAATAAATCGTAAAGGGGAAAAACTAGAAAAACTGGGAGAAACTGGAAGTGACTCGCCAATGGGCGAGTCACTGAAACGAGTCATCGCAAGAGTATCAAATAGTGACACACTAATGTCAAACTCACCAATGGGATTCACAAACATGACTTACTAACACAAGTCACTGATGTGACCCACTGAAATTGAGTCACCGACGCGACCCATCGATGCCACTCACCAATTCCCAAACTACCAACACTGAGTCACCGACATTGAGCCACTGAAACGTGCTACCAATGTGAGCTACCGATGACCCACCAACCAATGATCGGCCTACTGATTCCCTCAACTACCGACATACTAACCTACCAACAAGAATACCTATCTATACCCAGACCTACCGACAACCTTCCCTACCAATAGAATAACATGTATTTTTTGAAAACTTTTGAAATGAGCCAGCATTGCCTCCTAGAACACCTCAAACACTGGATTTTGACAATGTAATGGAATGGGGAGGTCTGGAACATTACATTGACCACCTCCATTTCTATTTATGAGAGATATTCACTTACATTTAACCTACCTATAATATAAATTGTTACTTCCACTATGTTAAATACCCTAAGAGGGGGGGTGAATCAGGGTATGACAGATTCAAACTACAACCCCATTTGGATCTTATTTTGTTGTTATACAAAACAATATTCTCTCCCTTTCCCATAGTAATGTATGATAAAAAATTAAATCATTCATGAGATACATTAATTTTTACTTGTTTCACCCTCAATAAGCTACATCCAAGGACCATATAATGGGAATGTGCTGATTGTATTAAATCCACTAAGGCTCACTTCTAAGAATGTTAGATTAGGATATATTTCATCCATACCCAGGTTCATTGCCTTTACAAGGTTTAGGGTACTCTCACTACATTCCCAAGGGTCACTTTATATATCTCTTTCTCTCGATCACTTTTGGTGGAAAGGATCACCATATTATTCTTACTTTTCTCACTACTCTTGGAAGGGATTCACCCATAGTTTATGGACTTATAGGTCTCTTAATTATATCTAATTAATACATCATTAGTTATATATGGATTATCTTTTAAATTTCCATTTTCATCCAATAGATGAATAAAATTTACCACATATGTATTGGGAAGTGCCTTATGAACAAGTTTCATGATGCTCACTACCTTCTAAAATCTCCTTTTTCATGAAGATTATATAGCCTTTCATGAATCTTCTACTTTTACCCAAGATCACTTAGCCTTTGAAAAGCACACAAAGTTTTCGAAGCTCAACATTCCTTTAAGAAGAATCTTACATTCATGAAGCTTAATTAGCATTTGAAAATTTCATTAATTTCTCTATTCTCAGAACATCTAGATGGATTTTACGTCCCTTTTTAAATTTTTTGCATATAACCTTTGTGAAACACACTTCGGGAATCACCTTCTTGATTCTAGATCCTTATGATTTTTTAAGTATCACTACATTTCTGAAGTGGGTAGGGTATAATTATTGGAGTTTCCACTGAATCTAGAACTTTCCTTCCATGTTAGAATCATTTCATAGATCTCACACACTTCCACCATGATGCTCCCTATTTTGCAATTCTTCATGGAAATTTTTTATTCGTGATGCTTGTTGTAATTGCGGAGATCAACCTCAAACTCTTCGTGACACCGTGATGGTCCTCACCTTTTTTGTTTGCAATGCTCATTATTGTTTGCATAAATCACCTTCAACATTTTTTGATCCTTCATGAAACACTCTTTGCAAACCCCATATTCAGGAAACTCATCCCTTTTCCATATTTTTATAGGGCCTTAAATGAAATCCACTTCTCATGATTCTATAAAAACTCTAAATTTTGGACCCCAAATGTTTGGTAAACAATGGGAAACAACATCACCAAGCGTACAAATTTTTTTTCATTACTTCCATGGAATGAACTCTTCTATTTTGGATCTTTTTCCACATAACATATCAAAAATATCTTTGGACTCCATAACATACCATGGAATCATGCTTTGTCAACAAAAAAAATCAACCAAAAAATTATGAAATGGTACCTTGAGGGTTTTTTCTAAGAGTACACATTCTTCAAAGGTCCATAATCCCTATGATACATCATATCATATCATATTCATTTAGCAGAAAATATGATTAACCAAAATATACTTGATCTGAAAATTATCATTTCGTAGCAATATTACTTTTAGTTTCATAACATAAGATTATTACTATATGATATTAAACCATATGGGTAAATAATTATTCGTGACATTAATCTGTGAAATCTAAAATATGTAGCCTTTGAATATTATTAAAAAAGATATAAAAAAGTCCATTCCAATGTTCAATCCCAACACCCAATAGGTCGTGGACACATGACCTTAAAAGAGACATAATTTTTTTTATTCCGACCTTAAAAGGAGTCACATTGGTCATTATAAAACAACCTTGAAAGGTGTTTCATATACTATTAAGAAGCAGTAAAATATATTTCTCTTAATTCCTCTCATATGTAAATATAAGACGCCCCTATCATATCCCAAATCCTAATTCCACAACACCGATCAACTCGCAATATGTTCATAAATTTTAGAGCACTTAGTTCTGTTTCTTTAAACCCTAGCATAATCACAATGTAAAATAATAACAGAGAACTACTTATAAATATAAATATTGAAAAATATGAACTATTTCAACTGATTTCTTGTATTGTGTAAACCAGTAGTAGTACTATTACTTTAATGGAATCATGAACATATGATTTTTTTGAGTCTTGGGTTTGGAAATAATTCCCCGAAAAAGGTTGAGATGAGCAAGACTCCTATTCTAGAAAAAAAAATTGAAACAAAATACATCAAAGATAATGTCCTAGGAAGTAAAAACCATTGGAATGTAGGTCAATATAAACTCAATACTCCATAGGAACGATAGAGATTTGAAAACAAAATAGTGAACCTGGTATGAAATCCTTTCAACGTAAATGGTTGAGTAGCATTAGTTGTTATACATCATGGTTTTGGACTCACATTGTACATCAAAAAAAGAATAGTAAAACATACATGAGATAAATTAACAATAAATGGTTGTTTAGACTTAGATTCTAACCAACAGGGTTTTATCGATACAATATGAATCAAAAATAGAATTATTGAACCAATATGAATCCTTTTCCCATAGATGTGATCAATAGAAAATGATATTACTTGAGATGATACATTAATAGTATTATTTATTATGTTTTCCATCTATTTAAATATTTCTAGATATCCACTCTATGTTATTTTTAATCCAAACAATAATATCAAATTCCAATTTTTAATTCCATTGGATGACTAATGAATCAACAATGATGAATTTTGTAGCCCTACCAGCTTAGAGTATGTTTTCCCTAACAAAGTTTATTAAATACAATGTAGTGAATGAAAAAGTCTAGGATTACCATTATAAACATTATATACCGACTGTGGAGGTGGCATTATAAATCCTCTAGAAAATGAAGGCCCTCATACGATCCCACTGAGAAAGGAACATGATGAAGTTCGTGGCACTTGTCACAATATTAAATCACTTTGGGATATTATCCTCAGAGTGTGACAGTAATTATCTCCGTTATCTTAGAGATATAGAGGAGTTTTTATACCCAATCTCTACAAATTTCTAGGAGTTTTACTAGAGGGATCATTCTATCCATCATTGTCACCAATTCTACATAACCCTAACCACTTAATAACATTTTTGGGGGTTGTCCAATAGATGTTTCCCCCAGTTACTAGACTATGGAACCAAGTTGGTAGATGATGTGGCCATCAAATAAAATATATTTTTTTTCATATCATTAAATTTTTTAATTATATAATTAATTAATTTTTCAATTTTTGTGGAATATTTACACATTTGAGATTCAATAATTATATTTATTATTTTATATTTTTTTATAACTAATTTTGAATTTTAAATTCTTAAGATACAAAAATAGTTCTAAAAATGATAAAATAATAAATTTAACTAAAAATTTACAACCGTTAAAATATTCAACAAAAAGTGAAAAAATAATTAATTCAATCATTAAAAAATTAAATAAAAGATGAAGAAAAGTCTTCAATTTAAAGGCCCCATCAAATTCTCCCATACATAATCATTGATTGTCTGCAATAAATTCTATGTTTAATTGAATTTTGAAAAGAAGACTTATGTTTTATAGATCATTTCCAAATGAAGCATTTAAATCAATTTAAAAACAAATGACAAGAATTATTAATAGGGATTTAGAAATGAAATGTTCCAAAAAAAGTATCACAATTTCAAATACTCGCCAGATGAACAAGAGATACCAAAAATCATCCACTTTTGAGGATTTCATTCCTTATATATGAAACATTATAATTACTTACTATAATTCAAATTCAAGTTATAAGTTTTATGAGTGATCAAATGTTAAAAATAAATGGAATTTAAAACTTCACAGAAGGAACATTAAAAATTAACTTCCTCTTAGGTTCCAAAAAAATATTATTTTTTGAATCACCTTATTGATACAACGTAAATGGGTCCACCAAAATAGATTTTCCCCTTCTTCAGCTGGTGTTCATTATTCGACTCACCTTAATGAACTCATTTTTGAAAATAGGCATTTATTTTAATTTATTTTTTCAAAATTTTTCCAAGCCATATAAATTATACATGGAAATGTATATATGAACTTATTCATTATTGTACAGAGGGCTTACTCACATACACTCAATGCCTAATGTCTCAGAGTTTCATTGCGGTTTTCCAAATGCCCATTTTACTCCAGTTTCAAAATATATATATGAAAAACATTTAAACTTGATCAATAAGGTGATTGTTATTGTTTAATTTTTAATGAGTACCCTAGGAAAATGATCACTATTTCATTTCATAAATTTATGGTCTCAATTCCACAATAAATTATCCTATATGACTCTAAAACATTGTTCATAAATAGATCATTCATAAATTCACTAAGAAAATCACTCAGCAGTTATTACCCTCATATGTTCTAGGATTAAGAAAACTGTTAACTACTGTTAAAGTATTTTTTTTCATATGAAATACTCATTTAAAATACAATAAAAATACTAAATAAAACAAAATTTTGATATTATTTTGAAAAAATATCCATTTTGTAACAAAAAGATTAAAGACCAATGGGAATTGATGGGATTCTATTAAGCGCAATTTATCTCACAGTAAGTTGACACCCTCCCCCAAACTTAAATCCCAACATTTTCCCCAAATTTGAATTCCATGTTGGAGAAGACACATCTAAAATTGTAGCTCAAAAAATATTTTAAAACTACTAGATTAATGACAAGTATCAAGCGTATCATTGAAACTCAAAAGAATGTTTTCCACAATAATTAATTTACAACAGGTTTATAAGCATTATCATTTAAGATTGTAAAAAGAAAAATTCGATTACATTCAGAAATTAGAATGTGAAATATTTATGTATACAGTGAATAGATTGTTATCAAGTTAAATAATTTGATTTAGTTGGATTTTCAACAGCATAGAAAATAGGCATGTTGAACACCTTAATAGAAACATACAGAACTCTTCAATAAAAAAGAATCTAGAAATGTGAGTCTGAGTACCCCACTATTATGTTCACATAGTGAGTGAATCCAAACACATTATAGAACTAAATATTCAAAAAAACATGCAGTAAAAATTTCCATGAATAAAGAACATGGGGTAATAATTTCTTTCAACAAATACATGTAGTAGAATTTTTCAAAAAGAAGTAATGAAACATACATTTTTTCTAGAAGCAGCAAAAAATTAATGACTCATCGGTAGAAACATATCAGTGAGACATCATTTAGATGACTCACCGAAAGTAGTGTAATGGTGTATCACATGCAGCAGTAACTCAATGACTCATCATTGTTTGGTGACTTAATGATGTTTTTTAATGTAAATGACAAGAAGAAAAATGAATGAAAAAAATTAAATTAAGGTACATCAATGAATTAAATTTTGTAATAAAATGATCTTTTAATGGAATTCCACTCCATTATTGACATTGATATAATCATACTTATTATTCTGAAAATAAGAACTAGGAATACAAAGATAGAGATACAGTAGTACATAGATAGCAATGAACAACAACAAGCATCACTTATTCTACGTAAATCATGAAAAAGATAAAAAGTAAAAAAACAAAATAGAAACCATAGGTGGACTCTCATGAAGAACTAAATTTTAATTATTCAATAATACCTTATTCAAAATCAGTTTTCTAGCATAGAAAAGGTAGCCATTCCTTCAGTTGTCCTTCAAATTAAAGCCTAACTCTTTTCCCATTAACTAGAATGGGATTGTTTTCATCTCTAACTATATCAATAGAACCATTGTTTAAAACTCTGAAAACTATAAATGAAACGTACCACTTCAATTTTTGTTTTCTTGGAAATAATTTAAGTCTTGAATTAAAGAGGATGACCTTTTTTCCACGTTTAAACTCTCTGTTGTTAATGAAAAATCATGAAATATTTTATTTCTCTTTTTTATATTCTATATTTATCATAATACTCTCCCTTATCTCATCAAGTTCACTAAACATAAGTATTATTCTCTCTCCAACAATCTTAGAAAAAAAATTATGGTCTTAACTGCCCAATGTGACTTGTGCAGAAACTCCATGAGGAAATGAAAACATTTCCTTAATAATAGACTATATGAATACAAAACTATTGGGTATTAAAATCAATTATATATGGCCACAATGCTTCATTTAATTTAAGATACCAGTCCATTAAAGAATGTGAGATACTTTTCTCTAAGATCTACTTCAGCACCTAATTTGAGATTTCTACTTGTCCACTAGATTGTGGATTGTAGGCAATATCAATCTTATTAACACAGCCATAATTTTACATTTAATCCTTAATCATGTAATTTTTTAATTGTGTTCCATTAATAGTTATAAAGGATTCGGGTACAAAAAATAATGAAAATATATTATTTATAACAAATTTAATTACATTATTTCCCCAATGTTGGGAAGAACTACTACCTCAACCCACTCAGAAATATAATTTGAAGCAACAAGAATGTACTCATTCCCATTTGATGGTGGAAATAGACCAATGAAATCTAAACCCTATACATAAAAAATATCAACTTCTAAAATACCTTTTTGGGGTTACTTCATATTTCTCCAAACAATGTCTAACCATTAGAATCTATAACATCCAATAACATAGCTCCTAAAATCCTTGAATAAGGTGGACCAATAAAAACCTGAATGAAGGACTCTTTGTGTAGTACTATAATCACTATGATGTCCTCCCCAAGGTGAGGAGTGAAAACATTCTAGAATAGGTAGAATGTCTTCCTCTAGCACACACCTCCTTAGAATTCCTTCATCACACCTTCTAAAAAACAAGTGGTCATCCCTAAGGTAATTCTTATGTTATCAACTGAATTTTATTCTTTGATTATTAGGCTAGTATTTGGGAAAGAAACATGATTCCATGAAATTGGATTAGCTTTAAAACCATGCAGACATCCTAATAGAGATAGTGAGTAACTTTTCATCAGGAAAGGAAGAGTTCATCTCCCATTGATCTTCACATTGAGTGTGAGTAAGCCTTGAAAGATGATCTCCCACTTTGTTTTAAGCACAATTCTTATCCCTAAAATATAAATATAATTTTTATTAAAAGAGAATCCATATGATCAGCCAAGTATTAACTTCCTTCTTATATAAAATATTTTTCAAGGCAGAATGGTCAGTGAATATGAAGACTTTTGAACATAGAAGATATTGCCTAAACTTCTTAAGATCAAAGACCACAACCAACAACTCCTTTTCCGTAGTGGTTTAATTATTTTGATTATTATCTAGAAGCCTACTAGCATAGTAAATCTGATGTAGTTTCTTATCACTCCAATGTCCTATGATAGAACTGACATCCATATCACTAGCATCAAACTATAATTCAAATGTATGTTTCCAATCGTGTGCATTCATAATAGGTAGTATAGTTAGTATATCTTTAAGAAGATTAAATGATTAGAGAAATTTTTTGTCAAACAAAATGGGTACATCCTTGAAAAGAAGGGAACACAAGGGTTTAGTGATTTTTGGGAAAGATTTTATAAACCTCCAATAAAAACCAACATTCCTTATAAAATTGTTAACACATTTTACATTTTTAGGAGGTGTTAGTTTTTTAATAACATTTATTTTGACAGTGTCAACCTCTAAACCTATCTTAGACACTTTACATCTAAAAAATATCACCTCAATGTCCATAAATTGACATTTTTTATAGTAATGAACTATGTTGGACTCTAAGAATATCTCTAACAGTAATTCCATATTACATAAACAAGTATCAAATGTACTACCCACAATGGGGAAATCATTCATGAAAACCAATATAATCCTCTCAATCATATCAGAAAAGATAGACATCAAGCATCTTTGAAAGGTAAGGGGCTCCGCATAAGCCAATAGGCATCTGCAAGTATGAAAATGTCCTAAAGGGGTATGTGAAATTAGTTTTCTTCTGAACCTCAGGAGAAACTTTAATTGGGTTGTAACCAAAATACTCATCCATAAAACAAAAAAAATCATTCCCACCAAGCTTCTTAAGAATTTGATCATGGATGGACATTGGAAAGTGGACATTCCTAGTGGTGGAATTGAGCTTCCTATACTCTATATAAATCTCCACTTCATGGATTTCCTAACCTGAATTTCTTCATTTTTCTCATTTGTTATAATAGTGAATCCTACATTTTTATGCACTACTTGGACTGGACTGACCCAAATACTATTAGAAATGGTATATATTATTCTAGTTTCTTGTAGTTTGATTACTTATTCTCTGAAAATCTCATACATGTTAGGATTTAATCACTTTAACACTCTACTCTAGGGTTATGGTCTGGCTTAATAGGGATCTTATACATATTAAATGAAGGAATAATTCCATTCATATCATCTATGGTACAACCTATGACATGGATTTATTTTTTTAGAATATTTAAGAATATATCCTCTTATAAATTTTCTAGTTGAGAAGAAATTATAACAGGAAGTGATGAATTTTCCCCAAAAAATGAATATTTAAGATGTGAAAGAAGTGGTTTCAATTCAAGGATGGTTCATTTTTTACTAGATGGAATATTTTTGGGCCTTGGAGGTCTAAGGTCTTCCATATATATCTTATAAGGTGTTTGAAATGTTGAATTATTTTCAATTTCATGAACATTTTTAGAATTTCAAGAACTGATGTCCAAGTTGGACAACTCACTGCCCATATTTTCCAAATTTGAGTTTAATAGATGTATTAAGGTAAAATCATAAAGTTTTTTATAAGCCCTCCTTTTATTTCACCAAAATTCTCAACAATTTCGGTGACAGCAGAATCACCCTCAAGTTAACTCAAGAAGTGCATATGTTCAGATCACATGACATATCTTTAGTTATAGAAACAATTGGATCGTTGTCCAGTTCTAGAATATTTTCTAGACGATCTTTTTGAGAAGATTCTATATTTTTTGAGACAAGAAAATCATGACTTTCAGTTTCCAAATTGATTCCTTCAGAAAAGGTCTGATTTTTAGATTATTCAATGTTTCTAAGTCGATTTTAAGCTTCTATGGACTGTATCATTGAATAATTTCAAAGGAATGTTGGTCCTGTGTCATTTTTAACACATTAAACACTTATTTTTTCTCTCCAATTTTAAAGATCATTTGACCCTTAGACACAACAATGAGTTCTTTACCAGTGGTCAATAAGGGCCTAGCCAAAACTATGGGAACCTCTAGGTAGAACAACATATATCAGACTAAGAAATCAGCTGGCAAAAAACATTTCCCAACACCTATTAGTAAGTCATCTACCCTCCCTAGAGGATGAGTGAGAGAATGATCAGCCAACCGGAGGATGACTATGGTGGGATAAAGATCACCCCAACTCAACTATTGAAATTGTGAGTACAAGAGAAGATTTATACTATCACCTAAGTCACATTTGCAATTGAGTTGACTAAAATTTCTTAAGGTATAGGGAAGGAATAATCTACCTAGATCTTTGAGCTTGGGTAGGATCTTCTTTTGGAAAACAACACTACACTCTTCAGTGATGCTATAAGTATAAATTTTTTCAAGAGTCTATTTGGTTGAATTTTTTTTATGAGATTTTAACTAAGATGGGATTTTTGTTAAAGCATTAATTAAAGTTATTTTCACTAGGATCTTGGTTAAAATCCCATGGAACTGAAGAAGTTCATCTTTAGTACCAATTTTTTGTTTTAATTGTTTTGGTAAAGGGATGGGTGGGGATAATTTTCTAATGACATTAGGCATATAACTAATTTCATTAACATGTTTTTTCTTTCCTTTATTCTTTTTATTTTCAGAAAAAACATTCAACTTGATTTCTAAGTGAAAAGTTCATTTGTTTTCATTTTCAACAATTTGGTCTTAATTTTTTTATCCTACATAGAGCATATTTTTATTTCTAGATTCTTTTAGTTTTTCATTTTTGGAACATTCAATGCATTTTTAGAAATGCTTTGATTATTTTATCCACTTCCAGTTACAACAGCCAGGGAATTCTCTCTAGGTTTTAGATCAATTGTGTTTGGAAACAAATATGTATCCTTAGAAGTCAAATCTCCAGATAGATGGCCCAATTTTGTTTCAATTTATTTCATTCTAACATCATTTGGGATTTTATCAGACTCATATTGGTATTGACATTTATTTAGATGAGTTATTTATATTTCCTCTTGATAAACCATTATATTTAAAATTTTATCTGATTTTGAAGTCACTTTTCCATAATTATTTCCTTAAGGATTAGATAATTCTTCCTACTATTGGATTCAATTGTTTTTTCTCGGTTGGTTTTGGTAGGTAGGGGCAGTGGGTTGCTTGATTATTCCTTGTTCTTTCCAAGGGATATTGGGATGGTTCTTATATACATGGTTGTAATTATTTGAAAATGGGTTATCCTTTGTAGGAATTTGAGCCCCATAGTTAACAAAATTTGCTTTTTCTTGTTAGACTAACATATCAAAATTTGGACATAATTTTTCATTATGCCTAAACATTCCACACTGATCACACTATTTCATAATAAATTGGTTTGTGTTTTCATAGTCTAGATGGTTTATAGTTTTTTGGAATTTTTGTTCATTGTGAATTGATGTTGGATGGTGATTTTAGCATGTTGAGCTAGAGTGTCTATTCCTGAACCAGTATTAACATTTCTATTCACTCTTTCAATACTTTAATTTTTTATGTTGGGAATTTAAAGTGAGGTTATTATAAATTTTTCTTAACACTTCATAATTTTCATCATTATTGTTCCCCTTATAGCTTGTTATACATGTTTTTGACCAGTGTAGGTAAGCCCTTCATAGAAGGTATCAATGAGAAGGTGGGATGGGAGTTAATGATGGGTAAACTGCCTAAAAAGGTCCCTAAATATATCCCAAGACTCATGAAAGGATTCTCCATTATCTTGATAAAAACATATTATTTTAGTTCTAAGCTCACACATAAGTATTTGGGGATAAAATTTCTTGATAAATGAGTTGTACACTTGATCCTAATTCTTAAAAATATTCTCATCTAGACTCAAGAAAATATTCCTAGAATTCACATTAAGAAAAAAGGGAAATACCCTCATTCTAAGGTCATTTTTAGTGAGTCCTAAGTGTGGAAGTTGTTGTACAGTATTATAGATGTATCTAATGAATTCTTGAGAGTCCTCATTAGAGATCCCATTGAAAGAAGGTAGTATAGAAATTTGGGACTGTTTCAGTTCATAGTTTCTGGATCTAGGTGATAAGTTAATTTAAGATCGGTTTCTTAACAATTGAGGGAGTTGGAAATCCCTCATCCTAGGCCTCTCTATTTTCTCTAAGAGTTCAGAAAGATATTTTTTTGGATTATTGGGTGTAGGAACTATCTCTTCAAAATTCTCTATTTCAATTTTATTTTTCTTTTGAAGAGTAGTTTAGTGTTTATCAATTTCTAGGTACATGGGATCTAGTCTAATAGATGAAGATATTATGTTCATATAATTGAAAGGAAAAGATGAAATTCAGAATAGATAAAAAATACAAACAATAATTAATAAAAATAGTAACAAAAATAAATCAGTATTAATAGTAGGTGAAAACAGTAAGCAGAAATAGACAGTGAATCACAACAGAATTTTTTTGAAGGAGTTTTGAATTTTCAATTTTTTTAGATTTTTTAATGTGAACATTTTAGAAAAGTTTTTTTAGAGAAAAAAATTGTTTCTCAATTTCTTCCATGTAAACAATGAAAAAAAATTGAACTATTTGTATTTCGAATAGTCAATGTTTAATTATTTTTATTTTTCTACTCACTATTGTATAACGGTCTGTAGGGTCGAACCCACATGGATTGTAAGTGAGCAATTTTTTCCTTTTCAAAACAACCCACTTGTGTAAATTGTGGGTGGAATATACTTTTTTCTCAAAAAAACTTTTTTTAATTTTTTAATATTTTTATAAGAAGTAATGTGAAAACCACTTTTTGACTACGAGGCTAAGCCATAAACTAGATTATTGATGAAACTTTTGGAATAATATTGAACTAAAACACAGAAGTAAGGACTAGGAGAAACATATCTAAGTATAATACTCTATAATTTTAAACTACTTGTAAAAAGGATGACTTCATCACTAATTTTTATTGAATCTCACCTCAATGATATGTTGAGGAATCTCCCTTTCTTAGAGATACAGAGGATTGAAACTTCGAGTTCTCCACTCCAAAAACCAATCAACTACAAAGGGATTTTATAATGAAAACAATTGGAATAAAACTCACCATAAATTTTCAATGTTTATGGAATTAGATCTTAGATAAATGCTTTCAAGATCAATATCAATAATCAATATTGATGTTTTGAATTTGAATATATTAAAGTGTGATAAATTAAATAATAAATTAGAATTAGTCTCACTGACTAATTCTAATTGTGTAAAAGGAAAAAGGATGTTAAGAAATATAAAATAAAAACCAGTGGGATTTAAATTCCCAAGCTATGATTTTAATCCTACATTCATATTGATGAATTGAAAATGAAAATAATTTGATTAGAGTAATGAATTAAAAATAAGGGGAAAGAAATCCCCCTTCAATCATAAGTTGATGTCCGGATCACCAACTTCTCCTCCTCCATGGGGCCTATAGATGTGCTATGAATAATCTCCTAGAGTGCTCCAAATGTCGAATGAATGATCCCCCCTTTTTCCGCTACTAATCTATCTTCAATCTTCGATCATCTGCTGTCAACCACCCCCTGTTTCTACCAATTTAATGAAGTCCTCTGCATGACTACACACGTGCATTTTTTGTTGTCAAAGCTTATCTTACTAGTAATACTCATGTAACTAACTGCAGCCTGGTGGTTCAGATGAACCAGGATGTCATTCTCTATTCTTCTTGAATCTGCATGAGCAAAACAAATAATAAATAAATTAGTTGACAATTAAAAATAAATAAATAAATATCTAATTAATTATTATTAGTTAAAAATTATTAATTTATATGAATAAAAATTATTTTTCTATTAATTTATTTAATATGTTTTAATTGATTTTTATAATTATTTAATTTTATTTCAAACTATTATGAAAAATTCTATTAACAATATTAAAGTTAATTTTCTATTAAATTAATAAAAGATTATAATTATAATTAATTTAAGATTAAAAGTTATTATTTTATTAAGTTAATTATTTATCTTAATATTATAAATATGGTTAATAAATTTAATAAGTTGGAAATATTGATGTTTTTATTTTAAATTTTGTTAAATCAGTTTGTTTTTTAATAATTAATTTTATTTATAAATTATTAGTAATGATTTAGTTTTATATATTTTTTTAATTAATTAATTTTATATTTTATTGTATTATTATTATTTATTTTTTTATATTGTAGTTTATTATATTATATTTCCTTTTATTTCCTCACCCACATTTTATTTTTCTCTACCGCAAAAGGGGGGCTTTGGTGGCTTCTCCTGCAAGTCGTCGGCGGTGGATTCAGACAATACCTCCTCCCTCAAACACTGACTGTTCCTCTTTTAAGCAACACCAAACTCAACAATGGAGGATTTGGGTGTTTCTTGCAAGAATCAAAGAAGGCAACTATAGATCAACAGCACACATCTCCCATGCGCGAAGAAATAAAAACCACGCCTCTAGATCTGTGGATAAAAATCACCCTGGAGGAGGAGATTAATTCCTAAGAGATGTGAGCTGCTAGTCTAGAGCCACCGTCTTTGATGCCCCGAATCTACACCATTGCTGCAATAAACACCCAGATATTCCACTATTGAGCCAGGTGCTGCTATAAGGAGGAATCGCAGACATCTAAGGGAGGATTTGTTTCCTGAATCCACCACCAATAACTTTTATGGGAATTCATCGACCCCCCACCCTCGTTGTGCTGGAGAAGAAGACAAGGGGATGAATTAAATTATAATAAATTATAATAAATTATGATATAAATAAATGAATAATAATTATACAATAAAATATATATTACTTAATTAAACAAAGTATATGAAACTAAAATGTTAATAATAATTTAAAAATAAAATTAATTATTAAAAAAACAAATTTAACCAAATTTAAAATAAAAACTTCAATATTTACAACTTAGTAAATATATTAACATTAATAATTATATTAAAATAAATAATTAAATTAATTAAATTATAAATTTTAATATTAAATTAATAATAATAATAATAATAATAATAATATTTTATTAAGATCATAACATATTAACGTTAATATAATTAACACAATATTAAAAAATATTTTTAAATAAAATTAAATAATTATAATAATTAATTAAAACATATTAACTAAATTAATAACAAATAATTTTTATTCCTATAATTTAATTATTTTCCAATAATATATATTAATTAGATAATTAAATATTTATCTTTTTAATGGTTAACTAATTTATTTATTATTTTTTCATACGTAGATTCCAACAGAACAGAGAATGAAATCTCAATTCATTTGAACCACCAAGGTGTATTTAGTTACATGGGTATTACTAGTACGACAAGCTTTTCATAAAAAAATACATGTGTGCAATCATATAGAGAAGAAATTAATTAAGTTGGTGGAATCTTAGGGTGATTGTTATCAGACTGTGGATGATTGAAAATAGAGCATCAGCGATAGAAGGGGGATCATTCATTTGACACCAAGAGTGCTCCAGGATATCCTTTAGAGTACATATATGGATCTCGTGGAGCAAGAGGAGCTCTAGAATAGAGCAACAATTTATGATTGAAGGGGGATTTCATCTCCCATATTTTCAATTCCTTACTCTATTATTGAATGATTTTACTTTTCAATCCGTCAATATGATTTTAGGCTAAAACTCTTAGCTTGGGAATTTAAATCTTAACGGGTTTTCTATTATATGTATTCACACACTTTTCCTTTTTACCAAATTGGAATCAATCAGAGAGACTATTTCTTATTCTCTTTTTAATTTTTCGCACCTCAATATTTTCAAATTCAAAACATCAAAATATATTGGGAGATTTATCTTGAAATCATTTATCTAAGCTTTAATTTCATAAACATTGAAAATTTATGAGGAGTTTTATTCCAATTGTTTTATTTATAATATTCCTTTGCAGTTTATTGATTTTTGGAGTGATGAACTCTAAGTTTCAATCTTCTCTGTCTCTTGGTGAGGGAGATTCATCATATTTTCTTTGAAGTGTGATTTAATAAAAATTAGTGAATAATTCATTCTTTTTAACTAGTAGTTTAGAATTCACAGGTATGTTACTTGATCTGTTGCTCATATTCCTTGGTTATGTATTTTAGTCCATTTTTATTCCAATTATTTCATTATTTCTCCTATTTAAGGCTTATCCTCCCAATAAAAACATTTTTTTCTCATTACATCTTATAAAAATATAAAAATTTATATATATATTTTTTTCAATATATTCCACAAACTATTGACACCAGTAGGGTTTTCTTAAGGAAAAAATAGGTCAGTTACCTTCCATGTGGGTTAGACCATACAAAACAATATACAGTAGTGAGTAGAAAACTAAAAACAATTAATCATTGACCGATTCCAACAATAAACTTTTTAGTATACTAAATGAGAGATGAAGACGACAAAATCCAAGGAATAAACCATATTTCAAACCCACCTGTGATATCTTCTAGCATATTATAGTTTCCACAAAGGTGAAATCCCAAATTCTTGAACCCATATATGAATATCCTTGAAATATTCAAACTGATAATGATGAAAAATATTTTCTTATATCTCAACTCACACAAAAGTATATTATCAGTGTACTCTGTAAGTGAATGAAGAGTAATCCATTGTACATAATCACATCCACCATGAGAATTAGTATGTTCTATATGTGAGGAAACTCACCTATTTGTTTTTTCTAGAATCTATCATGATATAGGAATATGTTTTGTATCTTTTTAACAACAATGTATCTCAATGGAATATCCTAGTGGATATTTCGGATTAAGAAAATGTTCCTTATCCCATTCTGGAGTACTATTAGAATATCCCAACAAATAATTAATCCCAAGGGTGATCTTACATCCTCATTTCTTCCAAATCATCCTAGAATATCCTAGAATACACATCGATATAGACTTGTATTCCTACCCTACCAGATAAGATTAATAATATGTAATAATGACAACATGGGTTAGGGATATATCCATGCCCATATGTTTAATTCCAATCGATATATATCAGTGTCACATTTGGAAGAGAATGAATATATTTTTATTCTCACCCAAAAAACCTTTCAATATATTTCAATTTTTATTAGATACTAGAAGTGGGTTTATATTCCTTTTTCTATATAATACTTGTGATACATAGTGACATACTCTAGAAGTTTGTCAATGAAGTCAACATATTTGGAAGAAATGTAGGTGGTCTTCTAGGAGGGATCCTATACATGAGGGTAGTTTCCTAAAATAATTGAATCCAATCATGATCAATATCTTGACCCCAGTTTCCTAACCACAACAATCTATAAGGTCTCATTAAGGTAAATAGATAACCCCAGAGTGGGATCAAATTCATATCCTAATAAACATTAATATTCTTGAATCACTTCAATATATTTCAATAGTTCCTCATGAATCTAAAAATAATTTAATAATAATATATTGATGTTGTAGCCATAGAGGTCCTCCATGGCTTACCACAATTAGCATCTCTAGAGTTCCTCCCCAAACAACCCATTAAGAGGTTATCTCTATAATGATGCATGGATCACATTCATAGGCACTCCTCAAAACAAAAGTTATAGAGGTACTCCAATTTACATGAATATATACTATTATGAAGGACATCATCTTCCCAAATTATCATAAAATCATAACCATAAATTTCCTACCCATCGAAGTTAGACCAATCATCCTGGGGGTTTTACCTTTGGAATGTTTTCCCAAAATTCTATCCACAACCCCGCTGGAATAATAAACGGAAGTCTATTCCATAATGGTGAATTAAATCGTAACTATAGAGATCCTACCCATAGTTCATATTTTATGGTTCTCCTTATAAGAATGTATCATTTTTTCATGAAGGTCCTGATTGCATCGAGACAACTCCATGGTTTCTATCATATCGAGAAGCAGTCTAGAATTTGTGCCCATCTACAAGGAGTGCCTCATTATTAAACATGGTAGTCTCATCCAAGATGAAGGCTAGTATAATGTTTTGGTCATTATCTACACCACCCCCAGATTAGTATCCCTCTAATGAAACTAAATATATCCTCAATAACTTTGTTCTCCTAGATAAAGTAGTTTGTAAATGAACACTATAATCTAAAGAGGTGGGGGATCCCTCTCAAAAGATGAAAACCATACCACATATATATAGAATGATCATGTTATGACCTATGATAAAAACATGGTATGACACTACAATATCATTAAAATATGAAGTAACACCTTATATATTCTATGATATGTGGGTTAATGTCTTCTATATTATAGAAAAAAATGTCTTATAGGGATTTTTATTACCATGTTAGGGTGATGACTGAGCTCTTCCATCAAGTCAATTTTTATTCCTTATCAATCGCCCAAAACCATAAGTAAGTGAAGCAATTTTAATTCATGCAATAAGACATAGCAATATCATGAAAGTTCTCTACCATATGATCATAGATTCCTCACCCAATGTGTGCATAAGAAGGTTTGTAAAATATAAAGGACTACACATTGTTATGCTTAATTTCTCTCAAAGACCTATAAAAAGGGAAAAATGAAATGATATCACCTCAGTCTAGGTCATAGAACATGGTTATAAATATGATATTATATTATTCTTATGAAATTATAATACTCATAAAACCTAGAAGAAGCGTACTAAGTTGGGGAAATCCATTCATAGAGTCCTACTTTATTCTACTAAAAAGGTCAGCCATGCCTCCTATGTGTGGAAAACAAAACATATAACCATATATTATCCCCCAATGTAATGTAGATCTCGGAATAATATTGTTCTATATATATCTATAGACCAAATATGGTACTAAAAATCTATAAAGGACATGATAGTAGTTTCCTTAGTAATGTTATTAGATAAAACCCAACCCATGGTGCTGGTGGATTTTGATTCCACCACTATCACCCATTGTTTTATAAAATACAATGATCTCCATGATGTGATTGTTGTAGATCCATGTCAACCCCATCCCATAGATTTTGGGGAATCATCCCCCTTTCTCCTCTAAGTAATAGTGTGTTCTCTAGATTGGGAGTGACTTCACAAAAAGCATTCTTGCGATTCATCCAACTCTACGATTCATCTCCTTCATTAAAAATGCATATGGGGAAAGCCACTAGAGACTTTAAAATTATTATTATCGATAAAAATGATAAGGTGAAGTCTCATAGGACCCTAATATAAAACAAAATTCACCAAGAAGAAAATTTTCAAGGATGATTATGATTTTTCAATCAATTTATATTCAGAGGGATAAAAATCCCTTTACCACTCTAAGGTTATATTAGAATGTGATTCCAACCACACACATTTTATTTGTAAATGTAAATAAAAACATCATAATGGATTGCATTGACCATGAACATGATGTATTATAGCACAATATGGGTGCATCCATTTGAAATGTAGTTCACACTAAATTCTATAATGAAGTGTGCATACCTAACATCAATGGTAGACTCATGATTCCATAGGACTTATGAATATTTTTTTATTACTTAGTGAGATTCAAAAAAATTATAAGGTAAATATAATTTATTCATATATATCCCACTAATATCCTTATAAAACATAACCCCCTTTATTAAGTAAAATATAGATTGATATGAATTTGTCTCAGATGGATTGAGATGAAACATCATTGAGTTACTGAGAGGAAATATTACCTATGTGTAAAAATCCTTAATAAAGGTCAATGTTAATCATCTAATAAATATGATATTAAAAGGATATTCTCTAGAAATAAGACTTGATTAATGATATCTAGCCATCTCTAGGTCTAGAAAAATAAATGTTCTAAACTCATTGTCTAAAGAGTATCAATACATTTTTATACAGACATAAAAAATCACTACCATATCAAGAAACCATCTCTAGGATAACTCATAATGGATATCACCAGAAATCATATGAAATATGTCCATATTAGTCTTTTATAACTGCCACTATATAACACCTAAGTATCTACCATGAAAATAATCCCACAACTAATCCATTATTCCATTGAGTCCCTTTTCATTGGATTTTAATCCTTAGATATGCGATCAACACCAATGTAGCTATAAAGAAAATCATATCGCGATTAGGTGGATGAAACTACTCCTCCACCAAACATTGAGAATCCAAAATTACTAATTTTAAAAGGAACCAGGGGCCAAAACAACTCTTTGGAACCATCATGTATAAATATGACCCCATTATAAGAATTTTGGAATAAAGGTAGTGTTGAAACTTGGATTCATTGTTCATACCCTGGATTGATAAAATCTTATACAATATCATTCTAGTTAGGTCTATTTCTTATTAGGAAGATCTGAAAAATTAGTTCTTCTACTAATTAAATTTTTCAATAATAAAGAACAATGTCCATTAATTATTTAATTTCATGTTGTGAGAAAATTATATGGTCAAATACTCAACTCTAGGTATAAATCATTGACCAACTCACCAAATAGGAAACATCCACAAGAGTAGCTTTTAGATATTTTTATATAGAATCACTGGGATGTGTTGGAAACCATACTTATTATAATATGGATATTTTGAGGATTTTTGGATTTTTATTCTCCTTGATATGACCCAGAAGATAAAATTAGTTTGTCCAAGGAAAAGTCGCAGTCAACACTGGTTACCCACAAGAATAAATTTGTTAGAGTGGAGACGAAAACTATCATGATGAAGCCCTCACTAACACCTTCTCCTTCTCCAAAAATTTATAATATCACATTGTGACTCCACCTAAATTACTTTAATGAAAAAAAACACCCTCATAAATATGGAAAGAATGAGAATAATCATTTAAATTTTCATGATCATAACAATAAAAAATTTATTTTCAAAGAGATTATGTTTTTGGATATTTCAATGCTACCTTATTGAAAAAACAACTCAAAAAATGAGAAATTAAGAAACCCAATGAATTCATACTAAATAAAAACATCAATTTCTTTCCCATCAATTATATGATAGGTAATAATATAAATAATTATTCATATTCAATTTTATACTCCATATGATATATGAATTTGAGTAGGTATAGTTTGGAAAACCCTATATCTCTACTACCTCATATAAAGGAATAGAGTATTAGAAATTCCAAGATAGGTTTGTATAAAAATCAGATGAATTTTTAACCTAGAAATCTACCATTCATGTATATTATATACCCAGGGATCAAATGAACTAGCCAGTTGTGGCCTCATTCACGTCTAAGATACCTTAATAAGATATATTAATCATCAAAACCCACCAAGAGGAAGCACAATCATGACAGGTGAAACAATGAAATGGAGGAAGGGCCCTTGTTAGTGCCTGAACTGGTCTAGAACCTCTTATACCACTTACCCACGTCACTAGGAGTATGGAAATCATCCCACCAAGACTTTTAATTAGAACAACCCCATTAAACAAAATTCTCATTCGGTGAAGAGACATAATATTTTAAGTCATTGTCATTCCCCGGAACAACCCATTCACCTATGAATAATTAGAATTAGATGATCCTGATATCCCTTTTAATATCATAGGAGGAGGTTATTTGAGGATATGGAGGTCATAGAAGATTAATTCATGGTTGACCTCGATGCTCATGAACCATTCATAATAAGGAAATATATGTGGAAAAAAATATACTTATTGAGGTGTGAGAACACCGAATTAGCTAAACCTATAGGTGAAATAAATTCCATCAAATTTTAGTTAGGGAAATGAACCCACAACCTAGTTAATATTGTCCCCTAATACTCTTTTCAAATAAAAAATCCCTGGAAAAAATATTGGCCCTTAGTCTAAAAATACAAAATATTGAAGAATCATGCTGTCATCCTGTCTAGATTAGTAATTTGGGATTCCCTTCACTTATTAGTATAACTCAATGAAATAGATATCACGACCCTAAATATCCAATAAATGTAATCTTGAGATCTTTGTAGCTGAGAAATATCCCAACAATACTATACCCATCAAATCTAACATTGTCATTCCCTTACTAGAAAAGATTGGAATGATTTCATAGTTAGACACATTAATACATTGTATATCTGTATAAGACTCAATGACATCAATTTTGGTTAGGTTATAATATATAATAGTTCCAAAATTATCCTCATAACAATCAAGGTCCATTTATTCTTGGGTTATACTGAGGTTGAACTAACTTCATCCATCTTGACCATCCATGGGCATGATAGGAGTGAGGAGAACCACTCAGTTGGATCAAAATAAGATTCTCATTTATAGATATAATCACAAACATTTAATTCATGGTGGTCCACCAAGAATTAACTATCAACATATTTTTTGGAAGGTTATATCTCTACATAATGTGGAAACACCTTCACCATACCATATGTACGACAAATACTTAGTTGAAAGATATATTGGTTGCACATTATAGAAATAATTCCCCCTATAAGTAGTAATAATTTTAATATTTATTAGAAGTGTTATAAAAAAGGGTGGAAAGTGGATTTTATCAATAACACGATTTAGATAAATACCACAAATTCCCTTTATGATGTTGCTTCAAACCAATGTTGAGAACCCAAGAAGACTACATGTTTCCAATCAAGATAATAGTGGTAAAAAATTCTAAAATATATAGCCATTGGGCTAGGCAGGTACAATAGGATGATAATCTAGAGTAACCAATCATATTTCTTCCTTATACTAGTTAGGAGAATAATCCTATGGAACAAACAACACAAAAATAAACAAAAGATCATTGTATAGTAAATGAATATAAACCTACCCCATGAGTATTTGTACCCCCATATAGGTAAAACTAATCTTCATTGTTACTATATTATATGAAGGATATTTGATAATTTTGATATGAAATATGGAATAAGAATGAAATAATAGTGTTTAGTAACATTCACTCACCTTCTCGTGATCTCTACCACACTAGACGATCCCCAATATTTATAAGAAAAATGAATCCTTATGGGAATAAAATTTCCCCCACATCATCATACAGTTATCCAAATGATATATCAATCTCGAAATTTGTACAATATCATGGTACAAAAAAATTAAGAAGATGAAGAAGAATATCTCACATATAGAATTGATCAAATCATAAATCAATCTCAATAGGTGAATCTGGGTAAAATAGAACATTCCTGGGTAGCATTGAACAAAACCTAAATATACCCTAAATAATAGGATTTATATTTCTCTATATTGAAACATATAAATAGTTTATTTGTCTAGAAATATTTAAAATTATTTGGTTGGATCCTAATGCTAAAACCCATCATTTCAGTTTATTGGATGACCATCACAATTAAAACAGTTGGAAATGAGAATCCACCAAACTAATGCTTCCAATGTACAGCCTGATGTTGAAATGATCATAAATTCTAAATTTATCTAGGATGTCCAATACAAAATATTTCCTAAAAAATTATGAAAATGATGAAAATTAATGATAAAATTTGATCGTGTATCTATTTAAAGGATCATAATAGCAAATTCCCAAAGGTTTATTACCATTTCCTAATCATAGAACTGCTAATTTATGTGGTGAAAAGATTATAATCCCTCTACATTATGGATGGTTATTTGAGATATAATTAAATCTAGATTACACTGGAATGCATTTAATACATCTCCATTATAGAGCTCCAAAGAGTATATTTCTATCATGTAATTCCCTTTAAGAAATTTTGGGACTACATATCAATGGTCTATGCAACATATGTTCAAACCTCATATGGGGAATAAGGTAGGATGTTATGTGGATTAATTGGTGTTCAAACATGGAGTGAACACTTAGTTCCATCATTTATTAAAATAATTTTTTATTCATTAATATTAGTCTCTTATATATCTATATATAAATTTTTTAATTTGATGCTTGATTCTCCAATATTGAAAAGATCTTATTTGAACTGATTTTTATAATGTAGAAGCTGAGACATTACTTACAGTTCCATGGGTTACACATAGACTCTCATTTTTTCCACATAAGTATATCGGTTGTATCTGTATATTAATAATACACCTTGTATAGTTAGTGGCTAATTGGGGAAAACCTGACATCCTTTTTGTGCCTCAAAATGTAGTTAAAGGGTATGAGTTGGCATATTTCTTCATGGAACAACCTTCCTCTAAAAGAGACATGGTGAATATATAACTCCCTAATAAAGGGGTTTTCATCATAAAAAATTCTCCCAAAAATGAAATTTTTTCTTTAATGGATTATTTATGGTGCCAATAGGGAGAACAATTAAAACTATGAAGATCAACAGGGTTTCCATGGGGATTTTACTCATCTCCCCTATGAACTTATTTCTTCAATATTATTTCTTATAGTCAAAGGTTTCATCGATAATTATGTGGAATAAAAATACATAATAAAATCATAGATCTAGATAGACTGGTAAAAGAATCCCACAAGAAGATCAAAGGTGGATAAGAGTTCGTAATAGAGTAAATCAACGGTTAATATTCTATTATAAAGAAAGAATGAATCCCTTTTCATGATATTGTATGAGGTTTGGTGGTTGAGTTCCCATATGAGCCAGTAATATCTCATATACAATTTATATAGAATGTGATTCATGATGCATTGTGTAATGAAACCACACCATAGAAACCCAAGAATAATATGAAATTTTCATTCACATCATGCATTGTTGGATGATCTCACCATTCCTCAATATTGATATGTAGAAGATCAATAATTTCAATAATACCCATATCCTTGATGATTTTATATTTTAATTTAGTGACGTTGTAATTGTATTGATGTCTCATATAATCCAGTGCCTCTACAATGGAATTATTCCACTTGATAGAGCCATGAAAAAGCATATTTTTACCTAATATAAAAAATAATACTACATGGTAGCCTAAATTTCAAAAAGGATATATATAAGAGAAGTTTTAATGGAATCCTCATTAGTTATGATAAATTATGAGAGAACCTCACTTTTATTCATGGTTTTTATTCTATCTCTTGAAGAGGCCCCTAGTTAGGAGAAAATATTCTCTATAAAATTAAGAGACTTAGATACTTTTAGACATCAAAAATGGAAGACTGAATAGAGATTATAACTAAATTACATGATTTTGAAATAAATTCTAATGTCATATATCAACACCAATATCAGCTACAATATGATAAATAATCATGGTTATTTTTTATGTGTGGAGTACATGTTAAGGGGATATATCAACAAAATATATCTAGGAAATTAAAGTACATCTGTACTTCTAAAGAAATATTTTCTAAATTTTATAGGTAATCCACCTTCGAAAATTTAATATAAGGGATATTTTAAACTTCATGAAGTTGAAAATCAACAAGATATTTAGTGTCCCTCACACAAAATTGATGAACAATGACAGTAATTTCTACTCTTAGGAATTAGAGAGGCTGAATCATTAATATAATATCTAGTAAAACCACTCATCAATTATTATGTAGTAGTCAATTGATATATAATGTCCTTCAATGCAACTCTATATAATATCAATCAAAATAAGGTGGAAAAGTACTTGTGGTATTTTTTAGACAAACTCTTTCATTACATGTGGGCTTATTTGACCATGGTTGGCCCTACCACACATGTGATCCCATATTCTCTTTGGTATGGAACAAATAAAATATTCCTAATTGAAATTTAATGAAAATAAAATCAAACTTCTATCTACAGTTTGTATTTTTATGGTTATTAATCACATTTTTAAATATAAATCTCAAATAGAATCAATTGGATAAGGTCATTCATGCTACATAACTTGAAAGTTAAAAATAATTAACTCATATAATCATTTGATAAGAAGGATATCTTTTTCTCATTAGTTCTAAGTGAATTAGTGATGGATTTATGAACTCCCATTATGAATGGTAAGAACCCTCTAAAAATGGAGATAAAATTAGAGGTAAATTATGAAAAACATAAGGTTTACTCCAACTTGTCTTACTTTATAATAACAATGGATAGAGTGCACATCACATGGAAACCCAATGTAATGTATCTTAATATATAATTTTCATAAATGTATGTTATGTTCAAAATATGACACCACATGACTCAAAACTACTTGAAAAAATTTCCTCTTCATATAAACTTCAACTAAAATACACTTGAGTCCCTATAACATGAAGTTAAATTTTAGGACATATGTTCTATACTGAATGACCCTAAACTTATTAGATAGGTCCATTGAGAGAGACAAATCTTCGATACATATGAGACAAAACTACATAATAAAAACTTATTAAATGATTCCTTACACGTAGAAATTTTATAAGAAATAGAATCATTTTAAAGATTTTATCATGGTATTCGGAACCTTTTATTCATATTGATTATCCTGATAGCCTTGTTTGTGGATGAATGGTATTAATGTCTTGACTACATGATTATAAACAATATAGAACCTTTTATTTATATTGGTTATCCTGATAGCCTTGTTTGTGGATGAATGGTATTAATGTCTTGACTACATGATTATAAACGATATAGAACATAATCATTATTACATGATATAAGAACTTGATGACATATAATCCATCTCGTATAACCCCAAACATCATGGAAGGTTCTATTTTATATGAACAAAATGAAAAGCACCCATCCCGAATGTAAGTTCTTGTTTTATATATGGGTCTTTTCTCTTTCCTCATAGATTCAACGGTTATGGATTAACAAACACACTATAATTTCTTTATTCACAAAAACTAGGATTAAAATTCCCCCTTTTGTGAACTATATGTGGATTGAATCTTGCTAACTCAAGATACATAGTGATGCTTACATCTCTCATCTCTTGTCATACTATACCTTTCATTTATATTCCCTGTCCGACCCAACTGATGAGGCCTTTCCAAATTCCACATTAGGCATCATTCATCCATCTTTCACAAGAGCACCTAAAAATTTCATCACTTTTCTTATATACACAATATAATTATATAAAAAAATTTATATCCTAGAACTATGTTTGTCATGTTTCCTGTTATGTTTGGATATGTAGCAATGCTTGGATCACATAACATGGGACTTGCAGGAAATTCCAATCCAACCCCACATTTTGATGGTGACCAAACGTCCATTAATTAATGTCTTGTTTTATCCCCTTATTAAATAATAATAAGAGTTTATATCATATTATTCATTATCCAAATCTATGAAAAAATCCATTATAAAAATATCTTTTCTGTAAGACCCAAAATTACACAACTCTTAAGTCATTATTGGATAATTTAAAACTATATGACAAGTGTTTCACCCTTAAATACTCAGTGGTATATCCTATGTTGACCAACATCCCTACATGGGAGAACGATCCTTATATGGGTACATGGAATGTTCTTCCTACTAAAAAAATCCATTCTAGGATAGAATTCCCCAATTCCTATAGCAAGATTGGATTGTCTATCCTTGTTATGACCCTCAAAGATAAATCTAGTTCAAATCCCCTACTAGAGTAAAAATACCCTGCATATACATTTGATCTAGATCTATACAAGATTTATTTGATTAATTACTATTTTGGATTGAATTTTACACTTTTAGGATACAAAGTGAGGTCAAAATAAAATAGTTTACACCAAGTGTAAATTTATGTCACTATAAACACCATCTCAATGTGTAGCTTCCTCATTCACATTAGGTATTTCAACATCAGACACTATGCTAAGATGACATATCTTTCATAAGAACTATTTATTCATTCAGTTTTATTACTTCAGTGCAAATCACCTTCCACTTCCACTACCTTTCAAAAGTTTATTACAACCCAACCATGGTTAAATATAGACTAGAATGTTACCATCAATCTTTCAATATCCCTCTGCAAAAAAACCACACATATATGTAAAATTTCTATAATTTCTATAATCCTTTCATGGATATGGTTCCCAAGAATATTTGGATCTATAGAAACCCAAACCAACAGCCACTAAAATGGTTCCCTTAGTCGATAAACCATTGTTCCTCAAGAAATCCTCCCCATATTCCAAAGGTATATGATAAGTAGTGAGGGTATAATGATGGTAAAGTGGGAATAATACACCCTCTATATCAGTATAGAAGAATAAAAAATAATGAATAAAAAAGGTGATCATAACTGAAAATAAATAATGAATGAATGAAAATAATATGCATGAACAAGATACATTATACAATATTCTGACATACATCAGATTATAGAATATATATGACTAAATAGATATACGAGAATAAATAAATAAAAGAAAAAAAAATATAGAAGGATAACTTAAATACATTCTTAGCCTTTACTCCCAACATCCATTGTCCATAAGGAAAAAACATAGAGAACAAACCATGTTCTTGAACATGCAACCATAATATTTGTTCGGATACTATAATGTGGCCTAAAAGGGGTGTGAGATATACTCATTAGGCCTCAAAAAATGGTGTCTAATTATATCCATTCCATTAATATATAATAAATAAGTGTGAAGGTTTATCAAAAGAAATGTACTGTAGTAAAGGTAATTGAAATCAAGCTAGGATCATGTTCTTCAAGAACACATGGTAGACCATAATTACTTCAACCTAAGAAGTAAATGTCTCTCAAAAATATTCACCATATATATATATATATAAATATGAGTGTATATAAATATATTATATACTTAGAAAAATATATGTATATATATTTATATATTTACTACTATCCAAAACCTGAGGCATAACTCATGAGTCCGTGTATAAATTTAAGAGTCTCATTTATTAAATAACGGTCTCTATGTCTATATTCTTATAGAATTATAAGAGATTCCATACAGGAGTAACACATATAATAAGGGAATCTATACCCAAGTATCATGAATAATAATGTATTTTGTGCCTGATTATTGTAAAAAATAAAAGATGTCAAGCCCAAGTATCTTGAATGATAAGAGATTCCATTATCTAGTATCATAAATGATAAGGTAAATCATGATAACATATCTTAAAGGATGTGGGATTCCATTTCAGAGTATCATAAATAATAAGGAGTCGGTTCATTCCCAACATCCTAGTTGAGGGGGTATGGAATGTCATGTACAACAACACAAGTGAAGTGAATACCCATGTACAACATACTTTACCAAGGGGGTTTGAAACACCTTGTCCATAACCCTAAACAAGGTCCCTTTATAATAATACAGTATAAGGTATGCCCACTTTCCATTGGAGCCATTATCCTATGAGTTTTATAAATTGGAATAAAACTTCACTCATGGACCATTTTACCTTCATTAATATGTTATATTTATTATTTAAGAATATTCCATGAGAATATCCTTCCATAACACAAATCATGTACAAGGTATAAAATCTATATCATTATCAATTTTACAATGAAATTATACATTCCATTTATAAGAAACATAAAGGCCAAGAGAAATAGTCATTCTATAATACAATTAATCAAACACATTTTATAAAATATATCCCAATTCAATTCAATTAATGAGACTGGCCAATTCATAAACATCAAGTACAGAGTAGGATATTATGAACTGACATGTTCATCTAAAACATTTATATATATTAATTAAATTTTAAACATTCCATGGAATTTAAATAACCCACCTTAGGTGTGGTTTACATACTAATCATTGATGGTTTTATAATCTTGTAATTAAACTCACATTATGTTCTGGTTTGATATGAAGTCATCAACTTCTACCCATTAAGAGGGTTATAGGTCATGGTTTAAACATTTAGTTTAATTAGTTTCACATTTAAGGAGTGAGTGATGAAAGGATTGCTAAATGGAATAACAGTGAATGTTATGAATGAAGATAATTTTAAGGAAAAGTACATAGAACGTCTCCCTTGTATCGAGATATATTCACTCAACCAATATTAGGATTCGATTCGAGACGAATCAAGATAAGTCATAAGAATAGACAAACATCCTAAAAATAGATTAAAAGATCTCACATAGAATAGAAATATTATATAGAATGAGAAAATAAAATAATGTGAAATATATATATTTTAAAAGTATTGAGAGAGAACCAGCATGAAAAACATTATTCAATTTTGAGATAAAATAATTGACAACACACCGTGGAATGTGGGGGAAGATGGGTGCCCATACAGGAGACCTCGTATATGAATAAGGGGGCTATAAAGGGAAAAAATTAACTGAGTAAGGGGGAAAGAATTCTTATTTACAATTTTATGATTTTCATGGTCTGATAAAATGGTTTTGCAAACCATGAACCATTTAGTTCAACTATATGAAGGTTCAACACCTTACATGGCCAGGTGCCTGGTTTGTCAATCTATGTGAAACCCATGGACCTTTATCTACAACTTTTTGTTTACCATCGACACGGTCTTGCAACCCATATTTAATGTTTTACCAATCCATAATCCTATATATAGGGCCACATGTTTGAGTTTTATTACTACTACTAATCATGTGTCAACTATGATCCCCAACCTGTTCCACCCAAAAAATTATTTTTTGAACCCCAACACTCTTTAAACACATAAAAAACCTGAGACACCTCCGGAACCATTTGTAATGTCTAAAAAATTTTAATTTATTCAAATCTTTTAATAATGTATTATTTATTGGTTTAAGATTTAGCTGACTGACCGAATGAATAGTTCAAAATTCATTGGAAAATTTTAACAAGTCTGAAACATAGGAAATTACACTCTCCCCACTTTAAAACTTCTCATCTTAGAGATTCATTGGGGGAATAATAAAATAATCACTCTACCTACATGTGTTAGTAATTCTCTCTCAACAACCACATTGTATTTCCCATGTCTAGTGCACTTTTAAGATCTACATTAGAATCATGCTACGCAAGCCACTAAAAAGTGATCTGATGATCATTTCCAAGACTAAAAACATGATGGATCTTACCCACACCTTTCTAACCGAAAAAATGATCATGTAATTATCCCTTTTATCATATATCCTATGGAACTATAAAATTCCATGGCCAATTCTATTCCATGGTAGTCCAACAGTTGAAATGTCCTATTGAATATGGATCTAACATCATAATGAGGCTTTAGTGTCATTATGATATCACAATACCCATTTTTAAACAAGGAATCTTCTCCTGGCCCTTGATAAGATTATGACGGTCAAATTACAATCGATTGTGATTTAACAAGTTGTCTTAGATTTTCTTTGAAAATACTTTTCTAACTCTTAGTCTACACTAATATCCTTCAATGAAATATTCAATGTGGTTAATCATTATCCAAATTATTATAACCATGAATACTCAATTTGAATCTCCTTTTGTCAACCATTATTGAAATAAATCAACTTTATGTGACAACAAATTATCAAAACTAGATTCTAATTGCTTTAACTAAGGAACATTGATATCATCTCAATAACAATACCCAAATTCCCTAATCAATATCTAGTAAAGTCTCCTGGATGAACTATCTCCTAACCAAAACCATAGTTAAACTACAGAATAGGCACCAACACATTCCAATTCTAACATCAACGGATCACCATAACCTACTCCAAAATTAATGCTAATATCAAGATTTCACCCAAATACATACTCAAATTTATATCTAGAATTTGTTGTTGATTTTGGACATACATCACTAATTTAATTAGATGGAATATAAAATCCAAGATGACCATCCTACCATCGACCATGTGATTTCATGATCCTTCTCACATGAAGTTCATCCACTAGTGATTGATTCCCTGCTCCAAACCTTAAAATCATACAAGTTGATTCCTAATAAATTAATTTTTTTATTACAATATTACCTTGCAAGATATAACTATTGGAATAGATAAGAACCCTCTCATCGTGAGAACTAATGTAAATATAAATCAGTATTCATTATCACACCTGAGGAAATCTTATATGTCGTTTTCATATTTCAATTTACAATTTGGGTCACCACTGGTGTGTTATACACCATATATCTTATATAATCTACTCCTCAATAATAACTTCTAAGGGTTCCATTCATCAACATAGAATATGATAGATATGTAGCTCTACATGTATCCAATGCACTCTTACCATACTCAGAACAATGTCAAGATATGGGAAAGATCATCTCTAACTAAGTGTACACCATGATTTTATTGGTACAGATAAATATCTTTCTCTAAGCCTTGATCACATCAAACTGGTCTATATTTTCTATTACCAAAAACTGACACCATTTATATTGATTATGTGTGTTAGGGTCCTTCACCAGTTTAACCATCTCTTGTCACCTTGTCTATCTCCATATTGTCACTCATCACCAAGAATTTCTTTTAATTCTCACCAAATATCCATGTCATAATGACCTCATTGGAAACTTTTTTCAACCATAATTCCTTGTATTTCACCGATCTATTCTCAAATATTCAATTTAAAGTAGTTAGCACGTGAAATCAGGGAAAACTAACATATAAATCATAGTGGGTGTACTATCCCATACCACCCAATTCAAGACCCAACATACATTCCCATAGGTTATCCATCAACAAGGTCAAGGTGATCGTGATACAAGGATTGTTATTTTCAAACATGCTAATTGTACCCTTCAAAACACTCTTTGATATTAGGAACCAACATGTACCATGATTTATCGAATGCCCTCCCACTTCTAGGAATTATTTATGTAAACTAAAGAGTCTATAATGCAAACATATGTCAACTAGGACAGGCAAATGAATGGTCTGTCCCATTGATTATAGTTGGATATCGAAGAACTCTAGGTGATTTATTGAAAAAACAGGCATAAAAAATATAGAATTGAAATAATCTAGCACCAGTCTTGAAAAAAGTATAAAACCAAGATCGTTACCCACATAGAAAAAAATAAACCATGATTTAACCTCTATAATGGGTTTACCTCAATCAAAAAATGTATCTAACCTATTATGGTCTACATTAGTTGTATGGGTATTATGGACCCCCCCCCCTATCCCTATGGATCAAGCTCATAAATAGGGCCACTATGTCTAACCACCTTGCATAATGTTTTCACCCACGATAATCATATCACACTTAAAGGAATTCATCATAAAGAATCTAATATTCCTAAAAACATTATTTTGTAAGATGTTAAATTGACTCAGATAGGGAATCAGTGACTTTAAAGTGTCCAAACCTATTGATATAGGTATACCAACATTTTCTTTCAAACACCGAGCTAGCATACCATGATTATTACTAGAAATAAAAATATGGTAAGGCTCGTTAAATGGTTAAAATGCTAACATAAATGATAAAGAAATGACACATAGTGGTAATCATATACTATAATATCCCCTCAAGGTTTAACTCACCAGATAGCCACCCTCTTACCTAAGGGGGTTGTTTCATTATCTAAGAGTCTTACCTAACTCAAACAGTCAACTAATGACACGTAGTGTTCTTAGAAACTAGTCATAAAAATCTATAAGTTCATCATCATTAAGGGAAACACCTCAATTGGATAACCCCTATTTTAAAATGGGGTTCATCTTTTAAAATATATTCATACCTTGAAGTCATTAGGCTCTATTGCAAACCCCTTATGTTCAACATAACCTAGGAGTAATTCATCATGGATCTATAGGAAACGTTCACATTCTAGTCTCAACATGAAATTAAAATATTAACCTTATATGAGATATCCTGATAAACACACCTATAAAAGGTTTTATCATAAGGAATTTATCAAATATTATTTATCAAAACATTTAATAAAGTTCATATATAAGAGATATAAATACTAGTTATAAAAAATTATATTAATCACTTTATTTAGGTGACGTCCAACATTATAAAAGGAAAATTATATCATTATTTTTTTATTCACCATTTAATCAATATTTATCTTTAAGTTATCATATATTTTCTTGGTTAATGAAAATGTAAATTTTGATCTATATCACAAAACACCGTTTAAGTTTTAACTGAAATTTTAATTTATAGAAGTATAATAATAATAAATCTCAATAGTATATGAGATTACTTTTATCAGTTTAAGGGGACTCGTCAAATAATATTAGACTCTATTTTTATATGTGACACCATATAAGTTGTTACAAACACTTTAAATAACCATACTACTTTTATATTAATAATACACCGATGGGGTTATTTACTAAAGCATATAAATAATAAAAAGACATCTGAGGGTCCTTTATTTTCACTAAGAAATTTAGTATACCCTTGGTGGGATTATTCCATAAGAAAAAATCTTCAAATGACCTACTTGAGTATATTCCTCCATTAAATGATTCATTCATATTGGTTTTCATTCTTAAATTATAGAGGTATAACCAATTATAAGTTAAATTTTGATTTCATGTAGTTACAATAGTATTTTTTTTCTTTCAATAACATAATATTACAAGTTAATATATAATTATTTGAATATATGGGTTGCCCTTCCTTATTTATAAAGTCCCATACACTTTATAAATTTTTATGGACACCGATATAACCATAATAATAAATTTTTCAACCAATGAAACCAATGTTCAATGGATCAAACATTTCATAATTGGTTAATTATGGTGCCACCATCAAAATGTATAGAAATACCCCATTTAGGTTGAGTTAGATAATTCAATAACTAATTATATATATAATAATTATAACAAGGTATGGGGAAAGAAATTAAAAATCATATTATATAGTTAATCATGTTGAATAATCACCCAAGAAACTTCCAATAAGCATCAGGAATTCAAATAATAAAATCTAAAATTAATGGAATATGAATGACAGGTGAATCTCTATATACCTATAATGATGCATGTAAAATATTCCCTTTCCATACTAGGACAATTTTAAATATCCATATTCTGTAATTTTATAATTAATATAATTCAAAGAATTACCCATGGTTAAATAATAATCAATTATTATAACAAATTGTTATGAACAATAGTCTCATCCCTAGAAACTGGATCATTTCATTGTATGGGGGTTAGACAGACCCAGAAAAAAACTATTTACCAGTGTGTACATGTTCCTAGTCTTCCATCTACCACCCCAAAATAGTAAGACAAAGTAAAATAAGGATCTAAAACCACTTGTAATGACTTTCCCTAGGATCCATCAAAATAGGGCCTTACGCTAGTAGTTTAATATGCCTCAAGAAGTCAACCACATATGCTAGAGGATACCAACTATTATATGGGGTATAATGATGGTATTATGGGATAATAAACCCTATGGATTAGAAAAAAATACTTAGGAAAAATAAATAAAGAAAAATAGAAATATATGAACATAACTAATAATAAAGAAGAAATTATATAGTAACCATGCATGAGCATTTTACAATGTACAATCATCGGACATAATAAACAAAATATAACATAAATAACTAACATAAAAAATTAATAATTAAATAAAAGTATCTAACTCTAGAAAAGGATACAAAATACATGCTCATCCACTACTCCTAAGATATCATGTCTGTCACACCCGTGGGTTTTTTCTTTTATTTTCATGTCATAGTTTTGATTAGGTTCATTGAAAATACCAATACTTTTATTGGCTGTTGTGTGAGATTAATTATGGGTTTTGAACTACCATATATGTCTAATCACCCTAATTTTGGTTCTCCATTTCTTGTTTATGAGTTTTTGGAGAAATAGTGGTTACTTCAAGATTTGGGCCAACCATGAGCTCATTTCCATATTTAAAAACATATTTTGTTTCTTTTATAACTCAATAATTTTTTATCATTTTTTGACTCATTACACCTCCCACTTCTCCTAAACTTATATATTCAAAACACCATATCCCTTTTTAACCATTAATAATTCATAATCATGGTGAATGGGGGTTGCTTATTTAGGTATCGGGCCAGCCCATGGGCCCATTTCCAGTTTTTAAAAAATAATTTGTTTCTTTTATATATAATTAAATTTTTAATATTTTTCAGTGATTCCACCTCCCATTAGAATCAAAACCCCTATCCTCACCCCCATTATCTACAATACTTATTTGGAGGTCATATGTGTCGCGTATTAGGGAAAACATCTCAATAACTCTCAAATAGTCCAGAATCGCAATGGTAACTTATTTAATCCGTAAATCATTCCATTCATACTTATTTTCACACAAATAGTCTTTAATTGGTTTTTACAAACCTTATGAGACTCTCCAATAATTTTTAATCCGTTACCCTATTTCTAAGGGTGAAGATCTAATGGAAGACAAAGATTTTTCTAGGTGGCAAGGTAAGATTCCTTCTCTTTTCTCCATCATCTTCCTCCTATTTTCATTATTGTTTGTTTTATATTATCACCTAGTCATGTTAGACATAGGTTTATGTTATCCCATGATTTTTTATGGGTTTCTAGGTCGTTTGGGGCTTTTTGTCACAGGTTTAGTTTTATAAACCCTTGGATGGTGATATTTGGTGTGGGTTTCCATTACACCAAGGATTTGAGGTAGGATATACCATTTCCATTCCTTTATAATTTAAGTTTCATAATTTTCTTAAGGTTAAAATATTATATATATGTTTATTATTATTTTTAAACCTTTTTATAATTTTCTTGGTGTGACAAAATGGTTGTTTAATCCTTGTATTGAGAAAGGTAGAGATGTTTTGTCATAAAATTGCACACCAAGTGTTTGTTTAAATGTTCCTCTATCTTTCACAACTTTTTTGTAAGGTTTAAAACCTGTTATAGGGTATTTTTAACATTTTACATTATTTATAATAAAATATTTCATGAAATTAGTGTTTTATTCCGTGCCACGTTCTTAAAAGAAATTGTTTTGTTTAAAAAGGGCTAGTCATGTGTTTGGTAAATTACCCGGTTGGATTTTATGTGTGATGTGTGATTTAGATATTATTTGTTTGGATTTATAAATGAATTGGAAGAATTATAATTGTTATTTTTTTCCTTATATGTCTTTATAATTTGTATTTGGTTTTAAAAATAAATGGGTTTTGGTTTACAACATTTTTTGGCCCGAGTAGTTGGAAAATGGCCCGTTCCACATCCTTAAGAAAATGGTTGTGATTTGAATATGTAACCTGAGTGTTTTAAGGGATATATGAATGTGTTTTTCTTCTATAAATGGTGTTTATACACCTCCTTAATAAAATTTAAATGTATTCATTGGTCAAATGTTAGTTTTGAGAAAGGCTTAAATGCTCGTTTGGATTTGTTTTTGTAAAAATGGTTTCCATCTTCATTTCATGTTATATATTTTGGGGACTTTTTATGGTCCATGAAAATAATTTATTAATTGTTTTTAGGGCACAAAAATATGTTTTTTATCTTATTTATGGGTTAATGGCCTTAAAAGAAAATTTTTGAATGGATTTTATGTGCAAGGCCTCATTATACTCTTTGAAGTTGTTTTACAAAACATTTTAGTGGTTTATTGATTCGTGAATAAAATGTGAAGCATGTTTGATGGATGATTGTGTGTTTATGATTTGGTAATGGTATTTTTATGTGAAAATTTTATTGCATAATATGTGTAACTTGATTGATCACTAAAGGGAAAATCGGTTTTCTAGATGGGTGGACGTGTACTAGTATGTTAGGGATCCCGTGGGGTTTGGATCCTATTTCTCATAGCATGTTTGAAGATGACAAAACTAACTAAAATATGATGATGATTATGTTTGAGGACCAATAGTTTATGGTTATTCTCCCCAGTAGTGTCTCTTGTGCATGATAATGGATATTTATTATGGTTACTTTCACCGAGATATGAGATACCTCGGGCTCACAACTAACTAGTGCCTAGGGGTGTTCCTATGAATTGTGCTCATTGGCTATTTTATACTCACCATTGGAATATGGTGTGTTTGGATGGAAAATTCAATAGAGTTTGTGATTTATTTAAATCTATAAATTCTTTAAAGCATCCCTCTTGAAAACTATTTTTATTTTGAAGTTGCACCTCTTTGAAAAATTGTAACAAGAATTATTATTTATAAAACATGCCGGTTTTTGTCTGATAATTATTATTTCATGGAACCTCATTTGAAAAACACACTTTTATATATTTTATTTAAAACTTTAAATAGATGTTTCTTTTATTTTAAAATAAGTCCATTGGGAATAGAATATCAGGCTGACCTACTGTGTTTTAATACTCGCGCTTATAGTCTTCTTATGTTTTTAGCCCTTCTGTAGGTTTCAGCATGAGTTTGATCACCTTGGGAAATGTGTGATCATTTTATTAGAGAGTGACCAGTGGGGTCACATGTAATATATTCGTTATTGGGTTTCTTCAGTTGAGTTGTTGGTTTAGTCTTACTTTAATTTTCTTGTACAAATATTGTTCAGTTTAATTTTTATATAACTGTATTTTTTTGGTGTCCATTTCATTACACTATTTTTTTATTGTTTATATATGGGAGAAATCGTTCCTTTGTGTACTATATTGATTCCCTTGGTGCTTGTAACCATTCTCGGAGGATCGGGAAAGCCTCTCATGACTTGTCGCGGGCTAGCCTGGGTGACCAGTTCAGGGTCGACTCGGGCTGGTTCGTGACAAAATGGTATTAGAGGGAGGTTGGCTATTAGAAAACCTTTTTAGAGTTCCCTTGTTATTTGAGGGATTTCAAGGTAGATGTAGTAGGATTGTTGGGAAATGAAAGGTAAGTGTGGGAATTTATTTGAGAACTCTTTCTTGTTCTGATCCTCAGGTTTCCAAGGTAAGTCTTGTTTTATAAGTGTCTTTTGTTCTTATTGATGTTTGGTGTTGGGGTATGATAAGGGGAGTCTGACTAATGGCCTATGTGAGATTGCAGGGCCTGGAAGGCCATGTGATGCTGGGTCATGGTCTTAATATGTCTCTCTGTGTTAGTGTTTTGTTTGACATATGGCCGCCAACTATATTGTCAAGTCACCCACTAACTCTAGTTCCCTTTTGTGGGATTCTTGGGCCTTTCTAGAATTCTGAATTTTTGTTTTGAAAATACATATGTGATAATTATGGAGACGGGTTTTAAAGGAAGGATTGGATTTTGGAAAAGTGGAAAAGGGGTTTTAAAAAATTAAATATAAGAATGTTTTTTTGGAAGGTTGAGTTTTTTTAACAAATTTTGGGAAGGAAGTTGAAATGATTTAATGGGATTGGATTTTCACTAATCTAAACGTGTGGTTTGTTGAAATAAAATGTTCTTAAAGTTTTAATCATTTTAAATTAATTTCGAAACATTGTTTTAAATGGGGTGTTTTGGGGTATTGAAAAGTGTTTGAATATGATGAATTGGTTTTGGAAATTGGTTTTTGAGCGGTTGGTGTTTTCCTAGAAAGGGTATTTGTCTCAATGACGATCAGATTATGAAAAGATATCTTGCTGAATTTTAAAAAATGGGATGTGGTTGTTTTGAGTTGCTTGGTTGTTTTAAAAGATGTTAAAAATGAAAAGGGGTAGGTTTTTAAGAAAATGGTTATTGATGAAGTTTGTTTTGTTTTGTGAAATATGAAAAGGGTTTTTGACTTGGTGGTTGGTGTACTTTTTGATGGTACATCATTTTTGGAATGATGTTGTTTTGTTTTATCCTTATGTTTTTTCATGGGTTCTCACATGCATGGTTTTATTTATATCTAGAATGATGGAATATATGGCATGGTGTTTGGGTGCCAAGGGGGGCATGGAAATGTTCATGTGAGTGAGACTTTATAAAACACCATTTGTGAATGTGAAAATCCACCAAGTTAGTTTATTTGTTTTTCAAAAGTGTTTTGAGCTTAAAAATTGTGGTTTATGTTATGAAGTGATGATTATGTGGATGGTTTATCCAATTTATTAGAAGTCTTTTCTATTCGGTATGCTTCCTTATGATCTAGAAGTCATACTATTGTTGGATCTTGATATGGGATCTTGTCGGTGGATCGATTTTGGGGTAATGATCAGTGGGTTTCTAAAGATGTGTTGGAAGTTGTGATGTGGCCACAAATGGTTCTCCATTGTCATTATATCTAGTTGATCAACCAAAGGATTTGTTTCAAATGTTAAATCCACCTATTAGAATAATACCTCATCCCTTTTGATGAAATAGAGAGCTATTTGAGCTCGATTTAATGTGTCTTCCCTTTTTGGTGATTCTCTTGGTTGTAGTAGTTGTGCTCAGTGGTTTTTAGTGGGTGTTTTTGTGTGCCTTGTTTATTATGCTCCTCGTTAGAAGTGACATAAAATAGTGGTGTGTATCTTCATGTTCTTGTTTGGATAAAAATTTGTTGTTGAGTAAGAGAGTTTCACGGTTTCTCTTGATCTGTTGTTTCTTCCTGGGAGTGTTATGTGGTACTGTGTGGAACTAAGGGATGGAGTAATGGTTGGGGATTATCAAAGCCTGACTATGAGTCAATAGATTCTTCAACCATCAGAGCTCCAGCCATAGAATTTAGAGTGAAGGTGGCGCGTAGTTAGGAGTCCTAGGATTATGGGTAGTATTGCTAAGATCATACCTCTAACATTTTAGTGAGATAGTTAATTTTTTTATTTTTTTGTTTTAATGGACCAAGTTTTGGGTCCCCTTATGTCCCCCCCTAATAAGTGGAGGTTTGGATCCATGTAGAGAGTGTTGGCCCAGTTCTTGCCGCCTCCATTAGAGAGTGGGTGGCATAAATGTTCATGTTGTGTTCCTCTCAACTTGGGTTGGTAGGTTGTTGAAGGAGAGTTTTTTTGGGCTTGTGTGATTGAGGCCCTATACTAGCTCATGTTGATTTATTGTCTGTTCGTTTCAAGTTGGGTTCAAATGGTGGGGATACCCACCCCGAGTCTCATTGATTTGTCTTCCTAAGAACTTATCTAGTGATAGTTGTTTCTTAATGGTGGGGAGTCCATCCCGTAATCTCTTTGAATATTTGGTTTTCGTGATTTCTCTATGGATTGGGTGATTGTTGGGTTCGTTGGTAAAAATCCCAAAAACCAGGTTCTTTGTTTGGTTGTGGATGTAGTGAGTTGATCTTTTGGTAGATTATCAGGAAGTGGTTGTGAGTTGGTGTTTTGTTTGAGGAAAGAGGCTTAAGTTACTTTAATTGTGAATGATATTTACTTGTACTGATATCCTAGATAATATTAGTAAAGAATCTTTAGGAGTTGATCTTTTAGGTGGAAAGTGATATGTCTTTCTGGGGTGGAAATCTTTAATGGTGGGGAGAATTGTCACTCATGTTTTTTTTTCTTTTATTTTCATGTCATGGTTTTGATCCGATTTATTGAAAATAGCAATAATTTTATTGGGTGTTGGGTGAGATTAATTTTGGGTTTTTATCTAACATATATTTATAATCACCCTAATTTGGGTTCTACATTCCTTGTTTAGGAGTTTTGGGAGAAATGGTGGTTACTTCATGATTTCGGCCATCAGTGAGATCATTTCCAGATCTAAAAACATATTTTGTTTCTTTTATAACTCATTCATTTTTTTTATCATTTTTGAATCATTCCACTTTAATCTTTTCCTACACTGATATATTCAAACAACCATATTCTTTTGGACCCCATGAGAATTCATAACCGTGGTGAATTGGGGTTTCTAATTTAGGTATTGATCCATCCCATGGGCCCATTTCTAGTTTTAAAAAAAATAATTTGTTTCTTTTATATCTAATTCAATTTTTAATATTTTTGAGGATTCCGCCTCCCAAACTAAGAAAATACTCCTATACTCACCCTAATTATATTATTTTACCTATTTTGAGATCATATGAATCTCAGATTAGGGAAAACTTCTCAATGTCTCTCTAATCATACAAAATCACAAAGGTAAATTATTTCACCCATAAATCATTCCATTCATAAATTTTTTCACACAAATATTCTTTCCCTAGTTCTCCCAGACCATAGGAGACTCTCCAAGAAGATTCAATCCATTCCCTTGTCTCTAAGGCTGTAGATCTAATGGAATATGAAGAGTTTTCTAGGTGGCAAGTTGATATTCCTTCTCCTTTATCCTTCATCTTCCTCCTCCTTTCATTATTTTTGGTTTTCTATTCTCCCATAGTCATGTTAGACCTAGGGTTATGTTATCCCATGATTGTTTATGGATTTTTATTCATTTGGGACTGGTCGTCATAATTTTAGGGTTTATAAACCCACAAATGGTTATATTGGGTGTGTGTTTCCATTACACTGAGGATTTGAGGTAGGATATCCCTTGTACATTACTTTATCATTTAAGATTCATCATTTTATTATTTTTCACATCTGATATATATGTTTATTACTGTTTTAAAACTTTTTATTACATTTTGGGTGTGAAAAAAATGGTTTTTTAAGCCTTGTATTGTGAAAGGTAGAGATGTTTTGTCATAAAAGTGCACAACAAGTGTTTGTTTAAATTTTTTGCTATCTTTCGCAATGGTTTTGTGAGGTTTAAAACCTTGTTTATGGTATTGGGAACATTTTACAGTATCTATAGTAAAATATTGCATGAAATTGGTGTTTTATTCCGTTTCACGTTCTTAAAATAAATTGTTTTCTTTAAAAAGGGCATGTCATGTGTTCGTTAAATTTCCCGGTAGGATTTTATGTGTGATGTGTGATTAAAATATTATTTGTTTTGATTTATAAATGAATTATAAAAAATAAAAATGGTATTTTTTGGTCCTTATATGTATTTCCAATTTGTATTTGGTTTTACAAACAAATGGGTTTTGGTTTACAACATTTTTTGGCCCGAGTTGTTGGAAAATGTAATGTTTCACATCCTTATGAAAATGGTTGTGTTTCGAATATGTAACCAGAGTTTTTTAAGGTATTTATGAATGTGGTTTTATTCTTTAAATATTTTTTATACACCTCCTTAATAAAATTGAAATTCATACCATTTTCAAATGTTAGTTTTGAGAAAGGATCAAAGGCCCATTTGGCATTTTTTTTTGTAAAAATGGTTTCCATCGGCATTTCATGTTCTATCTTTTGGGTCCATTTTATGCTCCATGAAAATGATTTATTAATTTTTTTTGGATCCCAAAAAATATATTTTGTTATGTTATTTATGGGTTTTTGTCCTTAAAATAAAAATTTTTAATGGATTTTATGTGCAAGGCCTCGTTATACTTCTTGAAATTGTTTTACAAAACTTTTTAGTGGTTTATTGATTCGTGAAAGAAATATGAAGCATGTTTAAGGGCTCTTTGTGTGTTTATGGTTTTTTAATTAATTTTTTATGTGAAAATAGTTTTTGATAATATGAGTAACTTTATTGAGCACTAAAGGGAATTCCAGGTATCTAGGTGGGAGGACGTGTACTAGTATGCTAGTGATCCTGTGGTGATTGGCCCCTGTTTCACATAACAAGTTTGACAATTACAACACTAACTAAACTATGATCATGATGATGTTTGGGTACCACTATTTTTTGGGAATTATCCCTACTATTGTATCATGTGCATGAGAATGTATATTTATTATGGTTACTTTCACCAAGATACGAGGTACATGGTGCTCAAAACTAACTAGTGCCTAGGGGTGTTCTCGTAACTTGTTCTCATTGGATATATTGTAATCACCATTGGCATATGGTTTTTTTGGTTGGAAAATTCAGCTGCGTTTGTGGTTTATATAAAACTGTAAATTCTTTAAATAATCCCTCTTGAAAACTATTTTTATTTTGACGTTTAAACTCTTTGAAAATTGTTACTGGCATTCTTATTTATAAAACATACAGGTTTTTTTCTGATCATTATTATAGCATGGAACCTCATTTGAAAAACATACTTGTATATCTTGTATTTAAAACATGAAATTTATGTTTCTTTTATCTTAATGGAAGTGAATTGGGAATATAATATCGGGCTAACCTACTGAGTTTTAATACTCACGCTTATAGTCTTCTTCTATTTTTTGCCCTTCTGCAGGTTTCAACTTGAGTTTGATTACCTTGGCCGACGTGTGATCATTTTGTTAGAGAGTGACCAGTGGGTTCACATAGAGTTAGTTGGTTATCAGGTTTGTTCAGTTGAGTTGTTGGTTTATTTGTACTTTTAGTTTCTTATACAAATAATGTTCAATACAATTTTTATATAAATGTATTTTTTGCTGTCAATTTTTTTCCGCTGTTTGTTTGATTTTATATATATTAGAGAAATTGTTCCCTTGTATACTATATTGACTCCCTTGGTGCTTGTCGCCATCCCGGGAGGATCAGGAATGCCTCTTAGGACTTTTCACGGACTGTCCTGGGTGACCAGTTCAGGGTCAACTCATGCTAGTTCGTGACAATGTCCATAAGGAAAATAGAACACAGCAAAAATCATGTTCATGAATCTATAAAAATGAGGTTTTTTTGGGTACCTGATGGAGGCCAGAAAAGGGTGTGTGATATAATCAGTAGGCCACTACCAATTATGTTTATTTCAATTTAGTCCATGAATAAAAAATAAATCAATGTGTAGGTATATCAAAATAAAATAGTATAATAAATTTAAATGAAATAAAGTCAGCACAATGTTCCTCAAGGATACCTAGCAGACTATATATACTTTGGTCCAAGCATGAAATGTCTCAGAACAAATATCACCATGTATATATATATATAAATATATATATTAGATTATATGTATAAATATATATATATATACAATATACAAAGAAACACACACACAAACACACACACACACACAGATATATATATATATATATATTACCATCAAGGAATCATGGCGTAACTCAACTCTCCATGTATAAATATAAGACTCTCATATTTTATATAAGGGTCCCAATGTAAATCTATCTCATTGACTAATGAGGGACTCCATTATCAACTATCATAAGTGATAAGGGACACCATTCATGAGTATCATGTATTATAAGGGGATCCATGCCCACGTATCATAAATGATAAGGATATTTATACTCGATTATTATAAATGTTAAGGGGTTCTATACTAGAGTATCATAAAGAATAAGGGGAATAATACCCTAGTATCATAAACGATAAGCGACACCATGCTTGAGTGTCCTAAATAATAAAGAGAAGGTAAATTTCCAACATCATTGTAAGGGGGCATAGAACAATATTTCAAATATCCCATGTGATGTGAAGCATTTTGCCCAAAATCTATAACCAAGGGAATTTGAAACACCTAGTCCAAAACCCAATACAATTTCCCTTTCTAATAATCTACTATAATGAAGTCCCACATTCCCTATGAGCCCTCATCCTCGGAATTCCATAAGAGGAATCCATCATCGTTCAACGCATCATGGACCTTCATTAATATGTCACATTTATTAATTCAAAAAAATCTAATGGAATAAACATTCCATAATAAAAACAAGGGAAAATTTATATAATCTATATCAATATCAATTTAATTGTGAAATTACCCATTCCATTTATAAGAATTATAAATGAAATGATAAATACTCATTCAATAAAACATTTCATCTAACACATTTCATTAAATACATCCAAAATCAATTCAGTTAATATGATTTACCAATTTTAATATGTCAAGCATTAATCATGAAATCAATAAAAAATATGTTCATCTAAACCATTTAAATATATTATAGATTTTGTAAACTTGAAAAGGAATTTAACGAGCATACCCAAGGTGTCTTTAAATCTCTTTTCAAGGATTGTATGATAATTATAAAATCGAACTTGATTTTAGAGGAGGTTTGGGTTGAGTTCGATGACTTCTAACCATGTAAGGGAGATCTAGGTCATTGTCTAAGAATTTAGTTTAATTGGTTTCACATTTGAGGATAAATGCACATAAGGTTAAGAATTTAGAGTAAAGGAACAATTTATAAAATATAAAAAATTTATGGAAAATCACATAGAACAGTAACCTTATACCAATAAAGATTCACTCGACCACTCTAGGGATTAGATTCAAATAAAAATGAGAGAAATAATAAAAATATGAAAAATCCATGAAAATAGTGTAAAATAACATGCATAGATTTTTAATCTGATGTGGAAATATAAAATGAGAAAAGGGATAAGGGGATCATTAGACATATTGAGGGTGAACCATTGCAACAAACAGTGTTCAATTTCTATCTTATCATATAGAGAACCCGCCATAGGAAAATGGTGAGGAGGGGTGCATATGTGGGAGTCCTCCTATAAGAATGAGGGGGGAGTGGTTAAAACCATAAAAGATAAAGGGGAAATCATCATTTTTTACACAATTAAGAGAATTGTGGTTTAGATGAATGGTTTAGATAATTGTGTATTAATTTCCCATAGGGGTCACCCCCTCACATGGAAAGGTGCAGAATTTGTCATTACATGGAAAACCCATGTGCCCTCCTCTACATGGTTCTATATACTATCCATATAGTCATGTTCCCAACTTTCATATTTTATAAAACCATGCTCTCCCATTTAAGGGTATGATGGTTGATCTTAACAGTTACTATTAACAGTTGGACAACTATGTTTCGCATCTTATATCACTAGAAATGAGTTTTCAAAGAATAATACACCCAAAACTCATCTGAACCCCCCCCCCCATCCCCTTCCCCAAGACACCTCTTGAGCCTTCTATCTCACCCCAAAAGAACAATTTTCAGTGATCCAATTAACAGAATAACTTTTTCAGTATTATTCTATGATTTTGATATTCCACCAAATGAAAAGTTTATAATACTTTATGAAATTTTAATTGGTAAAAAACATGGGAATTTATTGGGTCCAAGGGACACCTCTATATGGTTATGATATTGATGTCTATATATTTTTTACTTCTCACAAGGGGAATATTTCTTAGTGAGTAGAATGTCCAATAATCTCTATGTTACCTTTAAAACATTGCTATAAAACCCAAAATTTGAATACCTATTAATGGTCATACTCTAATATCTTATTACATTCTATCACATCATAACTCAAATACCTCAATTATTGTTTTATATCATTTTCATTACCTATATAAAATGTTTTTTACACTCTTATAACATTATCCTTGTTTGGGTTTTATGATCACAAACTCTTCATATTTTGTAAAATAACCATGACCTTATACTGTCTGCACCTCCCTCTAAGATGATCTATAATAACATTGGGTTATACGTCCACATTAGGTTAGTTTTCAACTACTAAGTATATTGTATCACCCTTTGGTTAATTCTACGTTACTGTAAACACTAGTAATATTTAGTAAAATTTTTGTAACCTCAAACATCAATAATACATGATTTTAATTGTAAGACCTTTAACCATAATAGAATTGTAAAACTTTTTAGTTTGAAATCATACAATAGGAATCTTGGGAAAAATAAATATCTTTGTTTAATAAGTCACCCCATTTAAATACATCATAAAATGATAGATTATGAATGGGAAAATATATAATGATTTTGGGGTCTTCTATATAGCACTATAAAATGTCATGAAATTAGCATTGGACCCACTGGTGTAAGAAACATTTAGAGGAGATATTCTGTCTCTGGACCATAAAAATATATTCTTGTGATTTAATGTTATATACCTTCAATTAAATAATGTGTTCCACACATGGAATCATACACTTTGGGGGGCATAGACAGTTCTTGAATATTATATTATCTATATGGATATATCATTACTTATTTTTTAGAATAATCATAAACCTTTCTGGGAATCTAGTAACAAGCACCTTCATCTCCAAGGGACAGTTATACTTGGTAATGTTCCTTGGGGATCCATAATTGGTATTTCCAACTAAAAACATATTCCATCATGAATATAAGGTACATTAATCTTCAAACACCCTTACAACATTATAGTAGAACATGACATTTAAATGTGTTCAATGATCATTGATAGAGTAAATATTTTCATACTTTTCACTTGATATGTAATTTTGGAAATCCAAACAAATTTATTAATTTATGGGTAATTATCAGATATTCATATTAAAACAATATTTTATCTTTAATTTATTTTATAGATTAATTATTTTTTAAAGGTTTTTTTATTCATATTTGTTTTTAATTATTATATCCATATTTTTTAGGGGATGATTCAATAGAAATTTATATTTATAAGTTGAATTTTTAAATTGTATGGAAATTATAGTTTTTCCCTCTCAACTATACATTCATATTTTTATCTTGAAAATTTCATCATTATAATATTTTATTTTTGAATTTTTTAAAAGGATTGTAAAAATGTTTTAATATATATTATCTTTTAAGATCATGAGTTGGATCATAAATATTCATCATGATAGTTTTCCTAGAACTTCATGTTGGATTAGATTCATCAATCATTAAATAACTTCAATGATTGGCCCAAAAAAAATTCAATACTTATTTTAATGGGATGAAATGTTGAAAAAAGTAAGGTTAATAAAAACAAAAGATATTAATTCAAATATATCTCCCACTAGTTTTTTAGTTTCATGGTTAATTGAACGAAACACAAATAGGGATTTTTACACTATTTTTCTGAAATAGTTTTATAAATATATTACACTAGCCCCCCCCCCTATACTATGAAAACATATATTACTCACTTTATTATAAGGTGTGTTTCATGTATTAATGAGTTAGTAGATAGGATATGAGTTCCATTCCACATTTCTAGCCTATTTAGAGAAAGAATCCCTAAGAGTAAGGATCTTTTCCAAGATGCTTTCACATTATTCTTCAAAATTCCACTATTTTGTTTTCACAATTGTATTCTACTTTTAATGAAAATAGTTTTTTTTATTATAGTAATATAATTTATCTTAATTATTTTTTATGTAATCTATGAGTGTATATGAGATTTTTTATTACCATTACACACTATTTCCTATGTGAATCTTGACAATGATAATGACTCCACCCATTGAAGAGTGTTCTAATTCATTGTTGATCTAATTTATAATAAATTAAATTATGTGATGTTAATTAATTAACATAAATTAATTAAAAAATTATTAATTAATTTTTTATTGAAATTACTATGAAATTATACAATTTTGAAATTGACCTCGAGGGTGGATTCATGTATGTCCTAAGAGGAAGACATTATAGAAAAAATATAATCAACTTAGGGATAAATGAATAGTGTTCAAATATAATGCCCGAACTCAATTAGTTTTATTTTTAGGGGTTTTATGGTTCCATAATTGTCCATAGACTATAATTTTTATTTTATACCACAATCAAAGTGGGTTGCCATGTATGGAAGTGAAGTCAACCTAGTGTATATTTATTTCTATCTTTGTAGTCATATTATTTTCTATAGGGATAAATGGGTTACAAAAATATGATATCATAATTAAATGGTATCATAAAATGTGAATATAATGAATGAATAATGTAGGAACTAATTATATTTATTGTGTTTTTTAATTCATGGGGTTTAATAAGATTTTTTTTACTCCACTTATTTTTCCACAAAAATTATTTCCTTTATTTCATCTAATTTAATTTTTTTAAACGACTATGTATTAATATTATTATATTTATCACACACATTTTAACCCCATTACCATTAATTTTCATAAAATATTAATTAATAAACAATAATAAATTTATTAGAATTTTGAGTGATTGATGATAAGGATTCTCAGGAGAGATGGCCTATATCTACATAATATTCACACTTTTTAAAAATATCATATTTTTTTGGGAGTGGACATGATAGTGTACAAAAAAATCAGAGATATTTACAAGGATCAAATAAATATATTAATTATTATTATTATTAATTTTTATAAATAATCGTTCTTTTTTTCAAAAAAATTCAAAAAAAATCAACTCACTCTAACCCTAGATGAGATTATATCTTTATTTTCTAGCTTGAAGAGGGGTGTCTAGAAATACAGTAATTGAGAGCTATAATTCCAATATCTCTTCAAGAACATGAATAAGGACGTTGGATAATTATTTCATAATTCCTTTCCCAACTAACTAATTGAGTTCTTCGGTTACATCTTATAGTTCTATCAATAAATAGTCAATGGTCCGGAATAGTCTCTTTCACTACCTTTATTATTACAAGAAGTGATTAAAGATTAAGAGGCTATATTATATGATCACACATGTACTTATTTTATACAAATATATCTATATGTATTAATTCAAGAGTAACATCTAAACACATAATTACTCGAGAGAGAAAATCATTCATTAGATGCACTTACTTTTGATTTATCATTTTTTAGTCACCTTATCATTACATATATGTTAAAAATATATATTTTTATAAGTTATAAAGTACCCATGATAACAATACATAATTTTTATAATTATCCATTAAAGAAAATATGATAATAGAATTTGAAGTCAAATAATTCCTAGTGTCTTTTCCTAAAGAAACTATGTTATTAGGAATTCCTTTTTAGGGGGGTTGTTTTATATTAATCTATCTTGTTTCAATTACATTAAAATATAAATATTATTTGAAGTTACACTTATTAACATGATTGATGTAGATAAAATTATGCAAACTTAGTAAAATTAAAATTATTTTAAAGAAGTAGTGGTCGAAGAAAAAGAGGAGGGCCCATATATTCTCATACCCCACCATGAAAGTTCTTCCTTATTGAATTGGCATGGATCTATTCCACACTATAAATGGAGTCCTCACAAATAAATGTAAAGTGATAAATATTAAAAGAATCCACATTTAGTTTTTTAACTCATTGAAACTCTATCCATTATCATATTTGGGATAATATCTAGTACTTCTTTCTCGATGCAATCTGTAACAATCTCAAATTTTATCAATTTAATTCCCATTTTGATTATATAATTGTGTTATATTTACTAATATATTATTATATATTTCACACACACCAGAGGATAAAACCAAATTCAATTTATTATATTAATTTTAACATTATATTTATATAATAAATATGTCCATAATAATTGAAAGTATTATAGTGGTATATAAAATAGAAAATAAGATAACAACATTTGGAAATTTTAGATTTTTCTGATCCCCCAAGAATAACCACACTCAAGAAAAAAACTGTAGAGGTGAAGTAGAATATTAGAAATGAAATATGAATTTTGAAAATGAAAATGAATATATAAAATTTATTGAAAATAGAATTTAATGAAGAATGAATGAAATATATGGTATTTATAGAATTTAGGGAACCTATATGAATCTTTTAAGTCTTACCCTTGTAGTAGTAATCAGAAAATTATGAACAGTAAGATGGGAATTAGAATGATAACCAAACATATGGAAACATGGGATTAAATTTTCTTTATCTTATAAAAATATAATATAACATATTTATATCATTATACTAGTAAATTAATGTTTTAGAAAATAAAATAAGAAATTATTTTTAAAAAAATTAAATGATTTATTTAAATTTATAACAAATATAATGAATTAAAAAATATTAATTTTCAAAAAAACGAGTTTAAAAATTAATATAAACTTGTATTATAGTGATGAAATAAGTTTTTAGACAATAATTAAATTTTAAAAAAATCTAAACAATTAATATAATATTAAAATTGGTAAATTTCAAATAAGTAGGGATTTTAATTAAAAATTAAATTTATAATATTTAGAAAATTATTTTCATAAAAGTTTTTAATTTTTTGAATCTATATATAGAAAAATAGTCAAGTAAAATTTTTGGTATTTTTTAAAATTAGTTGAACTTTTGGTGCATTGCAAAATATCAAAAAAATATGATATTTACCATTATAAGTTAAATAAAAGAATTTTTGAGTCAAAGATGATCTAAGAACCCATTATTTAGAAATAATATGAACACTTAATATATATGGTCATGTTATTTTTCACTATCAGTATTCTTGAGACAAAATAATAAATTAATGATTATAATATTCCAAAACACCCCTCTCATTCTCTTATAAATACCGACCCTTATACTCACATATTACAAGCTCCAGATCCTGATAAATTTATGTCCTATTATTTTTCAATACTATCACCCCTATCCTAGAGCTATTTTTCTCACCAAGGATCATTTTGACTATACATAAGGAGTTTCCTAAGAAGGGAGAACCAAATAAAGTGGTAAAATTCTTGACTGACCTCTTTTAATTATATTCTTCTATTTCCAACCACTTATGTTTTCCATAAAGAAAAACATAGTATAATCTACACCATAAATATACCAAATTTTTATTATTCTGGTGGAATATATATATTATACCATCCCTTCATTATATTCTAAAATGAAAATGGTATTTATTATATCGTTACATCACCCCCTTTAGGAACAAAATTCTATACTTTTCTCTACCACCTTTAAGGATGGTCATACAAATATTTTTATTTTTAAATAAGATGAAACAATATATATTACCACTCATTTGTTATTTTTTAATGAATATATAAGCAAACATTTCCCTAAAATGAAACTACTTCATGAACTTCGGTAAAAAAGTGTAAATTAAGTAACGATATAATGTTAAAATATCTACAAAATGAATTGCCCCTATGTCATAAAAAATGATATTTAGTACCATTTAAATTTATATAATTAATTTAAATCCATTTTATTTAACTTTTAGGGTTGTATTTTCATCTTAAAAGAACACCAATAATTATCCACAAGTGATTTAGCCTTGGAACCATAAAACGAATAGCATCAAAATAATGAAATTAATCATTATATCTCATTGAACTAGTTATAAATTTACAAAATAAAATTATATTAAATAAAATAAATTATTTAAATAAGGAATATAATTTGATTATAAAGGATATTAATTACAATTGAATAATGATTCTAGAACCTAAGGTAAGAGATCTCTTTAAACCACCCTTCTTTAATTAGGATATGAACTTTCTCTCTCTAACTCCCATTATATCTCTATGTTATGTTTTGTAATTATTAGGAATTATTTATATATATATCTTATATATATACCTATATTATTATCCCTTTGATGGGGTAATACATGCCTTATAATCATTTATCAAACGTGTCTATTAAAATCAAACATATTTTAGGGGAACTTTTCTATCCCTTAACTATTTTATATAACACTATTTTAAATTATTTATTCACATTTATGATTTAAATAATTAAAGGAATATTTTTTTGGATAACCATTACAAGATACTAGTTGTTTTAAAAAAATCCATATTTATTCTTTATTCAAATTCATTAACATATTACTGAAACGATCATTTTGAATGTTCATTTCATTACAAAATTCTTTACCTTTTATAGTGATGTTTATTTTTTAAATGAACACCAATTTATGAGATATATGATTTTGAATTTATATATGAATGTATAAAATATTTAATTACCCATTGTCATTGGAATCATTATAAAATATCATTTTATTTTTTATGAGATAGGATCATACAACCCATTTCATTCCTGGTTTTTTATTATGTTTCTTCCTGCAGTTTTATTTCCATTTAAGGCATGTAGAAGAATATACATGTTAGGATGGGTACACCCAAATAGTGATTTAATTAATTGGGATACATTTATTCCTCATTAAATGATATTTATGGGATTGTTGATTAATCATAATCCATGATGGGACTATATCCACCATGTGATGTTATCTTGGAAGTTAGACTTGGCTTCTGCTTATGTCATTTCATATTTTGAAACCACATTTTTATATATCGATGATCTTATAATTACATTTTATTCAGTTAATCATCAAAAAATGATAATTCATGAGACTTTCATTTTATTATATCATGTGATTTCTTCTTTCTCATATGCAAGGATTCTTTATCTTGTTTATTCATTTACTAGTCTTTTTACCCCACCCATGTTTTCTATGTATCCCCCATCTATTCCAATGAAATATTTAAACTTTGATGAATTTAGGAATCCAATATGGAGATTAAAATAATGAAATTTAATTTTAGATTCGTGTTGTTGTTTTATGTACCTAGTCCTCTAATGACACTCAAACTTTTAATCCTAGGTTTTTATTTTATGAATATTTATATTAAAAAAAATGTAACAATATGTGTAAAATGAATTTATCACTAAAATTGGCATCTAAGAATTGTATAGTTATTTTTGGGGTTAAGAATAAAATACTTCAATAAGATCCCTAAGTATAATTTGAATTATAATAGAATATCTTGAAATATTGGTTGAGTATTTTGGGAGTGTTTTCTAAGAAATTATATCTTTGTATAGATAATATAAGTGTTTGTGGATCTAGATAAATTTTACTTAAGGGTAATTACCATTAAATGTAAGGATTAGGTATATAATCAGTCGTCACCTGGTATATAGAAAATAGACTTTATTGGACACTAGGTTTGATACTTATGGGGGATATTCATTGAAAAATACACAAACTCATTATGAACAATTATGATGTAATTGAATTGATTGTTAGGTTAGAAGTCATATTATAAAAATTACTACGGATAACCCAGATTGAAACCTAGAGACTTATATATCAAGATATACTTTTAATTAATAATTTCTTCCTTATGAGTTCGTAGTTTTCATTTTTACATAATATTTAGTTTGAGTATTCTCATTCCTTTTTTTGTTTTATTTACTTTATGTATTGTTGTGATATAAGAGGAACTTCACAAATAACTAATGTCAAATGAAATGTGATGATCTAAATAATGTGATGCAATTCCTTTTGGGAGTGGAGGATAATAACATCATGGTTTTCCAAGATCAAATGACACATGTTATAAATAGATACTTAAATCACATTGAGCTCCATCCTTCTCCTAAGAAAGATAAAGTTGTGGTCGAGTCCTTTATGTAAAAAATTTACTTCTAAATTTCGTATATTTTTTGATACACTCATCACATGATATTGGGTTAAAGCCATTGAAAATATATATTTTTTCCAATTATTAAATCACGAAAAAGTTTTGTAGGTACTTAATCGTATGTAGGGGTGATGATCAGTAGTAGAAATTGATCAAAAACATGAATTCTAATTGAGAAATTGATTACATGGAATGAGAAGTATTCGATAAAATATTTTTCAATAAATATTTTTCCCAAAACTCTTTTTTATAAAATGGAGAGGGTATGATAAGACCAGTCTTTATTACACATTAATTCATGAATTATTACATAATAATAAAAATAATACAACCAGGAATATCAAGATGTTTAGTGTCTTTGGGTACTTAGGTACAATATATAACAACTTAAAATTGGTGACACATTATCGTTATTGAAAACTTCCTTAACATGCCCATAATATTCCATCATTCTTAAAACTGCATGGGATAACCGGGGATCATACATAAGAAAGGGGTGAGATATAAAGCACATTAAGGGAATAAACAAATAATTGTATGAAGAAAGTATTACATATTAGACAATAAGCAATAAATGGGACATAAAATTTAATTTGAATCATAATATGGAAAATGAGTCATGATGTAGCATAATAACATAAAGAAAACATGGGAAGGTGGAAGCAACTTTTAACATGATATAATAATCATAATTCAAGGTTAACCAGCAATAAATCAAAAAACTATGAGCATAGTATAACCTCATTTAAACCACAAATGGAATATCATGAGACTAAAGTATTACCAAATTTATTGAAATGATATCTAGGTGCATCCATTATAATCATATCATATACATGAATAAGTGTACCACGTAGATCATAAAACATAATAACATGTTTCATCACGTTTGATTCCATGATCAGCGAATGTGGAATAAATATATGGAAGTCCATAATAAAATAATTATTGTTATTTATAGTTTAACACCCTAGATATTAAATAGAAATTGTATTCACAATATAACGGTTTTCATGGAAAAGTCATAAAGAAATTTCGGAAGCATAACAGTAGTACATAATGGTTTATAAAATGGAATAATAAGAGAGAAAGGGGTCTCTAATAATAAAAATTATTTTTTTATAGATATGGGAAAACATATCCCAACATTAGTAATTATAAATAAAAGACTTCAAAACTAGATGATGTTTGAATAGAGAGGATAATGAGACGATCTCTTACCTTGTGAGAGTGATTACAAAGGCTATGAGGGAGCTTATTGAGATATTGAAGGTACCTTGGGATGAATATAGGGATTATAAGGAATATTGTGGATGTTCTAAAAACATTAGTGAAGATTAATAGGATATTTGGTGGGTTTATATATGAAAATATATGGGAGTTCTTTATTATTTCCCAAACATAGTTTTTGAACTCCATATAAAAAAGTATTCAAAACCAAAAACCTTACCATTGTTTTCTCACATGGATTATATAAAAAAAGATTGGTTTTTAATATTTTATATTGAAAATTTCCATCCTAAATAAATTATTTCCCTTGGTGATGTAGAAGTGAGTAAAGTTTACAAATAATTAATTTAAAACCATAAAATATAATATAGGATTAAAAGGATTAATAACTGCCATATAAGATTAATAAAATAACCTAAAAACCAATTATTTTAAATGAAATATATATATTTGGCCCTGAAAATCATTTATATAATTTATGACATCACTTTTGGGTCATTATAATGACATAATACACATCTTATATTTATACTGTATTTAATTTTTACCAAAAAAACTATTATCTCTGAAAATTATGAAAAATTATCTCTTGGATAATTTTGATGTGATGATTTCAGAAATAATATTTAATTTATCAAAATAATTTTCTATCTATGTGTATTCTATATTTTGAAATAATAATCGACATTTACTTAGAAACGTTCATATTTTTATAGTCATAGTTTTTGAACCATTATAAAAATTATATATGGAATTTTTAAAATTATATTTAAATTTATATTTAATAAATATTATTTATTTGTCTAATTTGACTAAAATATATTTTTTTATAAAAACTCATTATTTCAACAAAAAAAATATCTTTAATTAAAATTTCATAATCCTCAAAAATAAAACTTGTGTTTTATCCTATCAAAATCAAAATCATTTAAAAAGTAACAATAATAAGAAGTAAATATAACCATTGAAATATTGGAAATAAAATATACATATTCATATTATTAGGGTATTGATACATATACCGATATTAAAATAGTAAATTCCTTAAGGGTAAGGTATGTAACGTAGATAATTTCAAGGAGTGGTTTGAAATTCATGTTTTGGGTCGTAATCTATATGAGCTTGAACTTCTATCACAACTGATTTTTTCTATACTTTAGTTATTTGACCTAAACATGGGCTTGGTTAATAGAAAATACCAATTATTATATCTCTCTCAAAAGGTCTAATAAATGGGATTCATTGTGTTTGGTCCTACTAGTCAAGGCCTTACTTTTTTCTATTTTATTTGGATTTATCAAAACACTATATTTATACTAATCATATGATCATTGTTAAGTAGCTATATAATCAATGGTTATGATACATTATGGTCTTTTAAATTATATATGATAAAATAAATGCAGTTCATATGTTTTCTATTACCATAATTGGGTCTTTAATTTGATTATAAAGGGAATATTATTTGTAAAAGTTTGGGTCATTAAAATATTCCCCGTTTAGAAATTTTTCCCTAGGAATTTTAATTTCACATAATAAAAAAGATGAGGATAATTCAACTTTATTACATCCTCTAGTTACCATGTATCCTCTTCAAACTTTTGGTTTCTCTATAGGCATTTCACCATTTGAATTATCTTATTTCATAGAACTTTGCCTCTATGATATAAGATCTTCACTGGAATCTCCTCATATTATAGATTATTCTCTAATGGTACCACATATGATTTCATCACATGTGAGGGTTATAGGATGTACTTTCTCAAGAGGGGTACATATAACACATAATGTACTTGAGAAAGGTTAGGTGTGAGTGTTAGTCCATAGGCCACCACTATAATTCAATCAAGGATCGGAAATGGATGGAAGTATCTTGGATTATGATTTACATTATTCCCAAATATCATGATATTATTCAATGAATATATTTAGAGGAATTCCTTATCTCTAACCTCAAATGCTAGTCCTCATCGATAATTGTCAGTTTAGCTTTTCAGTCAACTCTGAGCATCCATGATGTGCTACTAAATTATTTTGACCTTTTCAACCATTTCTATAACCATTTAAGGACCCATCATATAGAGAACCTCTCTTTTCCTAAATTTAAATTACATCACTTTTTCAAAATACATAATACATTACACCAATAGACTCTAAAAAGATCGTATTAGTTTAGTTCCTTTGGAAACATGAACAAAATACTCTAACTTGGTCAAATATCTTCAATGTGTCCCACAAATATCTTCCCCCATAGTAATTCTACATAAAACCATTCTTCATAACATGGGGAAAGGAAACATAATACAGGAGTGAGAAAAAATTCTTAGTAATGGTGAATAATGGAAATATATATGCATAAGACGAACCTAAGGGTACAAGAACATTATCATATCATTATAAGATCATACCCTGCATATTAAAGATCGTAAACATGAATCATTTCATAAATTTTAGTTGTTAATAAGACATGAATCATAATATAATTAAGAACATAATCCATAAAACAAAATAAAATTAATAAGACAAGGAATTGTAGAACACACATAAATGAATAACATTTTGAACATGTATAAAGAGAAACCAATTCACTAACTAAGTTAAATATATGAAATCAGGACCTCAAATATATTTATGAACACACAACTAGGTCTACTCATAATGTTGTGAACATGCAACTAGGTTCATGCCTAAAATTGTTAACTTGTAATCAGGTTCACACATAACTTATGGGCATGAAACTGGGTCCATGCATTAAATTGTGATCATGTAATCAGGTACACACAAAACATTATAAACACAAGATAAGATTCACATATAACATTGTGAAAATTTAATTAGTTATATAATAAAGTTAATATAAGTGAAACCAAGTCAATTCATAACATTATGAACATGTAGTCAGGTTTACGTATAGCATTTTTAATCAATATTCCTCCATAATTACCCAATGAATTAGAGGGAGATATAGGACCCTCCTATCATATAATAACTCATACAAAAATGATCCACAAGATAATAAAACTTACATCATATCATGAACAATAAAAAGAGTTCATGTCATAACCCATGAAATTAAATGGTTTTTATAAATATTTAATCATATCAAAACCTATGGAAAACATATAGCTATCATAACCATTTTAACCTAGAATAACCCATGAAAGGATGTGGTATCCATACACATTTATCATGGTATAACTCATTGTAGATAAATGAGTTTCATACTCATATAATCCATGGTAAAGTAAGAGGTTTCATAAACATTTAACCTATGAAATAGAAATGGTTTTTCATTAATGTCATTTCATCAAAACAAAAAAATCATTCAAATAAAGAATCTTAATGGAACCATTGAATATTTTCTTTAAAATTCATGAGTAACATATATAGATGTCATCTTAGATGGAAAATAATTTTTAGATATCCTTCAAAAAAATCATGAGGGAAATATACCTTCTTCTTTCAAAAATACATTTTAAAACCTTTTTAAAAACTTTTTAAAACCATTTTATTTCAAATTAAGATGAAAACATAGAATGAAGTATTCAAATCATTTTGAAAATGTTTTTCCTTGACTACTTATAAAAGAAGCTTAAAAACATTTTGAAAACCATTTTTCTAAAAATCTTATAAAATAATATTAATTTTTTTTAAAAATATTATTCCTAGAAAATAATTTTCAACATATAAAATATCCATTGATTTCACTGTAATGTATTTCCTTGAAAATAATATTTTTCAAAACTTATAAAGGATGTTTTAAAATCATTTAAAGAACTTTTTAAACATAAAATAATTTCGCAAACAATTTTCATTAAAAAAAATTAAAATAAAAAATTTCTACAATATTAAAAAAAATTATTTTAAATAAAAATAACTTTTTATTCTTGTAAGTTATGCATCAATGGGATTATGGTCGTGACGGTGGTTAAATCCTTACATGTTGCACTTTCCTTTTGCACTATAAAGTTAAGAAAAGTTCCTCGATATGAAAACAACAAGAGGATTCCATATTAAACAACATTTTTTAAAGTTAAAACATGGGTAAAATTTTCTTTTACAGATCATAGGTAAATATAATATATATTTTTCAAACCTTTCACAAAACATGGTTTAGAAGGAGCACAGATTTCCGACCAAAGGGATAGGTAAAGTTGGACTTTCTTTAAAAAAAATTATTTATCAATCTACATTCCATATAATGAAAAATGATTGAAATACATGAATATATGATGAATATAAAGAGGATAAAAAATCATGAGTTCTCATGAGACATGTTTAATAATATTTCATCAGTGGAAGTAAAATCATAAAAAATATCGATAAATGGTGAGATTTTCTCAATAAACACATAACACCTGACAACATTGAATTATACTCCTCATTTAAGAAAATGAAATTAAATCATTATTAAAATATCATTAAAATAATTAGATTCATTATTTAACATTTCAAAGTAACTATATACACCTCATATAATAATATAGGTTTGTAACATAGTGTTGGCGTCAAAATATGGCACGAAAGGAAGGGACGAAAAAGACGGCTGGCGTTCTGCCTCACGAAACACCGCCACGAAGCACCGACGCGAATCACCGATGCGAAGCGCCTCAATCATCGCGGCCTCGCGATGCTCCAGAGGCGGTAACTCTCCACGAACGCATTTGACGTTCGCGAGCCCGCCGCGAAGCTCCAGAGGCGGTAACTATAGAGACCTGAAGCTTGACGTACATGGACATTACATTACATTTGCGTAATACTTAGTACATAACAAAAACACACACTAAAGGATCGTAATAGTTTAGTGTCTTTGGAAACTCGGAACGTAATCTTCTAATCGTGGTGAAAGTTCTTCAATATCTCCCATAAAGGTCATCCCTTTTTTCTACCTAAAACCTTTCGTTATATCCTGGGGAAAAGAAAACATAAAAGGGTGAGCTCAAATGCTCAGTAAGGGTAAACAAAAGAAAAATCAATCACATCATATACATAGCTTTTGGAAATCTTAACCTACAAAAGAGCTCATAATATCATAACATGGGATATATCATAGAAGTGAAATGTAATCCCAATAATCATAACTTAAAGCATGAAACTTTGTGGCATACACACATAATCATAGAGAATCATTTCTTGTTAGTCAAGACTAATTGCCAAGACTATCTTAGTGGACAAAGTCCCTTTCTGAATCGAGTAACCCTCGTTTCAGTCCTGTTTCACTGAACCGGTATAACCTACCATTCCAGCCCTGTCTATCTCATGAGATATAAAATCTTTACCCAATGCATTGGAGGGAGATATAGGTCCCACCCATCTCATAATGATACCATTCTTATGTGTGCCACAAAATCATAAATCATACATCATTTCATAACCCATGTAATAAAAATGGGATTCTTAAAACAACATGACATCATAAAACCATTCATATAAGATAAAGGAATTAATAAACATAATTCCATCACAACATAGTCAAATCAATGTAAAAATATGGATAGAAACAGAACCCTTTATTATCTTAGATGGAAAATAATTTTGATAAAACACTTGAATTGAATTCTTGAGGAAAATATCCTTTCTTCTTCAAAATCAATTTCTTTTCACAAAACATCATGCAATTTTAAAAGAAAGAGATTTTATTGAAAATAGTCATGAAATCTTTTAGAGGAAGCTTCATGAAAATAATGCTTTATAAAACAGTAGAAATCCGTTCGTGCCGTATAAGTTAAAAAAAACATTCTTCGTACTTTTGTTAGAAAAGTCAAAAAGTACCTCGTACGAAAAACGACAAAAGATTCCTTTCACACATATTACTAAAAACTCACCGAAGGGTAAAAATGGATTTAAACAATTGTAGGTGGATGGAAATAATATTACATATTGATGAAACATGTATGTGGATAATAAAATACACCCCAGTAAATACTTACGAATAAACAATCTCGGATAAAAATGAGATTGTGATATTTCCCTCACCTTATGTCCGACTTGCTTTGTAAGTGTCCAAACCTCCTGTATAATGATTTAAATCATGTTATTGACTTATTCCAGAATCATATTCATTGTTATGATATCATATATGGTTCACTTATGACATTATATTACCCGTTCTTTTGTAAATTCCATGTTAAAGAAGCGTTTTGGGTAAAATCGTTTCATTTATCTTAGGTGTTTTGACTTGTTGTTCTTGACATCATTATTACTTATATCATGATTTACTTACTTACAGAATATAAAATATGATTTATATATCATATATATTCAGTATATATATATATATAATAGATAGATAAATAAAATGAAAAACACCGTTCATGGAGACGGTAGTCCGTACGTACGCATGAACGCTGTTTTTCTTTCCTTATTGTCTTGAAAAGGAAGTAAGTAGATGACATACATATGTATATATATACATAAATCCAGTAGCTTTATAATGCCATATATTTCATTATTATTTCTTATATATACATTATAATCATTCTTAAATGGTTAACATGGAGAATGAATCTCATCGCGTCGTGGAGACGGTAGTCCGTACGTACGCACGAGCGATGATATCATTTCTATAAATATTGAATTGAATTGGAGTGGATTATACAATATATCAGAATCAATATGATGTTTTAATAACTATGTATAGTTATTCTTTACACCATTATACCCATCCATGTAAGGTGGTGGTGGAAAATAGATTACACCACGGCGTGGAGACGGTATTCCGTACGTACGCACGCGCGGTGATTTCTTTTTCCGTAGGATGGATAGATGGTGAAATAGGGTTGTTTCATACTTATAATAACATATCAGTATATGAGTGATACTGATGTAATTACTTCATAATGAAACAACCTAAGAAGAAGAAGTGGAAGAAGAAATAAAGATGAAAGAATTGGTAACGGTAATTACCTCTTCTTTGAAGTGCCTCTTTGAGACCTCCTCTTAGGGCACTAGAATTGGTCTTTGAGGAAGACCAGAACCTCTAGGATGTTTCTACGGAAGTGGAGAAGGGATTTTGGCAGGGTTTGGACGAGCTTGAGTGCTCAAATTGGTGTGAGGAGGAGGGGGAGGAGGTGTCCTTTTATAGGGGAGGAGAGGGGCACCTTAGGAATATCTCAAAATATTATTTTATATTAAAGTCAAAATCGGTTTATAATGGTTCCAAAGGGTCTTATTTCGAAGCTAAAGTGGGGATGGGTCGAAATCCTATCAACCAATAGAATTTAGACAAGTTTAGGATATTATTTTAACCTTATCAATTAGATTTAACTCTAAGTTAAATAATTTAACTTTTACCATGTCTTTTTGTTTTCTTTCACTATATGGTTAATAAACTTACTATAACATGCCAAAAGAACCCCAAATTGTTTATTATTAATATATATATCCTTATATAAGTCATTTGGACGAACCTTAGATTTTTAGGAATACAATAACAATTAATAATATAATATTTGATTTAGAAACTATTTTGTGTCAATTTTGACATTATTTGATATATGATTTTTGTGAAAGTCATAACAAAATTAAATGTTCGAACCAAGGTGATTAAATCAACATTAATATATCATAGTAACCTAGAAAATTAGTGGAATTCATAAAAAATCTCAAATTACATTTATTTTTGTGTTTATAACATCAATTATGTCAATATTTCATTAATAAGATAATTACTGCATCATCGTTGTGTCATAAATAAAATAAATTATTTTATGTCTAAAAATTACAAATACAATTCCATCATGTAGGAAATCCTTTTAGCTTTCTAATGAATATTTACAATTGAATTTATCTTATGTATAACCCCATATTAAAAATGATTTACTTATTAAACTTTGATTTTAACTATTTTAACCCTTCTTTAAATAAATTAATAATAAATGTCCTAATCTAATCCAAGTGGGCCTAAATGGTCATATTTTATTCCTAAGTTTGTTTTTGGTCGAATTACACTTGTCCAATAGAATTAGGACATGTGTTAGGGTAATAGTAATATCATATTTACCCTTAGTTACCCTATTTACTATTAACCGCGGTAAAAAAAGTAAAAAGTTACTATTCACCAAAAAAATTATTTTCATCTCATTGAACCACATTTTAGTCCTTGATATTAACCGTGTCTCTCGGAGTTTCGAAATTCCATTCACAGAAGCGGCAAAATTAAGTTTTATGAAAAATTCAGTTTTTTTAACTACCACTTAGTAGTTTCACTATTCATCAAAAATTGATGTTTTTCAGAACAATGCCAAAATTTCATCCGAAGCTATATTTCATATTCCGAATTCAAAAATGAAATCTATTTTACCAAATTCATAACATAGAAGTTGCATTAATTAATTTTATAATTAAATCCCGCTGTTAAAATAAATAGCGTGTTTTTAGGAAACAATATCTATCAAAAGATTGACACTTGTTTATGTCTGGTTTAAATGTGAAATTACGTCCAATGACCAACATTGTATTAAATTGTAAAAATATATTGTAAATACACTTTAAAACCACTCAAATTAATGATTTATCACTATTAATTATTTCGATTAAAAAAGTTGTTTTTAATTATAATTTAGTAATTTTCACTATTCATCAGAATATGAAAGTTATCCGAAATGTACCAAAATTTCACCTTAGGCTAAATTCGATACTCCGAATCCAAAAATGAAGTTCATTTTGAAAAATAAGATTTACAGAATTAAAAAGTGGTTATTACTATTCATACCGGCTAGTTTTAATAATATTTTAATAGCATATCGTTGTTTAGTGAAACTCGGTATTGCGTATTACACACGCTATCGAGGAAGGTCGTGATTGCGTGTAATGCAAGGCAAGTCAAGGATGCGTGTTGTGCAAGCTCCTTTTGGTGTAGCGTACAACACAAGACATTAATAAAATTAAAAAGAATATTTCTTTATAAAATCTTGGGCTGTTACATTCTACCCCCCTTAAAATGAATTTCGCCCTCGAAATTCGTCGGGGTTATAAATGGTTTACTATTCGAAAGTTTCTTTAATAGAAACCCACATCGTAAAAAGGAATATCAAAACCAATCTTTAAAAACAAAAGTATGAAACATAACGGTTACCCAAATATACTAATCATTGGGTTTCCACATAGGTGAAAATATGGATATGGAAGAGAAATCTAACCATCATGTTCTGATGGAGAGTGGTAGAGAACATGGCTATGGAAAAGCCAGTAATCACAAAGCCATAAATTTGTGACGATCTAGGGTACCATCTGATTCATCAGATATAAGGGAACTAGGACAACATTTTTGGTTTTCAAGATCATTTCCCTAAAGTTGAAGAATTTGAATTAGAATAAATACTTACTTTATTTTGGTACAATCTCACTATTGTTCGTTCCTTGAACAATTTCCACTTCATCTCTTATATAAATGAAGTTGAATTTGTTATTCGTGAAGTGTTAGCAGATCATGTGATAGAATGACGGGTCATTCCATCTGTCTCGAACAAAAGGTTAGCAAAAATTATATACATAAGTCGATCTATAGTGAGATTAATCATATATGGTTCCTAAAATGGACTTATACTTCATATATCATACTGCTTAATATAATAAAACTAGTTTCTACTAAACAGGGACTTCCTGTAGGTCAGTGGTAGGCGATAAAGGCCAGTCGCACTTCGGTTGTGGGTTCGATTCCCACAGCCTTGTCCGAAGCGATGGGTTGTCGCCCGTCCTGCAGGTTGTCCTTTTTCCAAAACTATATTACTATAACATCCCATCAATAATATCGAAAAAAAATTCTATCCTTAAACAATACTAACTTACGTCCAACACAATCCATTCCAATCTTTAGGCTTATCCATAATACTGCAGTCCACTCTCATAACATAGTGAAAACAATTACCAGAGATTTAATATCATCGTTGATCCCCATATATCATAAGATATGTTTTGTTGGTCACATTCCAAACATTCAAAGTCCTTAATCATGTATACTCTTGAATACCCATTGAACCTTAGTGAAAACTTGAATGCAGTTAAAAGTTAACACTTTACACATACCAAAATCCTCAAAATTATTTATACTCAAACCATGATATCACTTAGTCCTTATATCAATCATGAGCTCATGAATACAATCAAACATCTCATTATCGTCTTATCCCTTCATTATGCACATATCATCTACATTCCAAAAATATCTGAATAACCATTCATGGATACTTGTACCATTAATCATACACTTTCAAAACTCAAGGAAAGACAACAGTGTAACAATCCTTAGATGTCTTTTTATTCCATAGTACCATGAGATTACTTATACAACATTACATGTGATAAACATGTAATCATTCCACTACATTCTTAAACCATTGACCGAGCTTCAACAATTCTTTCATCTCACATATCATTTGTAGTCTCATCATCATCATCCACATAAATACTACCCATATGACCATACTGATTCTCTTCATGAGTCTTTCCCTTAGGGCATTTGTTTGCATAATGCCCATACATTCCACATTTAAAACACTTAACCATTTTTGATGTCGTAGCAATACCATTATCCTCATCCATGGTGTTAACCGAACCTTTTCCTTTGCACTTACTTGCTTTGTGTCCTTCTTTTCCACACCCAAAGCATCTTCCAGTTCCCTTGAAACATTCTCCTTGATGCCTCTTCCCACATGATTTACATGAGGGAAATTGAACTTTCTTTCCTCTATGGTCATCATGAAACTCTATCTTTCTCTTATTAGCTGAGTCAGGAAACTTACCAAATTTTACTTTATTGATCATATTATGAGATTGCTGATTCGGCATAATAATGATTTTTGGACTTCCAAATCCCATTTCATTTGGTTGCTCATGAAGAATATCATTCCATTGTCCATCATATCCTCTATTATCGTGAATCATATTGTTTCCAGCCATTTTCTAAAACCCAAAAAGAATAGTGTGAGAGGAAAAATAATGCTAGGGAAAACAACATATTAAAGGGGGAGTACCCTTAATATCTAACATCTTAGGTTTAATTCTAATATCGTTACCATAGTTCTAGAACTATATCCTATACGTATACTTATCCTTAGGGGAATCCCTAGACATACCTTAGAAATATCTCTAGGGATCTCACTAAAGTTCTTGCATCCTAGTTTCCAAAGGTTGACTAAACCTTTCCTCTGATACCAACTATAGAGACCCGAAGCTTGACGTACATGGACATTACATTACATTTGCGGAATACTTAGTACATAACAAAAACACACACTAAAGGATCGTAATAGTTTAGTGTCTTTGGAAACTCGGAACGTAATCTTCTAATCGTGGTGAAAGTTCTTCAATATCTCCCATAAAGGTCATCCCTTTTTTCTACCTAAAACCTTTCTTTATATCCTGGGGAAAAGAAAACATAAAAGGGTGAGCTCAAATGCTCAGTAAGGGTAAACAAAAGAAAAATCAATCACATCATATACATAGCTTTTGGAAATCTTAACCTGCAAAAGAGCTCATAATATCATAACATGGGATATATCATAGAAGTGAAATGTAATCCCAATAATCATAACTTAAAACATGAAACTTTTTGGCATACACACATAATCATAGAGAATCATTTCTTGTTAGTCAAGACTAATTGCCAAGACTATCTTAGTGGACAAAGTCCCTTTCTGAATCGAGTAACCCTCGTTTCAGTCCTGTTTCACTGAACCGGTATAACCTACCATTCCAGCCCTGTCTATCTCATGAGATATAAAATCTTTACCCAATGCATTGGAGGGAGATATAGGTCCCACCCATCTCATAATGATACCATTCTTATGTGTGCCACAAAATCATAAATCATACATCATTTCATAACCCATGTAATAAAAATGGGATTCTTAAAACAACATGACATCATAAAACCATTCATATAAGATAAAGGAATTAATAAACATAATTCCATCACAACATAGTCAAATCAATGTAAAAATATGGATAGAAACAGAACCCTTTATTATCTTAGATGGAAAATAATTTTGATAAAACACTTGAATTGAATTCTTGAGGAAAATATCCTTTCTTCTTCAAAATCAATTTCTTTTCACAAAACATCATGCAATTTTAAAAGAAAGAGATTTTATTGAAAATAGTCATGAAATCTTTTAGAGGAAGCTTCATGAAAATAAGGCTTTATAAAACAGTAGAAATCCGTTCGTGCCGTATAAGTTAAAAAAAACATTCTTCGTACTTTTGTCAGAAAAGTCAAAAAGTACCTCGTACGAAAAACGACAAAAGATTCCTTTCACACATATTACTAAAAACTCACCGAAGGGTAAAAATGGATTTAAACAATTGTAGGTGGATGGAAATAATATTACATATTGATGAAACATGTATGTGGATAATAAAATACACCCCAGTAAATACTTACGAATAAACAATCTCGGATAAAAATGAGATTGTGATATTTCCCTCACCTTATGTCCGACTTTCTTTGTAAGTGTCCAAACCTCCTGTATAATGATTTAAATCATGTTATTGACTTATTCCAGAATCATATTCATTGTTATGATATCATATATGGTTCACTTATGACATTATATTACCCGTTCTTTTGTAAATTCCATGTTAAAGAAGCGGTTTGGGTAAAATCGTTTCATTTATCTTAGGTGTTTTGACTTGTTGTTCTTGACATCATTATTACTTATATCATGATTTACATACTTCCAGAATATAAAATATGATTTATATATCATATATATTCAGTATATATATATATATAATAGATAGATAAATAAAATGAAAAACACCGTTCATGGAGACGGTAGTCCGTACGTACGCATGAACGCTGTTTTTCTTTCCTTATTGTCTTGAAATGGAAGTAAGTAGATGACATACATATGTATATATATACATAAATCCAGTAGCTTTATAATGTCATATATTTCATTATTATTTCTTATATATACATTATAATCATTCTTAAATGGTTAACATGGAGAATGAATCTCATCGCGTCGTGGAGATGGTAGTCCGTACGTACGCACGAGCGATGATATCATTTCTATAAATATTGAATTGAATTGGAGTGGATTATAAAATATATCAGAATCAATATGATGTTGTAATAACTATGTATAGTTATTCTTTACACCATTATACCCATCCATGTAAGGTGGTGGTGGAAAATAGATTACACCACGGCGTGGAGACGGTATTCCGTACGTACGCACGCGCGGTGATGTCTTTTTCCGTAGGATGGATAGATGGTGAAATAGGGTTGTTTCATACTTATAATAACATATCAGTATATTAGTGATACTGATGTTATTACTTCATAATGAAACAACCTAAGAAGAAGAAGTGGAAGAAGAAATAAAGATGAAAGAATTGGTAACGGTAATTACCTCTTCTTTGAAGTGCCTCTTTGAGACCTCCTCTTAGGGCACTAGAATTGGTCTTTTAGGAAGACCAGAACCTCTAGGATGTTGCTACGGAAGTGGAGAAGGGATTTTGGCAGGGTTTGGACGATCTTGAGTGCTCAAATTGGTGTGAGGAGGAGGGGGAGGAGGTGTCCTTTTATAGGGGAGGAGAGGGGCACCTTAGGAATATCTCAAAATATTATTTTATATTAAAGTCAAAATCGGTTTATAATGGTTCCAAAGGGTCTTATTTCGAAGCTAAAGTGGGGATGGGTCGAAATCCTATCAACCAATAGAATTTAGACAAGTTTAGGATATTATTTTAACCTTATCAATTAGATTTAACTCTAAGTTAAATAATTTAACTTTTACCATGTCTTTTTGTTTTCTTTCACTATATGGTTAATAAACTTACTATAACATGCCAAACGAACCCCAAATTGTTTATTATTAATATATATATATCCTTATCTAAGTCATTTGGCCGAACCTTAGATTTTTAGGAATACAATAACAATTAATAATATAATATTTGATTTAGAAACTATTTTGTGTCAATTTTGACATTATTTGATATATGATTTTTGTGAAAGTCATAACAAAATTAAATGTTCGAAACAAGGTGATTAAATCAACATTAATATATCATAGTAACCTAGAAAATTAGTGGAATTCATAAAAAATCTCAAATTACATTTATTTTGGTGTTTATAACATCAATTATGTCAATATTTCATTAATAAGATAATTACTGCATCATCGTTGTGTCATAGATAAAATAAATTATTTTATGTCTAAAAATTACAAATAAAATTCCATCATGTAGGAAATCTTTTTAGCTTTCTAATGAATATTTACAATCGAATTTATCTTATGTATAACCCCATATTAAAAATGATTTACTTATTAAACTTTGATTTTAACTATTTTAACCCTTCTTTAAATAAATTAATAATAAATGTCCTAATCTAATCCAAGTGGGCCTAAATGGTCATATTTTATTCCTAAGTTTGTTTTTGGTCGAATTACACTTGTCCAATAGAATTAGGACATGTGTTAGGGTAATAGTAATATCATATTTACCCTTAGTTACCCTATTTACTATTAACCGCGGTAAAAAAAGTAAAAAGTTACTATTCACCAAAAAATTATTTTCATCTCATTGAACCACATTTTAGTCCTTGATATTAACCGTGTCTCTCGGATTTTCGAAATTCCATTCACAGAAGCGGCAAAATTAAGTTTTATGAAAAATTCAGTTTTTTTAACTACCACTTAGTAGTTTCACTATTCATCAAAAATTGATGTTTTTCAGAACAATGCCAAAATTTCATCCTAAGCTATATTTCATATTCCGAATTCAAAAATGAAATCTATTTTACCAAATTCATAACATAGAAGTTGCATTAATTAATTTTATAATTAAATCCCGCTGTTAAAATAAATAGCGTGTTTTTAGGAAACAATATCTATCAAAAGATTGACACTTGTTTATGTCTGGTTTAAATGTGAAATTACGTCCAATGACCAACATTGTATTAAATTGTAAAAATATATTCTAAATATACTTTAAAACCACTCAAATTAATGATTTATCACTATTAATTATTTCGATTAAAAAAGTTGTTTTTAATTATAATTTAGTAATTTTCACTATTCATCAGAATATGAAAGTTATCCGAAATGTACCAAAATTTCACCTTAGGCTAAATTCGATACTCCGAATCCAAAAATGAAGTTTATTTTGAAAAATAAGATTTACAGAATTAAAAAGTGGTTATTACTATTCATACCGGCTAGTTTTAATAATATTTTAATAGCATATCGTTGTTTAGTGAAACTCGGTATTGCGTATTACACACGCTATCGAGGAAGGTCGCGATTGCGTGTAATGCAAGGCAAGTCAAGGATGCGTGTTGTGCAAGCTCCTTTTGGTGTAGCGTACAACACAAGACATTAATAAAATTAAAAAGAATATTTCTTTATAAAATCTTGGGCTGTTACATTCTACCCCCCTTAAAATGAATTTCGCCCTCGAAATTCGTGGGGGTTATAAATGGTTTACTATTCGAAAGTTTCTTTAATAGAAACCCACATCGTAAAAAGGAATATCAAAACCAATCTTTAAAAACAAAAGTATGAAACGTAACGGTTACCCAAATATACTAATCATTGGGTTTCCACATAGGTGAAAATATGGATATGGAAGAGAAATCTAACCATCATGTTCTGATGGAGAGTGGTAGAGAACATGGCTATGGAAAAGCCAGTAATCACAATGCCATAAATTTGTGACGATCTAGGGTACCATCTGATTCATCAGATATAAGGGAACTAGGACAACATTTTTGGTTTTCAAGATCATTTCCCTAAAGTTGAAGAATTTGAATTAGAATAAATACTTACTTTATTTTGGTACAATCTCACTATTGTTCGTTCCTTGAACAATTTCCACTTCATCTCTTATATAAATGAAGTTGAATTTGTTATTCGTGAAGTGTTAGCAGATCATGTGATAGAATGACGGGTCATTCCATCTGTCTCGAACAAAAGGTTAGCAAAAATTATATACATAAGTCGATCTATAGTGAGATTAATCATATATGGTTCCTAAAATGGACTTATACTTCATATATCATACTACTTAATATAATAAAACTAGTTTCTACTAAACAGGGACTTCCTGTAGGTCAGTGGTAGGCGATAAAGGCCAGTCGCACTTCGGTTGTGGGTTCGATTCCCACAGCCTTGTCCGAAGCGATGGGCTGTCGCCCGTCCTGCAGGTTGTCCTTTTTCCAAAACTATATTAGTATAACATCCCATCAATAATATCAAAAAAAAAATTCTATCCTTAAACAATACTAACTTACGTCCAACACAATCCATTCCAATCTTTAGGCTTATCCATAATACTGCAGTCCACTCTCATAACATAGTGAAAACAATTACCAGAGATTTAATATCATCGTTGATCCCCATATATCATAAGATATGTTTTGTTGGTCACATTCCAAACATTCAAAGTCCTTAATCATGTATACTCTTGAATACCCATTGAACCTTAGTGAAAACATGAATGCAGTTAAAAGTTAACACTTTACACATACCAAAATCCTCAAAATTATTTATACTCAAACCATGATATCACTTAGTCCTTATATCAATCATGAGCTCATGAATACAATCAAACATCTCATTATCGTCTTATCCCTTCATTATGCACATATCATCTACATTCCAAAAATATCTGAATAACCTTTCATGGATACTTGTACCATTAATCATACACTTTCAAAACTCAAGGAAAGACAACAGTGTAACAATCCTTAGATGTCTTTTTATTCCATAGTACCATGAGATTACTTATACAACATTACATGTGATAAACATGTAATCATTCCACTACATTCTTAAACCATTGACCGAGCTTCAACAATTCTTTCATCTCACATATCATTTGTAGTCTCATCATCATCATCCACATAAATACTACCCATATGACCATACTGATTCTCTTCATGAGTCTTTCCCTTAGGGCATTTGTTTGCATAATGCCCATACATTCCACATTTAAAACACTTAACCATTTTTGATGTCGTAGCAATACCATTATCCTCATCCATGGTGTTAACCGAACCTTTTCCTTTGCACTTACTTGCTTTGTGTCATTCTTTTCCACACCCAAAGCATCTTCCAGTTCCCTTGAAACATTCTCCTTGATGCCTCTTCCCACATGATTTACATGAGGGAAACTGAACTTTCTTTCCTCTATGGTCATCATGAAACTCCATCTTTCTCTTATTAGCTGAGTCAGGAAACTTACCAAATTTTACTTTATTGATCATATTATGAGATTGCTGATTCGGCATAATAATGATTTTTGGACTTCCAAATCCCATTTCATTTGGTTGCTCATGAAGAATATCATTCCATTGTCCATCATATCCTCCATTATCGTGAATCATCTTGTTTCCAGCCATTTTCTAAAACCCAAAAAGAATAGTGTGAGAGGAAAAATAATGCTAGGGAAAACAACATATTAAAGGGGGAGTACCCTTAATATCTAACATCTTAGGTTTAATTCTAATATCGTTACCATAGTTCTAGAACTATATCCTATACGTATACTTATCCTTAGGGGAATCCCTAGACATACCTTAGAAATATCTCTAGGGATCTCACTAAAGTTCTCGCATCCTAGTTTCCAAAGGTTGACTAAACCTTTCCTCTGATACCAACTGTAGAGACCCGAAGCTTGACGTACATGGGCATTACATTACATTTGCGGAATACTTAGTACATAACAAAAACACACACTAAAGGATCGTAATAGTTTAGTGTCTTTGGAAACTCGGAACGTAATCTTCTAATCGTGGTGAAAGTTCTTCAATATCTCCCATAAAGGTCATCCCTTTTTTTCTACCTAAAACCTTTCTTTATATCCTGGGGAAAAGAAAACATAAAAGTGTGAGCTCAAATTCTCAGTAAGGGTAAACAAAAGAAAAATCAATCACATCATATACATAGCTTTTGGAAATCTTAACCTGCAAAAGAGCTCATAATATCATAACATGGGATATATCATAGAAGTGAAATGTAATCCCAATAATCATAACTTAAAACATGAAACTTTGTGGCATACACACATAATCATAGAGAATCATTTCTTGTTAGTCAAGACTAATTTCCAAGACTATCTTAGTGGACAAAGTCCCTTTCTGAATCGAGTAACCCTCGTTTCAGTCCTGTTTCACTGAACCGGTATAACCTACCATTCCATCCCTGTCTATCTCATGAGATATAAAATCTTTACCCAATGCATTGGAGGGAGATATAGGTCCCACCCATCTCATAATGATACCATTCTTATGTGTGCCACAAAATCATAAATCATACATCATTTCATAACCCATGTAATAAAAATGGGATTCTTAAAACAACATGACATCATAAAACCATTCATATAAGATAAAGGAATTCATAAACATAATTCCATCACAACATAGTCAAATCAATGTAAAAATATGGATAGAAACAGAACCCTTTATTATCTTAGATGGAAAATAATTTTGATAAAACACTTGAATTGAATTCTTGAGGAAAATATCCTTTCTTCTTCAAAATCAATTTCTTTTCACAAAACATCATGCAATTTTAAAAGAAAGAGATTTTATTGAAAATAGTCATGAAATCTTTTAGAGGAAGCTTCATGAAAATAAGGCTTTATAAAACAGTAGAAATCCGTTCGTGCCGTATAAGTTAAAAAAACATTCTTCGTACTTTTGTCAGAAAAGTCAAAAAGTACCTCGTACGAAAAACGACAAAAGATTCCTTTCACACATATTACTAAAAACTCAACGAAGGGTAAAACTGGATTTTAACAATTGTAGGTGGATGGAAATAATATTACATATTGATGAAACATGTATGTGGATAATAAAATACACCCCAGTAAATACTTACGAATAAACAATCTCGGATAAAAATGAGATTGTGATATTTCCCTCACCTTATGTCCGACTTGCTTTGTAAGTGTCCAAACCTCCTGTATAATGATTTAAATCATGTTATTGACTTATTCCAGAATCATATTCATTGTTATGATATCATATATGGTTCACTTATGACATTATATTACCCGTTCTTTTGTAAATTCCCTGTTAAAGAAGCGTTTTGGGTAAAATCGTTTCATTTATCTTAGGTGTTTTGACTTGTTGTTCTTGACATCATTATTACTTATATCATGATTTACTTACTTCAAGAATATAAAATATTATTTATATATCATATATATTCAGTATATATATATATATAATAGATAGATAAATAAAATGAAAAACACCGTTCATGGAGACGGTAGTCCGTACGTACGCATGAACGCTGTTTTTCTTTCCTTATTGTCTTGAAATGGAAGTAAGTAGATGACATACATATGTATATATATACATAAATCCAGTAGCTTTATAATGTCATATATTTCATTATTATTTCTTATATATACATTATAATCATTCTTAAATGGTTAACATGGAGAATGAATCTCATCGCGTCGTGGAGACGGTAGTCCGTACGTACGCACGAGCGATGATATCATTTCTATAAATATTGAATTGAATTGGAGTGGATTATACAATATATCAGAATCAATATGATGTTGTAATAACTATTTATAGTTATTCTTTACACCATTATACCCATCCATGTAAGGTGGTGGTGGAAAATAGATTACACCACGGCGTGGAGACGGTATTCCGTACGTACGCACGCGCGGTGATTTCTTTTTCCGTAGGATGGATAGATGGTGAAATAGGGTTGTTTCATACTTATAATAACATATCATTATATGAGTGATACTGATGTTATTACTTCATAATGAAACAACCTAAGAAGAAGAAGTTGAAGAAGAAATAAAGATGAAAGAATTGGTAACGGGAATTACCTCTTCTTTGAAGTGCCTCTTTGAGACCTCCTCTTAGGGCACTAGAATTGGTCTTTGAGGAAGACCAGAACCTCTAGGATGTTGCTACGGAAGTGGAGAAGGGATTTTGGCAGGGTTTGGACGAGCTTGAGTGCTCAAATTGGTGTGAGGAGGAGGGGGAGGAGGTGTCCTTTTATAGGGGAGGAGAGGGGCACCTTAGGAATATCTCAAAATATTATTTTATATTAAAGTCAAAATCGGTTTATAATGGTTCCAAAGGGTCTTATTTCGAAGCTAAAGTGGGGATGGGTCGAAATCCTATCAACCAATAGAATTTAGACAAGTTTAGGATATTATTTTAACCTTATCAATTAGATTTAACTCTAAGTTAAATAATTTAACTTTTACCATGTCTTTTTGTTTTCTTTCACTATATGGTTAATAAACTTACTATAACATGCCAAACGAACCCCAAATTGTTTATTATTAATATATATATATGCTTATCTAAGTCATTTGGCCGAACCGTAGATTTTTAGGAATACAATAACAATTAATAATATAATATTTGATTTAGAAACTATTTTGTGTCAATTTTGACATTATTTGATATATGATTTTTGTGAAAGTCATAAAAAAATTAAATGTTCGAACAAAGGTGATTAAATCAACATTAATATATCATAGTAACCTAGAAAATTAGTAGAATTCATAAAAAATCTCAAATTACATTTATTTTGGTGTTTATAACATCAATTATGTCAATATTTCATTAATAAGATAATTACTGCATCATCGTTGTGTCATAAATAAAATAAATTATTTTATGTCTAAAAATTACAAATAAAATTCCATCATGTAGGAAAGCTTTTTAGCTTTCTAATGAATATTTACAATCGAATTTATCTTATGTATAACCCCATATTAAAAATGATTTACTTATTAAACTTTGATTTTAACTATTTTAACCCTTCTTTAAATAAATTAATAATAAATGTCCTAATCTAATCCAAGTGGGCCTAAATGGTCATATTTTATTCCTAAGTTTGTTTTTGGTCGAATTACACTTGTCCAATAGAATTAGGACATGTGTTAGGGTAATAGTAATATCATATTTACCCTTAGTTACCCTATTTACTATTAACCGCGGTAAAAAAAGTAAAAAGTTACTATTCACCAAAAAATTATTTTCATCTCATTGAACCACATTTTAGTCCTTGATATTAACCGTGTCTCTCGGATTTTCGAAATTCCATTCACAGAAACGGCAAAATTAAGTTTTATGAAAAATTCAGTTTTTTTAACTACCACTTAGTAGTTTCACTATTCATCAAAAATTGATGTTTTTCAGAACAATGCCAAAATTTCATCCTAAGCTATATTTTAATATTCCGAATTCAAAAATGAAATCTATTTTACCAAATTCATAACATAGAAGTTGCATTAATTAATTTTATAATTAAATCCCGCTGTTAAAATAAATAGCGTGTTTTTAGGAAACAATATCTATCAAAAGATTGACACTTGTTTATGTCTGGTTTAAATGTGAAATTACGTCCAATGACCAACATTGTATTAAATTGTAAAAATATATTCTAAATATACTTTAAAACCACTCAAATTAATGATTTATCACTATTAATTATTTCGATTAAAAAAGTTGTTTTTAATTATAATTTAGTAATTTTCACTATTCATCAGAATATGAAAGTTATCCGAAATGTACCAAAATTTCACCTTAGGCTAAATTCGATACTCCGAATCCAAAAATGAAGTTCATTTTGAAAAATAAGATTTACAGAATTAAAAAGTGGTTATTACTATTCATACCGGCTAGTTTTAATAATATTTTAATAGCATATCGTTGTTTAGTGAAACTCGGTATTGCGTATTACACACGCTATCGAGGAAGGTTGCGATTGCGTGTAATGCAAGGCAAGTCAAGGATGCGTGTTGTGCAAGCTCCTTTTGGTGTAGCGTACAACACAAGACATTAATAAAATTAAAAAGAATATTTCTTTATAAAATCTTGGGCTGTTACAGTAACCCTTCGCGGATGACGTTGAAATTCGCGAGCGCGCCACGAAGCACCTGAGGCGGCGCGCGAGTTCTGCTTCACGGCGCCCCTTACCTATAAATACTGGACTACCCCTGAGTCCCGGGGACAGACAATCCGACCTTTTGTCTTCTCCTCTCCAGAATTGCGAAGCACTCTTTGCCCCGGGAATCATGAGATCCGCGAGGTACTTCTACTTCGCGAGACGCCTTTGCTTTGTCTCATTTTGAGCCCCTCTTCCGAGAGGGATGACCTTCGCGAAGATCAAGGGCATTCGCGAAGGAAGGGAATTCCCAAGGGAACCCGGGCAGCCGTGGAGCGTTTATGCTTCGTGAAACACCCAACCTATACTAGTGATCCCTATGCTAAGGCAGGATCGCTACACATCGCGAAGCACACTGCTTCGCAGGACCCTACTTCGCGAGGCACCTCTTCTTCGCAAGGCAGTGCTCCGCGAACACTGTTCCACTTCGCGAAGCACCTTCCACTCACACCTATGCCCCATGCTAAGTCCAAGGCACTCCACTTAGCGAATCACACTCCTTTGCTTTGAAATTCCTCTTCCCGTGCGACCCTCCAGGTTTGCACGATGTGATTTCAAAGTCCCATGGACAATACCACCCGTAGCTTTGCTTCGCCTAATGCTTCTTCACATAGGCACGCTAACGTCTATTGCTTCTTCGCATATCCACGCTAACGTGGACCCCTTGATGGTTCGTTCCACAACCCCCCTTGACTATGGACTTACTGGTACCTTCCCTTCCCCAAGGACCAGAGGGTACTGGTTATGTAAGTCCTAGGGGTGCGGAGTGAACCCACCTCGTCCGAGCTGCAGGACGTTAAACTGCCAAGAACCATGTCCTCAACACATGACGTTAAATTGTGACCCGACCTTGTGCCTCTCACGAAGGGTCCCCCCAGGTCGAACATTTTTTACGCCACTCGTCTCCACGGGAGTGGAATCACCAATCCACAAGGGGTGATATCCTCCTTATTGGAGTGGCATATGTTCTCAGGAGAAGGGCGACCCTAGTTCCCCAACAGATGGCTGCACCTCTGCATCTCCGTACTTCCCCACTACCAAGGTCAGTGGAGGGCGTGATAGGGAATGAGGCACCTCCCATCATTGGTCCCAAATCCCTCTTTCACTGCGCTTTGTCGCACTCCGGGCCTCCATCCTGGAGTAAGTCCCAGCACCATGGGCCGCCTAACGTGTAAGCCCATCTTCGCTTCTCACGGACGCATCCTTCGCGACGTGATCGTCAGGTCCTTACAACCTCTTGTTTCTCACACCGAGCATGACTCACGTGGGCTTAGAGTGAGCACCGACCCTGACCCCCACCCATAGAGAACTACGAGGACTTTGATCCATGTCAAGGCATGGTACATAGGAAGCCTCCATGAGGTTCAAGCCACATTTCTCGGTCGTTCATTCACGTCGAGTTTCACCCTCGTCCAGCATGACGTTAAACTGTATTCCCCCTTGTCCCGTATGACATTAAACTGCACACCCATTTGAACTACGAGGTCTTTGATCCATGTCAAGGCGTGGTACATAGGAATCCTTCCTGAGGTTCAAGCCCACCCATCATCATTCACGTCGAGTTCTACCTTCATCCAGCATGACTTTAAACTACATTCTAGTCCGACGGAATGCCGTTGTGACTAACCCGAACTACGAGGTCTTTGATCCATGTCAAGGCATGGTACGTAGGAAGCCTCTACGAGGTTCAAACCCACCATCCGGTCGTTCCGACCTCATTCACATCGGTTCACCCCCGTCCCGCATGACGTTAAACTGTATTCCACAACCCGAACTACGAGGAATTTGATCCGTGTCAAGGCATGGTACGTAGGAATCCTCCCAGAGGTTCAATCCCATCTACCATCAGACCAAGGTCCCTCATTTACGTCGGTTCGCCGACACCCACCACCCGTCGTTTATTCACGTCAGGTTTCACTATCGTCCCGCATGATGTTAAACTGTATTCCATCATCTGAACTACGAGGACTTTGATCCATGTCAAGGCATGGTACGTAGGAAACCTTCCCAAGGTTCAATCCCACCACTAGTGGACCCACGGGTTTACTATCACGTCGGTTCACCGATGAAACCCTTTGAACTACGAGGTCTTTGATCCATGTCAAGGCATGGTATGTAGGAAGCCTCCCTGAGGTTCAAGCCCATCTCTCATTGGACCAAGGTCCACCTTCACGTCGGTATGCTGACGATGCCCATCGGACCATGGTCCACCTTCACGTTGGTTCGCTGACGACATTCATCGGGCCAAGGTCCAACTTCACGTCGGTTTACCGGAACCATCCCAAACTACGAGGACTTTGATTCCCTGCCATGGGGATACATAGGAAGCCTCTTAGAGGCTCAAGCCCAACTTCATTGTCGCCCCTGCGATGGTCCCATTTCACTCCCCTCCACTCCATTCATCCACCTATCATCCATCCCGATTCTCGCTCGGACCGTCATATCTCAGTGAGACCATATCGGTACACTCCTCTTTACAGCCGCCCATGGGCTGGCCCCGGTATCGGCATCCCTTCAAGGGAAATCCCTCAATCCGATCTATCCTAGCTAATGCTCTGGTTGGGTTGATCCGTCTCTGCCGAACGTTAAACTCGCGGCGTACCCTGTGTTAAGCACGGGAAGCTGAGGAAAACCTCAGATATGTGTCTATGACATATAATTCCCCGTGCTCGATGTGGGATGCCTCGGGCTTCCATGCCCTCGAGAAGCCCTGTGACCAGGGATAATAGACAGACATTCCAGGTTCCCCAGCATCCAGACACGCTACTGATGCCTCAACGTGACTACTCCCCCAACTGAAGGTTGCTGCCCTGACTGGACCCTTTGGAATGTCCCGACAGAAGCAGTGTAATTAATCGGCGTCCATGGAAACATGGCACTGGGAAGAGTTTCACAAACTATGTATTAAATATATGAGGGAGACCCGGACTAGGTGACGAATTCTGAGGAAGAATCCACAGAAGGAAGGACCGAAATCCCATCATCCCGTTTCGATCAAGGAGCAGACGTTCCTGAACAAGGAGTGAATGTCGCCCGCCTTTGGAAAGCAGGAACGCGGGGCAACAAGCGTAGCGCGTCCTCCTCCCACAGACGGGCGGATGCGCGCGCCCCGTCGAAAGCGTTTGAAACACATAGCATGTGTCTCAATGAATGTAAAATAAGACAAAATTGCTTTACCAATTTGGTAACTTTTGAAACATAAATCTCATGAAAGAAAGCTCATAAAATAGATATGTAAAAAATTAATTATAATTGTGATAGAACATATTAATGGTAGATATATTTATCATACAAAATAAATGAATGGTGTATAAGGCATGTATCTCATAGAAATAAAAAGTGAGATGAAATTATCATACATTGTGTATTGACTCTTATCATACTCATTCAAGCCTCTTATATAATAAATATAATTTTATTATACATACATAAAAAATATTATTATATATAATACCATATTTTGTTTGATTATTACTTTATATTACCTTCTTATTAACAATTCTATATTAAGGTTTTACTTTGGGTAATATCCACTTTGTTCTTTATACATGTTTTGACTTATTATTCTTGATCATCTTATTTATATCCAAATTTACCTAAAAATGTAAAAAATATATAAATATCATATATATTCAATATATATTTTTTTATAATAATATATAAAGTATATATACATGAAATGGGATACACTGTTCATGGAGAAGTTAGATCGTATGTATGCATAAATGTTGTTACTATTTTCTTGACGTATTGAAATATAGCAAGTAGATGGAATATATATGTGTGTGTGTGTGTAATATAATTAAATTAGAATTTTTATGTTATAAATATCATAAATGTTAAATAAAAACATCTATAACACATTCTATGTAATGTGTAAATGAATCACACCGCTTTGAGGAGATGACCATCCACACATCCACAAACGATGTTATCATAATTACAAAAGATGGAAAGTATAAAGGTATGTATTAGAAAATAATTAGAGAATCATAAAGAAATAATAAATATAATATTTATCATATATATAAATAGTTTAAATCATCATTCCCAACAATTCAAGGTGGTAATGGAAAAGCATACAATCATCATTTCTTGAGGTCATTGTTCGATGTACACATAAGTAGTTTGTTCATTATGAAGTAGATAAAATTGTTTGTAAGTGTTGTTAAAAACCTTATAAAAAACATATTAGTATATTTATAGTAATTTTTGGATGTATAATCATGAAATGAGGATATTTGAGGTGGTGGATAATGAAAATAAAAGTAAATATATAGATGAAATATGTTACATCTTCTTTGGGTAACACCTTTTGTTTTACACAAAAGGGATTACATGGATGGATTTTTGTCAAATGGGGGTCTTCAAAGATAAGGGGAGAGATTTTTAGGATCTATTTTATAAGATCATTGTGGATCCAAAGTTTTATAAGAGTTGTGAGAAAGTGTGGGAGAGGACGCCCTTTTAAAGTTGAGGAGGAGTGCCACTCCTGTAAATTTTTTAAAAGGGAATTCCACCCTTGTTTATTCCATTCCAAGTGGCTCCAATAACGGACCAGAGTGGAGAAAAGGGAATATAGGGTCTAAATATGGCCATCCAATGAGATTTAGACAAATTTATATTTCACATTGGGCCTTATGTTTATGTTTTAGTTCTTTGTTAAGCTAATTTTTAACTTAGTCACTATAATTAATTTTAACCACCTCCACTAATCGTTTTGGTCAAAAAAACATAGTTAACCTTATTGGAAATTATAAATAAATTTTATTATAAATATGGAATTAATTTTTCAAAATTACAATCATATAAGTGGTAGAAACTAATTTAAAAATAATCTCATAGATGGAACAATAATGCATGTATTTACAGTAAAAAACATTCAAAATTTTTCTTTGTTTTTATATTCAATTTTAATTTGAAATTTATTAAAATATCCAAAATCGTGTAAATTTAAAAATAATTGATATAATTTTACATCAAACCCAAATTAAAATATAATTTAACCCTAAAAATAAATTATATGAAAAGTAGTTTTGAATTAAATTTCAGTATTTGTCACTATTCATCAAAAAATAAAGATTCTCAAAAAAATACCAAAAATTCACCATAAGATAATTTCAAACTTATAAATTAAAAAATTAAGTTTATTTATTTAATTCAATTTCTAATTTTTTTAAAATTAATTTTATTTTATTTTCGATTAGGATAGGAAAAGCTGTTTATTTGAGAAAATAGTATTTCTAAACATAATAAGAGTTTCCCAAAATCAATATTTTTCATTATATATATATATATATTATATTTATATAAAACCATTATAAAATACATTTTAAAGGTATTAATTAATATTCATATAATTAATTTTAATGAATATGTTATAAATATATCATTTAAATAATTATAATAATAAAATGTTGTTTCATAGAAACACAGTGTTGCATATAATGAATGCTAAGTCAGTGTTGTGTGTAGTACATGCTAATATAAGTATTTTTGTAGCTTAAATAGATGAATCTAGTAATTTAATATATAAAAACAATATTCAATGTTATATGAGATGAAAAATATAAAAAAGATTAATTAATTCGAAAAAATATATATTTCACAAAAACTCAAGGTGTTACACTCTACCCCCGTAAAATTGAACTTCACCCATGAAATTCATGTGGGTTATAAATGGTTTAATAATTTTATTTCCCTTTGGATAACTGACATCAATAAAATTAACACTAAATATTCCTTTTGAAAAAGTAAATTTGGAACCATAACGGTCACCCATAGTTACTCATAACTAGTATCCAAGATATGAGAACATACATGGTAAGTAAAAACATAGACATGGAAGAGAAATATGACTATAATGTTCTGATAGAGATTTATATAGAACTTTGTTAGAAGAAAGGTAAAAATCACAAATTCATAAATCCTTGATGTTCTAAGGGGTCATTTGATTCATCATAAATGAAGGTACTAGGATAACATTTTTGGTTTTAAGAACCTTTTTCCTAAAGTCAAAAAAAATTATAAGAAGATATACATACTTTATTTTATTACATTTCATATTCAAAATCTCACCTTTTACTTATGCCTTGATATATTTCCACTTCATCTCTAACCCTTTCAAATGAAAGATAATTTTTCATTCTTGAAAATCTTATAGGTCACAAAATCCATGATATTTCATCACATCTGTCTCCAGTTACCATCAACACAAAGTGGTTAGAACAGGCTATCAAATATATATAAATCCTCATGGGGTGAGAGAATTCTTTAATATCAAAATAGTCATTCAAATTTTAACGTAAACATTCCAAAAGTGGTTAACCCTATAACCCTTCCAAAATATGATTCTCCCTTTCTTCATTTAATACAATCTTATCTCATACCTAAAACATTTTTATTAGATACGTGGGTTTATCCCTAAACCTATAGAGCATTAAATGTGATTTAATTATTAAAAATCCATGTATTGGGATATAATCACATGAAACATTACTAAAAGATAAAAAATAATATTATCCTAGGGATTATTCATACAAAATAAAAAACTAACTTACCAACTAAGGGTCAGATATGTTTTTCCCAATTATCATAATTAATGTATTCCTTTTTGATTGCATAAGATTTCCCTTAATCATTTTTAATTAAAGGTTTTGTGTATTATAGTCCATATTATCATTTTTATTAGGGAATTGATTCACATAATACCCAAATTCCTTTCACTTGAAACACTGAATTGTGGGTTGTATATTATATTGATCTTTATCGCCCTTTATTTCATTGGATTTCCCTTCACATCACATCTATATTATTTTCCTTGGTGGCTAAGATTCCTACACTTGAGACATCATCTTATTTGTTTTAGGAACTCTCTTAACTTCCCTTTCCCATAGTTTTGGCACATCATAGTTTTTAATTATTTATTCTCTCTATTGTTTTTAGATTTTTTTTGAACTCCATATCCATTTTCTTATTAAAACCATGAGATTGATATGTAACTTATACCTCCATTTCTAATTTCATTTCACAACACACAATATCTTCATATCTACTAAACTCTCTTATGGGAAAAACCCTGATGAGACTTGAAATTTATCCATTGAATAAACTATTAAATTTACTTTCAAGTTGGATTATAATTCCTAAAGTGTACCTCCAATGTCTTGTGAAATTATCCTCATAGGTTCAAACAGATTCATCATCTTTTTATTAGACTCAAGGAAATCTTTTTCTATATTCATATGAAGAACATAAGGAAATTATTTATGGAAGAATAAGCTCTTGAAGTCTTCTTAATCAATGGATTCAATTTCATCTTTCTTCTTTGTATTATTGATTAGATTCAACCACTGGTATGCTTCACCTTCTAACTGATAAACATCCAAAATGACTTTATCATGATCAAAACACTTGATAATGTAGAATATAATTTCAGTGGTGAAAATCTAGTTTTTAGAAAAAATTGTATTTGAAGACTTGCTAAAATAATGCGGACGTTCACAAATGAAGGACTCTACAGAACATCGTTACATCCTTTGTTCAAATGGAATCCCACCATGATTAATAGCTTCATAAAGTTATGTGATCATATCTATGAGGTTTTCCAATAAATATACCATATAATTTAGATTCTCTGGAGGAAAATCATTGAATTTTTCATCACAATCACCATTAATGTGGTTCCTTTGAGTTATATTCATTGACTAAAATAAAAAATCAAAAAGTAATAAACATTTTTCATAGTTAGGAACTACATATTCATGAAAAAACACTTTCATGATATCTAAACTATGATACCTTCCTTAATCTTTGAAACCCTTGTTTTATCCTTGTCTATTCATAACCAACTTATTTTTTTCTTAAATCCTTCAGGATTTTTCATGAAGATTAGTGAATTCCCAAAGCATAACTCCCTGGAGTGTCAAACCATATGTTCTGCAAGGTCCTTTGTCATGTACCAGGTTACACCAAGTCAGGCCTGACATGCCTTGTGTGAGTTGTTTCACCTATGTACAACTGTCACAGAGCCAAATCAATGTGTAGTATCCATTCATGGATGTATTTCTAGGAAACCACTCTCTATATCTTTTACCAAAATTCGAGGACAATTTCCAATAATTTCCCTCATCTATAGACTTATCCTTATAGACAAACCTAGAAATATAAATATAAATATTAATAGGGATCACACTAAATGTTTCTCATCCTAGTTTCCAATGGTTAACTAAATTTTTTATCTAATTACAACTATAGTGACCCTCACTTTTCATACATAGATATTATATCACTTTTGCAGAATATATATTACATTAAACAAATAGACTCCCAAAACCATATTATTTTAGTGACTTTGCAAACTTGGAACCAAATATTATAAATTGGTAAAATATCTTCAATGTTTCCCACAAAGATCTTCTCCCATATTAATTCTACTTAAATAAATTCTTCATAAATTTAAGAAAGGAAACATAAGAAAGGAGTTAGTTATAATTCTCATTAAGGGTAAATAAAGTAAATACAGAAGAATAACATGAACATAAGGGTATGAAAATATGATTGTATCATTAGAATATCATACCCTACATATCAATGATCATACACATCAATCAAGACATAAATATTAGCAGTTTATAAGACATAAATCATAAGATAATCTGGAACAGAATCCATGAAATAAAAATATATGAATAAGCCATGGAATTATGGAATAAACATCAACATATAACATCATGAACACATATAAATAGAAAACAGTTCACTCATTAAGGTAAATACATGAAATCAGGCCCTCACATATACTTATAGACATTTAACCTGGTCTACTCATAATGTTGTGAACATGAAACTAGGTTCACACATAACATTGTGAACATGTAATAAGGTTCAAGAATAACTTATGGAAAAGAATCTAGTTTCATGCATAACATTGTGAACATGTAATTAGGTTCACACATAACATTATGAACACATAATAAGGTTCACTCATAACATTTTGAACATGGAATTAGGTTCTCCCATAAACTTTTGGACATACAACCATGTCCATGCATATCATTGTGAACATATAATCATGTTCCCGCATAAAATTTATACTGATGAGTCATCCTTCATTACCCAATGAATTATAGGGAGATATAGGACCAACTAATAACATAATAACTAATACATATATGTTCCAAAAGGTTATAAAACTTGCATCATATCATGGACTATAAAAATAGACCATATCATTACCCGTGAAATGAAATGGGTATCATAAACATTTAATCATATCATAACCTATGTAAAATATATAGGTTTCATAATCATTTCATTCTAGAATAACATGTGATAGGAAACGAGTTTTATAAGCATTTATCAAGGCTTTACCTTCTGAAGAGAAATGGGTATCATAATCATATAACCCATGGGAGGGAAATATGTATCATAAATATATAACCCATGAATGATAAATGGGTTTAATAAACACCATTCCATAAAAAAAATACATTCATAGATATAATATTAATGGAGCCTATAGATCATTTCCCAAAAAGACAAGAGTAACATCAATATAGTTCGTCTTAGATGGAAAATAATTTTGATATATCCTTTGAAAACATTTCTTGAGGAAAATATCATTCTTCTTTGAAAAAAAATTCTTAAAAACTTTTGATAACCATTTTCATTGAAATTATTTTAAAAATATAGAAATAAGGCTTGAAATATTTTTGAAAACATTTTACCTATAAAACTTATAAAAGTATATTGAAAACAATTTTAATACCATTTTTCTTGAAAACTTATAAAATATGCTCGAAAACATTTTAAAACCATTTTACTTGAAAACTTATAAGATAAAAATTAAATATTTTTTAAACTATTTTTTAAAAAATTCAAAACCTATAGAATAATCTTTGATATCATTTAAATCTTTTTATTTGAAATAAACCATTTTGGAATCATATAAAGGATGTTTTTAAAATCATTTAAAACACTTTTAAATCATAAAACGTTTTTAAAATCCTTTTTCTCTAAAACCCACTTTAAAATAAAAAATTTCCAAAAAATTATGAAATTTTTTTATTAAATAAAAATTAATTTTTAGACATATAATGGAATATTTAAGTAATTGACTATCATTGAGGTTGTTAAATCTTTAATAGATGAACATTCCTCCTACACAATAAAAATTTATAAAAGTTCATCGACCAGAAAATGATAAGAATATTCTTTTTTAGAAATACTTTTCTTTAAAAGGTTAAACATTAGTAAATATGTCTCTTAATTATCATTGGATAATATTATAATATTTTTTGTAAACCTTTTAGAAAACATAGATTTGAAGGAACACATATTTCTAATCGAAGAGAGAGGTAAAGTCATACTTTCTTAAAAACACATTCTTAATCACTATATGTACCAAAGAGTGTAAAAAATGGTACAAATACATTAATATATCATGAATATATAGAGGATAATAAAATTTTTTGGTTATCATTATAGATTGATCTTGATATTTCATCAGTGGATGAATAATCATAAACAGTCTCGATAAATAATTAGATTGTCTCCATAAACTCTAACCACTTGGTAACATTGAATTATAACCCTCATGTAAGAAAATTAAATTAAATTAAAGAAAAAATATAAATAAAATAAGTAGATTAGTAATTTAAAATGTAAATGGTAGTATATAAACCTCTTAGAAAAATATAGTTTTTTAACTTGGCTAGTGTCATAATGTAGGCAAATTGGGAAAAAAGTACTTTACAAATTTGGTAAATTTTTTAACATAAACCCCATGAAATAAAGATAAAAAATGAATTTTTAAAAACCCATAAATTTAATTATAATATTCATAGAACATATTCATGGTTCGTAAATTTACCAAACAAAATAAAAAATGGGTGTATAAAGCATGTATCTCCCAGAAATAAAAAGTGAGATGGAATTCCCTTCCCTTGTGTCTTGACTCTCAACGTACTCATTCAAACCTCTTGTATAATAAATATAAATTTGTTTTAAATATATAACATAAACATGTTCATATATATAATTCTATATATGGTTTCATTATGACTTTATATTAACTTCATATTAACAATTCAATGTTAAGGTTTCGCTTCAGGTGATATCTGCTTTGTTCTTTGTACATTTATGGACTTATTATTCCTGATCATATTACACAACTCTTGATTTACCTACTTCCAAAATTTAAAACATTATATAAATATCATATATATTATGTATATATGTATTTATAATAATCTATAAAATATATAAAGATGAAATGGAATACACTATTCCTTGAGACGGTAGGTCGTAAGTATGCATGACCCACGTTTCTGTTTTATTTTCATATCGAAAGAAAGTAAGTAAATTACATATATTTATATATGAATATAATATCATTAAATTATAATTATTATGTTATATATATCATATATATACACTAAAACCATCCTTAACACATTCCATGTAATGTGTGACAAATCACATCACTTTGAGTAGATTGTAGTCCACATGATGACAAATGATGTTGTCATATTTAAAAATCATGAAACGTATAAAGGTATGTGTTATAAAAGAATTAAATAACAATAATGACATAATAAATATAATATATAACAAATATAAATGGCTCTTACATCATAATTTCCAACTATTAAAGGTTATAATGGAAAAAAAATCATCGTTTTGTGATGTGGTAGTTTGTTGTACACATAAACATTATCTATGTTAGCCATTAGATTAAAGTGTGTGTATCTGTTGATATAAAATGTAGTATAAAAATATCTCTATGTATTATTTAACTATTATATTTGTATAATCATGCAATAAAGATAGTTTATGGGGTGGATAATGGAAATAAAACAAAAGGGCTTGAGGAAATATGTTACCTTTTCTTTGGGTAACTCCTTTTGGTTTTCACAAAAGGGTGTACTTAGATGAATTAATTACAAAATATAGGATTATAGGATTTTTTAGGGTTTTTATGGGATATTTGGTCTGATAATTATCAATCCACAGTTTCTTGATAGTTGTGAGGAAGTGAGAGGAAAGAATTCGTTTTTATAGTAGAGGCAGAGTGGCACTCCTGTAAATTTTAAATGAGTGAATTCCACCCATGATTTTACCGTTTAAAGTTAATAAAATATTGAAAAAAATTAGATACAATGTACCATAGGGTCTAAATATGGTCATAAAATGTATTTTGGACAATTTTATATGCCATTTTGGGCCTTAAGTTTAAGGTTTAGTTCTTTGTTTTACTAATTTTTTTGTTAATCGCTATAATTAATTTTAATCACATTCACTAAAATTTTTGGCCAAAACAAAATTTTAAATTATTAAAAGTTATCAATTATTTTGATTCAAATCATGGATTCAATTTTTCTAAATTCCAATCCCAGAAGTGTCATAAATTAAATTAAAATTAATACCACAGACGGGATGACAATATGGGTTTTTAAGTATAAATGCTCAAAATATTTTTATGTTTTTATACTCAATTTCAATGAAAAATTGATTCCAATAACATAAATTGGATCAATTGATAAATAATTTGTATAATTTTACTTTAAAACCAAATTAAAATATAAGTTAAAACTATAAATAAATTATATGAGAAGGCAATTTTAAATTAAAATTTAGTATTTCTCACCATTCATCCAAAAATGATGTTTTTCTGAAAAATACAACAAAAAATCACCATAAGATTATATTGAATTATAAACACAAAAATGAATTTTATTTTATCAATTTAAATTGATAAATTTTTATAAAATTAATTTTATTGCTTTTCACAAAAGGATGTGAAAGGTGGTTTATTTGTGAAAATAGTATTTTTAAACATATGACCACTTTACCTAAAAATATGTTTTTCATTATCAATATGTTTTATTTATGTAAAACCATTATCCAAGATATTTTAAAGTTAGTTGTTACTATTTGTAACGCACCATTCCCAGAATCCTAGAGTCGATGCCTTATTAAGTATCATTGGCATGATCACAAAAGATAAAATCTCGAAAGACCGATTAGGTTTGTATAATTGGAAGTACTAGATGCATTCATAAGGTTCAAATTACATAATAAAATGGAAGAATACAACAACATTGTTTCCATGGACATCATTGAGATCCCATATATTATCCCTGTAGGTCAGTCATAATATACTTCTTCACATACTGGTAAAAATAAATCATAAAAAGGGGTGAGATCAAATGCTTAGTAAGGATAAAAATATAGCAGAAACATTCATAAATAAGCATAAACATTTAAGGAAATGTACAAGACTAAAACAAAAGCATTTTAAAATTGAACTTTAGAATAATATGGAAAATATAAAAAACAAATAATTCCATTTACTTATTCACATGGATATTCTATTAGTCGAATAATCACATGCAATATCAATAGCCTCATTTATAATGATGGAAAGCATAATTCTAGACTTTCATAACCATATAGTCAAGGCCTTATGCCGAGACTACAAATAATATTTTTTCAAGGCATTATTCCAAGAAACAATTTTGTCTCATGAGACCTAACGATGCATCAAGGATCTATAGTAGGCTCCACACATCACTTACTAAGTCCAATGCATTCCTTATATAAAAAAGGTTTAAACATAATATAAGCATTCGTATTAAAAATAGAATACAAAATGTCAATACTTTATCTATAAACCATGAATGGTGTAAAAATAACACATCCACAGTCAAACATATCACAAAACCTTCAATACAATATGGATGTTTTGTATCGTAATAAATCAACTTCAAACAAACTTAAAATCCATCAAAGGATGTTGACATAGATGAAATCAAAACCTTTTTAGAGAAATATCTCTTTCTATTTTGAATTCAATTAAAAGTCACATCATTATAAAAGAAAAAAATTATATTTGAAAATATTTTTATAATATTGTAAGGTAAACTTCGACAATGTTATAATGGTGGAAAATACATGCACCCACCATATAAGTTAAAAAGGACATTCTTACCTTAGTTTTGTCAAAAAGGATATAAAGTACCTTGTTTGGAAAACAATGGAAAGATTCCTTTCAAAAGCATCTTATAAAAAGTAAAAAAAGGTTATAAATGACTATATATTATATTATAGTAAATATTAAAAAAATTGAAATAAATTTTTAAGAAAACATTGATGTGTATGATAAAGAGGTCTCAGTAGATACTTACGTAAACACAACCTCGGATAATAAAGAGATTGTGAAATTAACCCGTACCTTGTACTTTTCCTTGGTCAAGGGTAGGTTAACCTCCTATATAATGGTGAAATAATTTTTATTAAAATATGAAATAATCATATACATTAATATGATATCATATATTATCTTTTAACATTTCTTTGTTAATAATATCTTAGTATTATCGTCATTTCGGGTGTTAACTTAATAGTTTTCCTTTATATGATTGGTTATGTAAGTAATATTTGTAACGGATAGGATTTATTTTATTAATATTCATAATGATATTAAGTATTTAAACATTATTTTTAATCATCAAATGAAAATTAATTTTGAATGGATACGATGGGGAATGAATCTCATCGCGTTCGTGGAGACGGTAATCCGTACGTACGCACGAGCGACAATATCATTCTTTGGATATTAAAATAACATATAATTAGATGGTATATCATATATAAAGAATAATTATCATGTTATATTTATTATTTACATCAATTACACATTATTCTTATATTCATCAAAATAACAATGTATTGAATAACAATTACACCACGACGTGGAGACAGTAAGTCGTACATACGCACGTATGGTGACATGTCACTCAAAGGTTGGATAGAATAATGAATATGGTTGTGCCATATTTATAATAACCTTAAATTATATAGAATATAATAGAGTTATTATGTTAGAATGGAAAAAACAAAGAAATAGGAAGTGGAAGAAGAAAAGAACTTGAAAGATATGATGAAATATTTACCTCTTTTTTAGGTTCTTCCTTTTGATTTGATCAAAAGGGCTCCATAGGTTGGCTTTCTGACTAATGTAATGCCTCTATGATGAATATAGGGCAGTTTAGAGGTTATTTGGGAAGATTTTGGCCTAGACAAATGACTTTTAAGGTGTGAATTAGATAGAAGGGGGGGGGTTCCCTTTTATATGAGGGGTGAGGGGCACCTTAGGAAAAACTAGAAATATTTTTTTATAATAAACTTATATTCGGTTTATAATGGCTCATAAATGAATTATTTAAAGTATAATGTGTGTATGGGTATAAAAACACTCAACCAATAAGTTTTAGATAGGTTTGGGTCACTATTTTAACCTTATCTTTTAGATTTAACTCTTAGTTAAATAGTTTGACATTTACCAGGTCTCTTTGAATTTTTATATTATATGGTTAATAAACATACTATATACTTCCAATCGAATCCCAATTTGTTCATTAATGATTCAACTATTATTATATATTTCTTTTTGCTGAACCTTATATTTTTAGGAATAGAATATCAATTAATAATATAATATTTGTTTTAAAAACTCTTTTATAACATTTTTGACACTATTTGGTATTTTGTGTTTTCTAAACTTATTAAAGCATTATTACTTAGAAAAAAATTAATCTAACCAAACCCAATATGTCATATTAACCTATGAAATTAGTGTAATTCATAAAAAGTTTCAAATTACATTAATTTGGATATTTATAATATCAATTATTTTAATCTTTCATTAATATGGTAATTACTACATCATCATTGTGCCATAATTAAATTCAATTATTTAATTTCAAAAAAATATAGATAAAATACCATTATGTTGGAAATATTTTTATATTTCTATTAAATATTTATATTATAATTTATCTTATGTATAACCCTATATTAAAAATGGATTATTTATTAAACTTTTAATTTAACACTTTTAACTCTTCTTTGAATTAAATAATAATATAAAATATCCTAATCTAATCCAAGTGGACCTAAAGGATCATATTTTAATCCTAAGGTTGTTTTTGGTCGAATTAAACTTATCCATTAGAATTAGGACATGTTTTAGGGTAATAATAATGTCATTTTTACCTTTAATTACCCTATTTAATTTTAACTGTGGTAAATAAAAGTAAAAAGTTAATGTTCACCAAAAAATTATTTTCATCTTATTGAACCACATTTTACTTAATGACATCAACTATGTCTCTTGTATTTTTTAAACTAAACTCACTAAAGCGGTAAAATTATGTTTTATGTAAATTTTCAAATGCTCCTAAGAGGTGGGTAAAAGACGGTAAAAAGTACAATATAATTTTTATATATCTAAAATTATTATAAACTTAATCCAATGAATTACATTGAACATATATATGTATTAAGTATCAAATTTGACCTAATGTAAATTTAAATAAAATAGATAATTATTCAAATGAAAATTTGGTTTTAAACTATAACTTATTGTTTCTCACTATTCATCAAAAATTGAAAGTTTTCAGAAAAATTCAAAAATTCACCCTAAGCTAATTTTGATGTTCTGAATCCAAAAATGACGTCCATTTTGAAAGATAAAATTTATAAAATTTCAAAAAGTGGGTATTACTATTCATAACTGCTAGTTTGATTGGTTGTGGTGTGTTAGAACTCGAAGTTGCGTACAATACACAATGTTGTATTATTCAAAGGGTAACATACCGTGGAAGCTTGGGGTGTTAGACTATTCATATTATTAATCCTAATGCCTAGGTTATAACTATCCTGTTTAAATAATTATAACAATAAAATTATGTTTTTTAGAAACTCAGTATTGTGTTTAATTCACGTCAAGGTAGTGTTTCTTGTAGAGAAGGATAATATATGTCTTGTGTGTATTGTATAAAAACCAAATATAGTAATTTAATACAAAAAACTATATTCAATATTTCATGAAATAAAAAATATCAAAAATATTAAATAACTTTGAAAAAAATCACTAAGACTCTAGTTGTTACACAAAAATTCATGTTCACTAATATCATCCCATCAGGTAGTCGTTCTTCACCTATTTACATAAAGCAATTAATAGGTTTCCATTTGGATGTTTTGGTGAAAAATATTATTTTATGAGAACTTGAATAGAGTAATAAATTGATCCCATACTCCTTTGAAATCCCTGGAGAAAAACTCCCTTGATTTTCTATATAGTAGACTTAGATTGGCCTAGCCAAATGGCTTTGATGGTGTGAATTAGAGAGAAGGGGGAGTGCCCTTTTATAAGAGGGGTGAAGGGCACCTTAGGAAAAGCTATAAATATTTTTTTTATAATAATATTATTTTAAGTTTCTAAGGGATCCAAGATGAATTATTTAAAGGCTAATGTGGGGATGGGTCGAGAACCACTCAACCCATAAGTTTTAAACATGTTTGGGTCACTATTTTAACATTATCTTTTTTGATTTAACTCTTAGTTAAATAGTTTGACATTTACGATGTCTCTTTGTATTTTTATATTATATGGTTAATAAAAATACTATATACTTCAAAAATAACCCCAAGTGGTTCATTAATGATACATATATCATTATATAAGTCTTTTGGATGAACTATAGATTTTTAGGAATATAATATAAATTAATAATATAATATTGGTTTTAAAAACTATTTTATGTCATTTTTGACACTGTTTGGTATTATGTTTTTTCTAAATTAATAACAGAATTATTACATAGAAAAAATTTAATCTAACCAACCCCAATATGTCATATTAACCTATAAAATTAGTGGAATTCATAAAAATTCTAAATTACATTTTTTTGCATATTTATAATATCAAATATTTTAATATTTCATTAATACGGTAATTACTGCATCATCATTGTGTCATAAATAAATTTAATTATTTATTGTCTAAAAAATATATAAAAAAACTTATGTAGGAAATATTTTTATCTTTATAATGAATATTTATAGTCGAATTTATCTTATGTATAACCCTATAATAAAAATGGATTAGTTATTAAACTATGAATTTAACACTTTTAACTCTTCTTTGAATTAAATAATAATAAATGTCCTAATATAATCAAAGTGGACCTAAAGGATCATATTTTATTCCTATGGTTGTTTCAATTTGAATTACACATATCCAATATAATTAGGACATGTGTTAGGGTAATGATAATGTCATTTTTACCCTTAATTACCCTATTTACTTTTAATCGTGGTAAATAAAAGTAAAAGTTACTATTCACAAAATTATTTTCATCTAATTGAATCATATTATACTTACTAATATCAACTATGTATCTAGTATATTTTTAATTCAACATAAAAAAGTGGTAAAATTATGTTTTATGTAAATTTGCAAATGCTCCTAGGAGGTGGATAAAAGACGGTAAAAAGTTCAATAAATTTTTTATATATCTAAAATTATTATCAAATGACTCCAATGAATTAAATTGAACTTATATATTTATTATGTATCTATTTTTAACTAAATTAAATTTAAATAAAACAAATAGTTTTTTAAATAACAATTCGGTTTTAAACTATAACTTAGTGTTTTTCACTATTCATCAGAAATTGAAAGTTTTTAGAAAAATACCAAAAATTCACCCTAAGATAATTTTGATATTCCTAATCCAAAAATTAACTCCATTTTTAAAGGTAAAAATTATAAAATTTCAAAAAGCGGGTATTACTATTCATAACGGCTAGTTTGATTAGTTGTGGTGTGTTAGAACTCAAAGTTGCGTACAACACACGCTATTGTTTTATTCAAAGGGAAACGTACCATGGAAGATTGGGGTGTTACATTCTCCTCTCCTTCAAATAATTTCATCCTCAAAATTTCTAGAATATTACTGCATAAAAAGATGTAGGTGTTTGTTAATCATAAGTTCCTCAAGTTTCCATGTTGCCTCTTCCATCTTATGGTTTCTCCATAGAACTTTTACCAGATGAGTCTTCTGGTTTCTCAGCACTTGTTCTCTTGCATCAAGAACCATGATATGATCTTTTCAATAAGATAGATCATGTTCTAGTTCTAATTCCTCATAGGTAAGTACATACGTTGGGTCAGTCATGTATTTTCTCAATAGCGGTACGTGGAACACATCATGAACATTGGAGAGACTTGGAGGCATTGCCAAACGGTATGCTACAGTCCCAATTCATTCTAGAATTTTGAAAGGTCTGATGTACCTAAGACTCAATTTACCCTTATTACATAAATGTATAACACCCTTCCATGGAGATACCTTCAAGAAAACATGATCTCCTACTTGAAATTCCAAATTCTTTCTTTGGCTATCGGCATAGCTCTTCTGCCTGCTTTGAGATGATTTGATGTGGTTTTGGATTACCTTCACCTTTTCCATCATTTCCTCTATATGTTCTGGGCCTACGAGTTTTCTATCACCAACATCATCCCAACAGGTTGGTTTGCGCCATCTTCTTCAATATAATGCTTTATATGGTGCCATATGAATACTTTAATGGAAGATATTGTTATAGTAAAATTCTACCATAGGTAAATATTGATCCAACATACCTTGAAAGTCAAGTGAGAATGATCTAAACATGTCTTTTAAGGTTTGAATAGTCCATTCTGATTGTCCATCAGTTTGGGGGTGGTAGGCAGTGCTCAAACAAAGTTCAGTATCCAGGCCTTTCTGAATACTTTTCCAGAATCATGATGTAAAAAGGGGATCACAATCAGAAACAATCGATAGTGGTACTCCATGATTTCTTACAACTTCATTAATATACAGTCTTGCTAAATGTTCAAGTGGTAAATCTTCTCTTATAGAAAGAAAATGTGTTGACTTGGTAAGACGATCAACAATGACCCATATTGAATCATTACTTATAAAAGTTCTTGGTATTCCCATGACGATGTCCATAATTATATTATCCCATTTCCACTCAGGTATGGGAAGAGGTTACATGACTCATCCAGGCTGTTTCCATCCAATATTCACTTGTTGAAAAACCATACATCTTGTCACAAAATCAGCAATCTCCCTTTTCATGTTGTCCCTCCAAAAATGTTCCCTCAATTATTAATACATCTTAGTGCTACTAGGGTGTATATAGAAATTGTAACTATGATCATCATCCAAAAATTCCATTTTTAAATCAGGTATATTGGGAACACAAAACATCTTCCCAAATTTCAAAATTCCATCTTCATACACAAATTCACTCAATCTCCCATCATTCACAGCTTTAATCTTATTTTGAAACTCTTCATCAGTAATATGAGAACTCTTTATCCTTTCTAGTAAATATTGTTTGGCAACCATTTGAAAAAGTATTGATGTTTCACCTTCCATGGTGATTCCCATATCCATATTTACTAGATCCATATATATAGGAACCTTTTCAACACTCATATCGTTCAAAAATCCATGATCCTTTCTATTCAAAGCATCTGCCACCATATTTTCCTTCCCTGGGTGGTAGTGTATAGTGAAATCATAATCCTTGAGTAGTTCAATCCAACACCTTTGCCTCATGTTGATTTCTTTCTGTGCGAAAATATACTTCAAACTCTTGTGATCAGTATAAATCTCACATTTTTTACCATCAAGATAGTTTCTCCATATCATAAAAGTAAAGATTAAAACTACTAAATCAAGATCATGAGTATGATAGTTTTTCTCATGAATTTTTATCTGTCATGATGCATAGGAAATAACCCTATTATTTTGCATAAGGACACAACCAAGCCCTTTCTTTGAAGCATTACTATAAATAACAAACCCATTATTCCCTGATGGTAGAGTCAATGTAAAATAATTTACTAATCTTATCTTCAATTATTCAAAACATTTTTCACATTCTTTTTTCCAAACAAATTTTACCCCTTTACATGTGATATTGGTTAATGTGTTAGCCAATCGAGAAAAATTCTGGATGAAATGCCAATAATATCCTACTAAACCAATAAAACTGCATACCTCAGTTATATTTATTGGTGCTGGCCATTCTTGAATTTCTCTTGTCTTTGAAGGATAAATGGATATTCCATCCATAGAGACAATATGGGCAAGAAAAGAAATCTCCTGAAGCCAGAATTCACACTTGCTAAACATCCCATATAATTCATGTCTTCTAAGAGTATTCAGGATAACACGCAAGTGATTTTCATGATCTTTTTTAGCTTTTGGATTATACCAAGATATCATTAATAAATACCACTAAAAATTCATCAAGATATTCCTTGAAAACTCTATTCATTAGATCCCTGAAAATAGAGGGTTCATTAGTTAATCCAAAAGACATTACTGTAAACTCATAATGCTTGTACCTAGTTCGAAATGTTGTTTTCAGAGTGTCTTCCATCTTCACACACAACTGATGATATCCAGATCAAAGTTCAATCATTGTAAGTATTGAGCTCTATGAAGTTGGTCGAATAAATCATCAATGGGTGGTAGGGGATACTTGTTCTTTATTGTTATAGCATTGATCTCCTTGTAGTCAATGGACAACCTCATAGATCCATATTTCTTATTAACAAAAAAGGACAGGGGCTCCCCATGGAGAAAAACTAGGGTGAATAAATCCCTTATTACTAAATTCCTATAGTTGTTTCTTTAGTTCCACTAATTAAATAGTGGACATTCTATAAGGGGTCTTTGATATGGTCCTTGAACCATGAATTAAATCAATGGAAAACCCAATTTCTCATTCTGAAGGATGTACTGGTAAATCTTCTAGAAACACATCTATATAGTTCTTCACAATAGGTACATCCTCTATTTTAACATTACATTCCTCACCCACATTTATTTCATTCTCTTCCTCCCCAATAATTGAATTTAGTTGAGCTGCTGGGGGTGGATCTAGAAAAGAATCTGGTGGATACATTTTTTCTCTAAAGATAAGGTGTTCATTATCATCATCATCAAAAATAGTATCCTCCTTCTTCTTATAATAAATTTTTACATAATGGTCTGAAATACAATCCATACCGAGGATTATATCAAATTCAATCATGGGTATGATGATGAGACAACAGATAAAGATCATTTATGTGCTCTAATGGGGACTGATTCACAAAACTTTGTTGCAATAATACTTCCCTTAAGAGTTTTGACTGAAAAATACCTTGTTAAATAAAATTGGAAATATATAATTTCTTAGCAAACTGGAATGATATGAAACAATGTGATGATCAAGAATCTAATAAAGCATTTTCTAAACTTGAGGAAACCATTAAATTTCCTGCCACTACGAATTTCAGAGCTTCAACCTCAGCAGTAGGGATAGCATAAGAATGGCATTGATCCCTTGGCCTTTTCTAAGGTAAGTTCCACTAACTCTTAGGACATTTATTCACTTAATTCCCCCTTTATATACAATTTTAGAATTCAACATTGACAGCCTCTTTCATCCCCTTTCAATCACAAGCTTGGTGGCCTTTTTCACCACACTTTTAACAGACTCTCATTCCCTTCAAGAAAGTTCCGAGGTGTTTCTTCCCACATTTACTTCAGGATGGATATTCAACTTTTCCCTTCTTCCCCTTATTTCCATTTCCAGAATCATCAGTAGATCTCTTCTTTTCTTGCTTTTCTTTAAAGTCATAAGACTTAGAGAATTATTTTTCTATCTTGATAGCACTTGAGACAATATCTTCATATGACGAGAAGGATTGTGACACTAATGCTCAATAGAGACATGGTTTTAACCCATCAAAGAAACAATCAATCTTATTTCTTTGGTGATGTATATAATCTATAATATTCCTCGCTAACCTTGTAAAGTTATCCTCATATTTTGAGACATTCTCATCCTCCTTTTTCCCCAGACTCAGAAATTGCCTTTCCATATTTTCTCGATGGTCATGAGGAAAGTATTTTTATAAGAAAAGATCTTTAAACTCTCTACATTCCATATTTTATACTTCATCATCTTACATTGTGTTTTTAATCAATGAACACCATTGATCAGCATCTCTATTGTGGCGGTAAACTTCAATGACAACTTTTTCCCATTTCACTACTCCCCAAGGCATGGTATATTTTCTCTAAGGAATTTATCCATTGCTCGTATACTAATGGATTTTTACTCCCATTTAATGTTAGTGGTTATTTCCTCATTAAGTTATCTAACATTTATCCTCTACGCTGCGGATCAGGGTGCTCCACACAGGTAAGGTTATTATTCATAACCTGAGTGAGTTGTCCTAGTATGGTGATTATCTTATTAGCACTAGTTGCATCACCAGCTCCACTATAATTGTCTTGAGTAGGAGGGAAAGCCCAACATGGATTTCGTACGTTGATATGGTTTCCATTCCTTCAACTAGGCACCATTTCTAAACAATTGTATAAACTAGATTAGTTTATTAATCAAAATACATAAATCTAAACATGTAAAATACTTAACATAAATTGAACCATTTATGAATATAATCCATAATCATAAAAAATGTTTTATTTGAGAAAGTATATACTCATATACCCTTCATAATGGTTTGTAAAGAAAATGATAATTATCCTAAACATATCCCCCAGGAGTGTCGTAACCAAGAGTGCAGTAAGGCCTGTTGTCGTGCAGCAGTTCCTGTTTGAGTCTAGCTCAAAGCGGTGTTTTCGGTTTTTACCCCTAGGTACATTTGTTCTAGAACCGCCTCTACCTTCTTGTATCCAAACATGGATTTATTTCATGGAAAACTCCCAAAATATCTACAATACCAAAATTCTAGGAAGTTCTTCTAGAATAATCCTCAAAGTCTGTCTTAGGGCTACAAGCTCTAATCAGAGTTTATATAAAACTAGATTCCATGGTTTGTACTAAACTTCCTCTGATACCAACTGTAATACCCCAACCCTAGAAGCCCAGAGTCAGTGTGTTGTTATGTATCATTGGCATGATCACAAAAGATAAAGTCTTGAAGGACCGATTAGTTTTGTATCCTTGGAAGTACTAGATGTATTCATAAGGTTTACATTACATCATAAAATTGAAAAGTACAAAAAAATTGTTTCCATAGACAACACTGAGATCCCATAGACTATCCTTGCAGGTCAGTCATAATATACTTCTTCACATCCTAGGAAAAATAAAACATAGAAATGGGTGAGCTCAAATTCTCAATAAGGATAACAATATAGAAAAAACTTTCATAAATAAGCATAAACATTTAAGGTAATGTATAAGACTAAAACAAAAGACTTTTAAAATTGAACTTCAGAATAATATAGCAAAGACAAAAAAAAATCCCATTTACTTATTCACATGGATATTATACTAGTCGAATAATCAAATGCAATATCAATAACCACTTTTATAATGATGGAAAGCATAATGCCAGACTTCGATAACCACATAGTCAAGGCCTTGTGCCAAGACTACAAAAAAGATTTTGTCAAGGCCATGTTCCAAGACACTAGTTTGTCTCTTAGACCTACCAATGCATCAGGGATCTATAGCGGGCTCCACACATCACTTACTAAGTCCAATGCATTCCTCATATGAAAAGGTTTAAACATAACATGATCATTCGTATTAAAATTAGCACACGAAATGTCAATACTTTATCCATAAAACATGAATGGTGTAAAAATAACACGTCCATAGTCAAATATATCACAAAACCATCAATATTATATGGATGTTTTTTATCATAAAAAATCAACTTCAATAAAACTTAAAATTCATCAAAGGATATTGACAAAGATGAAATGACAACTTTTTTAGAGAAATATCTCTTTCTATTTTGAAATCATTTAAAAGTCATGTAATTATAAAAGAAAAATTTTTTATTTGAAAATTGTCGTATAATTGTTTAATTTAAACTTCGATGATTTTATAATGATGGAAAATAGCTGCACCTGCCGTATAAGTTAAAAAGGACATTTTTACCGTAGTTTTGTCGAAAATGTTATAAGGTACCTTGTTTGGAAAACGATCGAAAGATTACTTTCAAAAAAATCTTATAAAAATTCAAACAATGGTATAAATGACTTTATATTATAGTCTAGTAAATAGTAAAAGAAATTTCAAATACAATTTTAAGAAAACACGGATGTGGATGATAAATAAGTCTCAGTAGATACTTACATAAAAAAAACCTCGGATAATAAATAGATTGTAAAATTAACCATTACATTGTACTTTTGTTTGGTAGAGGGTAGATTAACCTCCTGAATAATCGTAAAATAATTTTTATTAAATTATAATATAATCATATACATTAATATTATATCATATATTATCTTTTAACATTGCTTTGTTAATAATATCTTAGTACTATTGTCGTTTCGGGTGTTAACTTAATCGTTTTCCTTTATATGCTTTGTTATGTAAGTAATATTTGTAATGGATAGGATGTATTTTATATATATTCAGAATTATATAGGACTTTAAACATTATTTTTAATCATCAATTGAAAATTACTCTTGAATGGATACGATGGGGAATGAATCTCATCACGTTCATGGAGACGGTAATCCGTACGTATGCACGAGCGACAATATCATTCTTTTGATATCAAGATAACATTTAATTGGATGTTATATCATACATACAGAATCATTATCATGTTATATTTATTATTTATATCAATTACACATCATTATTATACCCATCCAAATAATAATGTATTGAATAACAATTACACCACGACGTGGAGACGGTAAGCCGTACATACGCACATATGGTGACATGTCATTCAATGGTTGGATAGAATATGAATATGGTTGTGCCATATTTATAAAAACATCACATTATATAGAAGATACTGGATTTATTATGTTATAATGGAAACAACAAATAAATAGGGAGTGGAAGAAAAAAAATAATTTGAAAGAGATGATGAAATATTTACCTCTTCTTCGGGTTCTTCCTTTTGATTTGATAAAAAGGGCTCCATAGGCTGGATTTATGACTAAAGTAATGCCTCTAGGATGAATAGAGTACCATTTAGAGGGTATTTGGGCAGAGTTTGTCTTAGGCAAATGGATTTTAAGGTGTAAATTAGAGAGAAGGCGAGTTCCCTTTTATATGAGCGGTGAGGGGAACCTTAGGAAAGCTATAAATATAATTTTATAATAAAATTATTTTCGGTTTATAATGGCTCCAAAATGAATTATTTAAAGTATAATGTAGGTATGGGTCTAAAAACACTCAACCAATAGGTTTTATATAGGTTTGGGTTACTATTTTAACCTTATCTTTTAGATTTAACTCTTAGTTAAATAGTTTGAAATTTAGAATGTCTCTTTGTATTTTTATATTATATGGTTAATAAACATACTATATACTTACAAAAGAACCCCAAGTAGTTCATTAATGATACAATTATCATTATATAATTCTTTTAGGTGATCCTTAGATTTTTAAGTATAGAATATCAATTTATAATATAATATTTGTTTTAATAACTCTTTTTTTTCATTTTTGACACTATTTGGTATTTTGTTTTCCTAAATTCATAACAGCATTATTACATCGAAAAAAATTTATCTAACCAACCCCAATATTTCATATTAACCTATAAAATTAGTTTAATTCATAAAAAGTCTCAAATTACATTTATTTGGATATTTATAATATCAATTATTTTAATCTTTCATTAATATGGTAATTTTTGCATCATCATTGTGTCATAAATAAATTTAATTATTTAATTTCTAAAAAATATAGATAAAATAACATTATGTAAGAAATATTTTTATCTTTATAATGAATATTTATAGTCGATTTTATATTATGTATAACTCTATATTAAAAATGGATTTGTTATTAGACTTTTAATTTAACACTTTTAACTCTTCTTTGAATTTAATAATAATAAATGACATAATCTAATCCAAGTGGACCTAAAGGATTATATTTTATTCCTAAGGTTGGTTTTGGTCATATTACACTTATCCAATAGAATTAGGACATGTGTTAGGGTAATAATAATGTCATTTTTACCCTTAATTACCATATTTACTTTTAACTATGGTAAATAAAAGTAAAACGTTGTTATTCACCAAAAATTATTTTCAACTTATTGAACCACATTTTACTTACTGATTTCAACTATGTCTCTCAGATTTTTGAATTTCAACTCACATAAGCAGTAAAATTATGTTTTTTTTTAAATTTTCAAATGCTCCTAGGAGGTGGGTAAAAGACGGTAAAAAGTTCAATATAATTTTTTTATATATAAAATTATTATAAACTAACTCCAATGAATTAAATTTAACTTATATATGTATTATGTATCTATTTTGACTGAAAATAAATTTAAATAAAATAAATAATTATTCAAAAAAAATTCGGTTTTAAACTAAAACTTAGTGTTTTTCACTATTCATCAAAAATTGAATGTTTTTAGAAAAATACCAATCATTCACCCTATGCTAATTTTGATATTCTGAATCCATAAATGAAGTCCATTTTGAAAGATAAAATTTATAAAATTTTAAATAGTGGGTATTACTATTCATAACGGCTAGTTTGATTGTTTGTGGTGTGTTGGATATCAAAGTTGCGTACAACACACGCTATTGTATTATTAAAAGGGTAACATACCGTGGATGTTTGGGGTGTAACACTATTCATGTTATTAATCTAAATGCCTAGGTTATAATTGTATTGTTTAAATAATTATAACAATAAAATGAAGTTTCGTAGAAACTCAGTGTTGTGTGTAATGCACGCCAAGTCAGTTTTTCCAGTAGAGAAGGATAATATATGTCTTGTGTGTATTTTATAAAAACCAAATGTAGTAATTTAATACTAAAAAAACTATATTCAATATTTCATGAAATAAAAAATATCAAAAATATTAAATTATTTTGAAAAAAAAATCACTAAGACTCTGGGTGTTACACAAAAATTCATTTTCACCAACATCATCCCAACTTGTAGGTGTTCTTCACCTATTTACATAAAGCAATTCATCGGTTTCCATTTGGATGTTTTGGTGAAAAATATTATTTTATGAGAACTTTACCAGAGGAATAAATTGATCCCATAGTCCTTTGACATCCATGGAAAAAAAACTCCATTGAGTTTCTAGATAGTAGACTTAGATTGGTCATTAGTTTGAGGGTGATAAGACATACTAAATTTCAACTTAGTATTTTGAGAATAATTGAGTATTTTCTAGAATATGGAGGTATAACACCCCAAACACTTTATGGGATGATTCTCTTAAATATATTATATTAATAGCCTGTATTTCATAAAGAATTGGGTTCCATTTAAACAAAACTTGTTTATTTACGATATAGTCATAACCTATCCATTAAAAATAAATTTTCCACTTCTATGTTTTGAATTTCAAAAAAAGGTCATCTGCAGTTGTAGCCAGTAAGACATTTGGAGTATGATAGAACCAACTTGATTTTTTGATTAATAGTAACATACCCTTATGAAAAGTAATATGACCATTATGAATAGTAAATAATGATAATATTTTATTTTCTTAAGGTAATAATATAATGAGATCTTAATTAAATTTACAATGTGATATACAACTAATTATACCTTTAAAATTGTTATTTTTGAATAAAGTGTGATTTTATTTAAAAATTAAATTAAAAAATACTAAGAATTTGTTTTCAAAAATGGATTTCATTTTTGAATTCTACGCGTCAAAAAATGGTTAGGGTGAATTTTTGGGATTTTTCTAAAATATTTAACTTTTTCGTGAATAGTAAAAATATTGTTCTGACTTTTCGGTAGTTTAATGACATCATAATCATATACTAATGAATATAAAATTCTGGTCACCTTGTGTACTATAACATGTGACATTATGTGTCCCAAGTGGCTAAAAAAATGGGTAAATACCATTTTCAGGCCCATGGTTTTTCCAAAACCATTAATGAGGTGTCCCTTTTAATTAATAAAAAACTCCCTCTCATTTACTATAAATACCCACTCACCCCTTCGTTTTATTTCATTTCAAACACATTATACTAGAAGATCTGGTAGTATTACCTCCCTAGTAGTCCTCCCATGGTGTCCTCAAATCCCCAATATTCAAACCCTCATGTTTTGGGAGTTACTCTACAAGGTAAGATAATCAACCACCCTTTTCATTTCTTAATGCTTTCATTTTATGTTTTATCTTTTATTTTCAATTGGATTATGTTGGGATATGTAATTCCATATTAACTTTTCCTTATATATTATGTATTATTTATGAGATATCACCTTTCTCTCATCAATCTATTTTGTGAAATTTTTAGTGATGTCGTTAGGCTGCTAAATTTTTGTGAGAGATTTCTCATTTTTCTTCTATTTTGAGTTCCTTTCTTTTATAATTCTTTCCTCATCTCCCCTAATAAAAATGAAATTATAATTCTAGTACCTTACATGCACTGGAATTATATTATTCTAATGGAATATTTCATCACTGTCTCTCTTCCCCCTCCTCTTATACTAAATATGAAAACATCGTCCGAGATGTGTTAGTTTATCACATTCAAGGACGACGGGATCCCAATTTTCATTACCATGTTAAATTCTGGTCATGAAACAATTTTTATTGTTGAACCAAATCATAATATATTTATTTAATCTCATTAATTTTCTATAATCCCCACATGCTCATAATATGGAATAATAATACAAAACAAGTTTATTGTGCGCAAAACCCCCAAGCTAAATCTAAGTGTTTATCAATGAATTTTAACTAATGATTCATCCACAAGTATATAACCCAGAATCATTATAAGATCATTTATATCAATTTAATATCACTAATAATATATATTAACAATTATTTAAGTTTAACCAAATGTCAAATGAACTTCTATTCATAAATACAAGTAAACGAATCATGAAAACCAAGGTAAAAAATGCTTCCAAAACAATAAAATTGAACCCCTTAATCCCATAAAAAGGGTCATGATTGAACCTAATAAGTTTTAAATAAAAAAATTAATCTTATAATAGGTTATAAAATTATTAATTAATGAAGCTAAATTTTATTTTTCATGCCATTAAAGAAACGAAGAACACACTCGAGCATAAGGTAAAGGGTATCTCATATAACTTTAATTCTTTATGAGATTTCCATTGATCACCACTTATTTATTGTATGAGGTATATGTGTACTACCATTTGATATATAATAAAATGATTCTATTTATATTAATGTTATTCTGTGATTAATTTAGAAATTATTGACTTTTGGTCATATGATTCAATTTATTACAATATGGTAATGGTCTTCACCTCAATTTCCATTTCATTGAGCCCTTCTTGGTATTGTGCACCTAATATTTCTTATGCAGTGTATCTACTACCCATTTGAGATTATTTATCATTTAAAATTTTAAATATATTATATATCCATATTCTGGTTTCATGGATCTGAGTATTTTTTAAGCCATATACCCATTTACATAAGGTGTTTATTTGGAAAATTATTATAACTATAGAAATATTGATGAATTTATATTATCTACTATATGTATATATTGAGAAGTCATATTTTACATGAATTAAATCTATTAATAAAGAATTATTTGTACATTCATTTATGGTTGGGGTCCGCTATATCCCCGCAATGCATCGATAGGTCTCATGAGACAAATCAGTTGGTGAAAAACCCTTTGAGTTTGTTTCCAAAAATCATATGTTTATCTACCTAGAGAACTAAACCATTTCAACAGTATTATGGTATCATGTTCCAGATACATGACATCCAATTAATAATAATTCTATTTATTCATTATAAGTTATTACTATCTATGAGGTTTTCACTATGACAAAATCTATGGATGAATTTTCATTTTCCGTTTATTAATGGCATGAGTTTATCATTTATTCACCATGAAATATTGATTATATCAAGTTTTTTATGATTCACTTGTTATTTAATTCATGCTTATGCTATTTATAAACCTTACTGATCATTTTATCTCACCCCTTTCATTTTTTTACCTTCAACAGGTGAAGAAGATGAGATCATTGATTGGGTTTATGTGGATGTTGTTTTTAGTTTATATTATGTATTGTATTCTATATCCTTTTCTAGTGTAATTTGAGTTACATATATGTATCTAGTTTCTTTAAGACTACTAAACTAATAATTCCACTGGGATTTTAATTCCTTATAACCATTCCAATATAACAAGTAATTCACCGGCTCTGGTCTAGAGGGGTTGGGGCATTACAGTTGGTATCAAAGAAAGTTTAGTAGCAAACATGACAACTAGATTGGAAAATGTATAGTATGGAACAAAAAACTAAGGTAGTATATGTGGATAAACATACAAGAACATCAATGTATTTTGGTCAGGAATAGATTATGTGAATATTTCTAGAAAATACATCCATGTCTGGATATAAACAGGTAGAGGTGGCTCTGGCACAGATGTACCTAGGATTGAAAGCTCTGACAAGACGTTTCTGGCATAACCAAGGGTATCCTGGTACATGACAATGGGCCTTTCTGCACTCTCATTATTGACACTCTTGGGGGATATAATTAGGATAATTCACATTTTCTTTACAATCCATTATAAAGTTTTTTAATGTAAATTTTTTCTCAGAGATTCCATGTTTATGATATTAGTTATGCATAGAATTTCTATCTATGTTAAGTGATTTTCTATTTGGGATTCATAACCTAATCTAGTGTGTGAAATTATTTAGAATTTAAATATAATGAAATAAGGGTAATAAATAATTGTGGGAAATGTAGGGATCTCCCCACTGAGCAAGTTGACATAGTCAATGTTGGAGAAAATCAGATCATGCCCACATTGGGACAGCTTACTCTGGTTGTAATGAATAACCATTCCACACTTGTGTTGGATTGGTTAATATGGAAGAATCCCCCATATTTTAGTTGGACTATTAATCCAGTGGTATTTAAGCAGTGGATCAAGTCCCTTGTAATGATATTCACGACATTAAGATGCATGGAAAATGAAAAGGTAGTGTTGGTAGTATATTGTCTCGATGGAGATTCTGATCAATGCTGGTCCTTGATTCAGAATACCACTAAAGAATAAGAAATATAAGATATGGAATGGAGGACTTTTAAGGAAATATTCTTCAAAAAAAATTTCCCTTCTGAGCAACGAACATAAATGAAGAGGAAATTTCTTATCTTAAAGCAAAGGGAATAGATAGTGTTGTAGAGTATAAGGCTACCATCCCAAGGCTAGCCAGGTATTCCATAAATTATGTACGTGACTCAGCAGACAATATTTATCATTTCTTTGAATGTATTAAGCCAAGCCTTCAAAGGGTAGTGGCTTCTCAAAAAAATTAATCATATGATGAAATTGTATCAAGTGCCATCAAAACAAAGAAGAAATTTTTTAGATCAAATTTGTTCAAGGGAAACCAAGATAAGAAGAGGTACTCTAATAAACAAGGGAAAGGTGAAGTGCCAAAGAAGAACAGGGGAATGAATAAATTCTTATTATGCAAGAACTATGGTCAAAATCATCTTGGGAAATGCTTGAAAGAAATGGGAGTATGCTATAAATGCTGAGAAAAGGGTCATTAATATGATGAATGCAAGGGAAATAAACAATTCAATGATATTAAATGATACAATTTCAGAGAGATGGAAAACTATGAAAATGAGTATCCTAAGTGCCAAGGAAACGTTCCTCAGAAGAGGCCACAATAGAAAGGGAGAACTTATGTGATTACAACCACGGAGGTTGATGTTTCTAATGATGTGGTGGTAGGTACTTATATTATTTCCTCAAACTTAGACAACACTTTATTTGATTATAGATCATCTCATTCATTTATATCTTCCATGTTTTCCAAGAAAATTAGACATGTCCCATTTGATTTAATCAAGGATTTATCAGTCAAAACTCCTAGGGGATGCATCATTGCAACAAAGGCATTTCAACTAGTCCCACTCATGACACATATAAGTGCTTTAGTTACTAACCTTGTCATCATACCAATTACTAATTTTGATATAATTATCAATATGAATTTATTTTCAAACTATGATTTGAAGATTAATTGCAAGAAGAAGAAAGTTACAATCTTTGAAAATGGGGTAGAATCCCTAATTTTTAGAGAAAAAACCACACAAACTGATTCTTATCTAGATCCACCCCCAGAAGCTCTGTTGAATGAAATTATTTGAGAGGAGGAGAAACCAATTTCTATGGATGAGGAAAGAAATATTTAAATTGAAAATTTTCATATAGTGCAGGAATACAATGAGGTATTTCCAGAGGATTTACATGGACATCCTCTAGAGAGGGAAATTGTGTTTTCTATTGACATAATTCATTATGAAAGACTTATATCAATGACCCATAAAGAATGTCCAATATGGAGTTAGTGGAGCAAAATAAATAACTAGAGGATTTGAGTGACAAAGGATTTATTCGACCTAGTGTTTCTCCATGTGGATCCCTAGTTCTATCTGTCAAAAAGAAAGATAGACCCATGAGACTATACATCGATTATAGGGAAATCAATGCTATTATAGTAAATAATAAGTATCCTTTTCCATGAATTGATGATTTATTTGATCAAATTCATGGAGCACAATATATTTCAAAGATTGATCTTTGATCTAGATATCATCAGTTTCTTGTGAGTAAAGAAGAAATTCCAAAAACAATATTTTGAACCAAGTATGGGCATTATGTGTATACAGTAATGCCTTTTGGACTGAGTAATGCACCGTATGTTTTCATGGATCTGATGAATAGATTTTTCAAGGAATATCATGATGACTTTTTAGTGGTTTTTATTGATGTTATCCCGTTAACTCTAAAAGCTATGAAGATCATGAAAATCACTTGCGCGCTATTTTGAAGACTCTTAGAAGAAATGAATTATATGGGATGTTTGGAAAGTGTGATTTTTGGCTCCAATCAGTTTCCTTTCTAGGAAACATTGTCTCTAAGGATTTAATATCTGTAGATCCTATGAATACAATGGTTTTGAAATAATGTCACACTCTGACAAACATAACTGAGGAATGTCGTTTTATAGGTTTAGCAGGTTATTAATGGTTTTTTGTTCAGAACATCGCCTGTTTAGCCTTCCCAATGACCAAAATCTCACGAAAATGGGTTAAGTTAGTATGGAAAAGGAATGTGAATATGTATTTGATGAATTAGAGAGAAGGCTACTGAATGATCCAATCTTGACTCTACCATCATAGAATGATGGATTTATGATCTTTAGAGATGCATCAAAGAAAAGACATGGTTGTGTCCTTATGAAGAATGATAGATTGATTACCTATGCATCTAGCCACCTAATAATCCATGAACTAAAATATAAAACTTATGATCTTGAGATGAAACCTGTAATCTTTTCTTTGAAGATATAGATACACTAACTCTATAGAGAAAAATGTGAGATAAATACCGATCAAAAGAGATTGAACTATATTTTCTCACAGAAAGAACTCAACATGAGGCAAAGATGTTGGCTTGAACTACTCAAGGATTATGATTGCAATATACACTACCACCCGGGGAAGGAATATAAGGTTGAGTATTCTTTGAGGAGAAAGGATCATGGAGTTCTGAACAATATGAGAATTGATAGGGATAAAATGTTCATGGATCTAGTAAATATGGATATGGTAATAATCATTGAAGATGAAACATCAATACTTTTTCAAATGGTTTCCAGAAAAATCATTAATATAAATCATAAAAAGTTCTTAGATTGGTGATGTAGAGTTTCAAAAGAAAACTAAATCTATGAATGATGGGATATTGATTGACTTCATGTATTAAGATAGAATTTTGAAATTTGGGAGGAGGCTTTGTGTTCCTGATATACCCGATCTTAAAAGGGAATTGTTGGATGATGCTCATAGCTCCAATTTCTCTATACACCTTGGTAACACTAAAATATATATATATATATATGAAGGAACATTTTTTTGGTAAAACATGAAGATGGATATTACTAATTACGTGTTGATATGTTTGGTTTGTCAATAGGTGAAGGATGAGAGACAAAAACCTATAGGAGTAGTGAAACCACTTCCTATTCCTATGTGGAAATGGGATGGTATTACAATAGAAGTTTTCATGGTACTACCAAAGTCTCCATGAAATAATGGTCTGATATGGGTCATTTTTACCTTCTTACAAAATCAACATATTTTCATACTATAAAGAACGATTTTCCACTTGAACGTTTTTCTAGTCTATATATTAATGAATTTGTAAGACTTTATGGTGTACCCTTATCAATTGTTTCTGATAATGATCCCCATTTTACATCAAAATTCTAGAAAAGTCTCCAAATGGCTTTGAATACTAAGCTTAATTTGAGTACTACTTATCACCCCCAAACTAACAAACTGTCTGAAAGTACTATTCAAACTCTTGAAGACATGCTGAGATCATGCTCTCTTGAATTTCAAGGTATGTTGTATTAATACTTTCCTTTGGTAGAATTTTCCAATAACAATAGTTTCCATTATTGTATTCAACTGGCTCCATATGAAAAATTATATGAAAAGAGATGTTGAACTCTAACTTTTTGGGACAAAGATGGTGAGAAGAAACATATAGGAACAGAACATATTGAAGAGACCAAAACAAAGTTAAAGACAATCCAAGCCCATATTAAGTAATCCCAAAGTAGGAATAAGATTTATACTGACAATTGGAGAAATAATTTTGAATTACAAGTGGGAGTTCATGTCTTTCTGAAAGTATTTCCTTAGAAGGGTGGCTTAAGATTTGGTAATAAAGGGAAACTGATCCCCAGGTACATCGAAAAATTTGAAATTATGGAAAGAATCAGAGCTGTTTCTTACCATTTAGCAATGCTTCCAAGTCTCTCTAAAGTAAATGATGTGTTCCATGTGTTATTGTTGAATAAATACATGCAAAACTTAATGCAGGTACTCACCTATGATGAAATATAACTAGAACCTGATTTGTCATACTATGAAGAGCCTATTGGGATTATTGACACACGGGAGTAGGTATTGAGAAATCATAAAACTATTCTGGTAAAGGTTCTTTGGAGAAATTAGAATATGGAGGAAGCAAAATGGGAACCTGGTGATGTTATGAAGAAGAACCAACCAAATCTTTTTGGTCGGCTTTATTCATAAAATTTTGAGGGTGGAATTTCCGAAGGAGGGAATAATATAACACCCCCAAAATTTTATGGTATAATTATCTTAAATATATTATATTAATTGCCTATATTTCATAAATCATTTTGTTCCTTTTAAAAAAAACACATGGTTATTTAAGAGATAGTCATAACCTATCCATTAAACCTAATTTTTCCACTTCTATGTTTTGAATTTCGAAAAATGGTCATCTAGAGTTGTGACTAGTAAGCCTTTTGGAGTTTGATAGAATCATCTTTTTTTGAGGAATAGTAACATACTATTAAGAATAGTAATATGAATAGTAATATTACACTCATTAATAGTAAATAATGATAATATTTTATTTTCATAAATTAATTAGATAATGAGATCTTTATTAATTTTTAAATGTGATATAAAACTAATTATACCTTTAAATTGTTATTTTTGAATACAGTATGATTTTATTTAAAAATTAAATTAAAAATACATATCAATTTATTTTTAAAAAATAGAGTTCATTTTTTAATTCTACACATTGAAAAATGGTTACGGTGAATTTTTGGTATTTTTCTAAAATACTTGATTTTTTTGTAAATAGTAAACATCCAATTTTGAGTTTTCGACAGTTTAATGATATCATAATGATATAATAATTATTATAAAAGGCTGGTAGAATTTTGTACAGTAACATGTGACATGATGTATCCCATGTGGCAAAAACCATGGGAAAATATAATGGGCAAGCCCATGGTTTTTCAATAACCACTAATGAGCTGTCCGTTTTAATTAATAAAAAACTCACTCTCATTTAATATAAATACCCAATCACCCCCCTTCATTTTTATTCCTAAAACACTCATTATAATTGATTATATGGTATTATTACCTCAGTAGGAGTCCTACCAAGGTATCCTCAAACCCCCATGGTCCCAACCTTTATTTTTTGGGAGTTACTCTACTAGGTAAGAGAATCCACCACCCTTCTCTTTTCTTCAAGCTTTCATTTTATGTTTTCTATATTATTTTGAATTATATTATATTGGGATATGTCATTCCATATCCCCATTTCATTATATATTATTTAATAGTGATGAGATACATCCTTTATCTCGTCAAAATATTTTTTGAAATTTTAAGTGACGTTGTTAAGCTGCAGAATTTTCATGAGAGAATTCTCATTTTTTTCTTCTATTTTAAGTTACTTTCTTTTATAATTATTTCCTCATATTTTCTCATAAAAATGATATTATAATTATATTACATTACATGAAATGTAATTATATTATGTTAATGGAATATTTTATCATAAGCTAACTTTCTCCCTCCTCATATACTAAAAATGAAAACACCATCTGAGATGTGTTAATTTATCACATTCAAGGATGACAGGTTCTCAATTTTCATTACCATGTTAATTTATGGTAATAAAACCATTTTTATTGTTGAACCAGATAATTATATTTTATATTAATCTCATTTATGTTCTTTAATCCCTATATAATCATAATATGTAATAATAATACAAAACAAGTTCATTGTGTGCAAAATCCCCAAGCTAAATCCAAGTGTTTATCAATGACTTTTATCTAATGAATCATCCTCAAATATAACCCAGAATCATTATAAGATTACTTATATATATTTAATTTCACTAATAAAATATATTAACAATTTTGGATGTTTTACCAAATTTTAAATTAACAACCATTCATAAATACAAGTACAAGAATAATGAAAACCAAGGAAACAATGCTTCCAAAACAATAAAATTGAACCTCTTAAACCCATAAAAAGGGTCATTAATAAACCTAATAAGGTTATACTAAATCAATTAAATGTATTGGAAGTTCATGAATTATTAATTAATGAATCTATATTTTATTATTCTGGTCATTAAAACAAATGAAGAACACACTCAAGAATATGGTAAGGGGTTTCTCATCTCACTTTCATTTTTGTGAGATTTCCATTGTTCACCACTTATTTCTTGTATGTAGAATATATTTCATTCCATTTGATATATAATAAAATTATTCTATTTATATTAATGGTATAATAGGATTAATTTTGTTATTATTTACTTTCAGTACATGATTCAATTTATTATAATATGGTAAGGGTATTCATATCAATTTCTATTTCATTGAGACCTTCTTGTTATTGTGCACCAAATATTTGTTATGTGATGTATTTATGACCCATTTGAGATAATTTTTCATTTGAAATTATAAATATATTATATATCAATTTTTTGGTTTCCTGGATTTGAGTATTGTCTTAAGCTGTATAACCTTTAACATATGGTGTTTATTTGTAATGTTATTTTAACTATGGAAATATTGATGAATCCATATTCTCTACTCTATACGAATATTAAGAAGGAATATTGTACTTTTATTAAAACTATTAATAATGAACTCTTTGGAATTGCAGTGATAGGTGGGGCTTGCTATAGACCCTGGATGTATCGACAGGTCTCATGAGACAAATCAGTTGGTGACAAACCCTTCGATTTTATTTCCAAAAATCAGGTGGTTTTATACCCACATAACTAAACCATTTTAATGGTATTATAATATCATGTTCTAGATATATGATTTTCAATTAAGAAGAATTATTTTTATTCCTTATGAGTTATTACTATCCATGAGGTTTTGACTATGAAAAAATCTATGGATGCAGTTTCATTCTCAGTTTATTTATGGTGTGAGATTTTCATTTATTCACCAGGCCATATTGATTATGTCAAGTTTTTTATGATTAACTTATTATCTAATTTATGATTTCACTATTTGTAACCCTTACTGAGAATTTGATCACACCCATTCTAATTGTTTAACTTCAACATGTGATGATGAGGAGATCATTTATTGAGTTTCTGGGGATGTAGTTTTTAATTTCAGTTATGTATTGTATTTGGTATCATTTTCCAATGTAATTTGAGTTACATATATATATCTATTTTCTTAAAGACTACTAAATTGATCATTCCTTAAGTATTTTCATTCCTTATAACCAATAAAATAATACAAGTAATGAACTGGCTTCGGTCTAGAGGGGTCGGGGTATTATAAGAGGTAAATCTTGGGTCATGATCCGATAAAATCAATAGTGGTGTTCCATATAGCCTCAACACTCCTCAAATGCATGTCTTTGAATGTTTATCGAGTGAGAAGTCCTCTATAAATACAATGAAGTGATAAGCCCTTTTATGATGATCCACCACATCCCACATATCATTATTTCCTCTTGACATGTTTAGAATAATAGTAATAAATTCAACGATTCTATTTTCCTACTTCCATTTAGGTTTGGGTAATCATTGCATCATCCCCTTGGATTTTTTGATTTCAACCTTCACTTGCAGACATATAAGACACCTTGATGTATATTATATTATATTATTATTTATATTGACTCAATAATATTTATATTTGATATATCGATTCAATTTTTTATCCCTTGATGGATGGAGAAGGTTGAGATATGTGAATCATCCAACATATCCTTCTTTAACAAAGGATTTTGTGGTATAGATAGTCGTGACCCAAATCTTACAACTCCTTTAATAATTTTGAAATATGAGGATTTCCCTTTTCTTATAGAATCGATTTTCTTTTTAATTTTGACATCATCTATTTTAGCATATTTTTAGTTATCCAAAAGCTTTTTTTGAGAAATAAATTGTTAAAGGATTGATAATTTTCCTTCCATTATTATTCCCACGTCCATCCAATTCATGTCTACGTAGATCCCATCCTTCTCAACTATCATCAATGATAAAATTTTGAGATATTTTATATTCATAGGATCTTATAAATTATTTTATTTCTATATATGGTAGTGGATTGAGACATTTAATCCTTAATCATATCTAATCATCTTCCCTAGAGCATATTCATCTATTTTTGTGTGAATATATTCTTTAGGCTCTTATGATTTTTTAATATCTCATACTTCTCCCCCAAAGAGATAATAACACTATGTTCTAAATGAATAAATTACTACTTCCAACTCTTTATCACAAATTTTCAAGTTCTATTTATGAACATTCAATTTATTTATGGAATAGACTATTACTTTTTCATTCGGCATTAGTACATAGCGAACTCCCTTTTATAAGCATCACTGTATACCACTAAAAGTTCCCCACTTGTGGGTTGAGGTAGTACAAGTGTAGTGATAATCCTATTTGTCAACACCTTAAATCCCTCTTAACATTCAATATAGAAAAAAATACGTGAATCCCTTCTGATTTATCTTGGTTATATATTTGAAAATCAGGAAAAGATTATCACAACTTGTCCATAATACCCAAGGATTCCTAGGAAGCTATGAATATATATCGAAGATTTTTGCATCGACCATACTTTAATTTCATTTGTCTTTAAAGGGTCCACATATATACTATTTCTTGTGATAATATGTCCCCATATTGATACATCCTTCAACTAGAACTCACATTTTATATAATTTACAAAAAATTTGTTCTTTAGTAAGGACTTCATAATAGTGATTGGATTATTTTCATGATATTCCTTGATTTTTTTAGTATAATAGAATATATTCTATATATAGTGTAACACGTTTTTCAAGATAATCTCTAACATCTATATTCATCAAGTCCATACTGATTTACAGATCATTAGTGAGTCTAAATGGATTTACTACGAACTCACATTTCCATTATCTTGTAATGAAAGTAGTCTTGAGGATATCCTCATTCTCTCTTACATGATAATACCATGTCTGAATATACTCCTTGGGGAATTATTGACCTCCACATAGTAGATCTAACATGTAATCAATAAATAGTAGAGGGTAACTTTTTATTTTTGACCTTGTTGAGGTCTTGATAATCAATGAAAAGGTGCATTGGCCCATTCTTCTTCATAATGAAGCGGACTGGTGCACCCTTAGGCCAAGCACTTGGTTTTATGAACCATTTATCCAAATTATCTAGTAGTTGTTTATTCAACTCCTCAAGGTCTAGAAAAAAAATTCTATATGGATTCTTGTATATTGGAAAATCCCCAAGTGTAATATTTATTGAAAATTCAAAATAATGGCTAGAAAGAAGACCATAAAATTCTTCAGGAAAAACATTAGTGGATTCCCTCACAATGGGAATGTCTTCAAGGATGATATTTTCCTTAGAATAAATCATTTGAGCTAGATATGATTTCTTGTAGGGGAATAATATTCATACTTCAGATGTTTCTACTAAATATGATTCATCCTCCACCTTGAATTTATATAGAATCAGTGGATGATTTGTGATATGAAGAGAGATCTCCCAATCACATAAATTTATGTTATCTTTATGAAAAATAAAACCATTTCATAAATAGGATAACATCAAATTACTCTAAATGGATACTGATAATATTTTCATGATGAACATCCCCACATACTTGAATATGTGATACAATAATCTTAGAGACTTTGGTCAATGATAACAAATTATTTCTGGTGGGGGTGCAATGTTATAATAAACATTTAATGATATTATAATAGGGAATGAATTGGGATAAAAAATGACATACACTACTCTAAAGTAAAGGTTAAATATACTTCAGTATTCATGATCTATCTCAGTATAGAAATTTCCTTGTCCCTTGTTCTTGGAGAATGTTGGTTCTCATTATCCTTTTCATCCCTTAGAATAGAAAATCTTCTTGGAAAACTCCCAACTTTTCCACATATATGAAATAGAATGGTATATGGGGCCTTATATTGAAATTTATTTCCATCCATCATGTTATTCATTTTTACATGGTTGTTGTTTACTTTATAATCTAACTTTCCACATTTAAAACATAACACTGTTCCTTTGTGAAACTTCCCATAGTGCCTCTTTCCACATTTTTTGTACAATAGAAATTTGATATTCATTACCTTATCAACTTTTTAATTATATGAACTTACCTAATACCTCATCCTCCTATAGGTTGACATAATTTTGTAATCAACTATGCGATAGTTGTCAATCATTGTTATTTATAGTTATTTTGGCATAATCACAAGACTCCATACTTGATCTCACAATAGATTAGGCATATCATTTGGACATTCATCATAATTTTCATAACATTGGTTGTATAATTGGTTCCTTATATTTCTATAAATTATCTAGAACAGATTTAAATTTAGGGATGAGTATTTCTAAACTATTAAACATGTAATCAAGAATTCAATAACATTAAAGGGACAACTTATAAATGTCGTCTATATCTTTAACTTATGAATTTTGAGGCTTCAATATATGCTATCTATGATCCATTTTATAACATAAACTCTTATGAAAATTTTCCCCCATAATTATGGTTCCTAATAACCTTTCGAATTTACCAAATATTATCTCATGGGAGTGTCAAACATAGTGTTTCTCAAGGCCCTTTTCTTAAACCAGTTCATGATCAATTCTCTCTCAAAATGGAATTTTCGGTTGTTACCCCAGGTTATATCTATTATAGATACACATCCACTTATAGTATCTAGAAAATTATGTATTTTATTTAAAATCCTTTACTCTATACTTTACAAAAAAATAGGTATATTTAATTATACTTAGTATTATACCTAAGGCTCTTACTAGATATTTAAAATCCCAATTCCCAAAATAGAAAAATTTTACTATAATACAAACTATGAAAACCCTATTATTTATTAAACATCATTTCGTAATTTATTATATAATGATACACTCAATACAACCCAAAATATCTAGAAGACTAAAGTCATTGGGAAATTAGGTACATTACATAACAACATAAAACCGAGGTATATGAACATTATTGAGAACGTACATACTATTCTCATCATATACCATCTTTATCAAAACTGAATGGGATAACCAAGGGAAATACATAAGAATGGGGTGATCTATAAATTCCATTATGTGAATAAACAATTAATAATATAGAGAAATTAAAACATTTTAGGCAATAAGATTTTAAATGAGATTGAAATGGGGTGATAATTATAAACATGTAAAATGATGCATGATGTAGCATGATAATATAAAGGAAACATGATAACATGGAAACAACTTTAAACCTATCATCATAAGTATAATTTAATGTTAATCAATAATACATCATAACATAATGTTCTTAGGATGACTTCTCGTTTACTATACTTGTCATCTCGTGATACTAAAACATTCCCCAATGCATTTGAACTCTATTTATGCACACCAATAATAATAGTATCATTTATATGCATAAGTGTGCCCCATAGATTATATAACATAAGAAAATATTTCATCAAATTTTATTATATGGTCAAAGAGTGTATAATTAAAACATATAATTACCTAATAAAATTGGTAAAGGTATGTCTAGGTGAATACCTAAGAATGAAAATAGTGATGGTATTCACAACACAATTGTTTGGCAAGGATATTTCATTGTGAAATTTAGGCATTATAATGACAGTACATAAGGGTTCATAAAATGTTTTAATGGGAGATAAAGGGGTATCTCATTTTTTTTAAATCAAATTGAAAGCAAGAGATATGTGGAAAACCATATCCAAATATTAGGAATTTGAAAAATGAATAAAAAGAATAATATGATTGATTAAATATGAGAAGGAGATGATCCCTTACCTTGAGGGAGTGATTCCAAAAGCTTGGTAGAAGCTTCTTGAGAGATTTAGGGTAATAGGGAGGACTCTAGAGAAGGGGTGGTGGAATATAAAGGATATGGTATATAATTTTTTAGTGAAGTGGAATGGGATATTGGGTGGGTTTGTATAGGAAAATAGAGGGGAGTTATTTATTATTTACCAAACATAGGTTTTCTAATCTATATAAAAAAGTAATAAAAACAATACTTCTCATGGTTTTATTATTATTTCAGCCAAATATGATAGTTTTTCATTATTTTAAAAGGAAAATGTCCAAACTCAATAAAATATTACCCTTGATGATGTGGATGCGAGTCACGTTTATAAACAATAGATTTTATATCCATAAAATATAATATTTGTTTGGGAGGGTTCATAAAGGATTTGAAATTTTAATAAAATAATCTGAAAACACGTTATTTTAAGGACAAAAATTTATATTTTTCCATGTGTACCCTTTATAGTTTTTATTGTATAATTTATGAGTCATTATTTTGTCACAAAACATGTTGTATATTTATACCTTATTTAATTATTAACAGAAAATTCATATGTCTCAGAAAATTTTGAAAAATTAACCATTGGATAATTTTTATGTGATGATTCCAAAAATAATATTTAATTTTTGAAAATAATTTTCTAACTGTGTTAATTTTAACTTTTAAAATAGGAATTCACATTTAATGAAAAATGTTGGTTTTCATTACAATAATATTTTTTGAACCCATACAAATATTACATTTGACTTCATAAAAAATATATTTAGTAAAAATTATTTAATTATGTTATTTTATTAAAATAATTTTTAAGAAATCATGATTTCCCAAAAAATAATTGTCATAATAAAAATTCCATGTTATGAAAAAATAAAATTTTATTTATTATATCAAAATAAAAATTATTTATAAAGTAACAATGGTATGATTTAAATATAACTATTATTATTTTGGAAATAAAATATAAATATTTATATTAGCGGGGTCTTGATACATATCCCCTTATCGAGCTACCAAATTCTCTAAGGGTAGGCTATTTGATTGTGATATTTTCATAGGGTGGTTTGGCGTACATGGTTTGAGATGTAATATCAAGGAGCTTGAACTTCTCCCATAAATGGTTTCTCTCATTAATTAGTTATTAGACCCTATCTTGGGCTTAGTAGAAGGAAAATACAAGTGAAACTATCTTCCTAATAAGCTATAATAAATGGGCTTCCTAGGGTATTATCCTACTGGTCAATGCCATCACTTCTTTTTCTTGTGTCAACGGAATTTATCAAAACCCTCTAGTTATATTAATAATATAGTCATTTTTCAATGACTATATTATCAATTGTTATGATTCTAAAGAGTATTTTAAATTAAATAGGATAAAACAAATAAAGTCCATATGTTTTCTATAACCATAATTGGGCATTTAATTTAGCCAAAAATGGATTTTTTTTATAAATGTTCACTTCTTTATAGAGGAATTTCTTCAGACTAAAGAGAAAGAAAGATTATTTTATTGGGTTGTATAATAAAAACATCATAAGTATTATATGGTACAATTTTGACTTCATTATAAACACTAAAATTATTATGAACCAATTCTTTAGTGGATTAAATCCATGTGTATGAAAATATTTCATAATTTGAGAAATTTATAGCTATGGTGAGATTTTATATTTTGAAAATAAGGATGAGTTAGAGAATACTGACTCCCCGTGCTCTCACGGGGTGGGATATAATAAGAATAAATGGGATTTAATTTCATAGGATCCACAGAAAAATACTATTGAGGAATGAAAACTCATTTTACCATATGTCAAAATTATGCGAAGAAGCCTCCTGATAATAATATCAAGGGAATGGGGAGATATTTTGAGTGTGTCAAAGAGGGGAATTAAGAAAATCAATTTCAAAGAGAGATAAAGAAAATCACTAATGTGATGGAATAAAATAAGGGTCAGATCAACCCAAAGTTAATGGTATAATGGCTAAATTTCAAAGAATATTTTAATTATTCAAGAAAATTTCCTATGTTAAGGGTTTTTTTTTCAAAAATAAATTGAAATAATCTATAAGAGCCAAAGATAAAGGTGGGTTATATGATATCACTATTATGGAGGTGGATCCAAACAATGATGTGGTGTTAGGTGTGTTTGTTGTTCATTCAAAAAAGTAAACATTATTTTTAATTGGGTTCTACAGTTTATTTTATATCATGAATGTATAGTATAACTATTTAAATGCCATTTTAAAACATGGGGTAAAGCTATGTATGAGAATAAAAAATTGTGTAATTATTGAATTAAAAGTATATAAATTATCCCCAAACATTGTTTGTGGACTGAACCACCATTAAAATATTTTCATAGTTCTTTTTTGTATTTGATTCTATATTGTGAGTTGTCCTTATATAAAGACAACATTAGCTATCAGGAGTGAGGGATCACTATTTACACCTCGAGTTATCCTCTTCTAAAATTCAATTTTAAGGAGGAGGATTAATCTCTTTTAGAATATTCTTATAATGTTTAGATATTACTTTCTTATGAGCAATGATATCTATCTAAAATAATTAATACCATGTAGAGAATCATGTTTGAATACATTCCCATTATGAGTTATTGTACGAATGTACACCTTGAAGAGATTCTTGGTTTTCCTACTGAATGAGAGGTTGAGTACTCAATTAAATTTATATCATGATTTATACCCATATCTAAGAATACATACAAAATGTACAACATTGTGTTGGAATAATTGAATAAGTAGTTATAAGAGAATACAGATAATAATTTTATACACTTGAGTTCTTCAATGTGTGGTGAACTATAAATATTCATCACAAGGAAGGATGGTTCAATAAGGCTCTACATTAATTATCATATAATCAAAAAAATGACGATTAATAAATTTTTTCCCTTATATGGATAGATGACTTCTTTGATCAAATATATGGGGATATGTATTTCTATATGGTGGACCTTTCGTCTGGATATCACTAATTAAATGTGATAAAGGGAGATATTCACAAGACATCCTATTGAATTATGTATTAACACTAGAAGTTCATAGTGATTCCCTTTGGACTCACAAATTCTCCTACAATATTCATATACTTACTAAATATATTATTTAGAGATTACCTTAAGATAATTGTGGTATTACTTATAGAAGATATTATAATATACCCAAAAATCCAGGTGGAGAATGAAGAGAATTTGAGTATTGTTCTAATGAATTTACAAAATGATAAGTTATTGGAAAATTACAGCAAATGTGGGTTTATTATAGAGGATGAGTCAATATTGGGGCATGTTATCACTAGAAAACAGATATCTATAGACACTTATAAATCAGTGGGAATTGAAGATTGGACAAGATAAAAATATTTAATGGATATATATAGTTCCCAAAAACAAGGTAGGTTTTAAAAATAATTTTTGAGAAACATAAATTTTTTTTTAAACCCTCAAACCAAGATGAATCATAATGTATTAAAATTTTTCTGGACTAAGGAATGTGAAGGGAGTTTCATGGAATTGAAAAATAGGATTTTTAATACACTAGTATTCATGCTACACTTAAGTGAGAACTTTTTATGCTAAGCAAAGATACTTAAAATAAGGTCTTGGTCCATGTACTAATGAAAATTTAAAAATTCATAGTACAAAACTCAAGGTTTTTAAAAGGTCATGAGTAGAACTATCCAATTAATAATTAGGTGTCGATTGTAGTGATCTTTTCATTTAAGATTTTTTTTTTCAGTAACATTATAAGGATAAGTGTTAAATATAAATGAATTATAAGTGCCTCAAATATTTATTCAAATAAAATGAGACTAAAATGCACCAAAGATGATGTTTATAGCTAATTATGGACTATAACTATTCAATTTGTTAACATTTTAGGAAAACAAATAAAATGTAAGTTTCTATAAGTAGTATGAATAAATAAACCTCATCAATATTGAGAATTAAGAATGACCCAATATTCTTAAAATTGAAAAGAATTGGCATAGGGATAATAAAGGAGGCAACATAATTCATCATTTCTCAAATTATTTCTTAACCATTCCCTCTAGATATGTTAATGGATGTTAAAATATATGATGTGGAAATATAGAAGAAGGTGGAAACTATAAATAAATGGAAATCCTTAGAGTTAAAACATTATGAAGAAATAGTGGAAATATTTTGGTCATGAATATATGTACTGAAAAATAATGAGATAAAGAATGAGTTTTTGAAAGATTCCCATAGCTCAAATATATCCATCCACTGAATTTTCTTGAATATATATCGAGATCTATGGGATTACTGTCTTTGGGACAACATGAATAAGAAGATAGGATAATATATATCAATGTTCCTAGAATTTTAATAGGTGAAGTATTAAAGGAAAAAATTATATGGGGATTATGAAACCATTATCAATAACTACCTATAATGGAAAACATCTCCACATAATTTTTCCCTGGTATTATGAATACATCAAAAAGATATATTATTATATGTCTTATGGTGGATTTCCCTATGAAGAATTGTCCTTTCATTTCAATTCAAGAGGACTTCTCAATAAATCACCAAATAATGATATACAACAAAAAGTAGTGAGGCTTCAAGGAACACCATGATAGATTATATCTTACCATGATCCAAAATTTACATCTATGTTCTGTAAAAGTTGTCAATATGGTCTGAACGTTAAATTGAACATCATTTTTTCTTTGAACCCAAAAAATTATTTTAAATCTTAGAAGAATGTATAAAAACTTGAATACATGTTGAGAGCCTACTCTATAGAGTCAAAAAGAGTATGATATTGATATATTTCTATGGTTGAGTTCTCATACAATAATACAGTCCACTCAAGCATCCAATTGGCTCCTTGTAAATTCCATTATGGGAATAGATGTAGAACACATATGTGATAGAGTGAAGTTATAGAATAAAAAATGATGGGCCCTTAAATGGTTGTGGAAATGGTAGAAATGGTCAAGACCATTCAGTATCACATATGGTATAATCAATGTCGAAAAAGAACTATGCATAAAATCTTCATTGAGACATAACGTTTCATCTTGGAGATATAGAGTTTCACCAAATATCTCCAAATTAGAGAGTAATGAGATTTTGAAATAAGTTACCATTAAGTCCCATATACACCATCCCTTATTATATTCTCAAAAACATAAGATTTTTGGCCTATTAACTAGCACTACTTCCAACCCTTTGACATGTACATTATATACTCCACATACCACTTGTGAGGAAGTACATACCAGATCTATCAGTTGTACTAATATTAGAGTTGGTATAGATAAATTTTTTTTCTCTAATGAGAAACTATAATTGATGATCATAAACTATAGAGTTAAATTAATATATAAAAAATACAAGACACCCAGTCAAAGTGTTTTGTAGAAAACATAAGTATGAGGACCCAATATGGGAATTGTAGAATTCCATGAAGGAGAAGAACCCCCAAATTTTTTCACCTTTCTTTGTAAAATGAAAATTTGAGGGTGAAATTTCAGAATTGGTAAAGAATTTAATGACACAGAACATTATGAATGTAATTTCCCTTATAAATAGAAAATTGTGTCATATTTAGAAATACAATATTATATAATGCACATTCACCACATGATAATACCTTCTACCTTTTATTACATTATTTTAAACATTAAATTAAAATATAAATATGGAAATAATAATTGAAATATTATAATGGGAAAATAATGTGATAATATTACAATAATATGAAAACATAGATAATCTCAAACCCCTAGAATAATTATGTCATCAAACAGCACCATAGAAATTATGTTGATTATCTACAATGCTTTATAACTTTTGATAATGAATATATATATATATATATATAAAATATATTTGAGTAAAAATATAAGTGAATAAATAATGTATGAAATATGATGTATTTATAACATTTACAAAACCCATGTGACCATTATAAATTTGATCGTTGGAATAATAATCTCACCTTTGGAATAGTAACCTGATAGTTGGAATAGTAATCTAACCATTTGGAATAGTAACATGATCGTTAGAATAGTAACCACAATAATGGAAGTGTAAATTAATATTTAAGTGTTTTATAAAAGGATAATATGAGCAATTTACATCGTAATACAAATAAATTAATGCTTAAAATGATAAAATAAGTGTTAATATTTTTGGAGAACCTAAATATATTATTGGACTTTTTATACCAAATACAAATATTTAAAAGATATACTATTTTCCAAAATTGGGTTTATAAATTAATATTTATTTTTATTATAGTGGTAATATAATTTTATGAGTCTATAAGTAATTTATCAAAGTGTTCAAAAATTGATCATAATATTAAAATTTTCATTTCTCAAATACATAAAGACTTTATTAAAAAATAAAAAATAAAAAATTTATAAAATTATTTTCATAAAATGTATTTCATTTTAAAAATGTAAATGTCAATAAATGTTAAGGGTTAAATATTTCTTTTTTAAAAAAATAGTTTATTTTTTGTGAATAGTGATATGTGAAAAAATACTATATTTAATATTATAAGATTAACATATGAAATGTTGAGTCATGGATGATATAAGAAACCATTATTTCAAACTCATATACACCATTTAATATATTTATATTCAAAATATTTATCTCTATTGGTATCCTTGAATAAAAAAAATAAACTAATGATTATAATATTAAAAAACACCCCTCTCATCCCTTTATAAATACCTCCCTTTATCCTCAAATCTTAGAAGACTTCTATATTTGAAAATTTCAATACAATTTTATTCCCAATACAATAACGCCTTTCCTAGTTCATATTTTCTCATTAAACACAATTTCTAAGAGCCTTAAGTGTCACCTAAGAAGAGATAACCAAAGGAAGAGGTAAAATTCTCGACTAATATATTTTAGTTGCATTCTTCTTCCACCAACCCCTTATGCTTTCTACCAACAAAGAAATAGTAAAATCAGAATACAAAATGTAGATATATGTTATTATTATGGTGGAATATCCATATTCTACCACTGAATTTTAATATTATAAAATAAAAATATTGTTTACAATATGGTCCTCTCATTACCTTCATGAAAAAACATAGTTTTTTTTTATTCAGTGCTTTTAAGGATGGTTGTAAAAATATTATTATTTTCAAATATGATAATAATAAATATATTATAATTTATTTTAATTTTTTTATTAAAATACAGGCATAATATAAAATAAAATCAAACCATTTCATGATGGTCTGTAAATTATTCTAAATGAACTAACAGTATAATATTAGCATTTTTACTAAATGAATCGAACCTATTATGGAACAAAAATGATTTTTGGGAAAAATTAAATTAATAGAAGGATATTAATACCATTTCATTTAACTTTTAGGGATTTGGTACCATTTTACATGAATAACAATAATTATCCACAAGTTGTTCGACCTAGGAACCATGACATAAACACCCTCAGAATAAGGAAATTAGACAATAAATCTCATTGAAATTGTTGTAAATAAAGATAATAAAATTATTTTAAATTAGGTATAGCTGGAAAATTTTATTTATTAAGTAATAAGTGGATCTAATTTTAGTATCTAGGACATTATTTATAAGTTCATAATGATTTTGGAACCTACGATAAGGGATCTCTCTAAACCACCATTTTTTCTTTGAGTTATAACCATTATCTCTTTAACTCACATTATATCTCTATTTTATGTTATATAATACTTATAAATTATCTATATAAGTCTATAATATATATAAATATATTATTATATATTCCTTTAATGTGGCAGTACATGATTTAATTTCATTTCTAAAATGATTTATTTAAAATCATTCCTGATTAAGGGAAACTTTTGTATCCCTTAGCCCTATTATATAACATACTTCTAAAGTATTTTTTACCCTTAATGATTTAAATAATTGATGAAATATTTTTGGGATAACCATTTCTGTTTCCCTTTTTATTTGAACGTAAATTCTATATTTACTATTTATATAAAATCTTTAACCAATTAATTAAACAACCATTCAAGAATTTTTATTTCTACACTCAATTATTTTCCCATTATCAAGATGTTTTTTAAATGAACTCCATATTTTGAGGACTATTATTATGGATTTTAAAATTAAAATCCAATATATTTAATTCCTTCTTCTCATTGTAATAGTTATGAAATATTCTTTGATTTTGATATGAGACTAGATTATGAAATCCATTTATTTTCATTGGAAAGTATTATGTATATTCTATATATTTTTTTTTTTTGAAATGCATAAGCATGTACATATAACAATGGGGGATCCTAAATTTTTATACAATTCATTTGGGTAGTGTTTATGTATTATGAGATATTATGTATGGTATTGTAGACTAATATTAACACATTATGGGACTCTATCCCCAATGTGATATTATCTTAACAGTAAGCCCTACCTTATGATAATGTTATATTATATATTTCTTCCAAATTCCATTGTTTCCATGATCTTATGATACCATGTTTAATATTTTATGATCTCTTATAATTATTCCAGAGTATTTTCTTTTATGATATCATATTATTCCTTCTAAATCATATGTAATTCTTTGTTATCGTGTTAATTAACTTAAAAGGATTTTTTAATCACCTATTTTATTCAATTTTTCATTAGGTTATACTATAAAACTACAGTGCCATAAAGGGATTCATGAGCTAAAAATAGATATTAAATTAAACAAACTTTTTTTTGTTTCATGTTGATGTTTTCTGTACCTAGTCATCAAGATACACTACACCTTTTGATCTTAATTTTTCATTTATTGGATATTAATGTTAAAAATCATGTTACAAAATGTGTAAAATGACATGATTATTATACATTCAAAACCTAGTACCTACTTGGGGGTAAAATAAATATTTATCTATTTTTCTCTCTTCCTATCTCTATATTTTTAATGTTATTAGACTTTTAATAAATTTATAATGTTTGGTAATTTACATATAGAATTTTATTGCATATTACCAAGGATTTAGACACAATGTTTCCAAAAATAGTAATTACTGTTTTATAATTTATTTCTCCTTTGACTTGTTGCTTACAAATTTATATTTTTCATTCAATGTGGATAAAATCATCTTTTAAATAAAAAGTGTGTTGTAAAAATTTATGCATGGGGGAATGGATATTTAGGTTATTATTTTTTTGGAGTGTTATTTTAGGTTAGAAATTTTTAGTTCTAATGTTATACTTCCTAGTGAAAAATACCGTGGTAGTTTTTAGTATTTCACTAATTTTAAATTTTTTGAATTTATATAATTACTGAGAATGGTTACCACTGTATTAATTGAAATTTTTATTTTGCCTCATTAAAATTATTGGGAATTAAAATAATTAAGTGAATTACAATTATAATATGAGGAAAGTAGAATTTTGAACTCTAACATGGGAAACATTTCCCTCATGAAAACAAATATCTTAGGGATGAAACCAAAAAAATACTCATATAACCCATTTTAAAGAATAGTAAATTGGTAAATTAGTATCTTATATGATGTTATAAGATATTAGGATATAATAAAAAATGAAAAAATGATCAAAGGAAAAAGAAAAAAGAAAAAAACAAAACAATAAACCATAAAAAGGATTTGTCTCATTGGTGGGTAAAAATCGCCATTACTTAACCAATGAAATTGTTAAAACTATTAAAATTAGTGTTTTATGTGATAGTCTATATTTGGGTGATGGATTTGTGATTTTTCATAACCAAAATTTCTAAAATAGAAAATGAAAAAATATTGTGTATTATTATAAAAAATCAATTGATTTGGGTGAGGGATATATTGAAAACTGTTTAGAGAAATAGGAAATTAACTTATGAGAATGTCATTTGGGATGTATCAAGGATGTATAAAATAGAAATTTTCTATAAGAATCTTAAGAAATATATATTTAAGACAGTGAAACTTGTTAAAATATTAATTACATTGCATTTTATTCTATTCAAGATCCTATATATTTAAATTTAGAGTAAATTTAAATGGGTTGGTGGATATAAATTTTAGTATAGGCCTGGTATTTTCAATAACGAATAAAAAATTGTTTATATTATTTTATTTTTTGTGTTTTTGATCCATGGGAGGATAAATTTATTTGTTGGTCAAATTCATTGGTTTACAAAGAAGTTCAATGTTTAGGTGTGAAGTAATTGACAGATTCAATATTATCATATCTTTATCCTAAATTTAAATGTTTAAAATGCCAATTAAATTATTAATTTATTTTTAATCATCACATATTCCCATTAAAGGTATAATTTTTTTTGAATTTAAAAATGTATTAATAATTTATTTTGATGTTTTTTATTTATATTTGAAATTTAATGGTAAATCTATATTTTTTAAGAGGTAACATATTAAAAAGTTTTAATTAGAGGATGAATTAGGAAACAACATAGAAATTATACTTTTTTCCATTTCAACTAATCATTAGAATTTCTATTATAGAAATTTAAATGTGTTTAATTATTTATGAAATTTGGTAAATTTTCTCTACTCATTTTGTGAAACTTAATTTTCCTAAAGAGTTTGATCTTGTTCATTATTATTCACGGTGATAATGAGCCAAGATTTAAAACCTAGATTAGATTCATCAATATGGATCCTAATTCATTGATTAAAACATAAAATTTTCATGCACACTCAGAATTTTATGACATTTTTACTCAAGTTAGAGGATTCAAAGAAAAAATAACCTAAATAATAAGATATAATGGCGTTATAATTTTTAATTGGAAAATTCGTGGATCAAAAATATATATATTTTTGAATATAATTGTTATTTTTTTAAAGATTTTAAACCATATACATCCCTCCACATTGTAAAATAGTATTCTTCACCTTTATGTGAGTAGAAGATCTTGGAATAAAAAGTTAATATCTAAGAGAGTGGTTGTATTCCACTTTTCCTACCAATTTAAAGAATGAATGTGTAAAAACAATGAACTATTCTAAGAGTATTTATATTTTTTAATCAACGTTAATTTGTTTTGTTTTTAAAATTATAATTTATTTTTCATGTAAACAATCACCTTTTTACTTATATTCTACTTGTTTTAATTTCTTTTAATTCATTAGGTTGGAATCTATGAGTGATTAAAATATTGGGTTTTACTCTTTCAACCCGTTGTGTATGCAAGTAGTCTCCATGATGACAACTTTACCCAAAAAATAGTGATCCAGTTCATTTTTTATATAATTACTACTCATTTAGAATATTTTTATATTTAATGAACAAAAAATACTTGATAAATTATGATCAATTAATTTAGTATTGTAATTATTAATAACTCGATCAACTCTCACATTGATTGTATGGCTGACCATGTGTGAGTTCTGAATGCAATAAATTAATAAAAAATTATAATCAATTTAGGGATCAATTTTTAGGGTTTTAAATTAAATCCCATACTAAATAATTCAAAATTATAAGGTTTATATTCTTCTTTAATTTTTCATGGACCAAAATTAATCTTTTTCACTAAAATCAATAAAGTGTTCCCTGATTGGAAGTCTTGAAGTCAACCCATGGTTCAATTCTTTTTATCTTTTTTAGTTGTGTTAATTACATAGAGTTAGAGGGTTGTAAAAATTAGGGGATCATAAAAAAATTTATTTAAATAAAGGGATAATAATTAATTAATAGTTGAGGGGTATATTAGATCAATTTATTTTATTTTGGTGCTTTTGTAAATAAACAATTTTCTTGGTCAACTATTTTTTTACCAAAAACAGATTACTTTATTCTTAATGATTTACATTTTTGTGACTCTACTATTTATTAATTTTATTATATTTTTCACATTAATTTCACCAAATTTCCTTATTAATTTTTATAAAATATAATATTATAAAATTATAATAAAGGAATTGGAATTTTGAGTGAACAATGGTAAGGATCTTCAAGAGAGATAATCAAGGGTATCCCTTATAGTATTCATAGTTAAACACTATTAAAATTTTGATATAAATCATTATAGATTTCGTTAATAATATTTTATAATCCTATTTTCATCACATTATTTGCTAATTCAGATGTTTCATGTTATGATTTACATATTTAACAATCCAACCATTCAAGTTTAATTGAATATAATATATGTTACACAATCATAAATTGTAACCATTTTCAATTTAGATTATGATATATTATTTCTAAAACTCTACAAGTACTCATCGCATAAAACTAAACCATAAGAAATGATGGTCTGATCACCATAACCTTAAATTTTGCACACACATCGATGGAATATTCTATTTTAGTGTTATATATCCAATCATAATTGGTTATATTTTTCTTTCTTGATGGACTATTTCATATTTTGGTTAATGTTTTATGATATTAAATTCCATAAACCATTGTTCTAATTTTTCTAAACTTAAATAATATGAACATGCTACCAATTTTACCTCTGCTAAACAAATTAGTATTTTATGATATATCTCACTTAAAATAAACTTAATTTCTATGATATCATTTGATACTTGCAAACCTGAATCCAAATGGAAAATTAAATAGTATAAAATTATTATCCAAAAATTAGAATAGGAGGTATGAATAAGATTAAACACAATATATATATATATAATAAAAAATTATTTCTTAGGAAATATGTAATCAATTTCCATAAAATTTATTCAATGCTTCTTTAGAAATGTTCTTATTGCACTTTATCTAACAATATTATAATATATTTCTTCCAATTAATGAAATGGAATTTTATAAAAAAACATTAATTTTTTAAATCAACAAACCAAAGAAACCTTAGTGTATTTTTTTATTTTTTTAAATGATTTATTTTTCATAGGATAGTGAAAAATAATTATTTTTCAAATATTTTCGTTTATTTTCATTAAATAAGGTAATTAAAAAGTAAAATTTTATTTTAAATATTTTATTAATGTGACATATGATTTATTAGATTTATAGTAATAAAATTAAATCCTTTTTTAATCATCAATATTCATGATTTTGAAATAATATTATTTTTATTCTTGAATAAATATTTTTCTAAAAAATGTTTTTCATTGTATTTTAAGAATTTATATTAAAATATAGTCCAACTAATTATAATAATTGAATATTGAAAAATGGATCCAATATTTTGATTTAGGAGGACCAAATTTGATAAATATTTCCCTTTAATATTTGGTCATTCTGAATAGTATCAGTAATAAATATTTGTCATCTCTATAATGGTAAATTAGGAAATAAAGGTAAAAATAATGCTATTGGGCCTATAAATATCCCTAAAACATGTAAAAATTTTGTTTTACAAGTTTTATTCACCCATAAAATTTTATACCTTGAAAATTCTTGAAATTTCATTCCTTATTCCATTGATAAAGACCTTATTATAATTTTAAATAACAAAAAAAAATTAAAGTGTGAATCCCTTTATTTTTAAATATCTAAAATTTTGTATATGGATAAAATGAGGATAACTTTGGATCTAAATATTTATGTGAAAGATAAATGATATGTTTTTATGCTTAATTTTTATTAGTTTTTAGTGATTGAATAATTAAATTCAATACTTATGTAACACATACACATCATATATTCAATTAATAAAAAATAGAATAATTGATTTTAAAAATACTAAAAGTAAAACAAAATTGGGTGAGTTATTATTTTCCACTATTTTTTTAGATAAATATAACAAAATATTTAGGTTCTAAAAGTTTATATTCTAATTATATCTTTTTATTTATTTCTTTAAATTAAAATTAAATGAGAAGTGTTATAATTGACATTAGTGGTATTTTATAAAAAATATAATTTTATAAAGTTATTTAAAATTCATAAAAATACTATTTTCTTCCAATAATGTGGTTTAATATACCAATCATTATTCATTAATGTGTCACTTATGGAAACATTTTTTACCCTTAAGTAATAAAAATATTTGATATTGCAGTAATGGTCAAAAGCATTGATGGTGGTTAAAGCAAAGAGATAAGGGGGAGTTATTTCTAAATATTTTAAAACTTTTATTGAATGAGAGGATTTATACTCATACTCATCATATATTCTAGTTATATAATGTTTTGAGGAATATTAACACAAAAATTAATTTATATTTACTTAATACTTTATGTAATTCCAAGGGTACCTATCCCCTCACTTATAAAGGGAACCCCCTTATCTCCTTTCATTATACCAAAATTGAGCCATCTTTAATGATAAACCCAAAACCAATTATATTATAAAATTTAAATTACATAATCTATAAGCAATTAGCTTCCTAAAAGATAATTCTAAGAGTCCATATGAAGGCATCCATATGAGTTCTACCAAACAAGACATAATTGTCCAACTCAATCACTTTCAATTTATTTCTTCATCTACCTCCTATAAATATATGTTATTCATCATAAAATAATAATTTCCGTATCCTTTTTTATAGAGAATTATCATGTGTATCCTTTTCGAACCCTCCACAAATGGTAACCCCCTCCCCCATAAATAGGTCATTGCCCTGAGGTAGAGCCCCATCTGGGGAAGGAGTCATTGCCAATCGAGATGGCAGAGCATCCCGAAGGGGTGACAGCCGGATTGTAGATGGTCCTTCAAAGAAATCCATTAGAACAGTGGGTCACAACTCATTTTTCTAGACTAGTCGAGACCGGGTGACCCGAAAAGATGGGTGGATCCTGGGGGAGAGGCTATTCCCGAAAGCAGACTACCAGTATTCGAACCTCGATCATCCCAAAGAGTGGAATTGTGGTACCACTCACCTTCATCACCACACCACCACTAAAGTGGAAATAATTTCAGTATCCTGAATATTCTTAAATTTTATTATTTTATAACCACCATTATTCTCCACCTTTTTGATAAAATGAACATTAAAGTATTGATAGTGTGTACGTATGGACTACTACCTCCACATACCTATACAATTAATTTTTCATACATGTAATCCATAAATGATATTCTGATTTGTTAAATATTTATACTTGATATTTGTGACATAATAATTATTCTATAATTCTAATATCATATTTACCTTCATACCTTACCATCTATTGGAAAAGATATCGTCACTCATGCATACATATGTATTACCAAATCTACAAAGAGATGGGATTTATTTTTTGTTTTTTGTTTTACATAGATAGTAATAAGAATATATTTAATGAATACATATGTAATATATGATATAATAATAATTATTTAATGGTTAATTTATATTTACCTATCTTCCATCCCATTCGTTGAAAGGTGAAAACATCACTCAAGCCTATGTATGACCTACTTTCTCTATGATTGATGTAATTAGTTTCTTATTTCTTCCTTATATGGATGAATGTAAATATATATATATTTAATGAATAAATATGATATTTATATCTCTGTTGACAACTTAGGGATGGTTAATCCATTGTCAATATACAATGATCTAAAATACCCAACATAAATTCTCGTGGAAAATGAAATGATTAATACTTATAAATGAAGTTTTAATTAATAAATTATTAGTAAATGGGTTATGGAAATGTTATAAATGGGAAATATATGATATTATAATTATATTTATTTATTTAGAATATATTTATAATAAATATTAAATTATTATATAGTAGGATGAAACACTTATGTGGCAAGTGGAACTTGAAGTAATAGAATTCATTTACAATATCATTTTATTTCAGAATTGTTTACATTTGAATTTAAATTATGGTAAATTTTAGGATGATTATATGAAAAAAACATAAAATTTTAATATCCCATATTTATTAGTCTAATTATTAAGTAATATTATCATTTTAAATTATTTTTTACATAAAAAGATCTATAATTGTTTCAATAAAACCCGACATCATTTTTTCTTCAGACGAGAATATTTTGTTTAACTTTTCATTGTATTGTAAAGATTCTTTCAAGTTTATTTTTACTATTACCCATTTATTAATTAAAAAAATTTTCCCATGATTTATGTTTTACCAGATGGTTTAAAATGATTCTTTTAATTTCCTTCCAAATGTTGAAATTTTTATCTTTTATTGAAAATGTAAAATGGAGGATTGTTTTAATATACATGACATGAATGGAATTTATTACTACCATGGCTACTCAATTAATTGAGAATTTTGGTGAAATTTTAAAAATTACTTTTCCAAGAAATTTTTATCTTTAATACGTTTGAAATTTTTATATTTTCTTAAGTGAATTCAATGTGAAAAGGGTATTTTTTCCAATAAAAAATCCAATTAACTTTTAATGGTATTTTTAACTATGAAAAAAAACATTTATTTTACTAAGGATATGATCCAATTATTCCATATTTATTCTTTCTTTTGATATTTTAGGATGATGAAGTATTTATGTTTTATATTCATAAATCAATATAAGTAATTCATCATATATAAGGAATTTTGAAAATGAGTTTTATTGATCATTAAAAATATAAGGAATGAATATGAAATGAATGTGATGGGTAGAGACCAGTTACAGATATACTCTTAATGAATTGATAGGTATCATGAGAAAAAAAATTAAATTTCCATATTAGATGAGTATTCAGTTTACACTTACCCATTTGTTAAGAATGATATCCTATTTGACATGCCATGATGGTAAGATTCTTGATATCTTTGTGGAGTGGCATTGATCATGAATGTATAGAATTATTGATTTAATTTATTAAGAATTAATTTCTATTTATCCATGAGTTTTCAATGTTGATATTAGACCAGGATACAGATCGATCTTAAGTGTTAATGCAATGGAATGTGTTTTGGTTATCCACTTTTCCATGTTGATTATCTCATAAATACTCGGGATAAATTACACTATATATAACCATTTCCGAGAATTTGAACTTAAATTTTTACCCAATATTTGAAATATGATATTATGTATAATATCAGGGATAAAAGAATGTTTCTTAAGGTATGTATTTTATATTTTCAAATTATTATGGGATTCATGTTTGTATATAGTTTACCAAATTAATAAAGTAAAAATATTCTCTAGCTTACTAGAGTTATGATTTTAAAGTTTGTATTAGAGTGAGGTTTATTAGAAACCTTGGGTACTAGATTTTAAATAAACATATCTAGATTGAGAATTAGGATAATCCCCTATATTAATTAGGAACTTTTATCATTACATGAATTTTTATTTAATGGATCAATATTCATGATGATTATGAGCCAAATCATTTTATTCTATTGTTTAGTGTTGGAAATTAACAGAACCAAGGGAATCAACACCTAAATACAATATAGAGATTTTCTTATTGAGAAAGCCACTATAGCTTTTGTTAGATTTGAGAAGAACATGGGTATATTAAGAAATTTGACTTAGGTTATGATGAATAAACATTCTTGTATAGAAAAATTTGTTGTTATATAGTTTGATTCACCTATGTTGGATCACCTCATGCGACATAACCCACCACAAATCCAGTGGTATATTAAAAATGTATTAAGTCCCTATAAAATATATTCCTGGATTTGGGATATAATGAAATTCAGAAATTAATTATGGTATTGTATTTTTCGAAAAGAGATTTTAGTCAATGGTGTTCATTAATCCAAAACATTAAATATTTTGATAAAAAAGAAATCATTGAAAGGATAAAGTTTTAATGTGATTTTTTTCAATAAATACATCACCTGATAATAGAGATTTGAATTAGAGATGAATTTCCTCACATTAAATTAGGAGGATTAAAAAGGTGTGGAAGGGTTTGGGGATAACATTACAAGAATATCCATGAAATATTTTGACTACTAACAAGTTCTAGAAAGTAATATTGACAATTTTGGTGATGGTATTAAATAGATTATTAGATGGGAAATTGTAAAGACCCGTAAATTTCAAGGAAATTTTTTTTTCTTAATTTTCTTTGGAATTTTACAAGAGCGCAGTTTCTGACGGCACCTGATTCTGAGGCCCGGTGTGCCCGGAATCATTTTCCGAAGTTTGGCTCGGGTACGTTCAGTGAACGGACGAGCGGGTTTTTCTAACTTTTGAACTGGTGCCCGGAATCGAATTCTGAGGGCACCGATGAAATCGCAGCACCGGTATTCGCTTAAAGACGCCTCTTCCGGAGTTGCGTTTGCTCGGGTGTGGTTTTTAATTTTCGGGCTTAAAGTTAAGAAATAAAATAAATTTTGCGACAACTTTATTTTATTTCTCTTAAGCCACTTGGAAGCCATTTGAAGCCATTTAAAGGCGGCTTGAACTGAATTGTACTGGATAGGATGTTATCCAGAAATATCCTACCCCCTTGGTAGGATATTTTTGAGGTGGGGCCCGTACGAGCCCCGTCGTTTCTTTCCGCTAAGAAACGCACCCGTTAAAAACCCGTCTTAATGAAAGTCAACCGACGCGTTTTCTAAATTCTTAACAGACCATTTAATTGGGCGGTTTATTTCGTGAATTAAATGGGCTGTTTCTTTCGTGAATTAAATGGGTAGTTTCCTTCGTTGAATTAATTCAACGAATTGATGGATCGTTTCTTAACCAGATTTTCAAATTCGTTGGCATAATAATAAAATAAGGCCAACGCTCGACCTCTGGTTATTTGCGCTGGAGAAGATTTGAGAGAACCCTCGTAACTTCTTCTCCCTCGCGAAGAACGCGAAGAACGCGAAGAACGCCGAACCCGGAAATCGACGACGCTTTCGTCCGAGACGATCTTCCGATCTCCGATCTCCGATCACCGGCCATTTGAGGTGATTGGTTTCGGATTTCCACTCAAGGTTCTTTCCTTTTTGTTTTAAACACAGATTTAATTAATCATGATTTAAATCTGTTGTTCTTGGTTCGTTGAGTTCGCCGACTCAATGCCGGTTTCCGCGACGATGCGACGCCTCCCCGTGACGACGCGACGATTCCTCTCTTCCGCGATGATCCTTTCCGCGAAGAACGCCCGCGCGCGAAGATCGACGAGGTAGGGATTTACTTTTGGGAATTACCCCCCTTTCTTTCCCGTAAATGTTTCTTTTAAAAGTTAAAGAACTGGGTTTGTACACAATTTTAAAATTATTAAAATTGTTGTTCCCGTTAAAGTAAGGAACCCGTTTGTGAAACAATTTTTATTGCATTAAAAATTATATCGGATTTGCGTTCATGTGTTGAACTTTAATTTCCCCCGGTTGTTTATCTCTAACGCGGAGGGTGCGGTCCAAACGAACACGGCCCGACGACCCTCCGCCGTTCTTCTTTTTGTGCGGATTTGGCGGGCGATGACGGAACGTGCCGCAACGGTTGTTTCGCAATCCCGCAGTGAGGAACGAATCCCGGGAGGAGCAGCGGCGCAGACGAGAAGGAAAACGGGCCACCGGAGCGACGCCGGCGGCCCGCGGAAGTTACTGGCGGCGCGGGTCGCCGGCGCGACGGCGCTGGCGGCCGGAGGCGGCGGCGCCCCGGCGCGCCGCCGGACGAGACCGCCGCGGCTTCAGCCGCGGCGGCGGTGGCGGCCAACGGACCCGCGGACGCACGGGTCCGGTTCGTCCAGGCGGGACGCGGCTCAGCTGCGTCCGCGGATCGCCAGCGCGGCCCGCACGCGGGCCGCGGTTCTTCCTCAGGCCGCGGGTCGGCGCCCGCGGCTTCCACCCACGTGGCTCGGCCATGCCGAGCCGGCCGAGCCGGACCGGCCCCGGCCCGGCCGGGCCGACCCAGGGGGGGTCGGGCCGGGTCGGCCCGGGCCCGTACCCCCCTTCTTCGGACGTTTTCGTTCAAACGCCTATATCTTGAGCTTCGTGCCTCCAAACGACTCGCCGTCAGTGGAAACGCGATCCTTGGATCGAGACGGTCGTTTCTGTATATCGCACTCAAGGTTTCGGAATACCTTGAGTCCGGCCTGGTTGGTTCGTACACGAGACCAACCGGGCCCTCGGAGCAGAAACGCTCATATCTTGAGCTACGGACGTTCGATTGACGTGCCGTTAGCTTTGTTGAATTCCTCTAAGTGAGACGGATCTTTTGGAATATTCCGCCCGAGGTTTGGACGCAGGTGGAGTGCGGTCGGGTTGGTTTTGCCTTAAAAACCAACCGGGCCCCTTGGACGAAAATGCCAATATCTCTCAGACCGGGCGTCCGATTGACGCGCCGTCTGCGACGTTGAGTTCCCATTGACGATACAGAACTTTTGGATACATCAACTTTGGACTTTGTGTCAGTTGATGTATCAGCCTCTCGGCTCGTGGAGCGGACCCTCCCGAACGAGCTTGCTGTGTGCGGGAACCCTAGTGCTGGCTGCGACTGCTACTTCGACGACGACGACCGTGCAGAGATCCTCAGTGGACTGCGGCGACGACTGTGCAGAGATCCTCCGTGGACTCCGACGACGACCGTGCAGAGATCCTCAGTGGACTACGGCGACGACTGTGCAGAGATCCTCCGTGGACTCCGACGACGACCGTGCAGAGATCCTCAGTGGACTGCGGCGACGACTGTGCAGAGATCCTCCGTGGACTCCGACGACGACCGTGCAGAGATCCTCAGAGGACTGCGGCGACGACTGTGCGGAGATCCTCTGTGGACTCCGACGACGACCGTGCAGAGATCCTCAGTGGACTGCGGCGACGAATGTGCAGAGATCCTCAGTGGACTGCGACGACTACTGCACTCAGCGATCCTATGTGGATCAGTGCTACCGATCCTGTGTGGGTCTGATCCTGCGTGGGTCAGTGCTCAGCGGTTCTATGTGAGCCAGTGCCTACAGGTCCTGCGTGGGCCCGATCCTGTGTGGGTCCGATCCTGTGTGGGTCACTGCAGAGATTAGTTACCTATCGATCCTTCGTGGGTCCGACGACTTATATGGATCAGAGATCTTCTTTTCGTCATCCGAGGAAGTATACATGTGTGAGATGAATCTTCTGTTTTACTCGATAGAGGTGGTGTGCTTGGCTATAGCGGCAGACCCTCTATACTGGAGACGAGCGTACGGAGTACGGAGACCGTGTAGCCGGCTGAGACCTGAAGACTGCTCGACCGACTCAACTTGGAGTTAGTCGACTAGCCCAGTGGACGGAGCGCTCGGTATTTGGCGGCAGACCCACGGCGGACGGAGCGCCTGGTAGTTGGCAGCAGACCCGCGGTACTCGACTGGAGGAGTACCTCTGTAGGCTATTTGGGTGAGCGCCCAGTATTTGGGAGCAGACCCTCAGTGGACGGAGCGCCCGGTAGTTGGCAGCAGACCCGCGGTACTCGACAGGAGGAGTACCTCAGCAGTCTTAGGTTAGTGAGCAGTACCTCGGAGTCGTGACAGGACCACTGTACACTTCAGAGGTGGGGCTCTTCAGCAGTTACGATTTCGATAATGAAAATCCTGGTTTGAGCTGAGTCAATTAATCTTGTGTTACTCTCCTTTGTGGATTGTGTTGAGCTATCCTGTGTGGATTTACTGTTTACTCTCCTTTGTGGATTGTGTTGTTCTATCCTGCGTGGGTATGCATTTTGCTCTCCTGTGTGGACTGGGTTGTGCTTGGGCTCGGACGTTGGAGCCCATCGGGGAATTGATGACTTAGGTATATGTATGGGCATATACCTAAGCCGTGTCAGATGTTACTTCGTGATTGTACCTCTTCTTCGTGATTTATCCTTTGTGGATTTCGGGAGACCTTCGGGGGTCTCGGGGTCCCTACTGAGTAGCTTATACTCACCCATGCACGGGCTATGCCCACACTTCGTGGTGTTGGTTGCAGACGACGGACAGCGCTGATCGTGGAGGAGGCGTGCGGAGCAGGACAGTACCTGGAGGTGGACCACTGGGCGGAACGTACTCGGAGCGGTTAGGTGGACCCGAGGAGCAGTGGAGGCTATCTGTACCCACCCTTCAGGTGGGACTTCCAGAGGATGGATCGACGCTGCAGTTTTCCCTTTTTCAGTTGTTGTTTTTCCTTTCAGTTGTACTTTACAGTTGGGCTTGTATTTCCGGCCCCTTTTTTACTTTCAGCACAGCTTGTACAGTTTTACTTAGTGTTTACTTTTCCTCTTTCTTACTCTGTGGTGCTTGTTTACTTTTCAAAGGCAATTCCTTCCCTTTTGTTGGGATTTATGCCTTGGTGCTAGTCGCCAGCCCCTGGCCTATGGAAGGCGGGCTTGGGGTAGTCACGGCACGGGCCCCGAGGACGGGTCGTGACAAATTGGTATCAGAGGGGTCGGTTCTACCGGAGACTCTGATCTTTCTTCTATGTGAAGCAATAGTGTTTAGAGTATTGAGTGTGGTTATCAGTCCAGGGAGTCCAGTGTTGGTGCGGCGGCCGACGTATCCATACACCAGGACCCTGACTTCTGATTTCCGGCTTAATGCACGAAAACATTGATTGCATGTGTGTTTCAAGTTTTATTTGTGATTACTTGTGTCAGCTCACCAGGTATACTGTTCTGACCGTGGCATTCTTGTTTCCTTTCCAGGATGGAACGACGACAGCAGCCAGATAGGGTTCCTAGAGTAGGGCGCGACGACAGCCCGCCGAGCGACGAGGCCTCGGTATAGGGCCCGTTGACAGCAGAGGCACCGGCGGTACCTTTACCCGTCGAGCCCCCGATGCTTCCAGCACTGGCAGCTGACGACGCACGACGCCTTGGAGCTCTGCACGAGTTTCAGCGCCCGCGACCACCCAGGTTCCGTGTGGAGTCAGACCCCCAGGCAGCTGAGGACTGGCTGGAGGCGGTCGTCCGAGTTTTCAGGCTAGTGAGGACGCCAGCAGCCCTCATGGTGATCCTCGCGCCAAGCCTACTGCACGCAGCAGCCGGATGCTGGTGGAGCCTGATGCTCCAGGTACACGATGAGGCCACCCTCATCTGGATGGACTGTGAGAGCCTCTTCCGCTCAGAGTTCGTCCCGGCCACCCTCCGAGCGGTGCGCATCCAGAAGCTTCTTCAGCTTCGGCAGGGCAGCTTGACGGTCGCTCAGTACGCGGCGAGGTTCACCGACCTTTCTCGGTACTCGACATACATGGTACGGGACCCCTTCTTCCAAAACCGGACCTTCGAGCTGGGATTGAGACACGAGATCAGGGCATCACTGATCTCCCTCAGCATCCCGACCCAGGCAGGAGTGCTAGAGCGAGCCCTTCTGATCGAGAGCATTCTGGCTGAGTCTACGGCGAGACCTACGGCAGGGCGGCAGGTGGCGGAGTTTTCGGCAGCAGGTAGTCGACGGATGACTCAGGGTTCCGGCAGACGACCTCGGGACACTGGCTCAGCAGTGCGGGGCACACAGCGCGAAGCCAACCTCCCGAGAGGCAGGCAGTGCTACTCGTGCGGCGGGCAGGGCCACATGGCTCGTGACTGCCCGACCCACCGTACTGAGGAGCAGCAGACAGTGGAGGGGCCACCCAGGCAGAGGCAGAGGGTCGACCGTGGTGGTCCGCAGGGAGGAGGCGGACGAGGAAGAGGAGCTGACCGAGCAGCAGGTGGTGGGCGATGCTTTGAGGCTCTGCCACCACCACCACCAGGCGGTCCACCCCGACCGCAGGGGACAGGAGGACTTGGGAGATCTCATCTTCAGGCAGTTGAGGCCTACGATCATGGGGCTCCGGGAGCAGATGGACAGGAGCGGGACTAGCTCCAGACCTGGAGACTTTTGTTCATGTTGCTTCTAATTTTGTTGATGTATGTTTGTAGATGCTTTGTGTCTTTGTACTTGAGCTGCAATAATAAAAGACTCCTTTTCTTGTGGCATTTACTTCCCTGTCCTCTCTTGTGTTGTTACTAAGAGGTTCCAGTTTTGACCGTTGACTTGACCCTCACTTGTGAGACATCTACTGGAGGAGACCCAGTTACCACACACTGATGCCGACAGTGTGACTCAACCCTTGGAGGTGAGAGTAACGGTTGGATCTCTTGGTAGTAGCGTCGAGGCCTTACGACGTCATCCTTGGTATGGATTAGTATCATCCATGTAGGGATTGACCGCATTAGGCGAAGAACGTGGTTCATCCAGGGGATGAGACCAGATTTCTCTTATCGGCAAGGAAGAAATCATGGAAGATCAAGTGGGACCAGAGGTGGTCCGGGCCACGATAGAGAAGGTCCAGGTGAGCACATGGGAGCAGAAGGCTCAGATGCGTGCTCAGTACCGCCTTTGTATCCCTAGTTTGTGTTGAAGCTTTACGGGGACGTAAAGCCCTGTGGTGGGAGTAATGTAAAGACCCGTAAATTTCAAGGAAATTTTTTTTATTAATTTTCTTTGGAATTTTACAAGAGCGCAGTTTCTGACGGCACCTGATTCCGAGGCCCGGTGTGCCCGGAATCATTTTCCGAAGTTTGGCTCGGGTACGTTCAGTGAACGGACGAGCGGGTTTTTCTAACTTTTGAACCGGTGCCCGGAATCGAATTCTGAGGGCACCGATGAAATCGCAGCGCCGGTATACGCTTAGAAACGCCTCTTCCGGAGTTGCGTTTGCTCGGGTGTGGTTTTTAATTTTCGGGCTTAAAGTTAAGAAATAAAATAAATTTTGCGACAACTTTATTTTATTTCACTTAAGCCACTTGGAAGCCACTTGAAGCCATTTAAAGGCGGCTTGAACTGAATTGAACTAGATAGGATGTTATCCAGAAATATCCTACCCCCTTGGTAGGATATTTGTGAGGTGGGGCCCGCACAATCCCCGCCGTTTCTTTCCGCTAAGAAACGCACCCGTGAAAAGCCGTCTTAATGAAAGTCAACCGATGCGTTTTCTAAATTCTTAACAGACCATTTAATTGGGCGGTTTATTTCGTGAATTAAATGGGTTGTTTCTTTCGTGAATTAAATGGGTCGTTTCCTTTGTTGAATTAATTCAACGAATTGATGGATCGTTTCTTAACCAGATTTTCAAATTCGTTGGCATAATAATAAAATAAGGCCAACGCTCGACCTCTGGTTATTTGCGCTGGAGAAGATTTGAGAGAACCCTCGTAACTTCTTCTCCCTCGCGAAGAACGCGAAGAACGCGAAGAACGTGAAGAACGCCGAACCCGGAAATCGACGACGCTTTCGTCCGAGACGATCTTCCGATCTCCGATCTCTGATCACCGACCATTTGAGGTGAGTGGTTTCGGATTTCCGCTCAAGGTTCTTTCCTTTTTGTTTTAAACACAGATTTAATTAATCATGATTTAAATCTATTGTTCTTGGTTCGTTGAGTTCGCCGACTCAACGCCGGTTTCCGCGACGACGCGACGCCTCCCCGCGACGACGCGACGATTCCTCTCTTCCGCGACGATCCTTTCCGCGAAGAACGCCCGCGCGCGAAGATCGACGAGGTAGGGATTTACTTTTGGGAATTACCCCCCTTTCTTTCCAGTAAATGTTTCTTTTAAAAGTTAAAGAACTGGGTTTGTACACAGATTTAAAAGACCAGTATATGAAAGTCTCTCCCGCTTGAGAGTTTTCTTCCTAGGGATTCCTAGGGTTTTGAGTTTTCTCGTCCGTTCGGATTCGGCGGCTCCGTCTTCGCCGGTCAGTTTCTGGTTCTCCTTCCTCATCGTCTTCGGCTACAGCGACAGCGGCTCGGGTTTTCCCAATCCTTGCCGTTCACCGTGCCTCCTTCCTCCGTTTTTCCTTGCCAGCTACCGGACTCTGGTTCCGGCGATCCGCTGGATTTCGGGCTTCATTCCCTCGAACTCATCTTCTGTTGCTGATCCTGGTCCTCAACGCTGCCCAGAAGTTTTTCCCGTCCCCTGTCCCTAGGCCTGTGCCAGATCTGGGTAAGGGAAGGTTGGCGGTGACCTTTGGGCGCTTGGGCAATTCCTCGGCTACGAAGTTCCCTCTGCTACGCGGTGATTCGTGAAGCACCTTCCGAGACGAGGTCCCCGATCTTCGAAGGTGCGGCGGTTCCCCGGGGCGCGGCGGGCGTGGACGTAAAGAAGAGTCCTCCGGCGCGCAAGTTGGAGCGCCACGCAGCTTGCCCGGTTCTCGAAGCGCGAGGAACTTGCGCGAGTTCTGATTGTGTTTCTCCAGCGCGAAGGATTTTCCGCGCAAGTCTGGTTGTGGATCGTGATTGTTTCCCAGCGCGCTGCTTTTGGCCGCGCAGGTCGTTGCGCGGCTTGTGGTCCTCCCCAGCGATTTTTTTGGCCGCGCAGGTATTGGCGCGGCTTGTGGTTATTCACAGTTTGACGGCGCGGCTCAGGTGTCGGCTCGGCCCGGCTTGTGGTCTTCCCCAGATTGGCGCTTTGCTTTGTCCGCGCAGGTCTTGGAGCAGCTTGTGGTCGTCCCCAGCTTGTTGGCTCGGGTCGTGTAGGGCCGGCACAGACAGAAACAGTGGCACGGAGAAACAGGGGTACGGACAGAAAACAGCGGCACAGACAGAAACAGTGGCACCTGATTGGAGGAATTATATCGGGCTGTGCCTGAACAGAGAAAGCATTGGGTTGGGCCCGACCTGTGTGAAGTACCATTCAAACCCGGTCTGTGATACTATCCGTAGATTCCTGGAGGATTGGAAAAATTGTGATTTTCCTGGTCGCGAAACTTCGGTTGTGTTGAATTTGCCTGCACGGTTTCGGATTGGGACAGAGTCCCTGGGTCGGGGAACACCTTCGGGCTCGATACCCCTTGGATAGGGGACATCTGTTTGGCCACTCCCTCCCTTGGAGATTCCGTGGCTCTCAACATGGAGACAGATCTGCTGAACCAATGGAAGAACCTCACTTTGACAGACAAAGAAAAAGAGCCACTTACAACCCGTAGAATTGAAGACAACACTTTGACAAAACGTATGGCTTTATTGGTTGTTGGAAGACTGGCGACCGAGGCACCATTTAATCTAAAGGCCCTCAGAACCACCCTTCAAAATCTGTGGAAATTGGAAGCTGGAGTAGCCATCCGGGAAATTGAGAACAAACTCCTTGTTTTTGAGTTCTTCAGTGATAAAGACAAAGATAAAGTCCTCAGAGGACGACCTTGGTCCTTTGACAATCATCTCATTCTAATGGAGGAATTTAAAGGGAGAGACGAGATTCAGAATTTTACACTTACCCAATCCCCGTTCTGGGTAAGAATTAAAGGAATACCGTTCCATGGGAGATCAATACATGTGATGAAAGAAATTGGAGACCGGATCGGTCACTTCCTAGAGTGGGATTGCTCGGACCCAATACAATGGGGCCCCTGGGTTCGAATAAAGGCTGAGATCGATGTGTCCGAACCCTTAATGCGAGGCATGTTCCTGAAAATTGCTGATTCCAACACCTGGATCTCGTTTGAATTCGAAAAACTACCAATCTTCTGCTTCCTTTGTGGACGTATCGGCCACATTGAGAAAGCGTGTGGGGAAAAGCCAGAGAATTCCGCCGAAAATATTACCCTACAATACGGTCCGTGGCTCCGGGCCAAAGCACACAGAGAGGCATATATCCCTGAGGCGGAGAGACAAATAGATCGAGACCGCCTCAATGCAGCCCATCTAAGGCGACCGGAATCTAGACAACCTCCTATTATAAGGATGGGACCCCCTGTCTTCCCTAAAGAATCCCCAGCTGAGCTCAGGGGAAAGGGAAACGCCTCCCAAGAGATTATCGTCAGATGCAATGATGGGGATCAGCAAGACAGTCACCTGATTCAGGGTATCTCAAAATCCGACTTCGCTTTAACTGCACCGAATTTAACGTTCATTACTGCAACGGAGCCGCTACCTAAACCAAAAGAACCTCCAGAGAAATTTCCGAGCCAGCAACATGTTTCCTTGGATTCGCCTGAAGCTGAGCAGAGTCCAAATCGGATCTCAACCGATGCCCCTCTGCAAGCTGATACTGGGATGACTGAAGCCTCACCTTCAGGACATGTTACTCGTAGAACCTGGAGAAGGGCATGCGGCGGTGGTAAAGGTGAATGCCCAGGGAATCCCAACCCAGGAGATCTGAAACGGCAAAGCGAGTCCAGTGGTACGCACACCAATCCTCCCAAAAGGAGGAAAGCATCAGGCACGTCATTAATCCCACACGAGACAAAGGCGGAGGCGGGTCAGACCCGACCCCGCCTAGAGCAATGATTGCTTTATGCTGGAACTGTCGTGGGCTTGGCAACCCACGAACGGTTCGTATGTTCCAGCGCCATTGCGCTCAAAGTTGCCCCGATATGGTTTTCCTGTCCGAAACCATATTGGAAAACAAGGACATCACAAATCTTGCTCTAAAATGCGGTTTCCAGGGTTGTTTCCCGGTTCCCCGCCAGGGACATTCAGGGGGGTTATGTCTTCTCTGGAAGGATAATGTCGATGTTAGACTCCTTTCTTTTTCCCAACGCCACGTGGCTGCATCCATTTGTGATTCCCAAAACCCCCCCTGGACTTTTGTGGGCTTCTATGGCTGGCCCTCCTAGTCTGATAAGTGGAAATCTTGGGATCTTCTGTGCAAACTCCGTCGTGATCTGCCAAGCCCCATTCTGTTTGGAGGGGACTTTAATGAGATCCTTTTCCAGAAGGAGAAAAAAGGTGGAGCTGTGCGCTCCTCCTCGTCTATGTCTGCTTTTAATGAAGCTATACTTAAGGCAGAGCTAATGGACCTGGGTTATACGGGTAATCCTTTCACATGGTTCCGAGGCAGTTCTGATGGAAATCGAATCGCTGAACGTCTGGATAGATTCTTTGGCTCAATGGATTGGATGAACCTCTTCAAAATGTACCATATCAGACATCTCACGTTCAATTGCTCGGACCACTGCCCAATTGTCATTAATTGCACCCATAATGAGCACGTTACCAGTCCCAGGAAACCATTCAGATTCGAAAGCTTCTGGTCAAAAGATCCCGAGTGCGAGGCGGTTATCCGTTCCGGCTGGAAGAATGGGCAAGATGATCTGAGAACCAACCTTCTCCACGTGGCGTCGGATCTGCGGACATGGAGCAACTCTAAATTCCGTCACCCGGACCGGCAATGCAAGTTTCTTGAAAGGAAGATTGGATATCTCCGTAGCAAACCCCCGTATAGCAGCATTCTCTCCAAAATTAGCGAAACCCAACGAGAGCTGGACGTTGCCCTGCGCAATAAGGAAGGTTTTTGGGCTATGCGTGCGCGTGATATTCATATAACAGAAGGGGATGCTAATACACGTTATTTCCACCAGAAGGCCTCAGCAAGACGCCGAAAAAACTTTATTTCTGGCATTCTCAATTCAGACGGTAGTAAAGTGTTTGACACAGGGGGAATCCAAGAAGCATTCCTGAGCTATTTTCAGAAGCTATTCTCTGCAGGCCATTCTATTATTTCTCCTGAGACTGAGGACTGCATCAAACCCGTGATTACTGACGATATGAATAGACAGCTTTCTAAAGATGTGACGAATGACGAGACTCTTAAGGCCTTAAAGCAAATTCACTCTACGAAGGCCCCGGGACCAGACGGATTCCATGCCCTCTTTTTCAAGAATTATTGGCACATCATTGGTCCAGACATATGCAATCTGATGCGGGATATATGGGCAGGGAAAACGGATCTGTCGTCTATTAATGAAACTATACTTACCCTCATTCCCAAGATGAAAAATCCGCAAGGGGTTTCGGACTTTCGACCTATCAGTCTGTGCAATGTTTCGTATAAGATCTTTTCAAAGATCCTGGCGAATCGGTTGCGTCCTTGGCTACCCGACGTCATTTCAGAGAACCAAAGCGCTTTTGTGGCAAAAAGGTTAATCACTGATAATGCCATTATTGCTCATGAAATTTTCCACTCCATGAAAACTCGAACACGAGCAAAGAGAGGGATCATGGCTTGGAAATTAGATATGGCTAAGGCCTATGATAGAGTGGAATGGAACTTCCTCGAATTTGTGATGCTCAAGATGGGTTTTTGCACCAAATGGATTGACATGATCATGCAATGCGTCTCGTCAGTTTCCTTCTGTATCAACGTCAACGGGGTGCTAACCCGAGGCTTTTCACCATCCCGTGGGCTTCGTCAGGGAGACCCTCTTTCACCCTTCCTTTTTATTTTGGTGGCTGACGTGTTTTCTAACCTCCTTTCCAGGGCAGCTTCGCGTTCCATAATTCATGGGGCGAAAGCGTGCCGCAAGGGCCCTCCGATTTCCCACCTATTCTTCGCTGATGATTGCCTTCTTTTTTCTCGTGCTACCCCTAATGAGTGTACCGCAATCTGCCAGGCGATACAACAGTATGAACGGGCTTCAGGACAAATGATCAACCAGAGTAAATCGGAAATTTCTTTCAGCTCTGGAGTCCCCCAGCCGAAAAGAGAAGATCTATGCTCTTTAGCACGCATTCCTGGGGTAGATAAGCACCAGAAGTATCTTGGACTCCCGACGGTGGTTGGACGGTCAAAGAAAGAAATCTGTTCAGCTATTGTGGATCGAGTTGAAAGAAAAATACAAGGTTGGACCCCTAAAAAAATCTCCAAGGCCGGGAAGGAAATCCTCATCAAGGCGGCACTTCAATCGGTCCCTAGCTATCTGATGTCTATTTTTAAACTTCCTGATGTGGTGCTTTCAAAGATTCAATCCAGCACATCTAACTTCTGGTGGGGTCGAAAGGACGGAAAAAATAAAGTCCATTGGATCGCCTGGTCTGCTCTCTGTCAACCAAAATCGGAAGGCGGAATGGGATTCCGGGACCTTTCTCTTTTTAATGATGCTTTGCTGGCCAAACAAGGCTGGCGTTTGATTTGTAACCCATCATCCCTATGCGCACGAGTTCTCCGGGCTAAATATTTCCCACATAAGGATTTCTTGGATTCCCATCTTGGCTATCGACCCAGTTTCCTCTGGAGAAGTATTTGGGGTGGTCGTAATCTGTTGAGGAAAGGACTTGGCTGGAGGATTGGGAATGGTTTAACGGTCAAGTTGTGGACTGATCCCTGGCTTGTTGATCAGACAGGCACGAAGGCGTCATCCCCTTTTTTTCCAGGATCCGAACATGCCACAGTTTGTTGTCTTTTTGATGATCAAGGGGCGGGTTGGTGTTTGGAAAAACTCTTCTCATGGTTTAATGAGCGGGATAGGAGAATTATTCTGAGTATCCCCTGTATGCCAGACGCGGGGCAAGATCATCTCTACTGGATTAACAATAGCTCAGGAGAGTATACGGTGAAAGCTGGTTACCGGCGAGCTCTGACTGCCCAAATTACAGAAGGGGAGGCGAGGCCCTGGACAACAATCTGGAAGATTAACGTTCCCCCTAAAGTTCGCTTTTTCTGGTGGCAGGTGTGCACCGGTATCCTTCCAACTATGAGCCTCCTTGCCTACAGACACTTTTCAAACGACAACTCATGTCCTTTCTGCCCTTCTGTGACTGAATCCCCTCTCCATGCTCTTTTTCAATGTCCCGGGGCTCAGGAGGTTTGGAATGGCTGGGGATCAACCACAGAGCTGTTCCTGGACACCGCCTCGGATCTTACATCTCTTCTGATGCGATGGTGCTCCTCCTTTTCGCCGGCTAAAGCAGGCGCCCTGTGCATTATGACTCGGATTATTTGGGACAGGCGGAACGAGGCCATTTTCAATCATTTCCGGAGGCCCCCCAGATTCTGGATTGACCGGGCATTGTCATGGATTGCGGTTTGGCAGAACCATCCTGAGCAACAAAGACTTGTCACCCCCTCTCCTCGCCCCCAACATTGGTGCGCCCCACCGGAAGGGATTCTTAAGATCAATGTGGATGCCTCTCTTCCTAAGGATGGCCCAGTTGGACTTGGTCTACTGGCCCGAGACAACCTGGGAAATCTTATTGCGGCCAAATACGAAGCACGTTATGCTCTTTGGGAGCCCTCAGTCGCGGAGGCCGCCGCCATTCTTGCTGGGTTAAACTTCGCGAAAGATCGCGGTTGGGAGTCCATTCACATCGAATCCGACTGCCTTACTGTAATCAATGCTATCAATCTCACTGACGGCGGGTTTCAACCTTTCGGCCCCATTATCCGGTGTATTCACGCGCGGAGACAAGGCTTCAACTCCTGCAAGTTCTCATTTATTAGAAGGGAAGCGAACGAAGCTGCTCACAAGATGGCAGGCATTGGTCCTCCTTACGAGGATTTGCTTTGGTTCAATCATTTTCCATCGTGGTTACGCTGCTGTATTTCTGCTGATCTACATCATTAATGGATCCGCCTTATTTTGTCAAAAAAAAAAGAACTGGGTTTGTACACAATTTTAAAATTATTAAAATTGTTGTTCCCGTTCAAGTAAGGAACCCGTTTGTGAAACAATTTTTATTTCATTAAAAATTGTTTCGGATTTGCGTTCATGTGTTGAACTTTAATTTCTCCCGGTTGTTTATCTCTAACGCGGAGGGTGCAGGCCAAACGAACACGGCCCGACGACCCTCCGTCGTTCTTCTTTTTGTGCGGATTTGGCGGGCGATGACGGAACGTGCCGCAACGGATGTTTGGCGATCCCGCAGTGAAGAACGAATCCCGGGAGGAGCAACGGCGCAGATGAGAAGGAAAACGGGCCACCGGAGCGACGCCGGCGGCCCGTGGAAGTTACCGGCTGCCGGAGGCGGCGGCGCCCCGGCGCGCCGCCGGACGAGACCGTCGCGGCTGAAGCCACGGCGGCGGCAGCCAACGGACCTGCGGCCGCGCGGGTCTGGTTCGTCCAGGCGGAACGCGGCTCAGCCGCGTCTGCGGTTCGCCAGCGCGGCCCGCACGCGGGCCGCGGTTCTTCCTCAGGTCGCGGGTCGGCGCCCGCGGCTTCCACCCGCGCGGCTCGGCCAAGCCGAGCCGGCCGAGCCGGATCGGCCCCGGCCGGGCCGGGCCGGCCCAACCGGGTCAGACCTGGGTCGGTCCGACCCAGGGGGGGTCGGGCCGGGTCGGCCCGGGCCCGTACCCCCCTTCTTCGGACGTTTTCGTTCAAACTCCCATATATTGAGCTTCATGCCTCCAAACGACTCGCCGTCAGCGGAAACGTGATCCTTGGATCGACACGGTCGTTTTGGTATATCGCACTCAAGGTTTCGGAATACCTTGAGTCCGGCCGAGTTGGTTCGTACACGAGACCAACCGGGCCCTCGGAGCAGAAACGCTCATATCTTGAGCTACGGACGTCCGATTGACGTGCCGTTAGTTTTGTTAAATTCCTCTAAGTGAGACGGATCTTTTGACATATTCCGCCCGAGGTTTGGACGCAGGTGGAGTGCGGTCGGGTTGGTTTTGCCTTAAAAACCAACCGGGCCCCTGGGACGAAAATGCCAATATCTCTCAGACCGGGCGTCCGATTGACGCGCCGTCTGCGACATTGAGTTCCTGTTGACGATACGGAACTTTTGGATACATCAACTTCGGACTTCGTGTCAGTTGATGTATCAGCCTCTCAGCTCGTGGAGCGGACCCTCCCGAATGAGCTTGCTGTGTGCGGGAACCCTAGTGCTGGCTGCGACTGCTACTTCGACGACGACGACCGTGCAGAGATCCTCAGTGGACTACGGCGACGACTGTGCAGAGATCCTTTGTGGACTCCGACGACAACCGTGCAGAGATCCTCAGTGGACTGCGGCGACGACTGTGCAGAGATCCTCCGTGGACACCGACGACGACCGTGCAGATATCCTCAGTGGACTGCGGCGACGACTGTGCAGAGATCCTCAGTGGACTCCGACGACGACCGTGCAGAGATCCTCAGTGGACTGCGGCGACGACTGTGCAGAGATCCTCCGTGGACTCCGACGACGACCATGCAGAGATCCTCAGAGGACTGTGGCGACGACTGTGCGGAGATCCTCTGTGGACTCCGACGACGACCGTGTAGAGATCCTCAGTGGACTGCGGCGACGACTGTGCAGAGATCCTCAGTGGACTGCGACGACTACTGCACTCAGCGATCCTACGTGGATCAGTGCTACCGATCCTGTCTGGGTCCGATCCTGCGTGGGTCAGCGCTAAGCGGTTCTGTGTGAGCCAGTGCCTACAGGTCCTGCGTGGGTCCGATCCTGTGTGGGTCCGATCCTGTGTGGGTCACTGCAGAGATTAGTTACCTATCGATCCTTCGTGGGTCCCGACGACTTATATTGATCAGAGATCTTCTTTTCTTCATCTGAGAATGTATACCTGTGTGAGCTGAATCTTCTGTTTTACTCGATAGAGGTGGTGCGCTTGGTTGTAGCAGCAGACCCGCGATACTGGAGACGAGCGTACGGAGTACGGAGACCGTGTAGCCAGCTGAGACCTGAAGACTGCTCGACCGACTCGACTTGGAGTGAGTCGACTAGCCCAGTGGACGGAGCGCTCGGTATTTGGCGGCAGACCCACGGCGGACGGAGCGCCTGGTAGTTGGCAGCAGACCCGCGGTACTCGACTGGAGGAGTACCTCTGTAGGCTATTTGGGTGAGCGCCCGGTATTTGGCAGCAGACCCTCAGCGGACGGAGCGCCCGGTAGTTGGCAGCAGACCCGCGGTACTCGACAGGAGGAGTACCTCAGCAGTCTTAGGTTAGTGAGCAGTACCTCGGAGTCGTGACAGGACCACTGTACACTTCAGAGGTGGGGCTCTTCAGCAGTTGCGGTTTCGATAATGAAAATCCTGGTTTGAGCTGAGTCAATGAATCTTGTGTTACTCTCCTTTGTGGATTGTGTTGAGCTATCCTGTGTGGATTTACTCTTTACTCTCCTTTGTGGATTGTGTTGTTCTATCCTGTGTGGGTATGCGTTTTGCTTTCCTGTGTGGACTGGGTTGTTCTTGGGCTCGGACGTTGGAGTCGATCGGGGAATTGACGACTTAGGTATATGTATGGGCATATACCTAAGCCGTGTCAGATGGTACTTCGTGATTGTACCTCTTCTTCGTGATTTATCCTTTGTGGATTTCGGGAGACCTTCGGGGGTCTCGGGGTCCCTACTGAGTAGCTTATACTCACCCCTGCACGGGCTATGCCCGCACTTCGTGGTGTTGGTTGCAAACGACGGACAGCGCTGATCGTGGAGGAGGCGTGCGGAGCAGGACAGTACCTGGAGGTGGACCACTGGGCGGGACGTACTCGGAGCGGTTAGGTGGACCCGAGGAGCAGTGGAGGCTATATGTACCCACCCTTCAGGTGGGACTTCCAGAGGACGGCTCGACGCTACAGTTTTCCCTTTTTCAGTTGTTGTTTTTCCTTTCAGTTGGGCTTGTATTTCCGGCCCCTTTTTACTTTCAGCACAGCTTGTACAGTTTTACTTAGTGTTTACTTTTCCGCTTGCTTACTCTGTGGTTCTTGTTTACTTTTCAAAGGCAATGCCTTCCCTTTTGTTGGTATTTACGCCTTGGTGCTAGTCGCCAGCCCCTGGCCTATGGAAGGCGGGCTTGGGGTAGTCACGGCACGGGCCCCGAGGACGGGTCGTGACAGAAATAGTTTGTTGAAAGTTTTATCATATAATGTCAAATATTTAAGAACTATCAAGAGGGGAAAATAATTTTCAAAGCCTTATATCTTCAAGGTAAGTCAAGAAAATAAGTTAATGGATAATAACTATGGAAAAATAAATTTTTCAATAAAGAGGAAATGAAGGATGTGATTTCCAACATGTGAAAATTTTAGAAAGAAAAACCCATGTACTTTCTTAATGGGGATATTTGTTTGTTTTAAGTAAGGATAAAGGGTTCATAATTCTCTGGAATTCAAGGTAAAGAAAGAAACCATTACTATCTAGTGCATCAACTATAAAGATATGAGGAATTATTCAAACCAATGTTCCAAGCATCAAGGAAACATACCATAAAAGAAGAAAAGGGGAGAAGTACAATATTATGATATTACTACATCCAAATAAGGAGTTCTTAATAATGTGGGGAAGGTTCACTTATTATCCAATTAGATATTGAAAATTCTTAATTTGATTTAGGTTCTACCCATTCATTCATATTTGTAGAATTATATAAGGGTATTTGATGTGGTCCTTAATTGATATGTTTTTAAAAATCATTTATTTGTTTTTCGTTTAATTAATCAATTTGTATTTAACTGTTAATTTATTTTACTCTGAATTTTTGTACATTAATTTATTAATTCATTATTTTTTAGGTTTAATTTTGAATTTATATATTTTATTTTATTAATTCAGTCATCCTTGTTATTCACTATTATATATATATAATATCCATTTAAATAACAATTTTTTGTTTGTAATTTTATTGATGAAAAATTTTAATTAAATATTTTGCCTTTATATTATTATAATGAAACTTTAATTTTATATTTAATCAATTATTTTCATTTTACAATTTATCCATATTTTAACTTTTTGTTTTAATTAATTTTTAGTTTTAAAATTTTAATATTTTTAAATTTAATTTAATTAATTTTGAAATTGATTTATCTTTTTATTTTTATTCTAATTTTTTTATGTTTCATTTAATTAATTTACTAAGAAATTTTGTTATTTTTTTTCATTTTTTTAATATTTTATTTATTATTATCTATTAATTTTTAATATATCTGTATCAGTACAGTAGATCTATCGATGTACACGACATCCACCATTTGATAAAAGTATCTACCAATATACCTCAACTAACCATTAACATTGTGTATGAATGCCTTATCTTTTGGTTCCCCATCTACCGATGTCATCGACTGATCCACCATTGGATTATAGATCTACCGCAAACCACAATCATCTACCAATCCACTATTAGTTGATCTATTCTTATTCCATAATTTGGTACCACTATCTCCATCCACCATTCCCCTTGTTCCATCGTTATCCGAGCAAATCTCCCATTTCCGTCGTAGACCTAGATAGATTTCCATCCTCAGTTCACCAATATATACCATTTCTAATTAAATATATCGATATATCTCAATCTACTAGCAGATCAAAATCACCTTTTATAGATCCAACATCATGTTCTATACTGCATCTGCAATTATTGATCAATGATCTACCGCTACAAACTAAAGTTTGATCTACCATCTGTGGTACCATGCCCTAGAGCAAGAGGAACCCCTAGGCCGAGCTACCATCTGCTGAGAGAATAAGACCAAGTGGTGGTAGAAGGATAAGAAGATTATTAAAACAACAATAAAAATAACAATAGCAATAAAAATAATAATTAAATAAGAAAATATAAATAGTTAAATATAATAATATAATTAAATTTTTGGTCAAATAATAATAGTATTATAAATGATAATATTTATATTTATAGATATATAATTATATTAATTAATATAACAATAATAATATTTATTTATGTAAATATCTTTTTAAATATAAAATAATAATAATAATATATTTATTTATAATTATATTATTTCTAATATTATATATATTAAATATACATAATCATAAAAGTTATATTTTTTATAGAAATATTAAAAATAAAAATTGTTTAATTATTTCTTTTTTTAAATGTGTATTATCATGCCATAATTATATCCATATTCATTTCTAACCAGTGGTCACATTCAGTTATAAGGGATCTAGTCATTTCACATGAATGTTATCTTACTGCATGTCAAGTTCCACTTGGTCATTGATGGAAAAGACCCCAGTCTAAGTTGGTGGGAGATTTCAATGATTAACTATAAAATGACACAAGTAATGTTTTAGGTCTTATGACCCGATCAGAATTCTTGAGCAATGGGACATTATGAATCAAATGAGAGAAACGAAGAGAAAGAAAGTGATAACTAGATCTTCTAAGAGGTTATCAAAGTTATATACGGAGGAGTATCATTCAACAAATTCATTTCATGAGGAATATTAGTTCTACCTTTTGTTTTACTTCATCAATATTTAATTGAAATTGTTTTGAACTTCATTTTTAATGACTTTCACCAAAAACATATGCTTAGTAGTTTTCATCTTCTTTTTAATATTTCAACTTCATCACATCTAATTTTTTAAAATATCATAATTTATCTATGAGGTCAATTCTAATTTTAAAACATGATTAATACCACTTAAACATAATTTCAATACATCAAGAAAAATTGGAGATATTTGTCATTTATGTATTCTTTAAACTTTAAATTTCAAGAATATTGGAATAGTTCATAGATATTCACTCCAACTACCTTTGTAAAAATTATTTTCCTATTTAAGGATTCTTGTAGTGGTGAAATCAATGATTCATTAAATTATGTGTCTAATATCCTTTTGAAAGAGAATAATCAATCATGTTTCTAAGTATTTTATATCAATAAAAATTTTATAAAATAAGTAATCAATTTAAACATGATAATAGAAAATTTCCTGATCATTTTAATTGATACTATTTTTAGCACTTTTATTAACACCTACATCATTATTTTTTCTACCTATTCAAGTTTTTTATGAAATCATTTTCTATCATCCTTATTTACTCATATTTTATTAGAAAACTTAAAAAATATATTTCATCCACTAATTTCAATGGATTTTTTTTTAAATTGTATTTCAGTCTGTTCCATATTATTTGACACACTACAAACTACTATATTGTAGTTAATAGGACTTATAAATAATTAAACCTTCACATTTTTAATGAAGATATCTATCAGTATTGCATCACCACCTCAATTATTAGATGTTTAGTTCTAAGTGATAACTTTTTTTGGTATGATGATCACATCTCATGTCTATATCTCATATCCGATAGAAGTTTGTGGAATCAAATCTCATATCTATATGTTATCTTTCTAATGTTACTAGTTCTATTTGGGTTGTAGTTGAATTACGAATAAAATTAGAATGTATTATTTTTATTAGGTAAAAATTATATCTTGATCAACTTAATTAGTTATATATTAAGGATTTTTTTATATTTTGTGGAGTACCACTCTCAGTTGAATCTATTCAGGATACAAAGTTTACTGTGAAATTATAGAGAATTATTCAACAGTCCCTAGATATAGAGTTTTGTTCCAATATAACTTGTCACCCTTATCTAGATGGGTAGTATGAGTGGACCACACTAAATCTAGTAGACATGTTGAGTTCTTTCTTTATGGATTTCAAAGTTGGTTAGGATCAAAACCGCCCTCTAGTGAAGATTTTCTACGATTATATATTTCAATAGAAAATTGAAATAGATCGTCATGAATCTCTCCATGGAAAAAAGTGGATAAATCTAATGTTTTTGGATGATGTTGGATAAGGAACGAAATTGGGACTTGATCTAGATTAGGAAATGGAAGATAAGGTTAGATCCATTCAACAACACATAATAACAAAATAGAGTCAATAAAAAAGTTGTGCTAATAATAATCGATGAAATCATGTGTTAAAATATTGTAAAAAATTATTCCTATGAATATATCCTTTAAATTGGTTATGATATTTGTAAATAAAGGAATGGAAAGCCTAATATATATCAGTCCCTTTGAAATTCGTGACTGTATTAGGCTAGTAACTTATCTCTTGTCTCTTATAAGAAATATATTTCAATTTCATATTTTTTTAAATATTTATCCTAAGTAAGTATATATGGAACATTCACATGTATTGAACTCATTAGTCATACCACTAGAGAAATATTTATCTTATGAGGAAAAACTGGTGGAGATTCTATGAAACAAGACCACTCACCTGATAAAAGTTTTTTTTGTACGAATCCTAAAATTGTGGAAGCTACATTGGAACCCAAGGATTTTATGAGAAAAATACGTAGATTATTGAACCAGGTTAGTGTAATTTTAAGGGATTAATTCTTATCAAGGGGTACATTGAGACACCCCGAAATTTTGTGATATTTTTCACTTTAGATATATTTAATTTTTTAGATAGATTGTGATATAGGAAACTCCAACTCTAAAAGAACTATTATATATTATAAAATTATAACCAAATCATTAAAATTTAATTATTAATAGGATTTACCACATTATGAAAAATAATTTTAATTGTTTTACAAAAAAATTATTCTTTAGGAAATTGGTACTCTATTTTAAGAAAAATTATTCCATGCTTCTTAAAAATTATTTTTTATTACATTTTATGAATTCATAATATAATTTATTTCATAATATTTTAGAAATGTAATTTTATAGAAAGTATATATATTTTTTAAATCATAAAATTGAAATTATCTTACGGTGATTTTTTGTTACTTTTTTAAAATGAATAATTTTATATATATTAGTGAAAATATTAATTTTTCAAGTATTATAGTTTTTTTTTATTAAATTAATTAATTTAAAATTCCATTTTTATTTTAAATTTTATCTGAAAGTAAAATATTATTCATTTTATTTGGAATAATCTAGACATTTCAATATTTATTTCATAATATTTTTTGATTCTGATAAAAGTTAACTTGTATGATTAAAAATTGTTTTTTCGAAATACTATTTTTATTATGTTTATTTAATTTATATTAAAATTTATTTATTAAACTTCCATTAATTAAATGTTGAAAAATTATTTCTATATTTGTAATCATTAGTTCGAAATTAACTAAATAGTCCCTTTTTATTTTTTTTTCATTATGAATTGTAACCATAGTAAATATTTTCCACCTATGTGTGGGGAAATTTGGTAATTAAGGTCAAAAATAATTTGATAAGGCCTAAAAATATCCCAAAAACATGTCTAAATTTTATTGTAAAACTACCTTTTTGGCCATTACCTTCAAATTATTAAAAAAATTCCAATTTAATATAATTTTCCTTCAATAATGACCTTAATATTATTTTAAATAAATAATAAAAAAAATATCACTCTATTTTAATATAACTAATAGTTATGTAAATATAAAAAGAGGATAATTTAACTTATAAATATTTATTTTAAAGATAAATGATATTTTTTTATTATGGTAATTTATTTTTACTTTTTTGGGATTTAATAATTACATTAACTTTTTAGGAAACATTAACATGGTATTTATTCAATTAATAAAAAATAAAATAAAAGATTTTAAAAATATTAAAAGTAATAATTTTTTTGTGAATTATTATGTTCATTGAATTTCAATGATAAATATATGATAATATTTTTGTTTCAAATTTTTATATTCTAATTCTATTTTTTTCTTGATGTCTTTAAATTCAAATTAAATGAATGGTATGAAAAACAACATTAGTGAAATTTTATGAAAAATAATATTTTATTAAAATATTAAATATTCATAAAAATAAAGTAATTGTTCATGTAAAGGATATATGGTTCAACATATTAACCATTTTACATTTATGGGTCAATTATCTTTTATTGTACCATTATTAAGCCTTAAATATTAAAAATATTTGATGTTGCAATAATTTTCAAAAGCATAAATAGGGGGTTAAAACAAAAATATAAGAGTGTTAAAATCTCCAAAACTAATACAAATTTTATTGGATGAGATTATATTAAATAATCCTCATTATATATTATAATTATATTAATCTGGATCCACGTGAACCTAAAAATTAATTTATATGAATTTAATACTTTTAGTAATTCCTAGGGTTCCCCTAGCCTCACCTATAAAATGAAACCCTTATCTATTATCATTACACCACCATGAGCTAAAAATGTCATCCTATACCTTCCCAAGGATATTATAAATATAAAAAAAATTCTTCTTAAAATACTACTACAATGGTCTTTAAGAATGGATCTAAATGAGGACTACAAAAGAAGTGGTAATCGTCCTACTTGACTTCTTTCAATTTATTTCATATTATACAACATATAATTATATGAAATTAATCATAAAAAATATAAATTCAGTTTCATAAATATTTTTATATTTTATTATGGTTATGTAACCACCATTAGTCAGTGCCTTTTCCATCAAATGGGAACTGAATGTATCACTTGTGCATATGTGAGACTACATCCTCCACATAGAGATACAATTCAAATCCAATCATAATATTTAAAGAATGGTAATTATCATGGTTTTAAATTTTGTATATTATATTTATAATTTATTGATTATTTTTTAGTTATAATTTCTTATATACCTTCTTATATTTTCATCCTTTGGTAAATGATAATGTCTCTATTGCATACGTGTGGATTACAACATCCATGAATCCATGTGATCCATTTTTCATTTCTAATTAACATGGATGGTAATAATTATATATTTAATGAATATAAATATGATATATATGATATAGTTATGTAACGTTTATGGTGAATTAATATTTACCATTCTTTCATTCCATCCTTCGAAAAGAGAAAGTTGTGTTCATGCATACATAAAACCTACCATCCCTATGAACGGTGTAATTCATTTTCACATATCTACCTTAAATGGAAGAAAATAAATATAAATATATATATATAAATAATTAATATAATTAATATTTATATCATTATTAAAATTTTGGAGTTGATATAACCATTATCAAAGTATAAGAAGTAGAACTACTAATCTAAATTTCTCATGAATAATGAAACTTGTAATGCCAAAAAATGATCATTTTTTAAGAAATTGTTAATAAATGGTTATTGAAGTGTTATAAATGGATATTATATGAAATTATAATTATTTAAATGAATATATTATAAAATTATAACAAATATATATTTATTATAAAGGAGGATAAAATCTCTTATGTGGAATGTGAAACTTGGAGTAAGAGGTTTCTTTTACAATCTCAATTTATTTCAAGATTGTTTATGTTTGAATTTATATTGAGGGAAATAATAATATAATTAAATGATAAAACCATTTAATTTTAATATTTTCTAGTTATTCATTGAATTTTAATGTAATATTACTATTTAGAACTCTTTTTAACTTGAATATATAGAGTAAATGTTTTTATTAAAAAAGACTATTTCCACTTTAGTCGAGAATATTTTTCATCCAATTCCATATTTTTTAAACTTTTTTAAATTTTTTTTGTACAGGTACCCTATTATTTTTAGACTGATATTTAACCATGATTTAATTTTTAGAAAAAAAAATTAAAATTAATATTTTTAGTGTTTTCTAAATGAAGTACTTTTTAGAATTTGTCCAAAAAAGTTAAGGTGTCTTTGTTTAAACGTACATGGCATTAAGAGAATTTCCCACCATCAATACTACCCAATATTAGGAAGAAGACATCAAATTTAACCAATTTTATTTTCAAAGAAACTTTTTTATTTTTTATTGGGGTTATTCTTAGATTTTGACAAGGGACATTAAATTGAAAAGGTATTTTCCTGAAAAAAACCATTGATCTATTATGGTGTTTTCAACTATGAAAACACCCATTGATGTTACTAGGTATGTGATCCAAAATTATTTTATTCACTATTTATCTATATTTTTTATAATGATGAAGTATTTATGTTTCATATTTTTATTCAATATGGATACTTTCTGACTTAAAAGGTTTTTTTTAAAATGAATTGTTTTGATCATTCAAAATATAATAGATGGATATGATGTTCTTATGATGGGTGGGGTCAGGTTAAAAATATCCCCTCAATGAAATAAAAGTTATCATGAGACAAAATATCATGAATTCCATATTATATGGGTATTTTTTAATCATACCAATTTTTTAAGATTGATGTCTTGGATTAGAGTCAATGGAGGTGTGATTCATGATATCTTAGTTCTGAGACCTTGATACAGAATGTAGAGAATTATGTATTTCATTTGTTAATAATTAAATTTTATTTTTCCATGTGTTTCTTATGTTGATATTATCCCTGTAAACTCATTGATATCAAGTGATAATTGTGTGGAATGTGTTTTATTTTCCACAATGAGATGTTGACTATAGATTATATACTAATAATAACTTATTATGTATATAACCCTTACTAAGCATTTGAGATCATATTTTATTTGATTTTTTTTCCAATGTACTGAAGAAGGATATTATGTATAATAATAAGGATGTGAGAATTTTTCTAATATTATGTATTTCATATATCGGCTATAATATAGGGATTGTGTTTGTATCTATTTTTTCAAGAAAAAAAACATATCGATCATGTGTGGTGAGATCCCTAAAATATTTTTCCAATTTAATAAATTAAACACCAAATATAGGCTACTATAGTTTGGGTTTCTACATTACAATTATGGAATTGGTATCTCCTTCAATTTGGATGTATCCCTACCGTACTAATAGGTTACTAAATTATCTTTTGACACTCATCACATGATCATAAAACAAATCAATCTAATGGTCTAGCCAGTATGACCTCAAAATACCCAGGGATAGTCGAAATGTACCCATTTTGTTGAAAACCCATAAAGTTAATCCTTAAAAAATTTGAGACTATTCTCACTAGGCTTGTTACTTACATTGACTTTATAGTATTATTAGTGTTTTAAGTGAGAAAAAGTCACAAAACATTCCATGTGTAAAAAACTAAAAGGGTGTCCTAAGAAAAAGATAAATTATTTCCTACTAAGAATTTTCAATATAGGATTTATCTAAATTATAGGGGTAAATAAAAAATAAATAAATATTGTGGGGTCCACTATATGACCTCTATGAAATTCAAGGAATGGTATCTAAGTACCTTGATATATAAATATATTAACGAATCCTTTTCTTCCACCAATAAATTATTTTCAATTAACCATTATAAATTTAAAAGTTTGTATTGCAAGGGTTCTTAATCCCTATTTATCATTGGAATCCCCATTCAAAGAACAAACTTCATTATTTTCATTTTATTAAGAAACATGACCTTTAAATCTGAGTTAGATAATCTTAGATTATTCTGGCAATACATGTGCTGAAATATCTTTCCTATCTGTATCTAAATATATTAAGATACATAAGTTAAGACTTGGTTTTATAGTAATTTATTTCAAAAAATCACCCTAATATAAAATTATGGTACATACACTTGCATATTCAAGTCTCCTATATCCATCCAAGGGAGCATTCCCAAGAGATAATTGATTAATTTATAATTTTTGATTGACTTGTGTAATTTTTAATTAGGAATTACTTGATTTATTAAAATTTCATGTTATATGGATACAATTATCTTGATATTAATCCTATTTATTTTTATATATAATCACTAACTATTAATCAGAGTAATAAAGAAATCTGAGTAATTAAAAATGAGTGGAGATAGTTTTTTTCATTCATTAATCAAAAGAAGAAAGAAAGTGAAATTTCCATTGTTTGGAGTATTTATCATTATATATAAATAAATATTGAATTATAATTGTAATATATTTTTTTATCAACAGACTCTCAAAGTCGGATCAATGTTTTCTCTAAGACATTCATACATGGAAAAACTCTTATAGGGTTATGGATTCTTCTTCTTAATTGTACCATAGTTCTTCTAACATTGAAAAAATACTCATTCCAAGGTTTTGGGATTCCTAAAGCAGTTCCTACCCCACTTCAGATACCTTTTTAGTATTATATAGATTTTAAGGTAGTCGATCCACCTAATTCTATATCTATATGGAATAATTTTTCAACTTTGTACCTACACATGTGTTTTTATATTATTCATTAAGAACTGTGGTTTAGATATTGAGAACATTGGCCATGGAATCTTTAACTGAATGTTTTAATAAGAGAATCATGGATTTGTTTTGGGTTTAATCGCCTCTTTCAAAAAAAGGATGGATTGGTATTCAAACTACACAAATACTTGTATCATGAAAAATTAAAAAATCTTAAGAAATTTCATATGTAAATCTTATAGGGTGGGGTTTTAGATCAAAATCTTGATATCCTACCATGTTCACTACTATAAGGTTTTCTATAAGTCAATAGACTCATGTTTACATTCTATTTTTCTCTAAAAAATGTAATATATTCTTACAAAAGGTCACTTAAAGAGGTAATTTTTTGGTTAGCCTCTGAAACCATCTGAGCTAAAAAAAAATCCTAGCCTATGTTCACTCTGACAGTTGAAGTGTGGGGATGACAACCACCTTGACTAGATCCCACTTTTCTGTAGTAGCGAATATAATATTTATAAAAAATGTTTATAAATCAATATGGGAAGGGTAACATATATATAACATTATAGATACTCACATCCTCCAACCAAAGAATTGGTATCCACACATGTAGCAACATTTTTTGAAAAAAACAGCCAGATCTTCTTATCTTGTAGAATCCTTACTATATTTCATGGTAGTAACCATCATCTTTAATATTATTCTATAATTTGGTGTCTTGTGAGCATCATTTTCCCCTACCATTTCTATATCATATGTTGGATAATGCCACACTCTAATATTACCAGCCACATCAATTTATGGTGTTGTGATTTTCTAATGAGTAAACCATTCTACAGGCCCTTTAGGGTCCACTTTATATGGATGAAGAGCACCAACCATTTCTAATAATTAATATACTGATTGTAATGCCTGAATAAGAATGATGTCTTCAATATCCCGTTGATGTAGTAATATGTATGAATTTTCTTGATAGAGATGTATAATTTTGGTGTCACAAATAAGTATGGAAATTCAAGTGAATAGTTGGGCATAGAATGGGTGGGAAATTAGTTCCTTACTTAATATTCCAGACATAACTAAAGAATAGTAGGATTATATTTATGATAGTTTACCATCCATCATAATTACAACATTAAAATGTTTTATAAACATTATCATGACATAGTATGTGAGTAGGTTCAAGTGCAATGAAATAGTTTCATTCAATGGTCATACCAGGTCCATCTATGCCTTTATAATAAAGGGTGGTTAGAATGGTTTTTTCATCATTCCCTCCATGATAGATGAATATAATTCTATAACCAAATGTGAGAGTTCATCTCTATCTACCACTCTGATGTCCACTGGACTCACCTCTTAAGGATCCATTTTGGAGTGGTGATATTTTTTGATCAAGGAATCCTATAATTAGTATATATAAATTAAAATAAAGGATGAACTAGAATAATGATGTGACATCCCAGTTCCAGAAGCCACCCAGAGGCACCCCATACCTAGTTGGTCACATGGCCTCAAGCGCATTTCCCATAATGCCAGAGGCTTCCGACTATTAGTGAGGTCCTTGGGTCTGATAGTGGGGAAACAATTCCCTCATTGGCAGAGTAACATAGCGAAAGAGAAAAAAATAGATAACAATACCAAAATCAGTAATAATATATATGAAATTAAACATCATAAGTCTAAAGAAATAAATATCAGGAGTGTACATATATAAAAATGATGCATGGTATATATGTCTAGGAAAATAGCCAAACACATGACAATGCTGGAATACAGAAAAATACTAAGCCAAAGTACAAAAGAAAACTGATAAACAACTCCTCAACATCGCAAGCCACAACTTGGTCCCAATATCTCATGTTATACATCATATCAAGTACCTGAAGTAGAAGGGTGCTTTCCATTATCTATACCTACAACAATATAATCTGTTTGGGTCCAAATGCATAGCCCATACAAGGTTTGAGACTAAATCCATGTAGGAAATCACCACAAGATCTATGCCTAATAGTCCGTGAATATATGGCAGGTAATAAACAAAAGAAAGAAGTAAATAAAGAAGTACTCAGCAGTAACCAATCCTACAGTTTCAATGTAATCAGTTCCATATATCATTAACAGAAAAACAAGCAGGTAACCCTCTGGGTAGTTCTCTCAGCCTAACCCATATGGTTCAAACAATCAAGGATACTACAAAGACTCTCTGAGAAAGCACTCTCAGCCAGTTCCCCTAATATTCCCAAGAATTAAAAATAATCTATGAGGAATCTCACATGGTCAATTCCCATTTTAGTCTAAGGTAGACAAGGACCCTCTGAGGAAGCTCACATGGTCAATTCCACTCATAGCCCCAAGTGGTCAAAGACTCTCTGAGGCAGCTCACACGTCAATTCCCCTTAATGTCTAAGGTAGTCAAGTACTCATTTAGGTAGCTCACATGGTCAATTCCCCTCATAGCCCCAAGTGGTCAAAGAATCTTTGAGGAAGCTCACACGTCAATTCCCCTTATAGTCTAAGTTATTCAAGGACTCTGTTAGGAAGGTCACATGGTCAATTCCCCTTATTTCCCCAAGAATTCAAAGACTCTCTGAGGAAGATCTCTTAGTCAATTCCCCTTATAGTCTAAAATGGTTCGAAGACTCTCTGAGGAAGCTCTCTCATTCAATTCCCCTTATAGTCTAAAATAGTTCAAAGCTCTCTGAGGAAGCTCAATTAGTCAATTCCCTTTATATCCTAAAGTTCTCAAAGACTCTCTAAAGAAGCTCACTCGGTCAATTCCCCTTATAGTCTATTACACCAGGTTCTCATGGAACAGTGTAAGTCAACGAGTATAGAAATTCCATATGACCAAAGTAAACCTCAAGAACTACTTGGCTATATAGTCTACAACATCTCAAGCATGTTAGATAAAATAATACTCCATCCTACAGTACGAGACATGGAATTATCAAGGAAGACTAATGACTAAACAGGACCAAATGGTCATAAACAGAACATTCATGGGAAGACACAACCAAATCATAGCAAACAACCTTATTCACATCTAATTAGCCTATATTTACACATACCAACATAGCATGAAATTAACAAGGTTTAAATAGTAAACACGCAATACCTCGTTCAATTGTATTTGGAAAAATTGCACATAATACTCCAAACATTCAACCAAAAGGCACAAACCACCTACCTCGATGTTGGGATATCAATATAATCTGGCGTCAGCCCTTAGATCGACCTAGAATTCCATAGATCTACAAAAACATCTAAAATGTTCAACCCACGATATATCATGAGAAAGGAGAAATTAGAAGATGGTCTTTTAAGAGAGGATTGAACTCCTTGATGTTATTCCAACGCAACTGAAGGTGTTTGATTTAGAGGACGGACGCTCACTCGGGGGTTTCGTCAAAGATATGTGGTCGTATAATGCTCTTGGACAAGATAAACAAAGAAGGGGGTGTTTGTGTCGATTAGATGAGACCTCTATGCATTTAATGAAAAACAAAATACAAGGCATGTACTTTTTAAGTACACGGTGTGTACTTGCCTTTTCCATAATCCGCTTCAGGTGTCCTCTAAGTCACCCCCACATGGTTGTGTGTGTGTCCATCCCCCAACCAGCACATGGCCTCCTGAAGTGACCGAGTACACGACATTTACTCAGAAATTACACGACCTGTACTTTGAAAACTTCTAGAAATTCCCATTTTTCTCAAAAATGACCAGAAAAGGAAAACATATCTGAAAAAGAAGATCCGAGTTCTTAAAAAAGACCTCTCTCACTAGTAATGATATTCTTCACTAATATTTTAACACACATTAGACACAAGTACTTCCCAGGAGGTCATCCATCCTAGTAACACACCTTTGACACATGATTAGGTATAGAGGTGTATATAACCAATTTTCTATTGAAAATGTCCCAGGAGTAGAAAATTGGAATGTAGGTTCAACCCACACCCCAAACATACTACATCACCCTATGGTTAGATGATACATCCTCTTCTTATGGGGTAGAAGACACTGAGGAATAAATAACCTTATTACCACCCATAGTGTATTTTATATACTTTATTAGAACATACACTGTCTCCATTCTCTAGAAATAGAAATATAGTTTTTAGGTCTTAGTATGTTTCAAATAATATGTTATACCATAAGGAATATAGTTAAAAGCTTATTTAAGTTTGTTGAGGTCATCCCACTCCTTGTTATTAGACTAATTAACTAATCTTTCCAAAGAAACTTATGTTTTTGTGTCTTAAATCCATCTTGTTATGGGTATTATTTTTTCATTTTTAAATATTAGAATCTCCATCTATAAAATATATTTTTAAAATTATTTAGTATTTCTCTTGAAACATAAATCATTGAAATTCCTTGCATTGTTAAACAGATGAATATAGATACCACCTTAAATTGAATCCAATATAACCTCAAGTTTCATAGAAAATATGAAACATAATGGCAAGTTAATAGCCTCAGGATATACATAGTCTGATGAGGAATAATCTAACCCCCAACTGGGTCTTTAAGAAAACCCATGTTCCTTTGACTTCAGTTACTTTCCAGGTCTCTCATCTGTAACAAGGTTCTAAATTCCTCATTGGTGGATAATCCATCTCATTTAATCTTCATGATGTGTGGGATAATCACTTTCGACTTTATGAGAAACCAACTAGCGGGGTTGTCGTAGAGATTGATATGTGTCTCTTGATGTGAATTTCTTATGAGGATTCCAGGAATCCCTCTTCCTATTGTTTGGGTATGATGTATAAGTAACACTTGGATAGTTTCCCATTAATAACCCATTAAGATATGATTATTTCAATGTGTTCGAATACATGGTCATACTCCCAATGAAAACACATGAGGGTGGTAAAATGAATATTTATTGAGTGTTCTCTTGATCTATCAATACCAAATCCTTTAATTATACCATTGGGTGATGATTTATCTTAGTTCCTATTATTGATTCCATGGCATTTTGTTGCATGCACCAAAACTAAAAAAGAAAACCCATAAAACTCATAGGTCTCGCAAATAATGTAATAATCAATTTGATCCACTAGGATTATATCTCTCATGTCCATTTAGTGTGATCACTCTTTGTAGTTGAAACTTATTTATTCTATGATAGTGTTAGTGAAGGGGATCACTATATAGTATGGAATTTAAACTTTGAGTGTAAAATTCAGAGTTTTTATATTTTTTAAACCTTTAATGATAATGATATTATACTAGAGAAGACTTGGAAAATGGTATAAATATACATCTTGAACTTTATACATCTATATAGATCTCACATAAATTGATGTTCATTATTATCCAACCCTAAAAAACTTGAAATATTTCTAATATATGCAATGGGGGGATTTATTTTCATGATTCTTAATATATAAGGTGTATCTTTGCTATCACTATCACCACCAAGTCAACATAATCTTCTTATACATGTGTGGATATCATTACCAACATGCATGAATTAACACTATTGAGGGAATTATTATCAATAGGTAGATATCAACTCATAAACATGGTAAACAATAAATATAATTGAGTTTAATGATGTATTGTTTGGGTTTATATTGAATCCCCACTCCTTGTAAAAGCCAAAATTATTATACCATCAATATATTCATGGGAATCCCATCTTCTACCTAGAAAGAAATCCTTCTTGGAATTTTCAATTTTTCAACTTGAAAAAGACACTATGAATACCTTTATCCACACCTCAAATTTGACATAAATTTCAATGTGGGTCCCCTTCTAAATGGAATTCATGGACTTCCATAGTAATGCATGGAAAAAATAAATCATTCACTTTTGATCTCACCAAGAATACTTCAAGGGGATGAAATAATCAATCAAGGAACTAAGTATCAATTCCCCAAAGACACCATTGAATGGGTTAATTAGTGAATTATAGTATCTCATCATCTCTAGGATCAGGTCATCATAATTATTTATATATTTATATAAGTCCCAGATATCTTCAATAATCCCTACAACCTCATGTTAGTGCTCAAACTCAACAAGTGTGCATCTGATCAAATATGTCCACATCCAATCTGGTTTAACCCCTCCCCCATGGAATAGATATCATTCAACATTTCAACCTTAAATTTTGGAAATAGTTTAATATTATAAGATTAATGAGTAACTATGTATCTAAAACTCATCTATAAAAGTATAGTTGAATTGGGAAACTTTGGAGTGAAAAATTAAGCATGCCTGACTAGTTCCACCTTCATTCATGTATAAACCCTTTTAGGAAACATTATACCTTCCCAAATATATCTATTTAGACAACAATAATTTGATTAAGTTGTTATCCATACCATATATAGTCATTTTATTTGGTATCTCATTCTTATATAATAGAGTGGGATTTGATGTTGAAAATATTGATAGTGATTTTGCATAACTTTCACATGTTTTGAATGATTTTTCCTATAATTTATAATATAAATTTGATCAATTTTTTTGAGTATTCATGTAAAGAAAAGGACTAGATTCAATATTTGGAAAAATAATGGAAGAAGGGTCTATTTTCCACATAATAGAGTTAAATAAATTTTTGTGAAATTAAAAAATCATAATTGAAAGGGTGAGGATTGGATGAGAATGATTATAGTTAGGGTGAAAATATAGCAAAGGTGAAATATTAAACCTTATTACGTTGACTAGGGGTCTTCCCATGGCCCACTCTCTTTGGAAACTTCACTCAAGTAAAAGGCTTTAGTGATTCTAGATAATTCCTATCATAGTATCGCTAAGGGTAGAAGGAAGAAATATGGTTGTATGATTACCTATATTAATGAATTATACTAGAGTGAATATAGAGGGTGAAGATAATGGATTTTACCAGGTCACAGGGATGCATGGAAATAAAGTGGTCCTACACTATTTAATGGGGAATATTCGTACCATTTTGAAGTGCCAATACACACCACATGAATTGTAACCTTGTGTTTCACCTAGAAATTATCACACACAATTCTTATCATGACTATAACACCAAACCTAATCCACCATATGACAAATGTGATACTCCATTTAAGTGATGTTATGATTTTATCCAAATTTACCTCAAGATTTGACCATATTTATTCTATTCAGTTTCAATGTTATGGGGTGGAAATTTATTAGTTCTCCATTTTATGAGGGGTAGAAACCTCAATCATTTGAAGGAAATTCATAGTGAAGAGATATATCAATGACACCCATGTCTTCTCATTTACCCAAATCCAAACATTTAACTTTTCCCCCTTTCATGAATCCCCCTAAAGACATTTACTATTATACATACACATTAATACTTATATCATAGATAAATGTCCATTAGTTCACCCCTATTGCACAACTAAAAACCCTATGTGAGGAGCTTTTACTACACGGTCACAAAGGTTGTTATACACCTACCCAAATTCCCTAGTCATTTTTTGTTTATAGAAAAATACCAATGTATCCCATTTTTATGGGATAAAAAATGATAAAATATACTTGTATGATCCAATAATACCTTTAATTAAACAAATTCGTCATGTATCATTTTAATGACATACCAATAAAAAATAAAGATAAGGATTTAACATGAATTATGCATAATTACGTTACCTGAATGGTCGACACATTAAGACCTTCACCATAGACCACTTTGCAAATTATTTTTGAAAAATAGGAAAATTACCTCAACCTAGATGGTACAATCATTGACCACATACTCATGTATTGTTCATAAAACTATAAGTATAATGACACTTTTTACTACCCAGAAATTGGATGGAACTTCTCCCCACCCTATAACTAGCCCAACACATCACCATATAATTTAAGTCAGGAAAATCATTATAATAAAATATAAATAGAATGAAATTTCACTCTACCCCACAAATAGAGATACATTTCACCTTACCTTGCAATAAGGGTGATGCTTCACCCTCCTCCCTATTCTAGCGTGAGTATCTACCCAAACCTCCTACTAGAGTGTCAATTCACTCTACCATGATGCTTTATCATGCCCATGAATAATTCTCTTTCATGGGAGCCAAATTTTTCCAATAGTTGAACCTAAACCATTATCTCTCTAGGTTCACTACAAGGCCTCTTAAATTGCATGAACATGTTTTTTACACCATCACGTACCTTGTCAATCATTTATTCCCTCGATAAAAGTTCCCTAATGGGTTTTCCTACCATACTGATAGGACATCTAGGAAATCACAATCATGTATTCCTATGATAATGATGGTCCATATAGTGAGGATATTGATCAAAAATCCCATGGATCATGATTACAAGCTTATCTAACACATATATTGCCTCTTATTAGCCTTGAAACATAGTGGACCCTTTTTCCCACTATATAATCCTTGGATATAAAATTTCTTCCTATTTGGTGTAAGCAAAAAAACAAAATTGCACCAAATTTTCCAACCAGATATTTCATCTACAAGATATGTATAATCCACTCATGTAAACATTCAACTATTTAGAAAATCATAGTCCTCCTACTTGGTTTAGGCACTATTCAATATATATAATGTCTACATATGCCTAATCTACAACTTGTACTCATGGGATATTTTACCCATTGAATCCTTACTCAATGTTCCATATGTGTTGTGATCTAAACATAATGGGTTATATTACATATTAGCATGCCTTCCTCAAATATATATTTTATAAAATACATCACATCCTCTACTATTTTGACTCTAACAAACTTGATGAACCCAAATGGGACAAATCAAAACATTATCTAGACCGATCTTTAAGACTTTAAATGACATAGAAAAATTTCCTAATGTCATGGGTCATTCCTATCATACAACATTAAATTGTGAAATATGAATGATATAGTATTTTATTCCTGTTAACAAGGACATGTTGGATACTTTTTTAAGGTTCAATACAAACACCTCATAGGGCATAGATATTCAAAAATAAATGAAGCTTCACTTGGTCATGGTTGTGTGATATTAAAAAGAAATGCATCAGTCCTTTTGACACCATCTTAAAAGGTATGATGTGTCCAATTAAATTTCATTGTATTATATGGGTTCTAATTACTTTAATTGGGATATAATAGAAAACATTATCATCGTATGGATCCCAACATCATAACACCTACCACCACATTGTACGATGATAAATTTCAGAGCATCAAGCTATTCATCTTTCATCCATAACATAACCATCATATAAAACAAATATGGATAATCATTGATATATATATATATATGTATAAATACATTCACACTTATTCAAGGTTTCAACCAATTTCTTGAAAAGTGGTAACCAATTGTATTACTATTATTGGATTTTTTCAAGGACATATTTTTCATTTTTTAGTAGAATATTAAAGTTATCAATAATTACCTTGAAAAGGATGATATGATCTCGAAATCCCCTCCTATCAGCTAACGTGATAGCCAAATAATCCCTAGAAAATTTATAGTGATCACTTACCGTTAGAATGCAAGTTCACATTAACTCAACACTCCACATTCATGGTAGTATATTAGAAACAATCACTATATATTCTAAAGTGACCCTTACATGTTATCTCAATATTTTATAGTGTGTTGAGTCAAAGAAGTTTTGAATTAAGGTTTTTATAATGAATTATTTATTAATAATTTATTTAATTTTCAATTCGTAAATCTCTTATTTTTTGGATTTATTTAATAACATTTCTAGAAAAGTATATTGGATGAATACAGATTAGTCTAAAAGAAAGAAGATAACGTACAGAGGAAAATAGACTAAGTCAATCATAAGGAGTTTGGAACCAAGTGTTTGACAGATTGTAATCATAGTCTACCAAATTTATTTTTATAGAAAAATAAATCACTTGATTCTTTTTTAACAGAAAACATTCAAAAAATAACATCTATACAAAGATATTAATAATTCTATCTAAATTAGATCGAAGGAAGGAGTTACAAGAACTTGGTAAAACTATGGCTCTCAGATAAAGGTAAGTGTATTGAATTTTGTGGATAATGTTTTATTGAATGGATAGAGGTATTAATTATACTAAATGGTTATTAAAATTACATCTAACAGAATTTTATAAAGTGATAAAATAGTGTATTAGGAATTCTATCAAATAGAGAAACTTAAAGTTATTGAAAAAATTAAATCAAAGTCATAATAATGAGACTTCCAAGATAGAGTGTATAGGCTTCCAAATCACTATACAAGAAGTTTCTAGACATAGCTATTAGAAATATTTATGAGGATCTAGATACTAAGAAGAATATTACAAGAAAATGGAATCCTATAAATTATAACTGGATGAAAGAGGAATATTATTAAAAACTGACCAAACATGTATATGTTCATCAGAAATATGTTTTTTTTGTAATTATTAGATAGACCATTACTCGATAAAGATGTTTATATTAATATGAATAGTAAAAATATATTTTTTAAATATTTAAATTTTTTTAAAATTCTTTTACATTGTGGTGATGTTAAGATAGAATTCCAACTTTTCAATAATCTTGATGGAAAAATAATGATAATATATAAGATTTGAGGAAGGTTGGAATACCTAATTGACACTAAGATATAATGATTTCAATAAAAAAGAATTTTTACACCTATATTTATTGAGGTCTGATGGTGGTTAAATGGAGAAAAGAGTCATGTGTAATATTCAATGTTTGAGATGGAACTTTTAATTTGATGTTCACGCTACTCCCTATGTTTTCAAAGAATTGGTTCCTATATAATATGGAAGAGGAATGATTTTAATTACTTGATTAAGTTGTTTATTCTATAAATTTTTATGAAGAATTTATGTGTTTACTGATGTAAAAGGAAAATATTTTTTAAATAATAATATGTTGTAGTATGAGATGAATAAATAAAATCAAATATATCTGATAGAGTGGTATCGAGATGATGATACAGGGTAGAGAGTATCGAATAAAGGGTATTATATGGAGGTTAAATCAGATAATTATACCAAATAAAGTTTAATAAATGTAATAATACTAGTTCAATATGTTATTTATCACTACTTTATAAGAAAGTGAATGTAAGGAAAAAGAACTTACAGGAAGAAGAGGTTAATGAATTCAAGAATCACAATGACAAAATGTTAATACATTTTTGTGAAGTTTGATTTTATTATTTGAAAAATTATTTATAATATTATCTATGTGAGTATAATATACACTATAAAATAACTATAGTGATATATAACTTATAGGTATTATCTACTTACTATAAACCACCAAAAGATTTTTTTCCTCATAGTTTTGTGGTCTCTGATTATTTCCAAACCATGCCAATTACAAGATACTATTTCTCAGTACTGAACCTTATAAATAATTTTATTATTATAGGTGTTCTTGTTTATTGTTTTATAGAAGATTAAATTCTTAATAACAATATGTGAAAGTTGTTTTTGAAGAAGAAAACATAAAAATAGATGATCACTGATTCACCCCCACCCTCTTATTGGTCGTAAATATCCCAATTAGTTCTATCAATTTGTATCAGAGGGAATGTTCCTTTATTGACATTTTTTGTGTGATGTTTGATGAAAAAGAAGGTTTTCATGGTTATTCAAATTACTAATAATATTAATGAAAATCATATATTTGATGGGTTGAATTATTATATTTGGAAGGATAGAATGATTCCCTATATTTTAACTCTAGAGAATGAAGTTATTAAAGATAATTTAGTAGGATAACAAACTCCTAATGAGGGTTCTACCTTAATATCTATAGATAATAAGAATCTAGAGGATGATGGATGAGAAAAAAGCTATATTTTCCTCTCTCTGAATGTTAATTTCCAAGGCTTAATAAAATATTAAAAGGTAAAGGAATCTAGGATAGGAATAAGAATATTTATGAAGAAAATAAAATAGTAAAGAAAGAAAAGTTTCAAATATAGTGATTAATTTATGAAGACATCAAAATGGTAGAAGGATAATCTATTTGTGTGTTCGTTATAAGAGTTAATCACATTGTTAGCAACATAATATTTTTTGATGAAATTTTAAAAGATTTTACTATTGTTGAATAGACTATAAATTTATTCCAAATAGACATGATTGTATGTTATTATATTTTAAATATATAGATTCTAAAACACTCTTGGGATGATTTACATATTACTCTCATAACATATAAAATTTTAATAGAAATGGATTTTAATAATAGTAAAAAGGTTGATTTTGAATTATATCTCAATGAATCTAGGAATGTAAAGTATAAGAACGATCCCAAGGAAAAATTCAATGAAATTGACATTCAATATGAAGGGATAATTTTGATGAATTCACGTCTTTATTTTTATAAAGTTTAAAAGAGGAATAACAAAATATAAAGTTTCATTACTACTAAAGTTCTTTAATTGTGGATCCATTTTAAATTTCACATTAAGATGTCAAAGGATAAAGGAATAGAAATATAGTAATTAAGAATTTATAAATTCATGATTAACTCTAAAGAAGAAGATAAGAAAATAAAATTCATTTTTTAAAGGAAAGAATAATATGTTATCTAAATATAATAATAGAAACATGTTTTTCCAATGTGATAAAGATAATGAGAGTGAAGTAGATGTTGAAAACTCTAGTGATGATATTCTAAGAATTCGACTGTTGAAAAAGTGAATGATGCGAATTTTTCCAAGGATGAAATTAGTATATCATAAAAATAGGGGGAGGATAATTGGATGTATTTAATTTCTAAAATAGAAATTAGATAATGAATTTAAAATATTTCATAACATAACAAATATAAATAGAATTTGAATATTGAAGATATATCTGTAAAAAAAAATGAATTAGTTCTTAATAATAAATCTAGTTTTTTAAAAGAGATTGATAATTTGAATGTGTTACTTGATGAATAGAAAAACCACAGAATCAATATTGAATAAAATATAAACATTAAGGGGAAAGTGGTTGAACTTGTTTAGTATAAACATTATAAAGCTGATTAAGGATTAAAACATTAAAATATTTATTTTGGATGTTTTTGAAAGTTATAAATATTTTAATCCATATAAGGATAAAAAAATATCACCTTTGGAGGATAAAAATGAGGTTTAAAATGTTTAGAAGATAATTTAAGTATAGAGACCCATTTATGGAGAAAAAAACTAGAGAAAAAAATTATATAATTGTTATAGAATAAATTTTTGAATAAAAAATGATACAATTGGATAATAAATTAAGGATGAGAAGAAGTGTATACTAAATTAATTTGGTTCATAATAAGTATCTATGTTTGATGGCCATAAAAATGATGGAAAAATAGGTACACAGTTCTTCAAAACATAAATGTTACATAGAAAAATAAACATTCTATATATTTTATTTTACTGTGGAGTATTTGGGAATAAAAAAAGATATTATGGATAAATCATATACACTATAATGAATCTAGTAGGTAATAGATTTAGAGTTTTATGAGGGATTCAACCGACATAAAAAATCCTGAAATATCTAGTATAAAAATCAAAAATAGATTTCAACCTCTATAAACTACTTGGGAAATATATGATCATCATAAATGTCATGAGAAATGATTTATTTATTATGATAAAATATCAAAAAAATTTATATGAAAAATATCTGAATCCTCAGGTGTAGGATTAAAAGGGAAAATAGAATTCCATAGTGATTGAAACACCTCTAAATAACAGAAAAGGATAATGAACCTGGATATTGGATAGTTGGTTTTCTTTACATTTGACTAGATATTTGAAGTTGTTAAAAGATTTTAATGATTACAAAGAATGGATTATAAATTTTTGAATTTATGATTCAGTTAGAATCAAAGTAATTGGATATACTCTCATAAGACAAGATATATTGAAATAAAAAAAATTCCATATAAATTAATGGAATAAAAAACAACATATTGATTGATTCATGGTTTTTTAATGAAAGAAATAAATTTTTTCAGAAGAGATGTATTTTTTGTGAAAAGGAATAAATATGAGAAATTTATAATAAGATTTCAATTAGGCAAGGAATTTTTTTAGGTTGGAGATGCATAGGGATCATGTTATCTGTGCATGATGGAAGAAAATAAAATTTTCCATGAGTCATGAAAATTTATGCCAGAGGAATATGAGAACTCAAATATAGAGGTAAATTATTTGTTATATTATATACATAAAAATAGAAAGATATTTTTTTGATCGATATGTTAGAAAGGGAATATTATAAATACAATTATAAGCATGTTAAGGTATGTTCAACTCATCCCTACGGTCTTCTTCATTCTGACATAAGTGGATTCTTGTGAAATAAATCACCAAATAGAGAAAAGTAATTTACATCAATTATTAATTATTATACTACTATTACCTGTGCTATATTTTTAAAACATATATTTGAGGAATTCAAAATGTTTAAGACATTTAGGAGAAGTTATAAAAAGGATTGTGGATATTTCAAAAAGAATATTCAAACTGATAATGGTGTTTTATATAAAAATGATTTTTAGATGATATATTGAAAATCATGTCATTAATCATCAACTTAGTTCACTATACACACCAGAAAAAAATGGAGTTATTGTAAGGAAGAATAGAAGTTTGTCTAGGATGTCTTGAACATTACTGGCTAAAAATTATTCTTCTTGATTGCTTTCAAGAATATATATTGGCATATATATTCATATTAATAATTTATTCTTCTATAGGGAAGTATATTATATGAATAATAAGAAGATTTATTATAAAGAAACTCTATTTTTGAAATACCTACATATTTTTTGATTTCCCTACATTATCATGGTAAAAGGTGATAATCATGGAAATTTCAATCAATGAGATACTGATGGTATCTATCTAATATATTTTCCTTATGGTAGGGGATAAAAATGTTAATATGTGGAATATGGAAAGATTATAGACTATGTAAATTTGAATATGTTGGAACATTATTAAATAAATATTTCATATTCAGCTACAGATGTAAGAGAAAGCGGTGTTGGAGTTATTGGAATAAAATAACATGATAATTATTTTATTAAAAGTTATAAGATATAATATATTCATATTGATGATATTGATTCATCAGTATCAATTGATTATGGAAAATTATTTCATCTTATCTAAGGATGAGAAAAAGAGGCGGTGGTCCAAACATAATTGTAAATCAATGGTTATTTATAAAAACTGGAAGAACATTGAGGATAACTTCTCATACATCTTTGTATTAACATTATGAGCCAAGAAATTTTGATGAATCTTTAGGAATACATAATTTTCTGACTCCATGAATAAATAATTTTATTATATTGAGAAAAATGATACATGGTAAAGTTTCACCCAAAACTGAAGAGAGAAATGTGATTGTAAGAATTTAGGTTTTCCAAAAGTAGTTTAATGAAAAGGTTTATATAGTTAGAAATAAAGAATAAATATATTGAAACAGATACTCATAGGTTTAAGGCATTGAATTTAATGAAACATTTTACCAAATATAAATACTTGATACTATAAGAATATTTATTTCGATTTCTCCAAAAATAAGACATAAGATATTCCAGATGGATGTCAAGTCATAATTTCCCTGTCTAAATCTAGAATAAGAAGTTTATATTGATAAATAATGTGGCTTCTTGCTAATGAAAAATTAAAACTATATGAATAATATGATGAATTATTTTTATGATTGGAAAAAATCTCCATGATCTTGGTATTCTAATCTCAAAACGTTCTTGAAAAATTTGAATTATTTATAAGAATAATTGATAGAAATATCTACATAAAAGAAAAAATTTGCCTCTCTAATTATTATTACTTATATGGATGATATCATTCTCATATATAGTGATAAAGAAATGTGTTAAGTTTTTTTTAAGAGATGAATAAGGTATTTAAAATTTCTATGTTAGAGGAAGGGAAATAATTTCTTAGATTACAAATATCTTAAAAGATAAATTGAATTTTCATTTATCAAGATAAATATGCTAAGAAACCCTTAATGAATTTTAACATGGATGAATAAAATCCTATATATATAACCATTTTATGGGAATGAAGTTTTCAAAATATGGGAAAGTAAAGGATGTAGATCCTTAGTAAATAAAGAAGCTTTTTAGAAGCCTAATATATCTAATATCTTCAAGGAATATATAGTGTATATTTTTTAAAAAAATCTAGGTATCAAAGTGAAAAAGAGACTCATCATATGTATGGAAGATTAATTCTTAGATGTAATAAAAACTCAATTGGTTTTAGAAATAATTATGAAAATATAGGAAAGACTGATATGCTTGGTTACACATATGAAAATTTGGAAGGTTGCATTTATGATAAAATATCCACATCTATTGGAGTTTTCTTTTTGGGAGAATAATATGTGAGTTAGAATGCAATGAAGAAAAATTTAGTAACTCTCCAATCTTTTAATGCTGAGTATGCTTCTTATAATAATTCTATAATATATTTAGTAGGAATTCAGATATAGTTGGAATATTTGTGTGTTGAGGTCATGTTTCCACATCTCTTGGGTTACGATAATCAATGTAAAATAAATCTCACTAAGAACCCACTACAAAATTATAGATCTAAGAACATTGATATTAAACATCACTTAATCATAGATAAAGTGGAATGAAATTAACTAACGTTTTCATTTGTTCATATAATAGATAAAGTAGATGACGTCTTCACTAATATAGTATTGAAGGAAACATTTCAGATATTGAGGTTGGTTTTGGGTGTATAAAATCACTCCTTTCAAGGATAAAGTATGTAAAATATAACCCCTTTATCATCCAGTCATTGGATAGTGTTTTCAATGGGGGGGGAATTGGTAACATAAAAATATGAATTATTATGTTTTTACTTATTTTTGGAGAGTATTAAATTAGGTGGCATTCCTAAAAGGGTTATGTTTTTGTGTAGTCATGTGTCAAACATTTAAATATTTTATTGATGTTATTGTAGGAACTATTTATTACAGGTTGGATTTAGTTTGTGTTGTTAATATATGGGAATAGAAGAAGTCTGGAATGATTGTGAATTACTACTTTATGGAAACCAAGTTATTTTTTTTCAAAGATTATTGTTTTCTATACAGATTTTGCTAAAATAATTCAATAACTACTAAATCATGATCCATTGATTGATGTTGTTACATGAACTATTTCTTAGAGGTTTGATTTGGTTTCTATTATGATGATGTGGGAATGAAATAAGTGTTGAACGAAAATAAATCATTTCTTTATTGAAAACATGGTATTTTTGCTCAATTATTCTTGTTACCTATACCATATTTGTTCACATTGGTTAATAATTGATGAATAGTAATCCATCTCATGAGTTATTAAGATTTATTGATTTATGTTCATTGTTTTAGAACAAAATCCAAATAGAGAGATTGTTGAGACCATGAATCATTTATGTATTATGGAAAATAAAGAAGTTTTTATTGGAATTTTATTTTATTTTAAATTCATAAATCACATTATAATGTTGGTACTTACTTTATAATGTTTCAAGAAAAATTTTATTAGATGAAAGAGATGCATTTAATAAAAAATAGATCAAATAGAGATGAACACATTGATAAAATAAAGTGTAATGTGAAACCAAATATTTGACAGATTGTAATCATATTCCATCAGACTGAGTTTTCCAAACAAATAAATCATGTTATTCTTTTTTATTCCTCAAAGTTACAAACATCTTGTATACTCAAATATAATAATTATTCTAGAAAAATTATTTTAAAAGATTAATTTTTTCGAACATTTTGGAACTATGATTCCTAATGAAAGGGAAGTATTATGGATGTTTCTTGTGTCTAGTGTAAACTAGAGAAGAGTATGAAATCTATAGAATAAAAATTTAAATACCTTTAGATAGTGTTTTAATATTTTATCAAACACGGTATTACAAATTATTTTAAAAATCGAAGCTCAAGGTTATCAAATAGTGTTTTATGAAGTCATCAGAATGAGGCTTCCATGATATAAGATATAGGTTTTTGAATGATCATAAAAGAAGTTTCTATACATATCAATCAAAAAAAGAATTAGGATCTTTGTACCAGGTAGAATATTATGAAAATAAAGGAAACATATGATGAAAAATCCAATGGAGGAGGTGTATAAATAAAATAATATCAAACATGTATACATTCATTGGAAAAAATAATATTTTTAAATCCATGAGATATATCATTATAGGAAAAAAATATGTGTAAAAATAATATATCATAAAAAGACTGTTTTTTGAATCAATAAAATGTTTTCTAAAATTGATTTACATTTTGATGATGTTAAGTTGTATGTTTAATGCTTTAATAATCATGAAGTAAATGTTGTGTTACTAGCTAAGATTTGGGGAAGGTTTGAAGATAATGTTTACATTAAGTTATATGGAAATATTTATGAAGACTATTGATTCTTATTAGTGTGGATTTGTGAAGGGGTCAAACAATGGAAGATTCAAATGAGAAATTTAAATTTTGATCATGAACTTTTAATTTAGATTTCATGTTACACCATATGTTTTTAGAGAAGTGATTATTATATAAATGGGAGAAGGTGAGCTATTAATAGGTTGATCAATTTGTTTTTTCCATGAAAGTTCTTAAATAAGTGAGGTTTCTACTAATGTTATTTAGAAATATTTTATTGGAGCATCAGAAATAGTATTATTGGAAAAATATATCATATAGAAGAGATCATAAATAGTGGTATTGACTGGAGGATACCACGTATAGGGTATCAAATTTAGGATCTTATATAGAGGTAGAATGGATAGAGTATACTAAATGGAGTTTACCAGATGGACTACTAGTATATGGATAAGTTATTTCTTGTTTATATACATAAAAATAACTAGTATTAAAATAACTTATATGAAGTAACATTTAAATAATTCAATAATTGTAGTGAAAACTTATTAAGACTTATTGGTGAAGTTTCATTTTTTTATTGAATTTTTTTTATAATAATATCAATCTGATGATAACAACGAATTGTTAAAGAAAGATAGTAATATGAAAGATATAAATATTACCTGAACTTTGTAAACCACCAAAGTTTCATTTTCTAGTGTTTTTTTGGTCTTGTGTTATTTCTGAAACATACTAAGGACAACCAACTCTTATTAAGTAGTGATCCTTGTAAATACTTGTGTTTATGTGGGTGTACATTTTACTTGTTGTGACATCATGTTACATGTTTATTGGTAATTCATGACCCTTATTTTGATATTTCATTGTTGGGTCTTTTTGGGGGTCATTTCTAGATATTTTTGAAAATTTTGTATGTTTTGGGAATAGTGCACCATGGGAGCATGGTTAGGGAAAATCATACACTTTTTCCTAGTAAAATGTACGCCCATTGTTGGTTATTTGGAGGGAGAGACTATTAGGGAAAACCATGTGAAATAACCCATAAAACCAAACACACTATGAATGTGGTATTTTCATAGTTGTAACATGGTTAGTTTAACCATGTTTCTAAACTGTGAAACCATCCTATAAGACCAGTAAGGTTTTATGGCTAGAGCACACGGTTACAACTCACAGTATGTCCCAACTAGTAAACTGTGTTCTTGGGAATTCAATTCCCCTTTTAATTAAAATAAAAACCCCCATATTTTTACCTCTAATAACCCCTATTAAACCCTTTCAATTTTCTTATATTATAGATGCTCTCTAGAGTATTTCTTGTCTCCTCCAACCATCCCTCCTCTAAATCGAATTGTCTTCAGAATATCTTGATCCCTATCTGGTATATGATTCAACTATTTCTTTGGGTTTGATCTCTCTTATCATTCTATGACTTTTGATAGTAGTGAATCCTCGCATTTTTATGTATTATATCTTTGTTTCTATAGATCTTATTTTGATAGATCTTGGTTTCAGTGTTTTTTCCTTGATCTCCTTTACCTTAATTTTTTACCAGTGGTTCCCATTGTAGTTTTTCATTTTCATTATGTTATTAACGGTGGATATTTCCATAAGTCTTTACCCTACAATAAATAACCTAAATTATTTGATTGAATCGAAATTAGTCTCTAATTTATTGTTAAAACATTGATTAGAAATGATTTTTTGATTAAAAAATTGACATCGAATTTGTGTGAAAACCCATATTTCAATGGCATTGAAATATTTGGGTAGATTTTGAGGAAAATGATGGATTTATATGAGAAATATTTTGATGAAATAAATATTGATTCTTGAGAAAATTTTCTTAAAATGGAAATGATTTTAAAGTTATGAATTCTATGAAAACCCATTATTTGGTTTTAAAATTTAAAAGACATGTTGAACTTGAAATTAAGAAATTAAAATATAAATGATGAATTGATTTGAAATTATAAATTTCACCTTGATTTATTGATTGATTTATTTAATCACAAGTTACCATGAGTAGTTAGTGGGTGATTAGAAAAACATTCTATGGATCTGACTCCCTAGAAATGGATTAATAATGATGCATCTAATTAAACCTTGTTTGGCATGATTTTACCTGATGGGATATTGACTGATTAGTACCATTTTCTTGGGCATAGAGATGTGTGAAAGAAATAAATATTTGAATAATGATTGAGTAGTGTGAGGATATGAGAGCCTATAAGTATTGTAAATAATAGAAAATGACTATAGTGATTGGTTTTAACTTAACTATGAATACTATTTTTTATAAAACTATTTTGTTCATGAGGGATGTTTTATCTATTTTTTATAAAATGTTAATATCCGCATGTTTTTAGTATTCCTTCAATGTAATTTCTATAAATGTGTGTTTTGATTAAAAAATATAAATTTTATTCCATGACTTTATTTATTTAAATTGAAATAATAAATAGTTTATTATTATAGAATTACTTATAGAACACTTGGTGAGACCTACTAGGTTACATACCTTTCACCCCAACCTTTTCGTTAGAAATTTGTAGTTATTTTTATTATGGGTCTTGGAAATAGTAATGTTCCATTTGGAGGTGTTGGGTGTTCTTGATTTATAGGAATATGGAGTAATGGTGGTGGTCGATGGAGAAATGGTCCACTTATTGCATAGGGATTGTGAAAGTTTATTTTTATAGATATTGTGTCAGCAATTGGTTTATGTTTAAACATGGGATGTTTATTTTTCCTCTTGCAATACTTTTCTCCTTTAGGGTTTTTGGAATATTGACCATGCATTGTTTTATCTATCACAATTTTGTGTTTTATTAGAATAATTCTTCCCAATGATTAATTTGTTGACGTTAGGTGATAGTCTCCAAACCATAGGGATCAGGAACTTTCGTTAGTCTATGTCAAGACATAATTAGGTATTAGTGTACCAAGGTATCTAGTATGGTTCATAAAAAAGTTATATCAAAGGTCAGGTTGGTTGTGTATATTTTTTGGATGATGGGGTGTAGTTTTGTATGTCATGCTAGAAAGAATATAGTGATATCAAGACTTAAAAGGCAGTTGTGAGTGAGATCCTAGATAGATATCATTTTATCAAACCATAAGTTATCATGGGTGTTTGGTAAAAATATTGATGAGGTTGAATAATATAATTCTATTCATTCCCTTAATCTTGAACTGAGAGTGATGAAATACCAAAATGTGACTCCTTCTATTGGGATTGATATTAATGTATCTCTTGATTGAGTTGATGACCTGATTGTCCTTGACAATGTTTTCATTTTGCCTATTGATTTTATTTATTATCATGCCTCTGATAATCTATTTTAATAGAATAAAAGGTGATTCTAGTGAACCAAAACAAGTGAATACTCTAGTTGACCAGAATCTAGTTGAGGTATTTTTGTGTATTGTACATGCATTATGGCAGGTACCCATTCCCATTTAAGATCAGGTAGTGGGGCCTCAATGGGATGATGCTAGGGATCATTCTCAGGAATTCCATGGAAAAGAACCACTAGCTTTTCCAGGATCAAATAATCATAAAGAGATATATGATGGGCTGAAAATGATAGATTAACTTTTTTATTTCTTAGATATTCTTGATTAAATAAATGTGATGTGTGATACCTTCAATAAGTAAGGGACTAGTAGGATATGGTGAGATTTGATGGTGTAAATAAACAAACATGAGTGTAAAGAGTGTAAATAATTTAGAGTTATTTTCATACAAAATTTATATTCATAATCAGTGGTGTTAGAAAAGTACATAGAGTTTCTTTTCATCCAATAATATAATAAGACTAGGGATTAGTATAAAAATTACATTTATTAAATTATATCATTTTCTCATTAGGTAGTAACAAATAATAATCTAATGTATTTATTTTTTTACCAGGATCTTTGATCTAATATTAGATCATAGGTTTTCATGTTGAATATCACATCCTATTCTAATGTGCTAGATATGTCATTAATGGTTGAGCTTAATTAAGCTAGTAAATTATGGTATATGGGGGGTTCCTATTACTCCTAGTGGTAGTTTATTTAGTTACATTAATGGAAAGAAAAATACTGATGTGTATTCTTGTATTTTGGATAATATAATTCATGCAAACCTCAGGCAGTTTTTTTTATATGTCTATTGACATACATCAAATGTAGTATGGTGGGGAATTATATAAGGTTTTTAATAGTGACACCTCATATTTGGGGTATGTGTATTAATTCATGAGACTTACATAAGATTTATAATTCCTTTTCTATCCTGCATAGTGGAATCATTTCATCAACAATTAATGATGTTTTATTGAAAACATATTCTTCAAGAACTAAGAGATTTCACCCACAGCTTTCCAAAATGAAGCTTCTTCATGTAGTGGAAGAGTTTTCAGATGAATATGATATAGTTCCAGTGACTGTGAGAGGTACCATCACTATATCTTCATCTTTAGAGACTTTTTTATTTAATACTGGTAAATCTCACACATTTTTTATGACTTGTATGGTGAAATTTTTATACCATTCTATGGACATTATGCTTTATATTATTGATATTACTATGCCCTCAGAAAAGTGGGAAAACATGGTCTCCAATACCCCTCTTTTGTTTTCCCTCTATTAGTGAATCAACTAACATGGAATTTTCTATTCTCATTATGGAACCTCTTGATTTCATTCATGGGTTGTACTATATTTATTTCTAAAATTTCCTAGATTGACTATTATCTTTGGTGAGTCTCCTTTAAAGCATTGGATGGGGAATTTCATGTTTTTCAATGAGAATGGGGCCGGAGGTTATTTATATTTAGTCATTTTTTTCATAGTTGGGTAGGGTAAAATCATTCATCACTTTTGAGATAAATTATGATTATATGAGTGGTGATCTTCCTTAAGTGGTCCTCAAGTTTCCTAACATGTTTACATCTATTTTGTTTTTGTTTCTACTAATAATGAGTTCTTTTTTGAATTGGTACTAGATTCCCAGCCCATTTTTATTTTTTCTTACTATATATTACTAGAAGAATTGAAATATTTAAAAACCCAATTGTATGATCTATCCAATAAAGGATTTATATACTGGAGTGTGTCACCTTGGGATGTGACTTTTCATTTTGCAAAGAAAGATATTGGGATAGTTTTCTTTTTTGTTGATTACGAGAAACTTAATCAAGTTAGAATATAGAACAAGTAACTATTTAAAAGGATTTATGATTTATTTTATTCTTTTAAAGGGTTATTGTTATTCTCAAGGATTTATCATTGATATGGTTATCACCAGTTTATAATTAAAGAATATGACTTCTCAAATACCACATTTATGTGTAGGTATGTCCATTATGAGAACCTTGTTGTGCATTTTTGTCTAACTAATTCTCATGTAGTCATTGTATAATTGATGAATAAGATATTTGATTAGTACATCAACTTTTTTTTGTAGTATTTTTGGATTACATTTGGGTTTGATTTCTAATAAAGGTAAATCATGTGCATCATTAAAGATAAGTTATTGAAATATTGAGTGATCACTGACATTATGAACATCCATTAAAATGTAATTTCTAGATTCAAGAAGTGATTTTCTCGAGACACATAGTCTCAGAACATGGTATCCTATGGATCCTAAGAAGTTGATGGCTATAATGACATGGGATAAACCATGTTATACTTTTGATATTAAGATATTACAAGGATTGGTATGGTATTACTATTAGGTTTTCAAATATTTTTTATAGATTTATTCTCTAATGACCTCTCTCATTCAAAAGAGTGATGTTTTTTTAGATTCAAAATATTAGAGATATTTTGATGAGTTGAAGCATCTTTTGACTTATGTACTAGTGTTGAATCATCTAGAGGCTTGACGGTGCTATGTGGTCAGTTTCTATGGATCATGTTTGGGTTTGGGATGTGTTCTTATATAGGTTAATCATGTGATAACCAAATGTTCTATATATATTTTTCCATATATGAATATTTATACAACCCATGATCTTGAGATATCTTTTTTATGCATGATCTTAATAGTTGGTGGCACTACCTTTTCATAGAATGGATTTATATTTATTCATACTATAGTAGTCTAAGTTATGTTATCTCATAAAGAATTTTAACCTTTGGTAGAAATGTTGGGTGGAGATCTTACAATCTTTTTATTTTAATGTTTCCTACACTCCTTGTAAGGGGACTATTTTTGTTGATGATTTGAGTAGGAAAATTCCAACCCATGAAATGAAATAATCATCCAAATAGTGGAATCCAATGGATATATTTTCTCAATTTCATGAGGGGGTCCTGGAGGATGTGATTGATGTTATTCTGAAAAATGTTCATTTGGACTCCTCTATTGTCAAGAGAATCCTTCAAGTACAAAAACTTGATGATGAATTTGGTAGCATTAAGGACTCTCTTTATAGTGTAGATACCATTCTTGAATTTTCATTATTCTATAAGGGAGTACTATATTTTTGGAACCATTATGTTTTACCTTTTATAGTGAGAAAATATGATATTATATATATCAATAATAACTAGAGGGTAGTGAACCCTAACATCAATATGATATTCTATGATATACGGTGATTATTCTAGTGGATGGGTATTAGATGAGACATCACTAAACTTTTTTCTCTTTATTATACCAATCTGAAGATCATGGATGAGCACCAAAAACCTTTGAGTTTTCTTCATCACCTCCATGTTCCAAGTTAGAATTATGGTGTGATTTATATGGATTTAATTGTTGGATTTCTACATACCCCTTAAGGAAATAATGTGATATGGGTTGTGATAGATCGATAGAACAAATATGCTATCATTATTCCCATTCAATATATATCAAAAGTTGATTAATAGGGACGTCTTTATATTTAATGGATTGTAAGATTTCAGGAATTTACATATTTTACAGTTTTAGATAGCGATTCACAGTCAATTTTTTTTGGAGAGGCCTCCTAGAAGATAAGGGATATCATGGGATTCTAATAATGACATATCATCTATATAAGGATGTTTGGAAAAAGTGATCAATACAAATTCTTGATGACATGCTCTATACATGTATTCTTAACTTTGGTGATCTTAAAATGTCAATTTGGGACTGGTTGAGGTTATTTATAGTAACTATTACCAGTCTAAAAATTTAATGGATCCTTTCAAGGCCTTGTACAGTCATCCCTATAGATCTTCCCTCTATTTGATAGAGATTTATGAAGCTTACTTTTTTGGATAGAGTTTTATTCCATGAGATTAAAACAAAGATTCAACTTATTTATCATAGGATGGTGATAGTATTGAGATGGTAAAATTACTATAATGATCATAAACATGTACCTTTTGAGTTTCTAGTTGGTTACTAGACTTTTTTTTGAGAGTTTCACCCCGGTTGGGTCACCAATGGCTAGGTAAATAAGAATATATTATGCCAAGATTTAGGGGTCATTTTGATATTTTGTAATGGATTGGAAATGTTTCTTACCATTTATCCTTTCCACTATAGTTGAAATAGATATGTGAAAAGTTACATGAATCGTATCTTAAAAAGTATATTTCAGAACCGTCATATGTCCTAAGGTGGGACGATCAGGATATGGGACCATATTTATTCATGAAAGATTATTTAGTTAGGATTATTTATTCTAAGACAAAGGATACAAATGGGAAGTCTATTATGATGGCCCTTTTGTTATGGAGCATGTTTCTAATTTGTATGATACTTTTGAGTCAGACACATTGATGAGAGATTGGTGGCCTCATCTCTTTGATATAAAGTCTTCTACATAGGATTTTTGAAGAAATTGTGTTTTTATAGTGCAGTCGTTCCAACATCCCCTTACCCATTTTTATCCATTTATTGACCCTTATTTTGAAATTTCATTTTTGGGTCTTTTTTGGATCATTTCTAGAGATTTTTTAAAAATTTTGGATGTTTTGGGGGGAGTAAATGATTGGAAAATGATTTTGGAAAACAATGTGGTTTGGCCCAAAAAATCATGTACCATTTATTGGTGCTCTAGAGGGGGTCGCATGGTTTTTTCAAATCATGTTATGTCACCCCTAAAATCTTTCACCCTTGGAGAGAGTGATTTTCATGTTTAAGAATGGTTAGTTTAGCCATCTTGACAAACCTTTACCGTTTCCCGAAGCTCAATAAGGGTTAACAATTAAGATTAAAAACAACTACTAATTATGAAACCCAACCAAGAAATAGTTGTTATAGGTTTTTAGTCCGAGTAAATTTTAATTAAAACCCTAAACCAGCCAGTATAACCTCTAATCACACCCTATTAAACACCGGTTGATTTATTTGGATTTATGAGGCTCATTAGAGGATTTATTATCACCACCAACCTTCCCTCCTAGGAATCAAAGTTTCGGTGAAAGATATGGATCCATCTTAAGTATGTGACTCCTTTCATACTTCGGGTTCCATATCTCTTATATTTCTATCCCTTTTGAGAGTGTTGAATCCACACACAGTTATGGATTATATCTTATTTTGGAAGAATATTTTTTTGATGGGTCTTTATTTTTGGGGATGTTCCTTGATCTCCTCCACTTTTATTATTCATTGGTGTTTACCATTATAATTGTTGATTTAGATCACATTATTAATGGTATGTGGTTCTATAAGTATTTATTGAAGGTACCAGGGCACACAACGGAAGCCGTTGGAATGGGGATTTTAATATTTTTCATTAGAGGGATGACAGAGCTTGTTGACTCTGTTGATTTTATCCCCAATATAGTCTAAGGATGTTTTTTGAATTAAATAGAGAATAGAAATAAAAATGAACATGTATCTTGTTTGATTTAGTGAAACACTTCACTTTAGAAAATAATTGACAATCGTTGTATGAATGATCTAAAGGTGAACCCCTTAAGATCATCCAAACACACTCCATGAATCCTCACACTCATCATTCATTGAAATTGAGGTGCTATCATAGAGATCTGATAAATCTTTTGGTGTCACAATGATCACCTCGATCCATTTCCTTCAATCTGATGAATGATAACTTGGATGAAATTCTTCGAGATAGATTTTTTCTCACTAAAAAATAGGAGGAGAGAGATTCATTGACTTTTAATTTCCTAAAAAGTGCATGGAATAAGCCTCTTCTATTCTATTTAGGATGCTCTAAATAATGAAAAAGGGTTCCATGGCCCCCATATATTTGGCATCAAATATATTAGCAAAATATAAATAATTATGATGAACTAAACATCATCAGAAATATTATTTAAATTTTATCACATACCTATAATATATATTAAATATATTATCCGATAAAACTGAGTAATTTAACCCAACTCATAATTCCCACTAATATTAAATGAACCTGGAATATTAAAGTATTATTAATTAGAATAATATAAGATCATTATATTTACTAAAACACTTGTAAATAATTTTAATAAAAAAATAACCAACTTATTCTTTACTTGAATAATAATGAATTTATTTATTTACAGGTGATTGATAAATCATGTGCAACACTCGGACCCCATCAAGGCCCCTAAATAGATAAAGAATAGTCATATAATTAACAACTGACAAATAAACATGCACTATCCAATATAATTTATTTGTATTTAGATATCTCAAAAATTAGAACGCACACTTGTTTCACTATATTTTATGGATTTATTATTTATTGATCTTACTAGAGGGATTTACACTTAACTAACTTAGGAAAAGACTTATGAATTTACTTCCATCCCAATCAACCCGGCTCGAGATATATTTCTTCCTTAACATGAAAGCAAAAAATTATATCTCTACCATTCAACCAATGCCATACTACCAATGATTCACCCAACACAAGCTACGTCATCATGATTTTAATATCATAGATTTTTCCAACATCAAAGTACATAGTCAAATGGAACACAATGATAATGATCCTAAGTTAGGATTCCAATACACATGTATATAGATAGGAACGTTCAATGAAACCTAAAACATGTGGTGTTTCAATTGGTGGGTTTTTCCTCATGATCTAACCTACCGTAAATAACCATGAGTGGACTTCTTGAAAATAAGACTCAATGCTTATTTGCTCCCAGAATCTAACACTCATACATCAACTTTTTCCAATGAGTATGGTGTATCTAAAACATGGTATATTTTTTTAGATTATTGTCATAATATCCTGATGTTCTCATTATATCACACAATCTACTATAACATTTTGATTCAGTAATTAATCTATTAGAGTTACCATTTAAATAGTGGATTCATAGATGTATACACTGTAATGGTAAGAGTACATCATATATATCTAACTGTATACATGTAATGGTAGTTGAAAAGTTTTAATTAGTTGGTTCTAGGGAATACACAATTAAAAAACTCCTAATTACACTAGATCCAACTTTCTAAATATCCTTTTTTATCTCTCACATGAATAAGATGATTTCTATCTAAGTCATGGATTTAGTTTCAGGGTATGCCAAGATTCTACTGTATTGTAATTCTTGTAAGTGTTACCTCACCTCTTTGAGTAAAACTTCTCAAGAGATGGAATCCTTGAGTATATCTCATTTTTAAACTATAAAAACATTACATCTTCTCTAGAACCAGTAAAAGAATTATCTTTATGGTAAATATTGATATACATGATGTGATTCCAAGAACTTAAACAAATCGTTGTGATTAATACACTACTTCTTATCTACTATAGAAGTTGCAACGTACTCAATCTTTATAGGTATGACTTCCACATACTGAATGAGATTATCATTATCATTACCTTAACATAACTATGATATTGTATCACATCAATAAAAGGAAGAACAATATGTGTCCCATTAGAATTAGTATCCATTCTTCACTATAATCCATGTACATAACCCTTTTGTACAGGATAATGTACAATTGGATAGTTCTGACTGTTTCCTTTGTAGTTCTCTTAAATATAATTGATATTTTCCATTCATAATATATATGTTGGAAATAACATTTTTTTATATATAACAGGGAATACAAGATTCATCAATCACTCAAGAGTATGAAATTTCAACTCACCACTTTAATCTTCTCATATTCCCATACATGTATTCTTGGAGAGATTTATGCCACGTGTCACTAGAAAAAATATCTCTCAAAATTTTCAATATTTTACTTTTAATACCATGTGAATATATATATATGTGTGTGTGTGTGTGATTTAATAGAAATAACAAATGGTTAGATAAACCTCATTAGATCAAGTTTTTTAGAACATAGGTATCTACTTTAAGTCAATCACTGGAAATATTCTTTCTATATAGTCTAACTATATGATTGTTAGCTATTTTACATATGTTATAAATTTTATTTTACATGGAAAAAAATGGTGATCCCATTAACCTTTAGAAAAATCATAGAAAATATTCATTCAAAAAAAGGCTTTATGATCTGGTTTCTTATTTACTCATAAACTAGATTTCGGTAACATCCAATCATTATTAGTATTCTTTGGAGTCTCCATCCCTTTTTAGTAGTGACGTATAGACAATATCCCTTATTTGTGGTATTGAAATAAAATTATAAATAAAATAGTCATATAAATTAGCTGTTATAAATAAAATTCTAATAGATTTAGGCATTAAAACATGGTATAACCAATCGAGCCTTATTGGTGCCACACTTGTACCATCCATGTATAATATCACTTTAATACCCACCACATTATTCAAAATAATAATCCCTTTTATTTGACATGTGGAATCCATTTTAGTTCATATTGTCTACCATATCTCATTTCTATATACTACATACATGTACGAATTATTATTCTCAATGAATAGTCTATCACTGACTATGATGAATATAAAACCACCACCATGGGTTTAACCTCCCTTTGCAGAATGTGTATTTGGAGAATTCTTCTTCCACTACTCTTGTGAAACTCATTCCTATAGAAACAATTTTTGCATCTCTAAAATTGACTAAACCCAAGTCAAACATGCTCACAGTATCTCAAATAGAGATGTACACCCTTTTATAGAAATGTATTCTTTCACTTGACTATGGATTATCTATCATAGGGGTTTTTTAATATCTTAAGAAAACATTATTATGATTAATTTATATTACCTTTGTGATTTTCTTGATTAAATTTTTTATATCCTTAACAAACTCTTTGCATTTAAACACATGTTCTTCTAACATGATGGATTCACATCATACTAAAACTCATGATATCGATTTGTCATAATAGTTTCTATATGGTTATGGGATAACACCATTAATGTTTATGAAAGTCTTGAAAAATAATTGAAGTATTTTAAATGAATATAAGTTCCATCATTGATACTCCTCTTTTTTATATCATAACACTAATTTATATTAAAAAAATTTCAATTAAGAATTTCTACATGTTTCATTTTATTAATAAATGTCAACATGCAAGACTTATCATAAATACTATTAATTATAATCATTACCCTGATGTGGATAAGGTAATGTGTGTTTATGAATTACTCTATACTAAATTATATTGAGTGATCATTTCTTGTTGAAGATATTCCTTGAAAGACCAACTCGAGGAATCTCGTATCTTCTAAAAATTTATTTTCCATACATCATGTTCACATTCCTTAAACACTTTAATAAATCTTATGAAGTATATATTCCACTATCTTACTATTTGAATAGTTCATTCTCTCTAGACAAGCTAATTCTGAAAGCATTGCGACATACCTATTTTTCTAAATTTTTATTTGTACAAACTAAAGAGGTTTATATATTGATAATAGCTATGTTGTGTGGATCTACTAAGTCTAAATACCATACTAGCAATATACTTCGCATCCACTTTTAGGTTTTCTTTAAAAAGAATTATCTTTCCATTACTGGGTATATAAGTCAGACAATTTATATTCAACATGTATTTCCCATGAATCATGTATCAGTGAACTATTGGATTAGTATAAAACGCCATAAAAAACATTCATTCATGAACGTAGGATAATGTATCCTAGTTTCCAATGGACACATGAGATATTTTTTTTGGTTAAACTCAACATCTTGTTCAACTAGAATAAATTACTTGGTAATTAGAATTCATGTACCTATCACTACTAGTGTATGAACGACCCTTTATTAGCTTCTTAGTGAATAAACCTTACATATTATAATGTTTCAATACATGGTCATTGTATTTTGATACACATATGGGATAAACATATTGTATTTAATACCTAAGAAGTAAGTTAGAAGAAATAATTATAATTGATGAATATACCTGAAGAAGAAGTGACTATTTTCTTATTAAATTTCTTTCATTTAACTTATCTACCATAAAATTATTTCATGATATGGGAAGAAAATAACCTCATGTTTATTACCTCTCTATTTCAAGGGTGTTGTGAAGGTTCCTTTGGAATTGATCCTTCTATTGGACTTATTTCCTTGTCTTTTAACTCATTCACAATAAGATCTAAAAATAAATCTTTCATTAATGTTTTTATTATTTTGGTGAACCTTACCTAAAAGGTAATGAAGCATTTACTCCATAATATTTATTTTTTAATCTTTAACAAAACTAGATTAATAGTCTGATGAGTGTGTAAGAATTTAATATTTGAATATATCACGTTCCACCATTCATATTTACACATAATGAGTGTAATATCATACATTCATATCTCACTTCATTTTCTCTTTATTAGCTCTTCAGATATGAGACACCATATACATTCATCCATGTCAAGATGTTGTATCCATAACTCACAATGATGTTGGATGACAGATTTATGACATAACCATCATATGATTCACAAATGAGTCTCCTATATGAATTTTTAACACCCTATTTTCTTGAGGCGTCTTAACAGGTATTGGGGACACCAACACCTTGAATTTACAATATCAAATTATTGTGAACAAGTTCCATTTTTACACTTGTATATTCATGTTATTCTAACTATTTTCATTTTCAATGATTATAAAATTGTGTTTTTTCTATTAATTTCCATTTTATGCAAAAATAAAATCTATAATATTGTACTTTAAATCTTGATTATCAATTAACCATTACCGAATAGTTTATTCATTAAATGTCTCCCACAATTTTATTGAATTACAGGAACCCTATATAGTGGAAACATAAAAATCTGTCACATGAGTGTTATAATGGAAAGGATCATTTAATATCTCCTTAGAGTCTACAAGGTCTATCTATACCACTTCTCAAAGTGTTAAAGGTAGGCATTTGATTGGACAACCACATTAACTCATGGTTCTTTGATCTATTGAGTGAAGTCCCATATTTTAAAATCATAAACATGATTTATCCAATGCTTGCCTCTAAATCTGAAGCAAGATAACGTTGAATACTACTTTGATACCAACATAAATTAATTAAACACATAACTCTCATAAGAACTCCAATGTATTAAGAGGAACCCTCAACTTTGGCTGAAAATCACCCTGAAGAGTCGTTTTTATTTAAATTGAAATGATGGAAGGAATTTAATGACTTAATATTTCATTATTGGTATTTTTATTTATGTCAATGAATTTTATCCATTTTTTTTAATATGTTCACACAAAATTATCATGATCACAATTGTGCAATAATATAAAAACATAAAATACTTATTTATACATTTTAGTATGATTTATTTTAGTAGTTTTTAGCTATCATGAAAATGCATAAAATAATAATCAAATGAAAAAAAGAAATAAAAAACATGACTGGTCTTGAGAATATAATGTTCGTTGATCAATTTAAACTACATTGATCAACCATGGCCTAGGTGTATCATACCTGATTCGTAACTTGAATACTGATGTACCACACCCACATTTAGTGTTTCCACTTATCATATGGATTCTTCTTTGACTTGACATTATTTGTGTCTTACACCATTCTAATCATGGTGGGGTCCAAGTCGTACATCATCTTTATCAAAGTAAAACTTGCAGACAAGGGGGACTAGGGGCGTAATATACAACAGAGAAAATTGGACTCACATGCCGCTATACATATTGACCAAAATGGATTATGAGTATACTATCATAAATATTTACAATCGTCATATGAAATTATAAATAAATAAATAAATAAAATAGACATTCACAAATAGATCATTATCTCAAGACTAGTTAACAAGTATTATAAATTCATGATAAAATAAAATTTAAATAGATTAATTTACAAGGACATTAAATTAAATTAAATTAAATAATTAAATTCAAATAATTTAACTATATTTAGTCCCATTATTAATTTAATATTATTTCCAAAAATTATATTAATTAATTTAATCTAACAGCAAAATATAATTAATTATTCTAGGGTGTTAAAAAAATTATATTTTAAACCAAAAATTAAAATTATGGTTATATTAACTTATTTATTAAATTAAATTAATTAGTTAAATTAACTTTGATTGACTCTGGAATCGAAACCCCTTATAGGCCCAATACGAGTTGCACTGAACCCACACAGACCCGTTTCCAGTCATGTAAAGCTTATGTAGGTTTTATGTAGGCCAAAAAGGTCCTCCTAGACTCATTTTGGGTAAGGAAGACCCACCCCAACATAATTCATGGATAATTGTGTCCAACCAGACCAATGTTATGGGTTACCTCGCAAGAAGGGAGGCGTCTGGATCGATTGCGAATGGCGGAAGTGAGCTTCTCATGCTCACCATCCAAGACCACGCTGACCAGCTTGGATTCCAGCCACCTCCTATAGATTATCATTCAAACATCTAATAAAAGATGTCGGATATCCCTTTGGCCACTATGAGGTTGGGCAGGGGCCTAAAGTCGGGTGGAGGCGACGAATGGGTGGTGGTCAGATCTGGTTCTTATCACTCGACTGAAAGGACGATACCAGAGGTCTCACTAGCCTGACTTGATCTTGTGTTTATCTAGGGAAGGAAATGTTTCATGGATAAGGTGAAGCCTCCAACAAATAAGTTTATCGATGCAGTGGTTCACTGGGAAACAATTCCCCCATGCGAGGTGAGGCCTTGGAGATGTTAGAGGAGGCTTGTGTGGGAATGGGACAGTGAGTGGGAGTGGTTGGTCATGAAAGAGGCATGTTATTGGTTCCTCAAATAGATTGGTTCTCAAACAGGGATAAGGGGAAGTTGGTTGGGGAGAGGCTCACTAGGGATATCCTGGTGTGTCAGTGGCTTGCTAGGGGAAGAGTTCCACGTGGTGTCTATCATATCCACAACAATAGAGCAGGGAGGCTTCCCACTGCAGATAGAGGGTATGAGGAGGGTGCTCATAGAAGATTACTATAGGAAGTATTATATTCATATTTTTTATATATTGTAAAATAAAATTCTATTAGTTGATGAATTAGTTTTTATTAAAACTCTTTTTGTGATTTATTTACCATTTAAACCCACTTTTTCAAATAATTGATCTACCCACTCAATTTAAAAAAAACATTTTATGATATCATTTTTTATTTCATTAAATATTAAAAATTACTATATAATTGGGCTTCTTTTAAAATTATACTAATTAAAAAATATGTAATTATTTCATTTTTCAGGGAAAAAAATGACAGGATGTTTTTTTCAACTACTAGGAGATGGTTGAAACAGAGCTGAAACAAACCCCTCAACTAAAAAAACTGGTACGCCATAAGACTCGAGTAAAAATAACATTAAATATATATATATATATATATATATATTCATAAAAATACCTAAATAGAAACTACTTTTAATCAATAACAAAATTTTCGTATGGTCGTAACTAGATGATCTGAACACGGATCGAATCGTGGTTGGTTCTGTTGGGACCAATTTAATAAGCACTACTTAATTTTGGTGAAATTTAAATTTTTATTAACCTTGATAATTTATGTCATCCATCTGATACCAATTGATGGTACCAGGGAACCTAGAATAAACAATTGGCATAAGGATTTTAATCTTTTTCCTGACCAATATTATGGAACTTTTCATCTCTAGAAATACTAGTCTTGGTACTATTCGAGGGTCTCTCATGTATTAAATAGAGAACAAAAATAATAATGAACATGTACCTTGTTTGATTTCGTGTCGCATTTGATTACATAAAGTCACTAGATAATGTTTCATGAAAGATTAGAATTAGAATCCCTCAAGATTGTCGACACACTCTCTATGAATCTGCATTCTCATCATTCATCAAAATTTGGGTACTAGCATGGATATCTGATGAATAATTTTGTGTCACGATGATCACCTTGATCTATTAAATTTGATTCAACTAAGGCACCCCGAGATTGGATGCTCAAAGAGAGACTTTGTCTATCTAAAAAATGGGAGCATAGTGAAGTTGTCATTTCCTATTGCATGTAGAGTTCATGGAATGATCCTCCCCTATACTATTTATAGTGGATTCTCTAAATATCTAGAAAGGGTTCCCCGACCCCCTTATATTTTACATAAACTATATTATAAATAAAAAATTAATATAGTGAACTAAACTATGTTATAAATATTATTTTTATTTTATAACATACATATAACATATATTAATAATATTAAATGAAAAAACTGAGTCCATTAAGTTGACTCATAATTCAAAATAATATTAAACAAACCTATAATATTAAAATAATATTTTTTCAAATAATACCAATTCCTTCTATCTACTTGAACGCTAGTAAATAATTTTAATAATTAAATTCAACCTAGTTATTATTTACTTGAATACTAATGAATTTATTTATTTATCATGATTGAAAAATCTTGGACAACACTTAGACTCCATAGTGGGTCACACCATTTCCTGTAAACCTATTCACCCGAATATGGATGATTAATGAATACACTATTATGTGAGACCCTCTAGGACCTTATCTCAATAGTAGTGAATAGTATTCACAGACCAATTGTGGATTCTAGAAACCCATCATGGTCCCTAAATTGACGAGGAATATTTATTAAAATGAAAACAAACCTATGAACATGAATTGTGTAATAAAATCTCTATATATTTGGATATATCAAAAGGAAAGATGCATACTTGTGTCATCACCCTCTCTTGATTTATTATTTTTTATCTAAATGGTTGGATTTACCATTGAATTTATTAACTAAGGAATAATGAAGGCACAACCATCCTTATTGACTTGACCTAATATATAATACTTAATCAACTCATTGGTTAAAAATTCTATATTGACCATTCAATGAATTACATACCACCAATGATTCACCCAAGACAAGATACCTCACCAAGATTTGATTATCATTTTTTCCAGCATCAAAATATGTGATCAAATAGAACACATTGATAATGATCTCAAGTCAAGAGACCAAAACACAGGTTCATAGATAGGAGCATCTAATGAAACTTCAGACATGTGATGTTTTTATTGGTGGGAATGTCCTCATGATCTCACTTAAAAAAGATCACCAAGTGTGAACTTCATGAGAATAATTCTCAATGATTTTGATCCCTAGAACCTGATAGTCTGACATCAACAATGTCCAGTCAGTATGATGTATCTAGACCATAGAACATTTGTTTAAGTACAATTTCATTATATCTTCAGGTTCACATTTTAACCTAGTATTTGTTATAACCTTCTTATATCAGAATTAATTTAGGGAAATTATCATTTATATAGTGGACACAAAAATTTCTACACTATAAAGGTAAGATTAAAACATGCATATCTAACTATATACATGAAAAGTTAATTGAAAAGTATTATTTAGTTGGGTCTAGGTAACCCACTATTTCAGAATTTACCTTATGATTGAAACCAAAAATTTCTTTATTGAATTGAAATGAGTTTTAAATAGATTTATAAAACCTTGATTTGAAATGATTTGATTTTTGATTTAGATTTTTTAATGGAAATTTAAAAAAAAACCTAATTTCAATGTTAAATCATTGGTTTGATTTTGAGAAAAATAACAGCTTCAAATGATAAATTTTTTGGTGAAATGATCCTATGCTGATTTTTGAGATAATTGGATTAAAATAAATACTGATTTGAAATGAATGGATTTGTTAAAACCCCATGATTTTTTTTTTAAATTTAAAAGGAATATTAAACATTAAATTTAGTAATAGAATTGTAAATGATGAATTTCTTTTAAATGATTGATTCACCTTTATTGACTTATTGAAGTCTAAGTGATCCTATGTAATTAGTGTGTTATTAGGATAAGAATTCAAGGACTTTGACTCCTGAGAAATAGATTAACGATGAAAAATCTAACTAAACCTAGTTTGGTATGATTGTCTATGATGGAATGTTGATTAATTAGTCTCATTGGACTATGAATTGGGATGCATACACATATACATGATTTTTGAATGATGACTGATTAGTAAGAAGATCTAATATCCTAGAACTAAAGTAACCTAGGGAAAATTACCATGGTACTCAGCTTTAATGAGATTGTGCATGTCATTGTTTATAGAACTAATTTATTCAAGAAAATTGATTTATATAATTTGTTTATATTTTTTTTAATTAATCCTATTTTTGAAATAACTACCATCCAATTGCTTTAAAATCATTTTTTTCAAAATATTTAAATTTTATTTGAGGCCTTGTTTTATTTAAATTAAAATCTTAAATGGATTATTATTTTGGAATTTCTTATGAGACACTTGGTGAGATCCCATTTGGATTTTTTTCACACACCATACCATTATCTTCTAGTGTTTCCATATCATGTTATAATATGTATAGGGAAAGGGAAAGAACCACTTGGATGAGGTGGGTGTTCTTGATCTATAAAACTTTGGATTGAGGGTGGTGGTTGGTGGAGCTATGTGACACTTATTTTATAGGGATTGTGATACTTTATTTTGATGGATATTGTGTTTTCCATAGGTTTATGTTTTACCTTGTGATGTTTATATATGTTGTTGTGGTACTTTTACCCTTAAGGTATATTGGAATACTAATAATGTATTGTTTTATCTTCCAATATTTCTTATTCTTGTGGTAAAATCATTCCCTATGATTCCTTTATTGATACATAGTGCTAGTCGCCAACCTGCAGATAACTAGAATGCCTTTCAGGCTATGTTAGGACTTACTCAGGTATTAGTGTACTAGTATATCTTGGTTGGTACATGAAAATTGTTTTTCCAAAAGAGTTATTTCTTTTTCTCTGACTGAAAATGACATTTTTAATACAAAAAAATAATAAGAGAAGTTTACTTATTCACCCCCTCCCCCACTCAATGGTCACACAAATCTTGATTGGTTCTTTTAGAGTGACCCATTTATTAGACCCTTTTATTTCACCATATATCAATAAGTAACAATTAGGTATAAGTTTGAAATCTATAAGGGTTAAGATGTTGTTCCAGTAACCCCTATATATTAGGGACATTCATACATAAATATTATCATGTCAGTATAATATACCTTTCATATCTCAGTCTAGTATACCATGAAAATCCTTTTCATTTTCTTCAACCTTCATTCCAAAAAAAATTATTTCAATGTAGTATTTTTCTCTAACAAATTTAAAATTATAAATAAATTTAAAATATTATTTCTAAATTCCATGGAATAATTTAAAATCTATTCTAATTAATTAATCATTTTAATTCTCAAATTCTAATTTCACAAATAAAACCATAATTTTAAATTTAATTATAATTTTGGATTTATGGATTTCATATAATTTAAGAAAAAAACTGAAACAATTAATACAAAAAATCAATCCATTTAGAGATTAAATCCAAATAAATTATTTTTTATTTTAAATTAAGAATAAATATTTATGTTTTATATAATTAATTTGAAAAATGAATATATTACTAAAAATCGGTTATTAGTTCGTTTTAACATTTAAGTTCTAAATTATGAAAAGTCATAAAAATTATTGTTTTACCAATAATTTGAATTAAATGTAGGTTTATTTTCGATGAATAATACATAAAATAAATAAATCTTCATCTCACATCACCACTCCAAACATAAAATATTTAACTCCTATGTAATTTTATTATTGAATTTTATTTATTAAAAATCAAAAAACAAGGAAAATAATCCTATATGAGTTATAATTTAACATATAGAATTGAAACAAAACATATATTCTTCCAAATTTATAAATATCATGCCTCATATTATATTCAAACCACTAACTTTCTTCAATTTACTACTACAAAACAAGCCTCTAAAAGAGCTAAATTTGACCTTTATTAGCACTAGAAAAGTGTTAACTTTTAAAGCGTGATTAAAATCCCTAGGCTTTTATCAGTTCTAGAAAATCTATGAAAAAGGTGTCCTTTATTAGGTCTAAAAATTCCCATAATAAATTGTGCCTTTATCTATGCTTTTAGAAGAACTGATAAAAGACCCCATTTATCAGTGGTATTATTTAGTACTGATAATGTGGTCCTTTATAATCACAAAAAAGTGATCATAAAGGACACATTTATTAGTGCTTTTAAAAGTGATGATTAAGGTAGTGTTTATTAGAGCATTTAGTAGAACCGATAAAGGGGAATAATGTTGTGTATTGTTAAATTTGTAGCATACTACTGCACAAGAAACAACACCAAAAAGAGTAAAAACTTATTCAAATACATATTTAAATGGAATAAAAATTTACAAAACAGATAAAATAAAAACAATATATTATAAGTATTTCAACCATTAGTTTTTACAATTATACGAGTAAGTAAAAATTATCATAAAAATTAAAAAAACATCAAAGTTCCTTTGGTTTTGGCCCTTAACCTCGACTCGTACTTTTACTGAAAAATCCACCCCTACCTGAGAAATAGAATGAAACTATATCAAAAAAATTATTATGTTAGTAATAATGTGAAGAAATAAATTAAACTAAAAGTGGTAATTTTAAAATAATATTTCACTAATACTAGGAACTCTATGTATTGGATTTAGTTGCAGTTGAGCCTTTGATGTCACACCATTTATTTTTTGTCTTCAATAATTATCTCTGAGGAAATTGACTAAGAGTTTATAAGATAAAAATGATAACTAATTTAATTAATTAACATCATATTGAATGATGTGAAAATAATATAGACTCATTTTCTTGGTATTGGTGAAATGATGCGCATTTTAAACTAAAAGGGTACTTATATATTGAAAACATGTAATTAGGGTGTTGTCGATCACACTGCGCATTGTATTGAAGTGAGGATAATTACAACACATACCAATTGAATTATGGAACATTGTAATAATGTATCAAAAAAATATGAATTTATATTCTTGGTTTTGAGTACCCCACATGTGTTTTTTACTAAAATGTAATTTTAAACTAGAAACCAACACTTTGAATCACAATGGACACATTATTTTTTAGTTTGATGTGAAACTAATTCTTGTATTTCAGCAATTACTTATGATTCATTTCCTTCATTTATCAAGAAAATCTGGGAACATTTTCTCATATTTTAGTGAGTGGAACTTTTTTAACTAAAATGTCAAATTTAAACTAATAACAAACACTTTGAGTAATACCATGAACATCATGTATCAGGATGAGGTGTAGATGATTTCTAAAAATTAAAAATGACTCAAGGATCATTTTCCTAAAGTATCAAAACAATTTAAATTTGATTAATTAGTTTTGAGTATGTTAGTTTTCTTTTTTACTAAAATTAATGTCAATTTTAAATAAAAAGACACACTTAGATTCATATCGGTCACACCGGTAGACAAATTAAGGTGAGGATGATTTCTATACATCCTAAATGACATATAGACCATTTTACTAAATTATCAAAAAATATTAATGAATTTTATTGGTTTTGAGTATGTCACTTGTGTTTTTCCCAAAAAATGACATTTTAAATAAGAAACCCACACCTTGAGAGATACCAGTCACATATTCTATCTATTTATGTGAGACTGATTTCTAAATGTCACAAATTAATTATAAATAATTTTATAAAATCATTAATACAATAAAATTAGGCTCACTTAGTCTTTAGTGAGTGACACATCATGAACTAAAATGTCAATTTTAAACTCAGAATATGAAATTTGAGTAATATCATGCACATCATGTATCTGATTGAGGTTAATCTTATTCGTACACATCAAAAATGAATTACGGATCATTTTCTAAAAGAATAAAAAAATATTAATTCTTCTTCTTGGTTTATATTATGCCAGTTTTTTTAAAATAATGTCAATTTTAAATAAAAAGGAACACTTATTGTCATATCGGCCACACCATGTTTTTTTATAGAGGATAGTCTAATTAATAATATTTAAAAATTACATACTGGTATTTTTCCTAAGGAATCAAATCAATCTGAATGTGTTTTTCCATATTTTCAGTATGTCACTTATGTTTTTTACTAAAATTCCATTTTAAACAGGAAACATACACTTTGAGTCATACCAGTAACAATGGGTGTTGGATTAATATAAAACTAATTCTTGCATGTCAAAATTACTTATGAATCATTTTCCAAAATTATTAATACAATTCAAGCATGTTTTCTCAATTTTCAGTAAGGGACACTTTTTAAACTAAAATGTCAATTTTAAACTGATAATAGACAGTTTGAGTCATTGAAGAACTTAATGTATTGGAATGAGGTTCGACTAATGTCTACACATCCAAACTTATATATTTATCATTTTACAAAAGTATAAAATCAATATGAATGTGTTTGATCAATTTAGAGTATTTTAGTTGTCTTTTTACTAATATTTATGTCAATTCTAAATAAAAAGACACTCTTGGAGTTATATCCATAACAACATGCATCATATTGATGTGTGGATGATTCATACATGTCCCAAATTAATTATTTATCATTTTCAAAAGTATCAAAACAATATTAATGTTTTTTATTGGTTTTAAGATCATCACTTTTTTTCTAAAATGTCATTTTATTATGGAAACATGTACTTTGAGACATAACAGTCACATAATTTTTTAGTTTTCTGTGATACTAATTGATAAACATTAAAATAATTTGATCATGTTTTCCTAAATTATCAAAACAATTTGATCATGTTTTCTTATTTATTAGTGAGTGGAACTTTTTGAACTAAAATGTCAATTTTAAATTGATAAAGGAAACATTGTGTAATACCATGCACATCATGTATCATATCAAGGTGAGTATGATTCATAACCATGAAAAATATATTATATATCATTTAAAAAAATAATTAGAATAATAAAAATGTGTTTTCTTATCTTTGAGTTTGTCAGTTGTCTTTTTTACAAAAAAATAATGTCAATTTAAACTAAAAAGACACACATGGAGTCATATTGACCACCCCACCCATCATATTGGGTTCATATGATTCCTACATATCCCAAATGTCTTGTGGATAATTTTACTAAATTATAAAAACAATGCAATTTTATTCCTTTGTTTTGAGTGCATCACTTGTGTTTTTTACTAAAATGTCATTTTAAACTGAAAACATGCATATTGATTCATACTGGTCACATCATTTATCAGTTTGATGTGAGACAGATTCTTATATGCCAAAAAATACTTATTAATTATTGACCAAAATTATCAAGACAATCCAAGGGTGTTTTCTTGGTTTTTAGTGAGTGACACTTTTTGAAATGAAATGTTGATTTTAAACTTCTAACAGACAATATGAGTCATACCGGAAACATCATGTATCATATTGGAGTTTGTTTGATTCCTACACCTAAAAAATGACTTAAATATATTTTCCATAAAGTATAAAAATAATCTGAATGGTTCTTCATAGTTTTGATTATTTCAGTTGTCTTCTTTACTAAAATTAATATCAGTTTTAAATAAAAAAGGCACACTCTGAGATATATCTGTCACATCGTGCATTATATTGAGGTGCGTATGATTTTTACACATCCCAAATTACATATTTATTATTTCCTAATGTATAAAAACAATATGAATGTGTTTTATAAATTTTTAGTATGCCACAGTTCATTTTTACAAATATTTATTTTTAAACTAGAAACTTGCATATTGCGTCATAATAGTCACATCATCAATTATTTTGGTGTGAGAATAATTACTACATGTAAAAAATATATTATAAATTATTTTTTAAAATTATTATCACAATCCAAGAACATTTGTTTTAGTGAGTAACACCTTTTGAACTAAAATGTCAATTTTAAACTAATAACAATCACTTTGAGTTATATTGGGAACATCATGTATCGGATTTACGAGAGGATGATTCCTAAACCTCAAATATAACATATAGATTATTTTACTAAATTATCAAAATAATACAAATGGATTTTCGTGGTTGTGATTACGTCAGTTATCTTTTTTACAAAAAATAATGTTAATTTTAAATAGTAAGCCACACTTTAAGTCATACCGATCACACCATGTGTCAGATTGTGGTGTACCTAATTCCTACATGTCCCAAATGACTTATGAATAATTTTACTAAGGTATAAAAATAAGTTGGAACTGTTTTATCTTAGTTTTCTCAATTTAAATTATATCACTTGTGTTTTTTTCTAAAATGTCAGTTTAAGAAAGAAACACACACTTTGAGTAATACCAGTCACATAATATATTAGTTTTTTGTAAGACTAATTATTACACATAAAAAACTAGTTATGAATCATTTTCATAAATTATCCAGACAATCTGAACACATTTTCTTGGTTTTTAGTGGGTGACACACTTGGAACTAAAACGTCAATTTTAAATTTCTAACATAAACATTTATTTATACTAAGAACATCATGTATCTTATTATGGTTAGGCGAATTCCTACACATCATAAATTACATATGAATCTTTTTCCCAAAGGTTCAAAAAATATTAATGTGTATTCTTAATTTTTATTATTTCAGTTGTCTTTTTTACTAAAATTAATGTCAATTTTAAATAAAAGACACACATAGAGTCATACCTATCACATTGTGAATCAAATTGAGGTGAGTCTGACTTTTACAAATCACAAATGACCTATGGATAATTTTACTAAAGTATCAACACAATACTAATTTGTTTTATCAATTTTTAATATGTCACTTTTCTATTTTAGTAAAATGTAATTTTAAATAGAAAACATGCACTTTGAGTCATATCGGTCACATTGTGTATCCTTTTGACATGAGAATGATTACTACATGTAAAAATGAATTTGGAATAATTTAACTAAATTATAAAGACTATAAGAGTGTGTTTTATCTATTTTCACTGAGTGAAACTTTTTGAAATAAAATGTCAATATTTAAATAGATAATGGACACTTTGAATCATACCTAGAACATCATGTATCAGATTGAGGTATAGATAATTCTGACACATCTCAAATGAATTATGGATTGTTTTCATAAATTATCAAAACAATCAAAAAAAATATTAGTTTTGAGTATGTCAGTTTTCTTTTTTACTAAAATCAATGTCCATTTTAAATGAAAAGACACACTTTGATTCATACCAGTCACATTGTGAATTGGATTGAGGTGATAATTATTTCTACATAACCAAAATGAATTAAAAAAAATTATACAAAATTATCAAAATAATACTAATGTGTTTTATTGGATATAATTATGTCACTTTTCTTTTTTACTAAAATGTCATTTTAAACTGGAAACATGAAATTTAAGTCATACTAGTCACATCATGTATTAGTTCTATGTGATATTGATTCCTACACATCAAAAATTAATTATTATTTGTTTTCTAAATTATCAATAAAATGTGTGTGTATTTGGTCGGTTTTCAATGATTCACACTTTTTGAACTAAAATGTCAATTTCAAACTTAGAACGGACACTATGAGTCATTTTGTGAACATCATGTATCAGATTGAGGTGTGAATAATTACTAAAAAAAAATAAATTATAGATCATTGTAATAAAGTATTAAAATAATATTAATTTGTTTTCCTAGTTTTGAGTATGTGATTTTTCTTTCATACTAAAATTAATGTTACTTTTATATAAAAAGATGGACTTTGAGTCATACGAGTGACACCATGAATTGGATTTAGTTTTGTATAATTAATACACATCCCAAATGTCTTATATATTATTTTACTGAAATATTAAAAAAATGAATTTTTTCCCCAGTTTTGAATCATCACTTGTCTTTTTTACTAACATGTCATTTTAAAATGGAAAATTGCACCTTGATTCATACCAGCCACATTGTGTGTTTTTTGACATGAGACTTATTCCTACACATCAAAAATGACTTATGAATCATTTTATTATACATCAGATCAATGTGAGAACATTTTCTAAGTTTTCATTGAGTGACATGTTTTGAAATAAAATGTCAATTTTATACTGATAATGAACACTTTGAGTCACATCAGGCACATCATGTAACAAATTGAGGTTTGAATGATTCCAACACATAAAAAATGAATTGTGGATCATTTCTAAAAATTATAAAAACAAATTGAATTTTTATTTTCTGTTTTAACTATGTTAGTTGTCTCTTTATTAATATTAATGTCAATTTTAAATAAAAAGTCACACTTGTAGTCATTTTGGTAACCCTATAGGTCATATTGATGTGCGGATAATTCCTACATGTCTAAATTAAATATGGATCATTTTCCACAAGTATTAAAAGAATATAAATCCATTTTATTATTTTTATGTATTGTTCATATTGGTCTCATTGTGTGTCGGTATGACATGATATTGATTCCTACATATAATATATGACTTATGATTCGATTTAATAATTTATAAAAACAATAATAATGTGTTTACCAAGTTTTTAGTATGTAAATGTTTTGATCAAAAATATAAATTTAAAGTAAAAACACATAGTTTGAGTCATACCGAGCACACTATATATCAGATTGAGGTGTGAATGATTGATTATGTGAGATAGTTTTTTATTTAAACTATATAATAAATCCATAAAATAGAGACCATGTTCCATTCTCATGGAAGAAGAAACCACATGCTACCTAAAACACTTCATTTTTTAGGAAGCATGGGTTTTCCTCTTCCATTAGAAAGAAACATGCTCTTTCATTCCTATATTTTTTTAAATAGTTGGTAGAAAAATATCACTTTCCAAAAGATCTATGAAATAAAAAAATAATTATTATATAAAAATGATAATGAAATTATCATACAAATAGTATATAAAATGATGAAAATTTTAATTATATAAGTAGTCAGAATTCACCTTTTGATGATACTTGTGTGAATTCTTGTCTCATTTCCTTATTTTCATTATATCAGTTGTAACCTAAAATTCCAATCTATCCTATGGATGAGTAGATTTGAAAAAACCACAAAAACTTGAACAAAATAATCCACCTGTATAAGAAAAAAGTTCTTATGTTATAAATACTAAAAAGAAATAAATTAAACCTAAATATGAAACAATACATTACACGTATGAACAATGATTTTAATGTGAAAACATCAAGATTGGAAAGCATGTATAAGAAAATAAGTTTTTGAAATATTTATAAAGAACTAACCAACCAAGTTGTATTTTATCTCACTAAATTTCTTTGAAAAAATATAGATATAGGTTGGGGAATGTGTTTGCTCAGTTTTGAGTATGTGATGTCTATTTTGAACTAAAATATAAATTATAAACTAAAACCAAACAATTCATGTCATACTAACAACACTGTGTATCAGATTTTGGTTCGGTTGATTGAGTATGTGATGTTTTTTTCTTTCAATATTTTGTACCAAGCCATAGAAGAAATAAATGTTCCATTTAGAAGGAAGAGGATACCCAATGATGCTTGAAATGACACATCAAATAGCAACATGTTATCTATCTTCTATCTTATTGTAGACAATTGAAGGAAAATTATGAATTCCTAAGAGATCTAGAAAAAAATAAATAATTATTACATTAAAATGATAAGGAAATTAAATTAATAGTAGTAGATAAAATGGTGAAAAATTAACTAAATAAGTAATGGTAATTCACCTTTTCATGATTTTTGTATACGTTGTTTAACCATTTCCATTTTGAAAAAATCATTTCTTCATGATCTCTATGAAGATTTATAAAATAATTATTAGATAAAAATGATGATAAAATTATCTAAATAAGTAAATAAAATGGGGATAAAAATGAAATTTTTTCTAGTTATATATCATTAAAATATAATATAATTATTCATTATGCATAATAAGGGGAGTTTAAATACCTCTAATCATGCAATTATTGTGAGATTCCATGTGATATAATGCTGAGATGATTTAATTTTACATCATGTGCATTCAAATAAATAATTTTTAGTCAATAAATTTCACTAATGTAAACTTGATGTGTTACCAATATGGATTTCATAAGAATTTTTGATAATGTATCATGCATCTAATTTCTGATCGAATAGCCCAAATAATTCCACCACCCAAAAAAGTGAAACCACTAAATTGTTCTTTTCTTTTACCTTTTACCATCACCCAAGATGTTACCCTATAGAGTAAATTGGTATAATTTTATTCAAATAATAATGAGGGAATTAAAAAATAAAATTACATAAAATGGTGATAAAATAAACTAAATAAGTTGTAGGAAGTCACTACTTTATGATGATTGTATATATTATAACACCTTGTATTTTCACATTCATTTATAAACAAATTGACTTACTCCATTATTCTTCTATTTGAGAAATAAATCAAAAATAATATATAGCAATTTTGATACTAATTCTTTATAACCCAAATATATCTCTAACTTCATTTCCCATACTAGATCATAAAAATAGTATGTAATCACAAAAAATTTGTTGTTATCAAACATTCTGACACCATATGTGCTTCTCTATCATCTCTAGACACATTTACTTCTTCTTTTGAGTATGAAGGTTGTTGAAAATCTTAGTAGTACAGAGAATATATATACAAAAATTGATTTATAAATATTTTTAATGAAATTATAATTTAATTTTGAAATTAACACTTTGGGGATGCTTTTATTCTCATAGTTTATGATCTACCTTATAAATTTAAAAAGATAATATCCAAAATAGTTGTCATTATTTGGCTTCCTACATTGTAGAAATATTGAATAAAATAAGTAAATGGGTTTGAAATATGTTTTGATAGTTATGTATTTCTATATATACCTTAATATATCTCAATCTGAAGTAATTAACATGATTTTTATGTTCAATCACCAACATCATGCCATGAATTATCTTATATTTAGAAACCAACCTCTCATAATACAATCCTTGTTGAAATTATATTGAAACTTATAATTCAAGGTTTATCTATAAAATATTAATTTCAGTGTAATAAAAATTCATAATACACATCATTTGTGGTCAATTTTTTGGATATCCTTGCATCATATCCAAAAAAAATATTTGGGGAATCTAGATGGACTATGATCATCATCCAATGCTGCCTAAAAAACAAAAACAAATAACTAATGAAAAAAATAAAACAAATATGTGATTAGATTGTAGAGTTTTACCCCTATGTTGTAGGCATAAAAAAGTGGCTTCCATCAATTATTTTTTTGTCAAACATATCATAGAGCTCATCTTTCTTCTTATCAATTTAAAACTTATCCAAATACATTTTTTCATAGAAATGATACAGTGATTAATGAATCCAAATCATGCATCACATGGTTTTCCCTTTATATAGTGGTCATCTAAATGATTATAGAAAATATGAATAATAATTAAATTTAATGAACATATTATATCACTATTTGGACAGATGTATTGTGAAAATGTAACTTATTTATCTATTCACAACTAAGCCTCCCAGCCATTAAAATTTGAGAATCTCATATATACTCTCGATACCAACAGTATCTATAATAGCAGTTTCAAATATTTATTATTTATATAGAATATAAGAAATATTATCATCCTGAAATGTGTTCTCTTCATGAATTTTTAATGATAATAGATGATGATATATAATTGGTGAAGAGAAGGTCCTCTCAGAAGGTCGTTTTGATTTATCGGTCAGTTCCCTAGATTTTCTTGATTTGGCCTTCAATTTCCCCATCGTTTTATCCATCTATAATACCATAACTCTTTTCTAATATTTTTTCATCAAATGTTATAGATTTTTCATAATAATAAATATGTTAAATACATCCATCATGTATATTTATAATATTACATGGTTATGCTATGAAAGTTACAATAGTATCAATGACCATTATAATATCTTGATCATCAAGTAGGATAGGAAACTCTGTAGTCGGCTCCATAGCTACTACAATCTCCACACTCATATTATATTTTGGGATTTTTTTAATTATGTGTTTTTATCACTTGGGATGTTATACATCATACCCCTCAAAACAAGGTGGTAAGCTGGTGTTGATAGATAGAAATCATATAAAACATTACCCTACAGAACCTTGGTAATATAATGTTATCAAAATTTGTTTGATTCACATTTTGGAGAAATAGTAATGAAGAAAATTGACTACCTTGGGTAAGGTATGTGGTTAAGGGGAACAACTAGGCTCAAATATAGCGGTGTCATCTGGTTCTCCAAGTACATATATTTTTTCTACCACCAGTTTTCTTTGATCATTTCTCATATATTGGTCTTCAAAACCAAACCAAACAATAATATCCTGAAAATATTCTACTTTTTCATGAAATACTTTCATCATCTTATATGAATCATCTTATGGTTTTGTAATCTCCAAATATTTTCTTGGAGAACCTCCAAAACCTACTCCTCTAATGCGGCCATATTGTTTCGGTCACATCAAAGCTATTAAAAGTAGTTTTATTTTGGTAGGTCAACTATTGATTCTTGTGTCTTAATATTATATAAAATAGGAATATAAATATAAATTTTTATTTAATTGTACTATATAGAATAATTAATTTATATTATTTCTTAGATACACATGTTTCTCATACTTATTTTTTATTTTTTTTAACTAGTTTAACCTTATTATTTATACGAGACTCCTCAAAAAACACATGAAGTGGGATGGAAGTCACTTTATATTATGATTCATCAATATACATAGAAACAAAGTGACATATGTTGTTTCATATCACATAAAACATTAATTATATTTTTAAAATAAATACCAATTTTTACTCTAGTGAAGTGTTCCCCATCCTTTATTTGTGATAGGGGTCCATTGGTTTTAATGGATGTTCTTCATTTTCATAACTCGTTTTTTGTTTCCAAAATTAATTTTTTTAATAAAATTTGATAAAAATAAAAAATGTAAAATAATTTATTATTGACTATAATGAACCTGAAATGATTTCTCATCATGAAAACTAATGAAATCATTCCATGTTTCCTACATTATAATGTGTTCATAACTTACTAGTAAGTTGGTTTTTTTTAATCCTCAATATCCATAATATGTAACTTGGTAAAAAGAGTTCAGAAGCCTCTATAGGATTTTTTAGTAACCATTATAAAAATTTATTATGGAAATATTCTAAAATTAATGAACACTGCAATAGATAATGAAAATTAAATAAAACATTCATTATATAATTTTTTTGGTAAAATTGAGAAAGTGTATTGTAACATTACCTTTATATCTTTCCAAAAGAATTTCCTTCATTCCAAGATGGATGTGGAGAAATAAATCTATATCAATCAAAACATTCATCCTTGTTGTAAACCTAACATAAATAATAAATAATGACTTGTTTGGGTCAACGGGTTTTCCAAATTGATTCCATCAAACCGCAAATTTTATACCCTTAATTCTTGTATTAAAAATTCTATTCAACACTATTATGTGGTGTCGTTATTGTTTTTTTATCAATGTATTGTTGGTCTCCTAATAATTCTGTACTATTAGTATTGATTGTTTATTCTTCCATGAAAATGGTAACACCATCATGTGCATAAGATGTTGTTTGTCTACATTAGTAGTGAAACATTTAATTTAGATTATGTTAATATAGTATATAAAATATAATATTATTAATAAAATCATAGTATTTTAGAAAAATTTAACCTTATTATTATACTCTCTTTAGTTTTTAAAGGTTTAAGGGATTTGGATCCTTTATTAATAATCCATATCCCATCCGTAGGGTCCACTTTAACATACAATACATTTTCTACATTGGGACTAGCATGAACATATTTTGATATCCCAATAAAATTGTCATCCACAATTGAATTTTCATATAAACCTACAATTGTTATTTTTTTCAGCAGGACAATCAACCAACTATGGTTTCTTGGATGCGAGACATAAAATAATTGCATAGTTTTTCATTAAATTATTAACATCTTTTCATTTTTACCATCCATAATGAAAATCTCCAGCATAAGGCCCATTTAATCAACTTTCACCACATTCAAATTGTCAACACATTTTCAATGGAAAATCAGCACTTGAAATTTTGTATAATATAACTCATATATCTATTCTATAATACTAAAATCTGATATATTCATATAAATTGTATTTCTATCCTTAGAAACAGATATTTTCATTATTTCCACCATAATCACAAATCCACTATTTTTCATTATACATTATCCATCATGTTATTTTTTTTAAAATTTATAACCATTGATTACAAAACTAGTGTACAGTATAATATTTTCATTTGCTCCCCTAGATAGCCATCAAATTTTTTTGGTAATTGAATTCTTATTTTTAGATAACTCATTAAAAATTTGATCTTATATCCATCCTATAATTAATTTATTATGTGTATTTGATACCTATAATTCATCCCTTAATGGATTTAAATCTATAATAACTTCTTTTTGAGCCATAATGTATTTATCAACATCATCACTATTATATAAAATGTAAAGTTGAACCTGCTCCAACTTTGTGATGGGAATTGTAACAATATATCTTCCTGAAATCCCTTCACCCCTAAGTTCTCCACTATGATGAGACTCTATGAGACTGATGTTGAGAACATATGATAGGTAATCTGTAATAAAATCAACAGATTCATTAACAATATATCATTATTCAATTCAACCTTTTGGACAAGTTTGATTCTTGACATACAGTTTCAAAAAATTTATATATTTTTCAGTTGGGTACATCCATCTATAATGTATAGGATCACGTAATTTGACCCCTCTAACCAGGTGAAATATTAGGTGAATCATTATATCAAATAATGATGATTAAAAGACAATCACTAATTCATATAATATGACTGCAACCTCCTTATTCATGATTGAATACTTCACCAGGTTTATAATTTTACTACATATGGATTTATAAACTAATCAAAGTCTAGTTAAAATATATAATAAATTTCTATAAGGAATATAACGTAAAGGAACGAGTATCAAATCTTTTATAAAAACCTGAAAATCATTTGATTTGAGTGTCTATAAAATCAAATTAGTCATTGAAAATATATTCTTGATATTTGATGAATACCCCTATTAATGGTTTACACCATTTAGAAAAATTAAAAATTATAACTTTTCTTCTATGGTTAGAGTGTAGGCTACTGGAGGAAGAAAATTATTCCATTTACCCTTCACATGTTCTAACTCTTCCCTTATCCCCGTGTCAATCATGTCCAACCTAATCTCGATTCCATATTTTTTCCTAGAAAATTTAGTAATGTTCCAATAACACTGTTAAATTGTTTTAAATGCATGACATAAATAAAATTTCTAATCAAGAAAAATATTCCAATGTGGTAATTCAAAGAAAATTGATCAGTTTTCCCATCCTTATTTCTTATGGTTTTTTAAAAATGGATTACCAAAAACGGTGTAAATATATTTTACATTATTGAACATTTGATCACCCATTATAAGAAATGGTGATGTTCCTTTTTCATAATTCCCATCGATTATTGTTATTAAGGATTAGTATTTACGTCATCGAGGTAAAAATTTATGATTTCATAAAAACACATTTTTCGAGGAATGTTTCAACCAAATTGCATGTGTGAATTCTTCACAAATGGGATATCCCGTCATTTTTTAATAATATAGCATGAAATATTTCTATTAGAAGGAAAGTCTTCTATCATTCTATACCAAATGGCACTCCATATGTATTCTTAACTTCTATAATAATCATACATTATAACACATATATCTTACATCAATTCCAGATCATTGATCAATAAATACAAATAGAAATCAATATCATTACCATGTTTCTTTGGTATAGATTTAAGCAAAGGCAACGTAATGTATTATCAATTCCTAAAAAAATGAGGAATAAAATTATAGTTTACCAACATGATGGGCCATGTACAATGATTATTACTCTATACACCAAAATAATGCATTCCATAAATAGATAATGTCAGATTAACTTTATCAGCACATTTACAGATTTAGGAAACTCGTAATCAATTATATTCCATTGAGGAGAATACACAAGATAACTTAGGTTCCCATACTTAATTCTTTTATCTAAATTCCATGTCAATTTCCTCATGGTTTCCTAACATCAATTAAATCTTTTAATCTATGCAATGATATTAAATTACCATACATATTTCAAAGGACTTGATTTATTTTTCTTATATCAATCCACACCACACTTAAGGAATTTTTTGTGTGATTAATGGTCCATTTGAAATAATATGAAATCATTTGGGAAAACATGTATTTTTGTAGAGATATATCCCACTGAATGTATCATGTAACTAGAATCCTATGTTCAAAATGGAATTTTTTATTTATTTTTTTATCATGTCATTCAGGATACCAAGTAGTTCTTTAGAGCTGGAGTCTCTCCATCTGCATCCATATTTAAAATTATATAACTTCAATACAGAAAACAATGTTGTGTATTTAGTATAACCAGTTTACAATGGTCTCTTAGAGTAGCTATTTAACTTCAAAAAAATCTAAAATCACTATTTTCATCTTCAATTTTCATTTTCGTTTATTCCATGCAATCTTCATCATCATTTACACTAGTATTCATATCCAATGATCCATAAACCATAGTGTCATACTAATCGATGGACACGTTCAATTTTTCCCCATGTTTACTCCCACATTTATAACTTTGATCTATACCATGACAAATAAAATCTTCTTCTTACTCTTACAGACAATTTTGTCATCAATAACAACAATGTAAACATACAAAAAAAGGATTTTAGAAGGGTTGTATTAATGCTATATTACAAACTCATTGAACTATTTTACTCCATATTCATACTATTTTTTCATAAAATTAGCATAAAACCATTTTCGATTCATATATATACTATTAGGCTCATAAAATATTCATTTTTTATAAAAAAAATAAATAAATACAAAAAATATATTCATTATCAATGTTGAATGTTATAGATAAATTATAATAAGGGAAACCCATCATTTGATTGTATCAAATAATTTCAGTATACTTTGATATAAATGGGTAATTGAATTTATAAAAAGAATTACTCCACTATGGTAGGTTTTATCCTCAGAATTTTTCCAAAATGATCACAAGTACATAGTATGAGGTTACTACTTTATAGAGTAGTTCAATAAAAAAAATTCATTGTAAGAAAAGACATATTAGATGGAGTCTTCGTGTAATATCAGGCTTAGGTTCGATTTGAGTTTATCTGAGTGTGAGTCAAATTGGAGGTTATACAGCACCCAAGGGAGAGAATGATAGTAGATTTGGTTTTTTTGGCACGGATCCAACCCTGAAGTTACACTAATTTATTATTTCGTAAATTTTTTTGCGTGTTTAAAAGATTATGGGATGATTTTGGTTGTTTTGAAATTGTAACAGAGTGATGAGATAGTGTGTCTATAGGTCCAACTGATCATTTTCTATAAAAATTTAGTCATAGGAGGACTGAATATTTTTTTTCATGTGATTGGTAGTGGTGATATGGAAACTACATGGTGTGTTCTATTCACATTATATATTTATTCTTGGTTTATTGTTTAAAGTCTATTAAACATTTTTACTTGTTTTAAAAATAATTATTCTATGAAATTAATGTTTGGACTTGATTCTTTAATTATATACATTTTTAATTTTATATAAGTTCATTCCTAGAAAATTATATAAGCTCCAAATCATTTTAAGATCTTTAAAGGAATGTTTCTATTATGTGTTTGTGTTTTTTTACCTCACATTATTTTTAAAAAGTATCCTAAATATTCACATGTATTAGACAATTTTTTAAGAATTTAAATTACTAGTTGGTACATAATTATGTTATGATAACTTAAATACTATTATCAAACCTGAATTTATTTTTGAATCACATATTTAAATAGTATAAATTTACCTAGTTCAGTATTCTCTTTTATACCTTGAGATTATAACCTCGGATGGGTGAAACGCCTGTAAAAAACAATCATTGATATAAACAAAGGATACCAATTATCAATTACCAAAAAAATTGTTTGAAATACATATTGAGTGCATGTTTTTATTGTTTTTATAAAACACAACCATGAGATTTTCCTGACATCAATCATTAAAAATGAAAAATATTTTAAATAAGAATTTAGAAAACTTTATTAAACTATTTATTTTTTCATTTTTAATGTAAAGAATCACTTGAAAATCAATTTCCTTGGACTAGTCCTTACTCATTAAAAAAACACATTTATAAATCCTTTATGGAATTTTTTTCAAGAGATGGAACCAATAAAGAAAACCCAATATAAATTAATGTAACTAAAATTAAATAAATAAATAAAACAAATACAAATAATGAAATAAAGTGTAAAATATGTAAGAAATAAAATTGAAAAAGGGAGATGAAGATAACCTTATATAAAAGTTAAAGTGGGTACCAAACAATATTTATAATAGCACAAGTATAATCTATAACACATGGGGAGGAGATCATACCTATATATTATAATGGTAACTTACTCAGTCATATAATACTAGCTGAGTATGTTACCAAAACAAGTTATGAAAAATGGGTCTCTCAAGGAATAAAAAAACAACCCTTATGTAATACATAAATTAAGCTGGAGAACCACCCATATATTTACCATCTTATATATGGTCTCTCATTTAAAAACCAAAAAACAATTCACACATAAATTACCAATTCCATTAGTAATAACAACCTACAATTAAGAACATAACAGAAACCATACCTTCTTTCAAAAACAAATTTTAAAGATCACATGAAAATGAATCATTTTTCACGAGGCCATTATAAAAAAAATTGGTAATATAAACACTATTTTTAAATAAAAAAAACATTTAAAACCCTATTATAAAATTTATATAAGAAAACAAAATTTAATCAATGTGTTTAAATTTGAAAACTTCTCTTCAAATGTTATAACCATGTTTAATTACACACATACAAATCAAAACTTCACTGAATACAAATATTCATATATTTTTGAGTGAATACATACATGTGTATAAAATATATATATACACACAGAAATACATTTGTGTATATGCATAAAACATGAAAAGAGGGATCCATACCATTTAATATAAATAAATAAAACAAGAACAAAAAAACAAAAGAAAAAATCTCAAATAAGGAAACCCCAATTAATCACTTTCGTGAAATCATCCATTAACAAAATAGATTTCATAAACAATATCAAATAATTTTAGAACACAAAATCACTTTATGAAATCTGTCATAAATATTGTATTGGCCAAAAATATAATTTTCCATTGAATACAAATAAAAAATAAGTACAATTTTAGAGAAACCAATTTCAAAAAACCAAAAACATGAAAAAAATAAGGGAATAGAGAAATAATAAATACACTTACCTAGGGATCTCATAGATGATGAAAAACCTTTAGTAACAGCGAATGGGATGATAAAGAAGAAGGTAATGTAGCACACACATTGATGTGAGGAGGATGAGAAAATAACATACCTTATATTATAGGTTTGATTTGTCCGTATTGATTTCCTAAAATCATGGATTTATTCGAGCCCCAATTATAGCCTTGGATTACTTAGAGCCTTGTTTCGATCCTCATATTTGTTTAAGCCATGATTCGAGCCTTGATTCGACCCTTGGATTTGAATACGAGGAGTGCCAATATGAGGTGGCTTCCGCATAAATGTTGATATATCGCAACTGAAACAGTCATTGTTAGGGTTCATTAAATAGATCAGGGAAACCTTTATCAGTGCTTCCAGAAAAGAGTTGATTAAGATACCTTTTGTCAGTAATAAATTAATAAGTATTGTTAAAATGTATCTTTATTAGTAATAAAGAAACACTGAAAAAGGTATCTTTATCAGTGCTGATAAAAGATTTATAATTATAATTATAAATAAAAAATTGTAAATATATTTATATAATTATGTATTTATTTATGATAATTTCATAATTATTTAAATATATAATTATTTATTTATAAATATATAAATATTTTAAAAAATATATACATTTTATTTATAAATGTAAATATTTAATTTTATAAATATAGTAGATATAAATTTATAAATATATTTGTAAATATATTTAAAATTATTTATTTATAATTATGTATATATATTGTTATATATATTTATATAATTATATATAAAAAAGGTTTGATGGGTGGGATATCTCTTAGGGGGTTATGGCCGACCTTTCGAGAATATATGTGTGGTGTCTATGTATTTAATGTAATTGTACCCCCAAACACCTAATATATATATATATATATTCAATAAATATACATAAATTTAAATGTATTAAATATATTAATTATTAAAATATGTTTATTATAATTTTATAATTATTTAAGTATATTTAGTTATTTATATATAATTATATAATTACTTTTCAAAAAATAATATTTATTTATTTGTAATTATAAATATATAAATTTTTAAATATTATGTGTATATATGTATTCAAAAATATATTTTTAGAATTATCAATGAATATATAATCATAAATGTATGCATGTTAAAATTGTGTGAAATTGAATAATTAAAAATGAGTACACATTAAAAATATTAAAAAATGAATAATTTTTATTAATTAAAGGTAAATTATGACAAAAATGGATATATATAGAAATAAATATGAATAAATACTGAAAATAATGTAATAATGTAAATAAATAAAAATAATTAAATAATAGAAAATGATTAAATTTTTGAAACACTAAAAAACATAAAAATATTAAAAATGAATTAGTACATAAATTTAATAATATTAAAAATAAAAAGAAAATTACCATTTAGAAACATAATATATTAAATATATCATGTTATAATGAAATTAAAAAATGAATAATAAAATTTATATTAATTGCATAAATATTAGGTTTATTTATTTCTGTATAAGATTTCATTAATAACATAAATATTTGTTTTTATGTATTGTATATTAAAATGCATTAATTACTTATATGTATGTGAAATCAATGTAATAAAAATTTTATATATGTAAAATTGAAAAATCATTTGACATTTAATTATTTATATTACTCAATTTATTTCATCAGTATTTTTAATTATTATTAATTTTTCATTATAAACCATTCTTTACTAAACATATGACATAATTAATGTAATTGTAAATATGTGGTGTTATATAAATCATATTGTAAGAAATATTATATACATTCATATATATATATATATGAATATATTTCTATATAAATTGTATTAATGAATAAATATGTATAAAAAATTAAAACTGAATAAGACATTAATATGTTTTTAATTGTTACATTTTATTCAATTTCTATATTAATATTTAATATATATTATTTACTACTTTTTATAATTAATATATATATATATAATACTTTTTCATTTTTATCAATAATTGTTTTATTAATGAATTTTTTTAATAATTTTTTAATTTATTCATTTTTAGTTTTTTTGTTTATTTATATCAATTTATTCATTATTTATATATTTGTCTAATTATAATAATCTATTCATTTAATATATCTATACATAATATATACTATTTATTTCTATTTAATATATATATATATATATTTTTTAAATTTATTCTTTTTAATCAATAAATATTTAATTAATAAAATGGTTAATATTTTTCTAAATTTTCTCATTTTAAATTTTTATTTGTTTTATTATTTCATTTTATTCATTTGAAATATCTATATATTTAATATATACTATTTATTAATATTTAAAATTTATATATATATATATATATATATATTAAATTTATTCATTTTTATCAATAATTATTTAATTAATAATTTTTTTATTATTTTTGTAAATTTAATAATTTTTTTAATTATTTCATTTTATTTGGGATGTTTATCAACACCAAAAAATAACTAATAATGGCTACCCATTATTAGCGCTAAAAATAGCGTTGATAAATGGTACTATTTATTAGCACTACTGAAAACCAATGATAAAGTTTTCCATTTATCAATGCTAAAAAATAACTGATAAGTGGTACCTTTTCCGTGCTTTTTAGCGTCAATAAACAGTACCCTCTATCGGTATCTTTTAGCCTTGATTCGCTATAACTTTTATCAGTGCTTCAGAAAATCACTGATAAAGGTTAACATTTATTGATGCTAAAAACAGGGTTGATAATGGGTACCTTTTGTCAGTTCTTTTTTTAGGGCTAATAAAGGGTAACTTTTATCAGTGCCTTTTAAGTGCTGATAAAAGGAACCTTTTATCTGCACATTATTTGCACTTATAAAGATTACCTTTATCAGCACATTTTTTTATCACTCATAACGGCCAATGTTATTGAAGGACTGTTTTGTATTAGTGATTTAATCAAAGTTTTAGTTCCATATTTGATCAAATTATATTTAAATGGAATCAAAACATTAACAAAAAATAATTCCATTTGTCTGTCTTCCCTATGTTTCCTTAAACAAAAGTTTGATTTTCCACTTTATTGAGACAAATAAAATGAGCTTTTTATAATTCCATTTCCCCCTTCTTATGGTTTCAAAATTCCTTGCACCTAAATGAACTAATTTTTTACAAGGCCCTTTTGAATTTTCCTTATCAAGAATGTTGTGAATAATATTATGCATAGAATTTTGCATAGCATATATTAAGGTAAAAATGTGTAAATTTAATTATAGAAACACACCTAGTTCCCTAGTTATAAAAAATCATTATGGGTTCCCAATTTCCCATTTTAATTCTTAGTTCAAAGGAATTATATCATTTTCAATTGAGTTTTCTCTCTAAGGCATTCTTTCTAACAAAAAAATAAACTCCTCTTAGATTAGGTTAAAAAGTCCAACGACATCAAGTTATAATGATAATTCCTAAAAATCATTCACACACACTCCTTTAAAAAGTTCTAAAACCCAACTTCAATAAATGTAGTGAAAAACTTACTAAACCATCATTTAAAGTCAAATAATTTTATAAAAAATTAATTTCTCTACTCTAAAATTATATTTTCAAACTAGGAATGGTAGTGATGATGTTTAAGAAATGTTTAGAAAATCAAAATAGAAAATTTTTCAAAGCTCTATATAATACTATATTTATAGAAATTTTTTTTTATAATATAGAAAAACATAAACCTATATAAACTATGTAATAATTCATAATTATTTTATATTTTTTTTCATGTTCTAAATTAAGGGAAAAATAATAATTCCAATTATATATATATTTAAAATATTTAAAAATAAGACATTTTTTCTATTTTTTTTATATTTTTAAATATTTTTCATATTTTTCATTTTTTTAGTTACATGTTTTTAGATATTAACTAAAAAACAATTAAATACTAGTATATATTGGTTCAATTCTTCCCTACACTAATTCTACACAACTCATTTATATTCCAAAAAAATGCACATAAATACTGTTATTAAATTGTAAAAAGGAGTAGACATAACCTCGGGTTTGTTTCCTAGTAGGGTTGAGTTATACTCTTTAGGGTTCTTGTTGTGGACAGTGGAGTTTCCCTCCTATGTGTTTTACACTTAGGGAGAACCTATAGAAAAAAATAAAACTTTATAAAACTTTTATTAAATATAAAATTATAGAAAATGAAAAGTAATGGGATGGATGAGAATCTTGGTATTTTCCCTCTAAATAGGGTTTGTAATTAGACTTTCCATATAAGTATAGTCTTTTGGCTATCCCCATATCTTATAGGTATGGGGTTTCTATGATGCAAACCACCACATTATTCTTCTTCCACTTCTATATGGCTCCACTTCTTAAAGGTCTCCAAATACTTATTGTAGTAATGGGTCTAGTGGGTCCAACCACTTGTTAATTAGAAAAATGATAAAATGTGGGGTTAGAATGATCATGTATTGGGCCTTCATGGGTTCATTCAAAATAGTTGTGACATACTCTTTATCGAGTTGAAAATTCAATTATTTGTTTTTTTGTAAATATTGAAACAAGGTGGAAACAAGAGATAATTCAATTTGAAACAATTCAACACACAAGTAGTTCAAGTCAAGATATGTCCCTTCATGTGAAGCTTCATCCACTATATCTTCATGAGGGTCTATTAGTGATTTATCTTCTAATATTTTCCTCCTCCATTTAATTTTCTTGGTAATGTTAAGAGATTAGTATCTTCAACATAAGTCTAGCGAAATATTCATCTTGAGCATCTACTTCTCTTATGGAATCTTCATTAAATTCATGAAAAGTAGATTCATGAAGTATTTCAATATAATATTCATTAATATTATCTTGTTCATAATCCTTGGTTGTATCATTCTTAATTTATAGTAAGTTTAATTTGTCTTCAACTATTAATATCTCTAATTTTTATATATAGGGAGCTATGTCCGGTTCTTTATCTTCATCATCTAGGATAGGCAGTTATCGGTCTGCATCTTCAAAAATAAAAAATAAAAAGATTAATAGAAAATTATTTTTATAAAAAAATATAAAGAAATGAGTTTATTTCATTGGAAACTACCTCGTCATTTTTATCATGTTGACTAGTTTCTTGGTACAATTCCTCTTGGGAGTTTTCATGTGTGGATGATCATAATATTAGGAATTCCATCATCCCTTAAAATGTGTTCCCATCCACTTCTTCATATTCTTATCCTGGATAAGTAAACAATATTCGGATCTTGTGGTCTCATTTATAGAAGAATTTATATCAATAGAAAATTAATTTTTAATAAAGTTAGATAAAGTTATGTTTTAAAGAAACTCTCCCTAAAAAATTGTAGAATGTACCTTATTGGCTCAGTACACCAATTTTTGGAAGATTTTTTCAAGGATTAACACTAGAAGATCCTCTAATAATAAAAATACCCCCACCCTTCTTCTTTAACATAACCTTTTAAAGATACTAAGTTCTCTAACTTTTTAGCTTCTTGTTATTCCCTTTTCTCAATGAGTTCATGGAGACAAAAGACTATTGCAGCTTTCATATTCGTTAATTGCTTACTAGTTTCCCTATGTTCCTATAATTATCAGTTATCTTTCATGTGAAATTCCTTATACATAGGGGAGTATATCTGAATTTCTTATGATGTAAGTTCTTCATTTTGATGGTGTGGGGGAATTTATAGTTGATGTTAGTTGCATTCATTTGTGTACTAGTTTCCATACTCACACGCATTAATATATATTAAAGATTTTTTTAGCATAACCATTGAGATTTCATCTCCTAGGATCGCAATGGGAATGTGAATTGGGAAAAATAGTGATCCATTATTGAATGGTCACACTTCATTACTTATCCCAATTTGAGAAAAAAGAAAGAAATTCAAAGACAAATACATATAGGAGAAACAAGAAAACAATTATTTCAGTTGTGTTGAGTACAATGGGAACTCAAAATTTCTCCCTACAAAAAGTGCCAAGATGATTATATGATTTTCTTGGGAAATGGTCAAATAGAATTTTAATTTTACTCCTATTGTAGCATAGTGTCTGACCAGGTTCATCCTACAAAGAGAAAGGGTTTTTAGTCTCACTATCCCAATATTAAAGTATTTCAGTAGTGCTGTTTTGTTAATTTTGAAATCATCCAGAGTTGATGATTGTTTTTGGTTTTAAATTAAATGGGTTAGAACAATCAAATATAAATCAAACATAACAATGGGTTAAAGGGAATGGATCCATCATTGAGTACAAAAATTCCTCATCATTCACTGGTTCTCATCTGATAATAGCACCAATATCATTCTTGAATTACTCTTTTCTATCTAATCTTATATTTTAAACATATACAATATAAATATATGATGACATATCAAGTTACACCTCTACCATATTGATATGTAAATGAAAACACTTAATCTAGGCCTTCACAATCTCAACACCCAACTCCATTATATGTTGTTCATCCCTCAATCCATATTCCTCCCCTGGTATGCAATGCCAATCGAGAGAGGGATGGAGATATGATTTGATATATTAGAGGATTTATAATCTCATAAAAAATAGAAAATTATTATCCATGTTATGATTCATTCCTTTTTTATGTTGCATCAAGGATAAAATCGAGAAATAATTAAAGAATATAGTGCCTATGTGATCTCTCACCTAAACCTAGGCCTCGAGTCAATTATCAATGAATTGGAGTTCAATAGATCATGTTATAGCGTAGTGAATGGGTATGAACATGAATAAGAAAGGGGTAAGAGAACAACACAACCTAATTAACAAAATAGAGAAGAATTTTTACTATGATCCAGAATAAAATAACATGAAGAAATCTATAGTGGGAGAATACCCTAGTTGAAATAGGTAGATGTCGAATGTCTATACTAGGTTAAGGTGGAAAATATTTATAGGAGACGATATTATTTATCTTTGTATTTAGTGTTTTGGTGATCTTATTTTATTTATTCCACCTGTTCATCTCTGATGGGTTTGATCAATTCTGTCTGGAATGTCTCAGTTTCAAAATAACACATGCATTTCAATTTGTTCTAGTGGTTAGTAACACCAGTGGAAGTCATATTCTGCTCAATTTTTTATAATTCAACTAGGTTGAGGATAATTTGGACTTAATGAGGAAATTGGGACTATGCCCAGATGTTAGGGGAAAAGTGGGTAGACTGGGTGTCTAGGCATCACTGCAAATAAAAATTCAATAATTTATTCTATTTATTTATTATACATGTGTATATATATATGTATATACTATTATTATTATTATATGTTATATATTTTTTTATTTTCTTTCTCTGGAAATTAATATATATATATATATATACACATATTATATTATTTTATTTTATTTTATTTTTTATTTTTTTATTTTCATGGTTTTTCTTTTTATTCGACTTGAAAGGAGGTGGAACCGTGGTCTCTTATCCTTTATAATGGAATTGGATTCTTCTTCTCTATAGAATCGAGTTCAACTATGTATTTTAGTCTTCAATCAATGGCATTGAGATCTAATTTCAAATGTGGGTTTGGCCCCATGCTTCAATAAGCTCCTTATTTGGTTTTAGATGGGCACAATATCTGATCTCAACACTTTTGATATGTGTGTGGGCATCAGTTTCCACAGGCCATATCTATTTATCATATGTGTATCTTTAATGGTGTTGTGAGATTAGGAGATATGTTTCTTCTGGGATTTTTTTGGAGTGTAAAAGGAATGTGGTTAGTTTGAATGCGGATGTGACTATGATAAGATCTCACGTTTGGAATGCCTAAAGTGAGAAGGGTTGAAGTGTGGCAGAGTGGATCGTGACCAGTATATTGACCATGAGTGGGGGTAGTATTAGGTTTTTCAGTTTCATTATACTGATTTTGAATATTTAGTGGATTTGGTTTGTGGCATGTGCCCTCTAAAAATGGTTAGGAGTATTTTAATGCTGCATTCAGTATAGTGACTGTGACACAGTCAGTGCACTAACCATGTTAGGCCTTCATGTTTTCTTCGAACTATATCCCAAATATAATATTATTTCAATGCATTATTTTTCCCAAATAAATTTAGAATCATGAATAAATTAAAACATTACTTCCTCATTGATTTGATAATTTCGAATTCATTCTAATTAATTAATTATTTTAATTACCAAATTTTATTTTCTCAAATAAAACCTTAATTTCAATATCAATTTTAAAAAAAAATTATGGATTTAATAAAAATCTAATAAATATATATTGAATGAATTTATAATAAAAAATAAATCTATTTCTAGATTAAATTCAATCAATTTTGTTTTTAAATTTAAATAAAAAATCATATTTTTTGGATTATCAAATTAAATGCAAAAAATGAATATATTAACAAAAATTATTAATTAATCCATTTTTGAAATTTAATTAATGAATTATCTAAAGTCAAAAAAACTAATTTTTTTCCCAACAATTGAAGTAAAAGTATGGGTATTTTAATTGAATAATAGAAAAAATATTGAAATTTAAAGCTCACATAAATAGGGTGTGCGAGCATTAGGAATATAAGGTACTTACACATGTTTTTTAAGAAGGTTTCATAAGATTAAATGTAAGAGTTTCAATGATTTAAATGTAAGGTCTGAAGTGGGGTTGAATATTTGTATTTAAGTGGAAATTCATACTTGAAGTGTTGTATAACTAGTGTTTTTTTTAGTTTTTTCATAGGTAGGTTATGTGTGAGGTTTCGAGGATAACCCATGGTTACACTATAAATATTCATAATTATGGAGTTGTGACACAAAAACTCCCTCCAATGACACCATAATGAATGAATATAGATAATAAGCCCCATGTCCCGCCACCAGTAGGCCCCAGTTTGGGGGAAAGAATTGAGGGTGTAAAAATGTCATATATTGGAGGCATTTCCCTCTAATATAAAATAAGATCCTGAGACATGATAAAAACATTAAATAAATTCAGTATATAATATAATAGTAAACCTAAATCCATCCTTTAATGCTTGTTCAATATCAAAAAATACAAATAAAAGTCTCTAAATAATATACCAAAAGATAAGTCTTATGAATACAACTCAACTCCAACCTAAGACAATAATGTCCAGACTGGTAACTTAAGTCCCACTAGAAACCTTAAAAATAATTTATATATGTAGGGTGATAATATGAGTATATTCGGTAGGATAAAAACCAATGTGTCAAGTGAACATGTGAACATATAATGATAATTAACTAGTGGACAACCAACAAAACTGATAAGAACCTAAATAGGTCAAGTAACCAATCCCATCCTCACCGTGGATCACTCAACAAGTCATGCAACCAATATAGTAATATAAAATCTTGATCATGAAAAAGTAAGGTTCCCAATTATAGTTCCCCCAAAAATTTGTTTCTCTCATTCCCCAATGTCAAACATCTAATGCTCCCATCCTATCTATTTATATCACATATCACAACACATCTCTGATATGGGTCGACACACATCTTTACCTACCCTGCCCTTATAAGATATAACAATTGGTGCTAGAATCAAGTATTATCACATCACATCTCACCTAATTATACTTGGGTCATCACAATACATATCTTCTCACCCAAAGACAACTTGGTTATCACATCACAACTCATCACATAACCAAGTTAGTAGGGTATTAGAAATATAATGGACATAAACCTCATTCCATCATCCTACCACGCATAACCCCTAACACATATCACATCACATTGTCACATTGCACCCCTCCCCCCTTCGAAGACACGTGGACAATCACAGCCTCATCTCATCATCTCCCCTGAATACACCTAGGTTATCCCACCCCATCCGACCTGAATACACCTAGTCCATCACTACTAAAGGAATATTAGGGAAATGGGGGGTAGATATCCATCTGTATCACCTCCATCCCATATGTTAGGGGAAACCCCAAGAACCCATTACCTCTAATAATTGGTACGGTTGTCCAACACTGGGTGGGAATATTTAGAAATAACATAAAATACATGATAGATATATAATGGAACATAATAACCAAGCTATGGATCTATGAAAAAATTCACTAAAACTCACCACATCACCACCACTACACCACACATCAATCATCGCAATCACTTCCACCACTATATGCAACACACCAAGAAACCACAACACAATCCACACGTTCCAACTTTTAAATTCAAATTTATCTATTTCCATATTAAACAATTTTCCATTAACTCCCATTAATAAGATATTTATTTCACATTTACACAACCCATTCATATTCATTTATCAACAAATTTATTTATTTATTTTGTTTATCATCACAATTTATTACACTCTTACTGAGGCAACTAACACAAACATACCACACAACAACTCACCCATCACACACAAACATTGCCAAATCACCTCACATATCATCGTCACCAAACCAAGTAAACTAAACCATCTAACCAAAACCACCACATGCCTCAACCAATATAGATTAAAACTATCAAACAACCACAACCAATGTGTATTAGAAACACTAAACACCACAACCATTGCACACCACAACCATTTGGAACCACAACCATTGCATACCACATCAAAAAATACCCACATTGCATGCATTCCAACCAACCATTACATTGAATCCCTACACATCACATGACTTATATGGTCAACTTCACTACCACACAATATTCCATAAAAAACAATGCAACACGGAAAAGAACCCACACACAATAGCAACACAGCGTGACATCCATGATTTATTCAAGATTTTTCATCACATTATATAATTATTTAGCATGGGTATTATCACACAAAATAAATTTCCATGTGAAACCAATTTATTTGAAAAATATACATTCTAATAATTTTTTCCTAGGTGAGACCAAAAAAATAACACAATAGGGATATCACTACATATTAACTATAATGAAAACAAGGAACCTAGTAGCCATTATATTCAGTATTGGTTAGAAGCATGTACTATATCATCAATAAAATATATCAAAGAAATAAATCAGAAGATATCTCACCCACACCCAACAATTTCTATTTTTCTAATTAATTTTCTTTTTATGAAGAGACTTATTATCCAACGAAAGGAAAAAAATCTTTAAATCCCCACACATAGCACATAAATAGGTTAAAATATGGATCCCCTACGTTTAATAATATTTTTTGAACTTGTTGAACACCATTGAGAAAAGAATAAATGTCCTATAAACCACAACCACAAAAGGAAACCTTGGATAAACCTAAACCACATCAGGGTATCAAAAAAATATATCCCATACACATCTCGAACCAATGAAAAAACTCCATAGAGAATCCTGAAAAGAAGAATGTGGAAAAATGAAGGAAAAAATAATAACACCCCACCAATCAGCAACAAGAAACCAATAGAACCCAATGATTAAGGAGATAACCGATAGGGGGGATGGTATCCCAAATTCACCTAGGGTTCCCTATAAAATGATAGGAGTAATGGTCAAATAATAATATAATTAGACAAACCAAACTCATATACAGACTATAATTTAAAGGATTTATGTTGTAAATCGCGTAATTTTTTTGTAAATTACACAAAGTCTGTGGATTATAAGACATAAATCTATATTTATAATTTAAGTTAAAAACATTGGAAATTATAATGATTTTCATGATGCATCATCTGAAATAAACTTACATCATAAATTCTAATTTCATGATGTAAATTTATTTTAAAGATTACTAATCCTGCAAAAACAACCCCTAAACCACCAGCTATAGAAGCTATAAACCATAACCTTACACTGGAAATTATTATTTTATGATGTGAAACACCTTCTAAAATTATACTATATCTTTAACCTCCATAAAGCATCCATGATCCTCTTTCAAAAGACCTTAAACACCTGAAATATTAAAGTAATGGGTAGGCAAGGAACATACCATTACATTAGATACCTCTCAAATGATTAATTCCAATAAGAATAAAAAAAACTGATGAAAATAATGGGATTTGAATAATCACCCCATGAGATACCTCTCAAGGTTCTCATTACACCAAAACAATACCACTATCCAAAAATTCCAAATCAAGACACTTACAAAACTTATCACACAACCACATCACCACCTCTCACTGAGCACAACACCATAATATCCAACACTATATAAAAACTAGATCATTTCCATATAACCATCTATAAAACCATTTCGACCTCCATAGAGTCCAAACTAATGACTTCCATGGAAAACAAAAAAACTGTCTAAAGCACACAAATCAAGGAATTCTATCTCCCATGGAATTATATAACCTACTTTTTGTGGAACAAACTCACCTTCATAGTTTTATTACTTTAAAATTATAACACATATTGATTAGGAATCAAGTTTTTACCATTTTATATATAAAAATATTTATCACACATCATAACATCATGTAGATTCACATTGAATAAAACTAAATCATCTAAACAAAAAAAGAATAATAAAACTGAATAGGGAAAATCTAAAAACAACTCCAAGTTCTAGGAATGAATCGTCACCAATCACTTTTAGGTACCCTCCTCCATGCCACCAAGCCTCCACTACATGATAATCATGGAGATGGTTCCCCCAAGAAACACCTTCACTCAATGATTATGGATATCTATTGGAAATTCCATGAACATCATTTTAACTTCAATATCTAACGCTCCCCAGATGATAATATGGGAGTCAACATGAATATACTGATGAAGATGGGATATCTGGTAGACATTAGGTATCAAGTTTATCCCTGATGGAAATGACAACAGATATTCCACCTCTTTAACACTCTCCAAAACCTAAAAGGTCCCAAAACACTAGGGAGAAATCTTACCCTCCCCTCCCTTCAAACCACTCATACCCACATCGATGGGAAACCCTCAATAACATGTTATCTCTAACATTAATATCTAAGTGATTCCAACTATGATCATCATAGGCCTTTTTATACTCTTAAGTTTCCATTATCCTCTCTGAAACCAACTAGATCTTATAATTCATACTCTACAGAACATCAGTACCAAGAAATACTGAATCCCCACCCTCTATCTAGAATAACAGAGAAAGACATGATCATCCATACAAAACGCCAAACATATTCATGCCAAAAGATGGTTTATTTCTGTTTTTGTGTGAAAACTAGATCGGAGTAAGGTTCCTTACCCCTGATCCACAAAAATATAAAATGAAAACTCACAATATATCCTCCAGTGTCTCAATGGCATGCTTTGTCAACCCATATATCATAGGATTGAATATTGTTTTAAGGAAAAAATATGAGTTAAAATCATGCAGAATTATCATCTATAATCATGGAGTAAAACAAGGATCCCAATAATATATGATGGTACTTGGTACCCTATAATACACAACTTCATAATCTATATACTTCATCACAAAAACATTAACTAGATTCGATTCACAAATCACGATAAAATGAGTTATCTTCATTAGTTAGTCCATTATCACCCAAACAACATCACAATCTCCTTAATCATGGAGTATAAATTTAATGAAATACCTTTAAGTTTCTTCTTATTTTTACTTGAGAATGAAAAATGAATTAAAAAACCTATTAGAGACATAGTTATATGATTTCAATTACTAAAAAACAAGATATTTCTCTAAAAACTCTATCACTAACCATTCCATCCAAATCCATCGATGATTCCTCTTCAAACCACGATATATATTTTTCACACTATAATGCACTGTCAAGGTAGATAAATGAAAATGACATTAATCATTTGCATACATCACATGTGTAATAGAAATACTCCTCTAAAACAGTACTTATTTTTTACCATCCCTCTCGAGAATCACCATGGGAAAAATGATCATGAATCACCTCTACCTATATGTCTCCCCATTGATGCTTATCCTCTATATGTATCAAGGAAGACCCCATATTTATCTTCCAAAGAAAACATTTACCACTACTATCCCATAAATCAACATGAATTGATGAAATATCCTCTCTCCCTTTCTAAACATCTACAGGCTCCCAAAACATATCTCTTTGGGGATTCTTTTTTAATGCATCAGAAACCACATTCCCTTTTCCATGGGTGTAATAGATCTCATAATTGTAATACTGGTGAACCTAAGTCTACCATTTTTGGCATATATTCATATAACATTAAGATAAAATAAATTTTATGACCTTATGGTCAATGAAAACCATAAAATTCTCACTAATATGGTAATGTTATCATAGATTCAATGAAAAAACTATTATATCCAACTCTAAATTGTGGTTGGAATAGTTACAAATGTGGGGGAATAAATATAGAGACCCATAAGATATCACTTCTCTCTAATTCATCAACATTCATCCCAATAAAGATGAGACATGTCATAAAAAAACTCAGACAACACACCTTTCTGAGGAAACTAAACCACTAGAGAATGGGCTAACTTCTCTTTTAGGTAATCAAACGTTGTTTAGAACTGATCATTCCCACAAAGAAAAGATTGACCATCATGATGAATGAAATTTTTAGGGATACAAATCAAGATAAATCAAGCACAAACCTATAGAAATTTCATTTCATAACATTAAAAATATGAATCTTTACCATGTTTTTGGGTGCTACCCAAGAAAAAATTACCTTCACCTTCAACAGATCCATGACCATACCCCTTCTGAGACACCACATGTCCAAGGAAACTCACCTATCTCATCTAGAATGTATACATAGATTTATTCCCATAGAGATGGAGGTGTTAAAGAATCAATAATAAACATGTATATTCTTGTAATTATCCTCATACAAATCATAGAATATCAATATATCATTAATGAATATGATTATAAATTGGTCCAAGAATTCATGGAACATATAGTTCATGATCCCTAGGAATATGGTTGTTGCGTTTGTAAAAACAAATGACATAGATTTGAACTTTAATTTCCCATACAATCACTTGAATTCATTATTCAGATATTTTCATCCTTCACCCTCATCTGGTGATATCTTGACCACTGTTCAATCTTTGAAAACCAACTGGAACCTTTCAGCTAGTCAAAAAGATCATCGATCCTTGGAAGAGGGCAATAGTTCTTGACCATGACCTAAAATAGCTTCATACAGTCAATAAAAAACCTCAGACTACTCATTTTCATTTTTTAGAATAAAGATAGGGTACCCCAAAGAGATATGTTGGGTCGTATAAAACCCCTTTGCATTAGATCATACACCTGCAACCTAAACTCACGCTACATTGTCGGCACTATCTGATAGGGAGCCATTTAAATCATAGATGCACCTAGTGACAACTCAATCCCAAACATGATGTCACATAGAGGGGTTAGTTAAACAACCACATATGGTAAAACATCTAGGTACAACTATATAACCCTATAAACACTATCTATCTGATCTTACACTAATAGATACATTAATTAAGAATAAAGAGGCTCCACTTTCCTACCACCAATATGATAACCTCACTCGCCAATGAACGCCACTTGATGTACCTAAATATCATGAAAACAAATATTTCTATTGAAATAGTCAATTAATTCACACATGAAATACAAATAATCCATTTCAATGATAACATCATATGGTTGTGTCAATAAAATAAAGAAATTTCCATTTAACTAATGTTTCCCCATCACCAGTCTACACCCCCGATCATTTCAATCCAAGAATCCTGACCTCCAAATGGTCTAGATAAAATAAGTTGACCAATAATCCTCTCCACAACTAGTATGAATTCATAGACTAGTGTAGTAGAAATAGAGTGTGAGGCTCTTGAGTAAAACAAAACATAGTCAATGGTATATGATAAACTAATCAAACCATGATCTACTATTGTCATTGCTAGAACTGCTTCCCTTAATGATTGCATATGACCATGCAAAACTCCTCTTCCTCTCTGGTACCAAATTACTTGACCATTATTTCTTCTAGGTCCCCACCAATGGGGAAAATCATGTGGCTAACCGCTTATAACTCCACCTAATCTCAACAGATGAAAACCCACTAGTGGTTTATGCTACTGAAATTCCCTCAAAGAAAATTATTATTGTTGTTGAAAAGGGACCTGAATACCCAACTAATACTAGCCTCCCTTAGTGTTCACACAATGATATCAATGAATCCCATCTCTTGGGTAGTCATATCCTTAAAAAAGATGGACTTTGTGGGGTTCTTGGAATACACAGTCCCTAGAAGGACAAAAACATGTCTATCACATTTAGTTCCTCATTGGTTAAAATCGTGACTTCTTGAACACCCACAACCCACTGCCTGAAGCCCTGCTCCTCAAGAGGCTTGTATGGCCACTCTATAGAGTCTAAAATCCCTAGGAAATAATTTTCTAGATAAACACTTCATTCTTTTGCACCTATGAATATGTATGGAGTATAAATTGGGTAAATTTATACCAAATCACTACACCCAAATCCTCCTCTAGGTGCCTCGTTCTAGGATCAATGTACGGAAAAACATCAGAGGTAAAGTAAAAAAATGAACTTGAACCTAATCCTGTGATTCTAAACACTCATGACCCTTACTAAAGAAAGAGAAACTCATTCCACTCTTCTACCTTTTTCATTAACTATGGGAACTCTATATGGGAATTCATTTGAATATTTTTCCACAACACATCTACCTCCTTAACATTACCAAAAAATAGTGTCCACCACTACTGTGCATTTTTCAACAACCTATTAATTACCAAAAACACCTATAAATCAACCTATGATCATATCAGACTGAAAAAGATCTTGAGATTCTCCAACCAGTGCACCATCTTCACATCCAATATACTCTCGTTATACTTCACCAAACTCTTCCATTAAAAGGCACACAATGCCCTCTTTAAAACCTCTTCCTCTATTAGGTTGATCATCTGAAAATCAATTATATCAACCTGCAAAACCTAAACTACCTGAGCTACTCTTGGATGATGAATAAGATATACTCCTAAAAAGCATGGATATTATCCTAATCCTAGGACCATGGAGATATTACCAAATATTATTTATTTAATTCATATTATTTGATTAGAATTCTAGAGTCACCGAGTTAAAACATGAACATAATTATTCAAGATACATAGACCTCTCATATGTCTCTACACAATAAACTGGTCCACCACACATGGTCATTCAACATGATCAGATTATATACACTAGATAATGGGGGGGGGATAAGATCCCATGTTGTTATAAGTCTCATTGGCCTATGTCTAATATTAAGATAAACTTCCACTACTTCCCTACCAACTCATGAAATCCTCACTATTCCAAACTCTAAACTCAATTTTTCTGTCATCCATCACTATAGATACCACCTGTTCATGACATGTTCCCTCTAAAGATAACACAATGAAGGAAGATAGATAATGACCCCTAAATCTTGCCTCCTATAGGCCCCAGGTTGGCGAAAATATTAATGGTATAAAAATATCACATACTGTAGGCATTACCCTCTAATATACAATAGAATCAAGAGTTAAGTTAAATAACCACCAAGAAACTCTAGCATATAATATAAAATTAAACACAAAACTATCCCACAATGCATGTACAATGTTAATAGATTCAAATGAAAGTATCTATGTTAAATAAAAAATAAAATTCCTAGAATAATAACTCAACAAAAGCTCCTAACCAAGCAAGTAATGTTCATCCTTATCCACAAAAGCCTCTTGAAAACATGAAAAAAAAATTATATAAGTAGCATTATCATATGAATATACTATGTAGGGTCATACGAAAAGTATCAAGTTAACATGTGAAATGTTAATTATAATGAACCATTAAACAAAAAACAGAACCAAAAATCACCTCAATAATTCAATTAACCAAACCCAGCCTCACCATGGCTCCCTCACCAAGTCACGCTTCTAATATTGTAATTTAGCATCAATATCATAACAAATAAAGGTGCCTCATTGCATCTTCCCCACTAATTTATGGCTCTCAGACACCAAATTAAAACATATTATTCTCTTATACCATACATATCACATCTCACAATATTTCACTAATGTGGATCTGGATGAATCCATACCAACCCCACCCTCGAAAGGTCTATCATCACCTGTTAGCATCAGGTACCATCACATCTTGTCTCTCATAAAGACACCTGGGTCATCGCAACACATATCATCTCACCTGATGAAACCTAGGCCATCACATCAAATCTCATCACATAACCAGAGTAGTAAGGTATCATGAACATGAAGGACATCAACCTCATTCCCCCCTCCACTACATATCAAATCACATCAAAACTCGTTGTAAGACACATGGTCCATCGTATCACATGACCGCCTCATTACCCCATGTTTCTTGAATATACCTAAGACATCACACCACATCTCAATCAAATAAAACTGGTCTATCACTTCTAAAGGAAGAGCATGGAAGAGGGGGTATCTTGACTTCTATATCACTACCATCATAGATGTTGGGGAAAAACCCATAACCTATGACCACTGAGTATTGGTAAGATAGTTCATCTTTGGTGGGGTTCATATAGAAGTAACATAAAATATATTATATATATAATGACACACACTACCAAACATATGAGTCCACAAAAAATACACAAGCTCAAAATATATCACCACCATCAAACCACAAATTAATTGTCACAACTGCTACCACCACTAAATACAACACACCATGAAACCACCACAGAATCCACACATTCCAATATCCAACTACCAGTTTCACCATTTTCATATTTAACATGTTTCCACTAACTCCCATTACATGGAAATTTCTTTCAAATGTGAAAATCCCATTCTTATTCATTTATCAGCCTATTTATTTATTCATTTCATTTAGCAACACAATTTATTCCACTTATACAAAGGAAAATGACAAAACCATGTCCCACAAAACATCACCCACCTCACCCAAAAATCTCCATAACACCACACTAACTATCATTATCACACCATATAAACCATCCCATATCACCACAACAACCACATTTTTCAGCCCCAACACATCAAAACTAATGTACAACCATAACCACTACACACCACAACCACTACTCACCACATCACGCAACTTATCACATTGAATCCATGATAAAAAACCATTGCATCACAACCCAAATCGTCAAACTACCCAACCGATCACCTGCACTACCACACAATATCCCACAAGACACAAACAATCATAACAAATAAACCAAAAACAACAACACATCCTCACTTCCATAATTTATCCAAGGTTATTCAACACATTAATTATTCAGTTATAATGGGTACTATCACATAACTAAAATTTCAAGGGTAACCAATTTTTTATGAAAATATAAATTCTTATCCTTTGTATGGCGAGATCAAACACCAACACATAAAAGGACTCGCAATATATCAACTCTAGCACAAAAAGGGATCTTATAAATAGTTATTTTGAGTAATAGAATCAAACATCCACAATATCATCAACAACATACATCATTGTAACAAAGCATATGATATCTCCCCCATACCCAATAATTTTAGTTATGCCAGCCAATATTCATTTTATTCAAACCATTACTATCCATCCAAATGAAATAAAAAGCATCAAATCCCCATACATAGCACATAAATATGTGAGAACAAGGACCCCTAACTTAAAGAATATTTTTCAAATTTATTTTTCACCATTGGTTAAAAAAGAAACTTCCAAAAATATACAAACAAATAAGGAAACCTTGGATAAACTTGAACCACATCATGGGATCATTAACAAAATATCCCAAACACAACCTGATCCAATGTAACATTACCTTCGTGAATCTTTGAATGAAGAGAGAGGGTAAAAATGGAAAAGGGAGATGAAATCAACACTAATAACCAATAAGAACCCACCAAAACCTAGTGATCAAATTAAGTAAATAAATAATGGAAGGCCTCCTAAAGGATAAAAGGGAACACCACAAAATGAGAGGAGGAATGTTGGAATGAGAAGACAATTGTTTAAAAAACTTACATACATGTCATAAGTCACCTGATTTACACCATAAATTACATATTTAAAAAATAAATTCTAATGGATATGTGGATCATAATTCATAAATCCATCATTATGTCATGAATTCCAAAAAATTTAATTTACACTGATTTTCATGGTTCCTCAGTTAAAATAGACTTACATCATAAATTCTAGGTTCATGATATAAAATAACATTACATATTATTCCTATGTGAAATAATATATATAAAGAGCTATTTTCATAAGACTTAACCAATAAGATTATATCCTTAATACCCATTTCAGCACATGAAAAACATGTTTTAGTTTTACATAAACACCATCCTTCATAGAACCACAATGATCCTCATAGAAAATACCTCCAACAACAAAACATGCAATGTAATTATACAGAAAGGCATGAACTATTACCGGTTGTGTTATTTTAATTAAATAATTATTATTTTTTCAATTTTATGACATAGAATAATGATGACCTAATTGAAAAAAAATTAATTGAATAAATTATATAGTCTTTATAATATGAGAATGAGTTAAATATACATATGTTCTTAAGAATTTTATGTTAATAGAAATGTTGGAATTAATAATGTTGTGATATATTAAAATGGATTGAAATATTAATAATGTATTCAAGGGTATAACTAGAATAATTTATTATATAATTTTTTTAGATTTATAATTTAATAAAGTAATGTTAATTAAAAAAATGGGTGAAATTATGACTGTGATAAATGATGATATAATTTAATAAATGGTTTGGATTTTTTGTAGATATAAAAATTATGAGATGTTTAATGAGACACATGAATGATGGAGCGATGGCCTATGAAAGATGACACATAATGTAATAAATAAATGAAGTATTTTTTATGTTGATAATTATGATGATGGTAGTTAATTTTTAAAATTTTGTGATATCTTGTATAATGTGGTTATGAATTTATCTTTTCTTTTTTCCACCCTGTTGTTTGATTATTAAAAATTGTTTACTTGTGGTTTCATTGATTGTATATTATATGAATGTTATATTGTATATAATTTTTTTATAATCATATAATTTATTATTATGAATAAATGGGTTTTAATGGATCATGGTATTTGATATCTATATACTCAAGATTATATATATTAATGTATAGATGTATATATATGAGGGACATAGTGGCTCAAGGTCAATTTCCATGAGGATATAACTGATAAAGTAGTGGTGATTAATATATGGCTATGAAAATGTGGTTGGTTTTTTATGATTTGATTTTTGTATGGTGAAATTGAATGTTTTGATGGTATTCTATTTCATTCTTGACTTTTTAGTCAATCGGTGATGGGGTTTATTACCAACTCACTACCTATTTTTTTTATTACATAAAAAATATATTTCATCAATGATATATAGATAATATTTATTTATTCAATAAAATGGTAACAAGGGATGTGATTATGATTGTGATGTGGTTGTTCAATTATGATGGTTGGAGGACTGGTGGTATTCTTTTACTCCTTGAAACTAGAAATATTAAATAAATCTTATTTATTAATGATGGAAGAATATTGATGTAATTTGGTAGTTTAATTTGATTATTTTGAAAGGGATTATTGTGTTTAATATCATTAATTTTTGATTAATTAGCATTCATTTCAATATAAGATTATATTTTTTATAATTGATCTCACACATGTCTATCCTTGCATTTTTATTTCACATGGATGTTGAATTTTTTAAAATTTTAAACATATTGATTACTCCCATGTTTACACATATCTGTAGTTTTGTTGATTAATTTTATAGGATAGTTCAATGGATATTTGGTTCACTGTTGTTCAAGAAACTATAATAGAGTTTTAGTAGGCCATCCTTTCATTTTCTCTTGTTTTACTATATATATTTCTAAGTATTGGTAGTTTGAGAATGAGAAATGTTATATTTTTAGTCTATATAAGGATTTGAATAGTGTTAATTATTTAAAAAATGTTTGAAAATAAGTGACAGAGTCTTTATCAAACTTATTTCACACTAAAATCCATTATTTCTTTCATTCATATCCATTGATCCTTGAATAGTGTCATTCCATTATTGAAAAAAATGGGTATTCACAAAAGTTACATCCTCCTTACTTATAAAATAGGAACACTTATGTCCCTTCATTAAACCCATTTTTCGTAAAATTTAATTATAAAATTCTACCATTTTCTCTCTTATAAAACTATATTAGGTTTATAATCCACTATTCTTAATTAGTTGGAATAAGGCAGTCATTTCAATGGATACTTTAAGAGAATTTTCAATGTCCCAACATGAGTATTACACAATCCTTAAATTTTTCTTCTTTATTTTTCACGTCCAATACCAAATTAACTATATTATTATAATGACCTCAGTATAATTATAATAAATAATTTATAATATATTAATATTATGAATACGATTTATTCATTCCCATCCACTTATAAAAATAAAATAAAGTTAACTGTGCATAGGGTAGACTACCACCTCCAGAATATGATAACTTCTATTTTTCACAACTACCTTTCAGGGTAGGTAATAACGATATATTTGATGGATGAATATTTTGATTATTTAATAATTAAAATTTTTAAATGATATTTTTTCATATACCTCTATTCTATCACATTTGATGAGAAATGGAATCGTTAATCATGAGTATGGTAAAATACCTCCTAAATAAAAGATAAATTTCATTTTTCATAACTACACTTTTTATATGGGTCTAAAAATTAATTTAATGAATATATATGATATTTTAAAAAAAACTATATTCTAAAAAATTTATATTAACACTGTATAAAAACATATCCTTACACATGAAATCATTATAACACAATCTCATTTAGGTCTATTTTACCACCTAAGTGAACTATTATATAATGTTTATATCATGAATTATTAAAGAATATTATATATTGGTAATGTCATATAATCATATTTTTATTTTTAAAAATTATTTTATTAATATGTTATTGATATTTAATATATTTATTAATATACCACCTTTTGATTATTAAACATGCCCAAACTACTTCTTCAAAATTTCCATTTTCATAGACCATACCTTTACCATTTACCAAATGAAAATGGGTTATGAATAATCATTAAAAACCAAAATTATAGTATCTTTTATAATTTGGGATTGATTAACTTTTAAATAATAAATAAGAATCAATAACACCATTACAAAACCAGTAATAAATAAGCAATCAGATCTTCTAGCATCTGACGACCGAATAATATAGTTATAATAAAAGGTTATAAATGTAGTTTATAATTGTAAATATATATGAATAATTTTATAGAAAAATTGATTAAGAAGGTTAGTTATATTATATTAGAGGTTATATTGGGTTCGATTAAGGGACAAACAAAGGGTTTCTTTGTCTCATTTTCAATTTCATGAGATATGTTTAATATTGCACAACGCCATTTCTTTTATTTGGGGTATTCATCGCCCTATTTCCTAAAATAATAATGAATATCTACCATTTCATAAGGTTTTAATTTCACTTTCATAGTAACCCTCATATTTTTAAGTTACCATTACCTTATGTAATTTTGGATACTCCATTCTCAATCAAAGAGTTATGATTTTTCTTCATGAACATATTTCATATAAGTTGGGTACATTTTTCTATTTGATTTTATTATATATTATTATTTCTAGGGATTAAAATTGTTACCAAATAAATCCATTTATAAATGTATCTTGTGTAACGCCTTGACCTTAGAATCTTGGAGCTTTTATATTGTGTTAATACAGTGGAATGATTATAAGGAATTAAGTCCTAAAGGATTGATCAGTTTAGCAGTCTCGGAAAATATATTTCATACATGAACCATTCATTAAAATTAAAAACATATTATACAACATAGTACCTACATTGGGAATGCCATTATAATTCTAGATTAACCCTGCATATCAATCATAAAACTCTCTTTGGAATCCTGTTAAAATGAAACATATAAACGGGGTGAGCTAAGATGCTCAGTAAGATTAAACAATATATCATAGCTATGGTAAATAACTATAAACATTAATGAAATTATTCATCTGAAACACATGCCTTTTAAACATAAACATGAACACAATATGGAAATAATAAATAAAATAATTCCATTTAAACATTCACATGGAAATTATACCAGTCTAATAATCACATATAATATCAATAACTAACCTCATAATGAGGGAATGTATAATGTCAAACATATGAAACATACCATAAAGGCCACGACCAAGGAATCTAAAAATAAAATTTTAAGGCCCTGGTGAAATCTGTATCTTAAAATAAATGGGCAAGGCCTCAGCCAAGTCCATATATAGTTTGTCTCATGAGATCTACTGATGCATTGAGGGGCTATAGCGGGCCCCTCCCATCACTTACTAAGTCTAATTCATTATTATTGTGAAAAGGGATAAATATAACATAAATATTCATATTAAAACTACTATATGATATGTTAATACTTTAACCATATACCGTTAATGGTATCAAAATAACACATCCACAATCAAACATATCATAAAACATTAATTAAAATATGTAATATTGTATCATCCTAAACCCAAATCAATTAAAAATAAAATCCAATAGAGTATGTTGACATTGATTAAAATAATCTAACAAAATAATTAATACTTTTTGAACGAAATATATCGTTTTACTATGAAACCATTTAAAAGCATATGAAATTATATAAAAACATTTTTAAAAAAATAACCTTGTAAAAATGTAATGAATGATTCAAAATGTTAAGGTGTCATTATATCATCAAATATCCACTTGTGAGGTATATGTTAAAAAAACAATATTTCCTTAAATTTTTTGAAAAGGATATAAAGTACATTGTTTAGAAATTGACGATAAGATTCCTTTCAAAATGTTTTGTAAAAGTAAAACATAGGTAAAAATGACTTTAAAAAATTGTCGATAATATTTTGAATTACATTTTAAGACACATAGACATCAATGAAAAGTATGTCCCAATAGATACTTACATATAAGCAATATCGAATAATAAAGATATTGTGAAATTAACCTTTACCATGTACTTTCCAGTATTTAAGGGTGTGTTAACATCTTGTTTAATGGTTAAAGTATGTTATTAAATTATACCAGAACCATATACATATTTATGATATCATATATGATCCTTTTATATCATTTTGTTAATAGTGTTTCTATATTTCCATTATTTTGGGTGTTAATGACTTCATTTTCCAATTCATGTTTGGTCGAGTCAGCCTTGTTTGTTTTTTAGGATGTATTTTATTCATGTCTAGAACAAAATTATGTTCAAAATTATTATTTTTACTCTTCATATAAATTTTATAATCATTATTGAATTTTTAATGTGGAGAATGAATCTCACTGTGTCATGGAGACGATTGGTTGTACGTACACACGAGTGACTGTATCATTCCCTATATTGTTAAATGGTATAAAATTAGATGGTATATTATTTATGAAAAAATAATTATCATGTTATATTAATTATTTATATCTATTATACTCATCATTATAACTATCCAATTAAATTAGTTATGAATTACAAATTACACCATGATGTAGCGACAATAAGTCATACATATGGAGGCATGGTGATATTGTTATTCATATAAAGAATAAAATGTGGAATATGTTTCTCCCATTATTATAATAATATATAATAATATATATTATACTTTAGTATTTACTTTGATATTGAAACAACATTGAAAGAGGAAGTATAATATGAAAAGAACTTTGATAGAGGTGATAAAACAATTACCTCTTTTTTGGGTATCTCCATTTGGTATGCACAAAAGGACTCCTTCGGATGACTTTTTTCTCAAATTGTGGCCACTATGCTGAATTTAGGGATGTTGGGAGAGTAAAGGTTCAAGTTTTTTTCAATACAAATAGCTTTAAATGTGTTATTAAAAGAGAAGAAGGGGTTCTCTTTTATAAGAGATGGGAGGGGCACCTTTGGAAATACAAAAACTATTTAATTAATATAAATTAATTTTTAATATAAAATGTATCCAAAGTGGATATTTAGAATATAATATTATTTTGGGTATAAAATTATCTCAACCAATAAATTTATACATGTTTTTATTTTATTTTAAACCTTATCATTTTGATTTATCCTGATTTAATGTTTTTAATTTTAATTCTGGTAGTAATATTCTAAATATTAAATGGTTATAAATATTTACTCATGTGGGGTCAATTGTACATAATTTTTAAATTTTTGAAAATTTAGACTTTTAAATTTTCACTTTTTAATTTTTAATAAAATTTATTATTTTTAAATAATTTAATCAAATTTTATTTTTATAAAATATCAATACGGTCAATTTCGACACTATTCATTCATTTAAATTTAAATAAAACCCCATTGAATATAACTTTGAAAAAACATTGAATATAATAAAAAAATGTCATATCCACTTAGAAAATTTGTGGATCACCATAATTAATTCAAATTATATTTGTTTTAATATTTTTAAAACCATATATTTGATATTTTGATTAATAAAAATAATTTCGGCAACTCTATTGTGTCATCATTAATGGTAATTATTTAATATATAAAATATATAAATAAATTTATTTTATGTAGGTAATTATTTTAACATTCAAGGTACTACCTATATTCGATTTTATCTTCTATTTATCCATACATTAAAATTAATATACTTATTTATAATGAGATTGACATTTTGTCACATTCATTGATTTTAATAATATTAATGTCATATTCATGGGAAAGTGAACATTAAGTGATTCCATTTATAGAAATAGATGATAAGGCTATAATTTAGTCATTCAATAGGATTTTTATAGGTTTTATGTTATTTCATGTTGTTAATTTTTCCTCTAATTACAATATTTACCATAAATTGCGATAATAAAAAAATTAATAATGTTAATATTCACAATTCCCAAAAATTAAAATATCTTGTTAATATAATTTGGACCCACTAATTCCAAATATAGAATAAATTTCTCAAAATTTAAAACATATTATTTTCAGTAATTAATTTGAAACTAATCCCCATTGTCAAAATGAGAAAACATGTTTTCCAAAAGTAAAAACATCAAAAGATTGACATCTGTTAATATATGATTTTATTGTCAATATAATTCAAATGAACTAAATTATATTAAATGATAAAAATATAATATAATTATTCTTTAAAACCATTCATATGTATAATTTAACATTATAAATTATTTCTATTAAAAATTTTATTTCCAATTGAAATTTAGTATCTTTCATTATTCATCAAAATATGAGAGTTATCAAAAAACAGAAAAAATTTATCCAAACTAAATGTTGATGTACCTCTTCCAAAGTAGGAGTTTATTTTGTCAAATTTAATATTTTAAAGTGTTAAATATTTTATTTAAAATGGGTGTGCCATCAAAAGGTGTCAAAACATCATTTTTTAAGAAATAATTATTTTATCTAAAACAATTTGAATTTTTTTATTATATTATGTCAAAGAAATACATTAACTTAATGTTAAAATTTTATGAAATATATAGAATTAAAAATATAGTTAATACTATTTAAAACATATAATTTAATGGCTAGGTTATATATCAAATTAAATAATCAAATATTATTAATATATTGTTGTTTGGTAAAATTGGGCCTTGCATGTAACACAAGCCTACTCATTGTTGTGTGTAGCATAAGCTTAACCTGGTGTTGTATAAAAAAAAGAAAAAAAATTAAATTTCTTTAGAAATTAAAATATTATAATGTCTTGGGTTGTTACATGCTCTCCTCCTTCAATTAATTGTATCATCAAAATTTAAAGTCAGGATTGAAAATTGGGGGTCTGTTATCTCAAAATATCAGTATGCAAATACCACATCGGAAAATGTATTAATGAGAGCTCCATTTTGAAATAAAGAAAGATAATCACAAAGGTCACTAGAGATAATGCATACTATGGTTCCATGTAGTTAAATAGGGAAATTATATAAAAATCTAACCATCATGTTCTGATGGAGAGTGATAGGGAACATGATAAGGAGAAAGTTAACAATCACGAAGCTAGAAATATGAATTGATCTAAGGAATCATTTTATTCATAAAAAAATTAATAGAATAGATTTTTTTTGTTTCAATATCCTTTAACTAAGAAAAATTATTAGGCGAGCATTTAATTCATTTTTACCATGTTATAAGCACAATCTCATCTTTTGGTTGTGCTTTAATCTATTTTCAGTTAATCTATTACACTTGGAAATGAATGTTCAAAATGAATTTTTTTACACCTGAATAACTTTTGATAAATCATATGGCTCATAAGTGTTACATTAATCCCTTAATTTTTTACTGAAACCAAGATGATTATCCTAATAAATCATAGTTTAACCTCAAAAAATAATATTCAAAGTTAAACTTACTCTATTCTAACCTTAAGACTTTTCTAAAATACTCTTGTACAAATTAATTCTCTAACTAAGTATCTAAATTTCCAAAATCAATCATAACATCGAATTCCCTAATAATGTAATTTATCTCTTATTAAAAAATACCTTTATAACCAAAAAATATTTAATGAAAAAAATTCATGATTCCATATCCTTAAATAAGAAGTACTAAAGTACAATCCTTATTTATCACATTATTTTAATAACAAAAATATAATAACATAATTTATGAATCCAAAAACATAAATACATTAATTATTTCACTTTGACTATAGTAATAGTATAAGCTTTAACTTGATCCATTTTCTTCTTCTAATCCAATTTTCTTTGACGCTCTGAACAATAATTTGTATAATATCTCATTTCGTTACAATTATAGCATTGCACATTTATAGCTTCTTTATTTCCCCTACAATCATGAGAATTATGGACTTTCTCAACACACTTGAAGAAAACTCATTTTCCTTTTAAGAGAAAACTATGGTGTTTCCTTCCACAATTGTCACATGTGGGAAAATTCTTCTTTCCTTTCTTCCCATTATCCCTCTCTGGATCCACCACTCTCTTCTTATCTTTCATTCCCTTAAACTCATAAGACCTAGAAAATTATTTCACTACCTTGAGATCACATGATACTATATAGTCTTATGATGGGAATGTTTTGGATACCAATGCACATTAGAGAAATAATTTTAACCCATCAAATAATCGATCAATTTTACTTCTTGGATTACGTCACTAGTGCAGTAAACGTTTTTTACGTCGGTTATTTTTCTTTTTTTACATCGGTTTCTAGCCGACGTTAATATGTGTGACGTTATAAATAAGGTTTTTGACGTCGGTTATTTAAAAAATGACGTCAAAAACATAAAATCGCGATGTTTACCACGTCGGTTATTTTAGAACCGACGTGATAAAGAAAATGGGAAGGGTTTATCACGTCGGTTATTTAACAACCGACGTCATAAAAGGCCTAGAAAATGGTTTAACACGTCGGTTCTTAAAAACCCGACGTGATAAACAGGGGCGATGGGGGTTTATCAAGTCGGTTCATATAGAACCGACGTGATAAACCGGGGTGATGGGGGTTTATCACATCAGATCTATAAGAACCGACGCGATAAACCGGGGTGAGCATGGTTTTTCATGTCGGTTCCTATAAAACCGACGTGAAAAACTGGGGGAGGGGGGTTTATCACGTCAGTTATTATATAACCACCGTGATAAACCAGCGGGAGGCAGTTTATCACGTCGGTTATTGAATAACCGACGTGATAAACCATTGTCCAGTCCTTTTATCATGTCGGTTATTCAATAACCGACGTGATAAACCATTGTCTATGCCTTTTATCGCGTCGGTTATTAAATAACTGACATGATAAACCATTCTTCAGGCCTTTTATCACATCGGTTATTAAATAACCACGTGATAAACCATTCTCCAGGCCTTTTATCATGTCGGTTATTAAATAAACGACGTGATAAACCATTCTCCAGGCCTTTTATCACGTCGGTTATTAAATAACTGACATGATAAACTATTTTCCATGCATTTTATCACGTCGGTTATTAAATAACCGACGTGATAAACCCAATTTTTTTAAACAGAATGCAGTCATCTTCTCTCCACCAGAATCAACCAGAAAACAAATCAAGAAATCGTACCACAAAAACAGAAGTAGATCAAAATTAAGCATGTACATAGATAACATATAAAACTTACCCCCTAGACAGCCCCCACCCTCATTTATACCACATGGACAGCCCTCCCCCACCCCGTTGGAGCCCTCACCTTCATGTATACCCCCTGGACAGCCCTCCCCTACCCCATTGGAGCTCCCACCCTCATGTATACCCCTTGGACAACCCTCCCCCACCCCATTGGAGCCCCCACCACACTCCTGGACTGCCCCCCAACCCCGAACACCCCCAAACACACCTCGACAACCCCCCACCCGCCTGAACAGCACCCCCTCACCCCCTCACCCCACTTGAAAGCCCCCACCACACCCCTGGACAGCCCCAAACACCCCTGGACAACCCCCCCCCCCCCCCCCTCCCCTAGAAAACACTCCCACAACCCTGGACCGCCTTCCCACACCCCTAGACATCCCTGCCACCCCCAGGACTATCCCCCTACCCCACCGAACAGCCCTCCCAGACCGCTAGACACCCCCAACCCCACTGAACACACCCCCACACCCTTGTAACCCCTCCCCCACAGACCCAAATCCATACCAGAAAAACCATCAAAAGTAGAACAAAACAAGAAGTAGAGAAAAATTAAACATTCACTTATATAACATTCAAAACGTACACTGTCAACTTCAAAAAAAACTAAATCCAACCTAAAAAACTACCAAATACACAATTAAAACTACAATATTCAAAATTACATTTTACATTACAAATAACTAAAATTCAATCAAACCTGTAAAATAATTTGACCCCTCCACTTGTACGTGTTTGATTTCTTCAGCAGTATAGGGTTGAGGGTCATCAAAAAGCTACAAATGAAAAAGAAGATAGTTAACGTGTAGAATGAATAAATCAAATTGAAATATTATGGCAAAGTTTAAGAGGAAATCGTACCAGGTCAAAATTCACAACTATCCCAGTTGTTATTATTTCATACATAAATCTTAACATATAATATCCGCATTCAATGACGCCTTGTTGTTCATGACAATTCTGTTTGAATGAGTGTAAATTCAATATATTATTTTTATGTAATAAATCAAAAAGTACAAATTATAAATGGAAATTTACCTTCGCATTTACATATTTGATCTTTGCATTTCTTTTCTTTGTGTTTTTTCGAAAGTAAACCCATGCACTGTTAGAAAATAATACGAATGGGGTAAATTTAAAATTCATTATAATATATAAAACTATTGAGAAATTGAAACTTACTTTTCTAATATATTCTTAAAACTTTCCCGCACATCACCATGAAAAGAGCATATCCAATAAAGAGCTTTCTGCCTTGGGAAAAAAATCCCTAACATCCAATGATCACTGATAAAAGGAAATTTAATGTTGGTGGTTTTTTATGTTAAAAGATAATTAACTCTTTGAGAGAAATGTGTTTCATACCTCTCACAAAAATGCATCATCCAACATTGTGTGATTATATTCTTTTCAAATATTTCAGTAATATAAACCATTCTTTGTTCCTCATTCAATGCACATGCTTCAGGGGAAATCAATTGCGGGTCCATGAAGCCATATACTTCTGTCAGCTCATTCCTCTCACAAATTTTATAAAGATACCTAATACAAAACATACTTAAGTATACATTTTTAATAAATATAACGCAGGGAAAAGGCGTTAAGACTTACATGGAAAAAATTTGCACCACGTTGATGCCCAACTTATATCCAGTAACAAGCTCCATGATATCAGTTTTTGTAATCCCCACACTTATTTCACGTCCACAAATATGAGATTCCATTGGAAACTCATAAAAACCCAACAAAAAATGTGAATATCTTGACAATCTGTCAAGACCACTGGAATCTGTATCTGATGTCATAGCCTGTTGTATTTGTTGTTGTCTATACAGTATTTCTTTACCTTTTAAGTATTCCTGTGAAAAAAATTGAAAAATATAGTAGTTTTCAAATGATAAAACAACTTTAATAAAAAAATAAAATAAAATATATAACATTCATACCTCTATGGTAATGAGTCGAAGAATTCTGGATGACCAAACTAAAAAATGGCCGATACTCTGTCCAACTGTCGCCACCTCATCTGTAGGTATTGGTACCCTAGCTGATCTATCTATAATATCTTGTACAGTGACCCTCTGATTCTCTACCTCTAATTGTTGATGATGAACTGTATCTCCTATACAATATACTAACCCATATGCTACTATATGATGTTGATAATCATCAACATACAACTCGCAATATGTAGGAAGCTGCGGCGGAGGCGTAGGATAAAAAATGGGGTTTGTAGGCTGAGGTGGCGGAGTGGGAGCTACTGGAAGAGGTGGAGGATAAATAATGGGGTCTACAGGGGGAGGTGGAGGAGTGGGAGCTGCAGTCTGAAATTGTCTTTGCATTTCTGCAAACATAGACTACACCGACTCTCTAATGTTGTCCTCCATCGTCGCATTAATATTTTGAACATCATCCTCCAAGGATTCTATTTTTTTTATAAACCCCCTCAATGTTAGAAGTTGAAGAACGTGGAAACACTTTTCTTACCGATACACCTGCCGGATATCCTCTTACATGACCAGGATGTTCGGGCCTTCCTAATGCTGCAAATAAAATATCTTCCCTCCCAGTAGCTATAAATGTCCCCTCTGAACTCTGCTCCTCAAGAGAGTCCTATATTAATTAACTGAACATTTCTGTAATGGTTGAAACTTATATGAAGAAAAAAGTCAACTTAAATAAATTAAATAGATATCTTAAAATCCTCTCAGCTACGATTCTCAATTCTTCTGAAAGATATTTCCCTTTTTTCCCTTCCGAGCTCTCTTCCATTTTTCATGTCTAGATAGAGGGGATGGAGGGGCCACCTCTCCAGAGCTTGAAGACTCAACTCTTAGTTGTTGAAATTTTTCCGCCATCATTTGTTCTTCCAATAATTCATACCCTCCCCGAGACAAACTATGAGGGTATACATTTTTAGATTGGATCTCCTGATGAGATTTCCTTGTTTGCTGTAATTTAAGAATAAGAAATCATTAACAAAAAATTAATAAAATAATTTATATAAGAATGTTTATAAAAGTTTACATTGCCCTTACCAGAAATGACTCTTTTTTCTACTTTCAAAAAACTGTCTCCATGTGTCTTCATCTATAAAAGGATATATACGACATGGATTTTTGTGACTCCTATGACCATAAATGAAATCAGATGAGAGGGTTGATTTGAAATCCCTCCATCTCCTGGCAGCCAATGATAAGCATTTCTTCCTGACTCCTCCAGTGTCAGGAATATCAAATGTCATCTGATAAAGAAGAGGTTAAACATATTATATATACTAGAAACATTAAAAGAATGGTCAAACAATAACAAAAGATCTTACCAAAATCGTCTCCCACAACTGAGAGATAATCGCTTTATCCACACCTCTCCAATCATCATACAGAATGCTTACTTTGGTCTTAGCATGAGTTGCAACAAAAATCTTAAAATCTTTGGCATTCGGACCTCTAGGAATATCATCATCATCAAACTCAACGACTATCCTCTGATCCTGCGTACGGGCAAGTGATAATTTTGGTAAACGTGTGCACCCACGTTTACCAACCTTTGAACTCTTTGTCGTAATAGGAGCATGTGAATGTTCATCCCCAGAGGTATGACCAGCAATATGCTCCTCTCCAGAATCATGTGGTTGATCATCTGAATGATATGTCATTATCCTTCAAATCAAAAAAACAAACATCAGTTCAAAAATATAAAAATTCAAATATTTTAATACTACTGTATTCAGAAAATAGAAAAGTGTACTAAATTACATAATAGTAAACATTGGTAATATGGTAAGCATGTTAAACAATGGTAAAGATGGAAAAGATGGTCAACATAGCCACGATGGTAAAAATGGTAAAAATGGTAAACCTGGTAAACATTGTAAACATGGTAAAGTAATTGTTAGTGAACAAAAATAAGCATTTTAAAATTCATGTAATGGTTATAAACATGATAAAGTAAACTAAACAAACTTAATACAAACAAAAACATATACTTATTTTATTTTAAAACATGTTTTAATAAATAAAAAACTTACAATATCTAACATTTATGGAAAAAATAAATGTAAACAAGAAATAAACATATGTTACCTGTAATTTTAGGAATGTACAAATGGATTGTTTTCCCAAATTCCTTCGTCGTGATCGTTCCTTATGGCACAAACTATGTCTTCAACATGATCATCATTATGTTCTGTTAATATTTCCATGGAAGTAGGGATCTCACATAAATCAGCATATTCATCAAGTTCCTCCTCACCAACATATTGTTTTTTCCCTTGTAAAACAACAGTCCACTGCATATCTGATTGATCTACTACATAGAATTTTTTTTTTGCATGTCTTGCCATTATAAAAGAATCAGCCGTGTCTTCCAATCTATTCAGATTAACAAGTTTCATTCCAAATTCATCGTGTCTGACACTGTTGTTACCGTAAAACCATTTACAATTAAAAACTGGAACTTTAATTTTAATGTCATAAACCTCCCATATGTCTTCAATCACTCCATAATATGCACTTGATGCAGAAATTGGGTTTTTGTCCTTAGCACTCGAAAAATGCATTGCTTCTACAAACACCAATACACCACTATTCTGAACTGCACTTTTGTTGTCCTGAGCTTTTGTATGAAATGTATAACCATTAATTTCATAACCGGACCATGTTATCACATTTAAACATGGACCACCCACTATCCATTTTAATGTCTCTGATACATCTGATCTACCAAGCTAAGTCTTTTTAATCCATGACAAAAAAGTTTTGTAGTGCTCATTCAAAATCCACATTTCTTTCTTCTTTGGATGACATTGTTTCAACTCATTAATATGCAATGTGATATACAGTTGAGCATCAGCTATGTTATTCAAGATTTATGATTCTAACTTCTTCATCTATCCAGCTGACAATGATTTGAATTTCAAGCCGCGAATCCCCTTTCCCTCATTATTAACTCGTTCATGGCGAGATGGAGGAAAACCTATGTGTTGCCCCGTAGCAAAGTAGCTCGTACAAAACTCTGCTACCTCCTTAGAAATATAAATTTCAATAATGGAGGCTTCAGGTCGATATAGATTTTTAACATACCCCTTTAATATTTTCATATACCTTTCAAAAGGATACATCCAACGAAGATATACAGGTCCACGAAGCTTTATTTCTCGAACCAGATGAATCATTAAATGCACCATTATATCAAAAAAAGTTGGAGGAAAATACATTTCTAATTGACAAAGTATAAAAATTGCATCCTTTTCCAAAATTTTCAAAGCATTCACATCAATCGCCTTGTTACAAATTGAATTAAAAAAATAACACAACTTCATTATAGTCTTTCTGACACGAATGGGAAATATTCCACGCAATGCAACTGGTAGAATTTGTTGCATCATGACGTGACAATCATGTGATTTCATACCTATCAACTTCAAGTCCTTCAATGAGACACAATTTTTTACATTAGAAGAATAACCTTGAGGCACTTTGGTATCATGAAGACACTAACAGAAGCTAATTTTCTCCCTCTTCGATAATGTATGACAAGCCGGGGGAAGAAATGTTCGTCTTCCTTTAGGAGTGGGAGCTAACTCCAAACGTATTCCCATTGATAATAAGTCTAATCTTGCATTCAACCCATCTTTAGTCTTTACATTAATATCTAACAATGTTCCAATCAAAGAATCAAAGATATTCTTCTCCACGTGCATGACATCAATATTATGTTTAACTTCATGATACCTCCAATATGGTAGCTCAAAAAAAATTGACCTTTTCTTCCAAATATGTCTATCATTACCAGATTTCTGTGTCTTTCCCAATGTCACGTCAAGGTTTTTCACCCTTTCAAAATACAGATCAGGGGATAAAGGTTTTGGAGCAGTATCAAATTCATGTGAGCCATTGAATGCCTTTTTTTAGTCTTCTATAAGGGTGTTCCACAGGCAAAAACATTCGATGACCCATGTCCACTGTTTTCCTCCCATGATGCAATTGAAAATATGACGTCTGTTGTTCGCAAATTGGACATGCTTTATGCCCTTTAACACTGTATCCAGACAAATTTCCATATGCTGGGAAGCCATTTAAAGTGAACAGAAGCACTGCATGCAGTTGAAAATATTCCATTTTATAAGAATCATACACCCTAATACCATCAGCCCATAACAGTTTCAAATCATCAATCAACAGTGACAAGTAAACATCAATATCATTACTGGGTTGCTTTAGACCAGAGATCGTTGTACTCAACATGACATATTTGCGCTTCATACAAACTTCAGGAGAGAGGTTGTAAATTACCAATAAAACAGGCCATGAACTATGTGTTCTACGGAGTGTTCGGTATGGATTCATTCCATCTGTGCACAACCCTTGTGTGAGATTTTTAATTTCATTTCCAAATGTAGAATACTGCTCATCAATTTTCTTCCATTGTGGAAAATCAGCTGGATGACGTATTTTTCCATCACATACCCACTCTCCAGCATGCCATCTTAACCTTTTTTCATCATGTGAATTAGTAAATAAATGTTTGAAACGATTAATTATAGGAAGATACCAAAATACCTTTGAACGGAGATTTGTAATCTCTACATCAGCCTTTGATTTTTCTTTCACCTTATACCGTGATGTCCCACATTTAGGACACTCTGACAGAAATTCATATTCCTTCCTATATATAATGCAGTCATTCAGATAGGCATGTATTTTCTTGTATCCCAATCCCATCGGGCATAAAATTTTCTTGGCTTTGTAATGTGAATCTGGAAGATCGTTATCTTTTGGAAGAATGTCTTTCATAAATTGTAGCAGCTCTGTAAAACTTCTGTCACTCCATCCATGCTTCGCCTTCAGGTTAATAAATCTTAACACCGCCGAAAAAACCGTAAAATCTTTACAACCAGGATATTATGGTTTTTCAGCATCACCATATAGACGTGCAACTGTCGGTTCTATCTCAATTTGTTCTGCTACAATATCGTGAATCATTTCTTCAATTCCATCGGAGTTACCATCTTGCAAATCATCATCATCAGTGACATTCCGTCCAGTTTCACCATGCCAAATCGAAGGGTTGTAACTTGGATTAAAACCATGACAAATCAGATGATCTTTTATCTCTCTACTTTTCAACTTCTTCATATTCAAACATTGCAGGCATGGACAGAAAAAAATGTCACTAGTTGGAACATTTCGTTTTGCAAATTCCAAAAAGGCATCAACACCTTCCTCAAATTCATTGCTCATTCGATGTGCCATAATCCAACTTTGAATCATTATTACCTATAACAAATATCAATAAATAATATATATTTTTAAGATAAGACAAATATATGTTTATATGAAAAAAATCATAATTTGAATGTAAAACAATTTAAAATATAAATCAAATCTATAGGTATTTAAAAAATATGCTTGAATATTATTTTTGAAACAAAATATAGTTAGATATAACAGTTTTAAATTTCATTGAATCAAAGAAAACCATGACGCCTACGTAGTTTAATATTGATTGCGGTTTTGATGTTTTAATATATTAGATAAACTACCTATTTAACATGTTATTAATGGTTTCTATAGACCCTAAATCCATTTGGTAAATATTTTCACACAATTATAAAAATCGATGGAAGTGTTTTTGGGAGGAATATGTTCAATAATTTGATTTTGATGTCCCATATTCTCTAACAAAAGGCAATGTGGATACCAAAGCCCTTAGTTTGGTTTTGTATTCTCAAAGAGTTTGTGATGAAAAAGAAGAGTATAAGTTGATGTATATGATAAATAAAATACAACTATATTTTATTTATGGTTATGATAGAATTAATTCATACCATATCATTTAGGATCTTCTCCCACCAAAAGTAACCGTCCTCAGTTCGAAATGAATAAATTTAGATAATTATGCATGAATTCATACATGTATTGTTGTACATAAACCAAAAAGAAGATTATTAGTACTAAAAGTAAAACTAGGAAGAAACAATAAACTCTATATACTCATGAAAGCTACTCCACACTACTTACATGCTACTAACATCTATAAAAAACTACAAATTGCTTTTAAAAACCAAAAAAATTGTTTATATTTATGTATGGTGGGCATAACATGTATACATAGTAAGATCCTCCCTAAAACATCTCATGAAAATTTTGAGGAAGCACACTAAAGCCCTATGAAAAAAGGAATCTAAATCATCACCTAAACATGGAAAAATAGTTTCATATACTCACTATGGATCACTTACAAAATAATTCATATAAATAAACCTTTTCGTATAAAAAATTATATATATATATATATTAAAATTAAGGTTCTCGGATACCACTTCTCCACTCGTTTTCCTCTCACACCCTAATGCTAATGTCATGGTCTCACCCCACCCATAAATCATCCTACACCATGTGAAATTGTATCACTTCCATCAATGAATCATATGTATCAAAGATTATCTCATCACCATCTTATCAAAATAGTAATGTGGGGCATACTTGGAAACCACTGCATCTTGTTTACATTAAATGTACAAAAATCTCAAAACATAATTATAGAATATCCGTGAAAAAAAACAAACGAAATAAATTCGTGGAAGGCTTACTTGAATGTTCCGAGTTGAGATGATAGATCCGAGAGGAGTGAAGAAGATAAAAAATAAAGCCAAAATGAGTTTAACGCAGGTCGATCGACTAGCCGATTAGGGTTTACCGCGCGAGAGAGACGAGCCGGCGGACTGTCAATCGAAAAATCGTAAATGACAGTCCACAGGGCTTTAATTTCATTAAAAGTTTTATAACGTCGGTTATTATATAACCGATGTAAAAAAGCGCATGCGCTTTGGTTTTTTACGTCGGTTATTTTATACCCGACGTAACAAACGCGTAGATATCTCGTTTTTTACGTCGGTTATAAAATAACCCACGTTAAAACTCTACTCGATGAATTTTTACATCGGTTATATATAACTGACGTAAAAAATGGTGACGTAAAAAACGTTTTCTGCACTAGTGTGTATGTAGTCTGTAGCATGCCATGCTAACCTTATGAATCTATCTTCATACTTTGAAATATTTTCATCCTCCTTCTACCTCAGACATAGAAATTTTCTCTTCATATCAGCTCAATGTTCATGAGGAAAGTATTTTTTTAAGAATAGTTATTTAAATTCCATTCATTTCATTTTTTATTTCCTCATATTACATCATATTTTTAATCAATGACCACCATTGATACACATCTCCAAGGAGACGATCAACTACTATGAAAACTTTTTCACTTTTTTCATCAAAGAAAGAAATATCCTCTCTAAGGAACTTATCCATTTATCAGCTACAAATGGATTTTTTCCCATTGAATGTTGGAGGTTATTATCTGATGAAGTGGTTTAACATTGTTCATGTATGTTGTTGATTAAGGTGCTTGATATTGGAAAGGTTATTGTTCATAAAATGAGTCAATTGTCCCCATATAATTTTAAGATGCTCATTACTAGATATATATCCTACTCTAATATCATTATATTTCATATGAGGGAAATTCCTACCTGGATTACATGGATTGAAACAATTTCCATTTCTTCCACTCGGTTCCATTTCTAAAACAAGTCATACACTAGCTTTGGTTATAATCTGAATGCATAATCTCAAGTTAGCAAAACAAAAAAAATAAATTGAAAATTTTATTAATTTATAATCTCATTATAATATAAATGGTTTTTTGGGGGACATATTTAACTTTAAATCCCTCATAATGGTTTGTGGATAAATTGTGAATTATCCTAATAATATCCCAAGGGAGTGTCAAATAAGGTGCACAATAAGGATTATTGTCATGTACCAAGTTACACCAAATCCATCCCGGAACACCTTTTCAGAGTTGTTAATCCTAGGTACATTTTTTCAAGAACCATTTCCACTTGTTGTATCCTGACAGGGATGTATTTACTAAGAATACCCACATAATATCTACATTTCCAAAATTTTAGAATGTTCCACTATACTAATCCTCAAATTATATCTTAGTGTTATCACCCCTAATCTATGTTTTCTAAATCTTATTTCCAATTTTGTTTATAAAATTCCTATGATATCAATTATAACACACCAACCCCAAAATCCTAGACCCATTGCATTTTTTTATACATAAGCATGATTACAAGGAATCAAGTTCTAAAGGACTGATCAGTTCAACATTCTTGGAAAATAGATTTCATACATGAATCATTCATTAAAATTAAAAAAATAATATGTAACATAGTCTCTTCCTTGATAAAACCATTATTCTTTATCTTAAACCTTCATATCAATCATAAAACACTTCTTGGAATATTGGGAAAATAAAACATATGAAAGGGGTTAGCCTAGATGCTCAATAAGGTTTAACAATATAGTGGAAGAATTTATAAACAACCATAAACTTTAAGGCAAGTATATAACTAAAACATAAGAATTTTAAACATAAACATGACCATAATATGTCAAGAATAAATCAAATAATTCCATTTAAACATTCACATGAATATTCTATTAGTTTAATAATCAAATGTAATATCAATAACTCATCTCATAATAAGGGAATGTAAAATGTCAGAAATCTTAAACATACCGTCAAGGCCTCAACCAATAAATTTAAAAATAAATGGATAAGGTCTCTTATAAATCCATATCTGAAAATAAATGGGAACGGTCTTGGTGTAGACTATATCTATTTTGTCTCATGATATCTACCGATGCATCGAGGTGCTACAGAGGGCTCCACCCATCACTTAATATGTCCAACGAATTCCCCTTATAAAAAGGGTAAAACATAACATAAACATTCATATTAAAACTATCATAGGAAAGGTTATGCTTTAACCATAACCCATTAATGGTATCAAAAGAGTGCACCCACAATCAAACATATCATAAAACATTCAATACAATATGCAATATTATATCATACTAAATCAACCTCAATTATCTCATTTTACTTTGAAACCATTTCAAAGTATGTGAAATTATTAAATAAAATATTTTTTTAAAAAATAACCTTGTAATCTTGTAATGAAAGCTTCAAAATGATAAGGCATCATAATGTTAGAAAATATATATTTCCCTCTTATATGTCAAAAAAAACATTCTTTCCTTAAATTTTTCAAAAGGATATAATGTACCTTGTTTAAAAAATGATGGAAATATTACTTTCAAAATGTTTTTTAAAAATTTAAACCTATGTCAAAATTACATAAATTTTTTTTATTATATTTTTAATTACTTTTTTAGAAACATGCGCAAGTATGATAATGATGTCTGAGTAGATACTTATATATAAGCTTTCTCGAATAATAAAATATATTGTGTAATTAACCCTTACCTTGTAATTTCGGTAAGTTGAGGGTGTGTTAAAATCTTTTATAATGGTAAAAGTTTGTTATTTAATTATACCATAATGCTATTATATCATTTTGTTAATAGGATTTTAATATTACCAATATTTCCGGTGTTAACTCCTTTATTTTTCCATTCCCGTTTGGCCATTTAAGACATGTTTGTTATGAATATGATGCATTTTATTCATGTCCAAAATGAAATTAAGATCATAATTAATTTTTATACTCATCATATAAATTTAACAATAATTATTAAATTGTTAATGTGGAGAATAAATCTCACCATGTGGTGGAGATGGTAGACTGTACGTACGCACAAGCGATGGTATCATTCGCTTGATGATTAAATGGTATGGAATTGGATGATATATTAGTAATAAAAAATCATTAACATGTTATATTAATTAAATATATTTATTATACTCATCATTATATCCATCCAATTAATTTATTTTTGAATAAAAAATTACACCACGGTGTGGATACGGTAAGTTGTAAATACACATGCAAGATGATATTGTTGTTTGCATGATGGATAAAAAGAGGAATATGGTTTTCAAATGATTATAATAACATATAATTATACGTATGATACTATATTTATTAATTTTGTATGTAAACAACATTGAAATAAAAAGTATAAGAAGAAAAGAACATTGATAGATGTGATAAAACAATTACCTCTTTTTCGAGTATCTCTTTTTGGTATACACTAAAGGACTCCTTAGAATGGATTTTTTCCAAATGTGTGGCCTATATGATGAATTGAGGGGGGTTTTAGAGTAAAATTTTAGGTTTTTACTAATTCAAATGGATTTTGAGATTTTATTACAAGATAAATAGTGGTGTCGTTTTATTTGAGATGGGAGGGCACCTTTGTAAATAGAAAAACCATTAATTTAATATAAATTAATTTTTAAATTAAAATGGCTCCAAAGTGGATTATTTAAAAGATATGACGAGGATGGGTCGAAATACTCTCAAGAAAGAAAAATTTGATATGTTTTGATTTTATTTTAAACCTTAAAATTTTGATTCATCCTTATTTAATCCATTTAATTTTAATTGTGGTAATAATATTCTAAATATTAGATGGTTTTAAATATTTACTTATGTGGGGTCTATTTTACATAATTAGAAACTTTATTAAATTTAAGGATGTATAATTTTCAATTTGTAATTTTTAAATATTTTTATAAGTTTTAAATAATTTAATAAAATGATATGTTTATAAAATATCTATAGTGTCAATTTTGACACTATTAATTTACAAGACTTTAAATAAAAACCACACAAAAGATAACTTCAAAAAACATTAATATAATAATAACATTTTTGGATTCACATATATATTTATTTTATCACCTTAATTAATTCAAAATATATTTATTTTAATATTTTCAAACCATTTATTTGATATTTCTACAAAAAAATAATTTATGCATCACTATTGTGTCATCATTATTGGTAATTATATAGTCTCCAAAATTTATATATAAAAATCTATGATATAGTTTATTATTTTATATTTAAATATACTACCTATAATATATGTTATCTCTTGTTTATCCCTATATTAAAATTAATAAATTTATATAAATTGAGAGTGTGACATTTTTTCACATTTATTGATTTTAATAATATTAATGTCATATTCAAGGGAAAGTGTCCATTAAGTGATTCCATTTCTAAATATAGATCATAATGGTATGACTTAGTCATTAAATGGGATTTTGAAACATGTTAAGGTAATTTATATTATTAAATTTACCTTTAATTACCCAATTTACCCTTTGTTGTGGTTATAAAAAATTTCTAAAGTTACTATTCATGATGCCCAAAAATAAAAAGTAGCATATTAACATAATTTAGACTCAATGATTCCAAATATGGAATCCATTTAACAAAATTTAAAACATAGAAGTTTCAGTAATTATTTTTGCAATAATCCCCATTGTCAAAACTAGAAAACGGGTTTTTTCAAAAGTAAAAACCATCAAAAGATTTACATGTGATTATATGTAATTTTAATGTGAAAATAATTCCAAAGTAATAAATTTTATTAAATAAAAAATATTATATAATTATACATTAAAACCACTTATCTATATGATTTAAAACTATAAATTTTCTCTATTAAAAAATTGGTTTTTAATTAAAATTTAGTAATTTTCACTATTCATCAAAATAAGAAAGTTATCAGAAAAACACCAAAAAATTATACAAACTAATTTTTTTTATCCAGCTTCCTAATAAGAATTTCATTTTTTTTCAAATTGAATATATAAATGTGTAAAATATGGGGTTTAATATGGGTACTCTATCAAAAGGCAACATAATGACATTTTTTTAAAAATATTTATTTTATCCAAAAAAATTGAATTTGTCCTTATATTATGTCTGAAAAACACATAAGGTGGATGATAAAATTAAATATAATATATAAAATTAAATATATGTTAATACTATTCATAACCTCTAATTTAACGTCTATATTATATTTCAATTTAAATAATAATATTCATTAATATGTGGTTTTTTGGTAAAATTGGGTCATACAGGTAACGCAAGACAACTCATTCTTGTGTGTAGTGTAAGATTAATAAGGAGTTTTATACAAAAACAATAAAAAAGTAAATTTATTTTGAAATGAAAATATTATAAAGATTTGGGGTGTTATATTTTATTTCCATTATGGTGATATTGATTAGGGATTTAGTTAACTCAAATTTCCATGCTTTGAGTTAAAATGTTATTTATTTTTTCCTCATTCTTAAAAAAAATTTAAATTATTAAATATCATATTTTATAATATATTACCTATTTTTTATCTGGGTAAAATAGTATTTTTTACTCAATTATTCTTTATCAATAAATTTCTTTCTCACAAAAGAAACATGTTTTAAAGAATAAATATTGTCTTCTTTAAATGTAGTTTTCCACCATTTCAATGTTCATTATCCCCAAAAAAATATATCCTATGATATTTTGAAATAAAAATCTATACATGAATAATGATCTAACCTTACTATTTATCATTATCACTTTCAAAGGTAAATTTTAATACCATATATGTTGATTTTACCAAAAAGGTATTTAAAAATATTCAAAATTCATTCCATCCATTCAAAATAAATTTTTTATATTTAAATCCATATTAATTTTCATATAAACATTTTTTATTTTCATATATATATATTATTCAATATAATTTTTAAATTATAAGTTTTCATAATTCTTCAACTACACCATTTTGAAACCTTTTCCCATTTTCAAGGAGGCTTTATTGAAAATTAAATTTACAAAATGTGAAGGATTCCATGATGTTTTCACATTACCATTACAAAGTCTTTATTTATTTCTTAGGGATCCTATATTTAATATTATTTTTGAGGTAAATTATTACAAAAATATCACTTCACATGTTTGATAATTAATTTTCAATTTTATAATGACATTTTCTTTTATTCCAAAGTTAAAACTAATTTTTTAAATCTTGTATGATTTCATTTATATTTTATACATTATTTTTAAAGGAAATAATTACTTGGAAATTATTTTTCATGAATAACCTTATAAATATTATTATAAAATTATTTTTTGGGGGGACTGAATTTTGGTCATAAACTATTTATATACTAGAAAAAAAATTTGTTGACACCATCAAGAAATTGTTTGAAATATATTTTTAATCCCACTTGTATTTTTTCATGTGATGAATGAATCCCCTTTTTATTCTATTGGTTTCATGGTATGATTAATAATTGATATATCATGAAACAAATATGTACAGATGATGGTGGGTGGGGTCCAGTATCTCCCTCCAATGCATTGGTTATGTTTTCATATCTCTTGAGATAATAATTCTGTGCATGGGAATGATCATGTATAGCTTAGTTCACATGATTTTGGTTGGACATGATCACAAATAGATTTTTTGATATGATTGTGCATAGAAATGATCATGTATATAGTTATTCATATGATCTTTCATGTATGTGTTCATGTAAAGGTTTGTTTGCATGATGGTATGAGGAAATTATCAGGTATATCTTTATTTGAAAGATTTTAAATTGAGATGATCAAATTTTTCGTTGTTCACAATGTTATGATTTACTATACTTATGCAAAATTTCTATGTCATATGATGATTAATATGCTCCAAAGTTTATTTTTATTATCTCACACTCTTATTACCTAGAGCATATATGTTAATTTGAGATTAAATATCCATCTATAATGAATTATGGAGAACTCTTATTATTCTATGATATTTTAAATAGATATTTCTCCCCTTCTCATGTTTTCACATATGCTCATATTATAACACTTAATGAAATATTTATATGTTTTCCATTCTTGAGATTTAAATATAATCCATTTCTTATGATTTCTTTCTAAATGTTATAAAGATGATTATTACCCAAGACATGTTTATAAGTGGATCTATTCTGGTTTGAATATAGATAAATTTTCACTCATATCATAAAATAAGTTGTTTATATAACTGATATTTAAAGTCATTAAATCATTATTTCTTAGGATTATGTGATTATGTTTTATATGTAATGGTTAACTTGGGTTTTTTGCAAATAATGATAGATTCATCTCAAATTTTATTGAATTTAGTGTTTAAATAATGTGTTTTTAGAACTTGGATTAGGAGTGTGGGGTTGGGATACCATAGTTGGTCTTTGAGTTGGGTTAATTATTATTTTGTGATTACTTTAGATAATTTTGGAGAATTTGATAATAAATATTTTGGGAAAACCCAATAGATATGTCTTAGGGATAAACTATAATTATAATATAATATTTTTAGTAAAGTTGAGATTGTATGGTTTTCCTAGAAATTACATCCATGTTGGGACATTAGAACATGGGTATGAATTTGGCACCTAGTAAACTGGGGGTAATAATCATGAGAATTATTGGTTGAGTATTAACTCAATCATCACTTTGGTGCACAATATATGCGAATAATATTTCACACCAGGATGGAAACTCCTAGGGATATGCTTTTATTAGTCATAATCTCCCTATAGACCAATATAAAGAATTTAAATATACCAGAATTTGATGAAGAGTTAGGTTATAGAACCTAATATGAAAATGACCACAAAAAACTAGGTTAAATTAATGAAGTGATTGGTTGGTCCAATTATATCATATTTTAACTGAAAATATCATAGGTTGAAATAAATTTTTTATTGGAGAATACATCTTATGATTGATAATTCATAATAATATGATCATTACTCAGATTTTATTGGATATTTTCATAATAATTTTGGTTGTAAAAAAATATTGAAAATGAATTTGTGGAAGTTATTTCTCTATAAACTCCTAATAATTATCTATATATTAATATATGTAATAAATGGATAGAAATATTAATATATGCCTATTATGAGGGAAAAAAATATTTTTCTTAAGTTTAGAGATATCACTATAGAAATTATATCTTGATTCATGTGTATCTCTTAGATACCCTTAGTTAGTTTCACTATTAAGTGATAATTAGAATTTTAAGGATGCAATATATTTTTTGGGCGAAAGTAATGCCCTGATATTTTCAAATACACACACACACACACACACACACAATGTTTTAGAGTACACTCCACATGATACATTGAACTAAAATGATTTATGATTCATTCATAATTAAAAAAATTTAAGACAAAAACTACTAATAATTAAAAAAATATGGTAATAAATTAAAAAATGTATAAAAATTATAATTAAGAACACTTGAAGTTTTTTAAATTCATTTTCGAATAAAATAAAATTTTCATTAGATATATTGAATTTTAATTTAAAAGATACATTTATAAATATTAAAATTTTAATTTAAAAAATAATAATTTTTGAATTCAACATATCAAATTTATCCTAAGGTGGATTTTTTTTGTATTTTTATAAAATAATTGAATTTTTTTGATTAGTAAATAAATCTAATTTTGTTAATATTGTTACATTTATAACATTATAATAATATAATAATGACTCAAAATTTTATGAATCCTCTATTATGAAATTATATATATATATATAAAGTAAAATTAATCATTTATAAATACAATGTTGAATTTATAAGACCTATGTTATTCATTTTTGAAACGTATGTAATATTTTACTCCCAGATCAGTTTCTATACGCTTATATTAAAATTATTTTTCAGAAACTAGAAAAAATAAATTGGAAAAATGGATTTAATATTTTAAATAAAAATAATTAATTATTTTTAAAATTTTCAACATCATTTTTAGACATATAAATAAGATTATTAATATTGAAGTTATTGACCATTATAATGGTAAAACTTTTATTTCCAAATTTTTTTAATTAATATTATTTAATATTTATCTAATAAAATAATGTTTTCACTTATAAAAATTGATTTTATTTTAATTTTTAATCCTATATAGAATTATAAATCACTCATTCAATTGGTAATCTATAATAAATAATATTCACTACACTTAATGGTGAAAAATATCTACAAAACAATTTTTCTATATATTAAATGTTTTAATTTAAAAGTTAATTTTATATTGTTTAAAGATTATATTATATTATACGGGGTATAAATTTATGATCATTAGAGAATAAATTTTTAATATTGGAAAACTCATAATTTTAATTGCATATAAATTACTTGGGTAAAAACTATATACCAAGGGAAAAAACAAAATCGAAAAATAAAGAATCAAGTGGTAAAAGCATTAAAAATGTTTAAAAAATGTTTTAAAATGAGCATTAGATTCTTTATATACCATATATCACCGAAAATAAATTATTTATCACATTTGAAGCCATTGACCATTATATAGTGTCATTTTATTATTAAAAAATAACTGGTATGAACAAAAATGCCATCTTCTTCACTTATAAATATGGGAAACTTCCACCCCATAATTAAATCCTTATTCCATTAATTTTTATCCTGAAACACTTGAATTGTGATTTTCCTTCAAACTTATCTCATGTTTATAAGCCTTTGCTCTCAATTAGTAAGCTCAATCCTTTCATTTCTGGATGTAAAGGTTCTTAAATAAAGATTGGATAAAAAATGGTTGTTTAAAACACAATAAATGTTTCTTTCAACAAAAAGTGAGTGAAGAAATTTGAGAGATGACCTTGCCAATGTAGTTGAGGTAAAGGTTAAATCTACTAAAAATGGTTAAAAGAAATATTCATAGAAATAATTTTCTTTCTTTTCCTAAATAATCACAATGTACATCAATTTATTCTAACATCATAGGTATAAAGATAAGATTTCTAAAAAACCATAATTTTCCAAGAAATAATGGTATTCTTTAAGAAAGTATCTCTATGATAAAAGTTTCTCGTAGTTAGTGTAAATTCAGTAACAAAAATGTTCAGAGGATTTTTAATATCTCTTTTAAAGATCAAGATTCATAGGTCATTACTATTGTTTGAAGTTTACAAGCACAAAGTTTATTCATGCTTGTATAACATGTCACTATTAGGAATAATTTATGAATCAAGTTAGAGATTATATGTATATACAATAAAAAACTTTCAAAATTTTCAAGAAGAGGAAATCAAGAAAGTTCAAAAAGTTAATACGTCTGAAGTCTCTATTTAAGAATGAAAAGTTGAAGAATATTGATACAATTAAATAATTTATGATGAAAATATGTTTATGAAATTTGAGTACGTAAAGAAAGTGTGATTTGTTATTTTTCTAAAGAAAAGGGCCATGGAATGAAATTTAGAGGAATCCAAAAATATTTCTAATGATAATGTAATAAATGAGTTTTTTTAAATCAGAACAAAGTTGAAAAAAGTTACCAATAGATTGTGATTTGAAAATTTTGAAGAAATGTAATAAATTGGGGAATTATAAGAATGTTAAAAAAACTTATATGAGAATTTCAACAATATAAGAACAAATAATGAGAGCTATTTTATAAACTAAAGGTAAAATATATGTTACTAAAGATGAAGATGAGTTGACATATTTATCTGAAGACTCTATATCAGAGAAATATTCAATTCTAAATCTAAGAAAAGTGATGAAAATTATGAAATTATATTTAAATTCCAGAAACAAGAAAAATTATAATAAATTAATAAAGAGATAACATTATAATTATAAATTTTATATAATTTAAGGGGAATTTAGTAAGGTGGGTTCCTGCTATAAAAGTTTTATAGTAAGGTAAAATCTCAAATAAATAAAATTTTCAACCATGATGAGAAATGCTATGCTACCCATGAGGGGGATAAAATATGAAGCTGAAGTATGAGTTTCTTACATATCATAAATAATAAATTAATTATTCTAATAAAATTTAGGTATTGGGGAAAGTTGTTTTTATACAATTTATATATTATGATATGTTTGTTAAGATATGTTCAGGATTTCTCTTAACAAGTCATTTTCGTTTTTCCCAAAAAACAATGATATTGGAATAATCATGAGGAAAGTATTACATAAGAGTTGGGTTATAGATAAAATTGACCACCATGATTTTTCACTCTTTTTTTCTACATCATGTTGACCCATGTAGTCTTAGAGTTGTTTAGTTAAAGGATTTTTTATAAAAAAACTCAAGTGATATTATTTTTTCCTATTTACTGTTTTTAAGATTATTAAATAAATAATGTTAATCTTAAGTGGCCCCTTTGAAATTGGATTTCAATATGGGGGAAAATAAAATAAGGTGGATCAAGAAGATATAAAAAGAAAATTGTGAGAAATAGTTTAGTACACATATTTATGATGATGATTTTTCTAGTTTTTTCTAGGTATTGGCAAAAAATACAAAGGTATAGATTGTCTGACCTAGAGTGAGATTGGATTCATTGGTTTCTAATATATCAAAATGTGTTGGTAATGAAATTTTCTAGAGAATGTTGGTAATGCATTTCATAATATATTTTCTTAAGAATGTGGAAAAAGATATTTTCTTAATGAAGACATGTTTCCTGACACACTTTTTAGAAAAAATAAGTTATACGAACTTTTCATATAAAGTAATGTAATAAAGTTCTATATCAATTTAGATGATTCTTTGTTATTCTGTAATTTTATTAAATAACATGAAGAAGTCATGATCCAAGAAAATTTTATTCAAATATAAAATGTATAAATTATGAAATTTTCATATTCAATGATCTAAATACAAAAGATCATATGAATATCATAAGAAAATCTTTTCCGATGGATTACTTGTAATTAATGTTTCTGATAGTACATATTTTATAAAGATTGTACAATGGGGAATGTAGTGTAGTGTTTTTTATAAGTTGAGTCACTAGATATACATTTTTTGTAAAGTAGGGTTGAAATCTGATAGACTATTCATATAAATATAAACAATGTGAATTAGATGAACTAAGTCATCAAACAAACCTATTCAGAAAAACAAGATCATACTAAAAGTGCCCAATCAAGATTAGGTATTATTGAGTGGGAGAGGGGTGAATTAGTGATATCTTTTTCTTTTAAGTTTCCTTTTTTCAGAAACAATCTTCACCTATTGTTAAAGATTTTTCACTTTTTCTAAAAATAAAACAATTATACATTACCAAGAACACAATAATTTACAATGTTCGCTTCTAAAAAAGATTAGCTATGTCCTTGTTATGACTTTAAAACAATCCAATATCATTCAATCTACTATAAAACAATCATGTTATGGATACAATGAGTAGGATATTCTCTTACACTCATGTATAACTATGTTCAATATAAAAATGAATGTGATCCTTCTAGTAAAAATGATGTAATACAATTGTGTGTAACTAGTTAGGAAACATGTTACTGTGTAACCTTGTGAACATTCACAAATATGTTCTTCGAAACAATTCTTCACTTTTTTATCTATTAATAGGAAACAACTTCCTAGACTTTGTAATGAAACTCAGTCTGATTTCCTAGTCTGATATAGACACTCCAATTGATCAATACAAAAAATACTCTATCAAAATATGGTTGAAACATATATGAACTTCTTCTTGCTCTGTCTGAAACCCCTAGTTCAACTACTCGGTCTAGTTCTAGAAACTCTATTTATGATCTTGTCCCTTCTCATTTTTTATTCTTCCTAGAAAACTTCTTTAGGAAAGGATGATTCAGAAACCACTCCTCTCTATAATTCTTCATTTCTCCACCTTCTCTATTCAATTGTACATCCTCTTCAGAAATTAAAAATTACTTCCATTATTTATAAGTTACCCAAAAGAAGTATGGGAATTATTCTTAAAATCTTTCATGTTTAACCAAATTTCTTGAAACATTAATTCTCCTTGAATTTGGGATACATATTTTACTTCTTCAACCCTTCTTAACTCATCTCAAAATTCCTTGAATATTCTCACAACTTCAGCTCACAGCATAAATCATTTTCATTTTTAGCCTAATTATGATTCTTCATTCAAATTTTCTCATTACTATGGAAGCATTTAGTCACTCCGATTTTACTTAACCTACTAACAAATTAATTATAACTAAAGTCTTCAAATTATGATGAACTCTTGTAGATATTAAAACTATTATATAAACTTTTCATACCTCCTTTGAAAACACTTCACAAAATCACTGTAAATAAATTATTTAAATATTTCCATTGAAATTTCTTTTTAGAGCTTCTTGAAACATTTCTTCTTTTTTTAATTTATTCATACTAATGATACTGCATCTCATGACGTTTTATCTGATTTATTTTATGTTTTGTGGATCGATCTCTACTTCACTTTGATAATTCCAATATAATGGATCTTAGCCCAATTGTTAACAGATAAAAGGTATTTTATCTCATTCCCAAAAGAAAAAAAACATATCATAGTTCTTATTTATCCTGACCCACATGGATGTAAAACTAAGTTCTTATTTTAAAAACAATCAATGATTTATCTTGATGAAAAATGGTTGACTCTATTGTTTATTTATCATTGATGTTCTTTGTAGTTCCTAGACCCTAAAAATCCCAGAGCTAGTGTCATACTACCATTACATTGGAAAAAAATACAAATAAGTCTCATCATAAAGAACTGAAAAGTTTAGTACTCATGGTAAATGAGTTACATAGATGATTCTTTTATAATAAAAGAATAAACTAATTATAAAATAATATATTTCTTTTGAGGATAATATATTTATTTTGTCTAGTGTATCCATTTATATCTTTTTTAGTACACTTCAGTTAATCCTGGGGAAAGTATAAATAATAAGGGTGAGATCAAATTCTTGGTAAGGGAAATGTGCATCGAAATAAATAATAAATCAATAATTTTGATTGTTATGGAAAGGTAAATTATTGAACAAACATTCCATATAATCAATAAAAAAGTGTATAAATAATATAGAAATGTAATAACTAAAAACACATGTAATTAAAATAAATAAAAAGTAAAATCAATATAGAACGGTATGAAACTGAAAACACGTGTTATTTAATCAATAAATTGATAATGAAATGAAACCATAGATATGTTGACAAAAGAACTCATGGATAAATAATAACATAGTCAAAATAAATGAAATGCTTAATTATTGGACATCATGTCTTAGGCACAAGAAATCATATATTATCAAGACCTTTTACTAGATGGGTTAAAACTAAATATAGAAACCTATTTTATATTTGTGACTAATTTTTCTCATGAGAACATGTCAATACATTGAGGGACTATGTAAATTCTGGTCCCCACCCATCACTAAAAATCCAAAACATTCCTCGTATTTAATAATCTAAATAAATAATATAACTTTCAACTACTCGTATGGAATAAGGAATTTAGATTTATCAATATTTCCCCAGATAGTGAAATAACTATCAAAGTGAACACCTTACGTAAAAGTTATATATATATTATGAAGTAAAAATATACATGATAAATGATATGGATAATTAGTGAAAATTTAAGGTTTAATTATCTAAATAAATTTTATATTTAAAGCGGACAAACAAGGGAATCAAGTAAGTGAATATGAATATTATCCTTGGTCAAATCAACCATAAAACTTATAGAGGAATAACATGGCTTATATCAATACATCATATCTCAATTAGAGTAAATATAAAGGATTTTTGTTCATTGATGAATGAAAATACTATAAAAATATCATTTAAAAACATTTTGGAGGGAAATATCCTTTTTATTTTGAAATATTTTTTAAAATAATTTTCATTGAATATAAATTTTGAAAACATTTTATTTAAAATGTATACATTTAAATTTACAAATAAAGCTTCAAATAAATGATGGCGGGTAAATTTTTATATGTCATACAAGGTAAAAGGAACATTCCTTTTACATAGTAAAACATTAGGGAAATAGCTTGTTCAAAAAGAAACAATAAAATTCATTTGAAAATTTTTTAAAAGAAAAAAGAGGGTAAAATGACTTTAATAAACCATTTTAGGAAGGTAAAAACATTTTTGAAAACCTTTTTAGAAAACAGGGTCTTTTTGAAGAAAACGGGTTCTCTGACCATAGAGAGAAATAAATTCAAGTTTTCTAAAAAAACATTTTCTAAAACATTTTATGTACGAAAGATTTAAATAGTTGTACTATTACATGATAAAGTTAATAAATACCCATATGATAATAAAATTAAATGGTTTATTATAAAATGTTCATATAATTAAATCTAATGGAAATTCAAGTGAAAATTATCCTGAACAAAATAAGATTGTGATGTAAACCCTTAAAAAGACATTAACATTGATGTGAGAATCAATAGATGAATAGATTATCTTTGTCAAATGTAAATCAACATAGAAAAATTTTATATACAAAAAGATATTGTAAAAATTGATTACACATATAATCTTACTAATTATAATGAGGAATTAATATAACCCAATGAAAATAAATCGGGTTATAAAATTATTTTCCACTTGGGTAACATTAAATGTAAATCCCCTTAGATTAAATAATTCAAATTAAAACCCAAATTAACATGAATAATGAATTAATCATGATATTACTTGTAAAAGTGGAATTATTTACACCATATATAATAAATTTGGTATAAAATAATAAATTCTTGATGAAAATAATCCTTAAAAATTCCAATGTGTCCCACACACCTTTAAAAAATATGAATCATAATTCAAATAAAGGAATAACATTAAATTAAACTTATAATATCACTATAATAAGTATCTTCATGATATAACATGTCAATTTGAAGTATATAAACCATATAAAATAATCTAATTACATAACAACAAATAGGTCTCGATGGAATATAAATTGAGATGAAATCCCTTACATTTCATTTCCTTTCAGGAGAAAATTATATAAAATATCATATAAGGATTTTAATAGTTTTAATAACTTATTAAATAACCATATCAATATTTATAATATCATATATTATCTTCTAATAGAATCTTATTACCTATTTGATAACAATCTTTCATTGTTTTCACTATTTTTGGGTGTTAATTACCTAGTTTGTCGAGTATGTTTTAACTTGTTGTTGGTTGTTACAATAATGGTTTCATCATATAAATAATTTAAAACATTATTTAGATATATTATATATTCATTATATATGTATTTACAATAATCCATAATATTTGAAGATAAGAAATGGAATTCACTATTTATAGAGACGGTAGGTCATGCGTATGCATGAATATTACATCCATTTATTTTCCATATTAAAAGAATGAAAATTAAATGAAATATATGTATATTATATTTACATTATCTATATATATGTAATATATATTACATAGGTTTGTTAAAACCATCCTTTATACATTCCAGGTATAGTGTGAATGAGTAAGTTCGCTTTGAGGGCGCAATAGTATACACTTCCACAAATGATGTTATTGTATTTACACAAAATATAAAAAATAAAGGTATATATTATAAAATAATTAAATAAGAATTATGAAATTATAAATATTATATGTATATATATAATATAAATAGCTCTTCCATTATAATTCTCAACCGTGATGGGTGGTAAAGGAAAAAATGAACGACATCATTTTGTGAGGCGGTAGTTCATCATACACATAAACAGTAAGTTCATTTACCCTTAGATAGAAGTGTGTGTAATTTAAAGTAAAACCACATAATAAAACATATAATTATATTTATGATACATGTTTTATTATATAATAATGAAATAATAATAGTTTAGGGTGTGTATAATTGGAATAAAACTAAAGATATTGAAAGAGGATGTTACCTCTTCTTAAGGTAACACCTTTTGGTTTGCACCAAATAAGAATTCCATTAATGGATTTATGTCAGAGTTGAGGATTCAAGGATTATGGAAGGGATTTTTTAGGATCTATTTTGGTATTTATTCTTTTATCCAAAGTTGATGTAGTTTTGTGAGGAATTGGGAGTGTTGAGTGCCTTTTTGTAGTGGAGGAGGACCCGTACTCTTGTAAATTTGGGAAAAGCAAATTCCACTCATGTTTTTCATAGGTCATGTTGGTCCAATAATAGTAAAAAATATATAAAAGGTATTATATAGTATAAATATAGACATAGTATGTTTTTTGGAAAATTTTATATATTTTTTATCACATAAGATTATGGTTTAGTCCTTTGTTAAGCTAATTTTTCTCTTAATCATTATAATTAATTTTAATCACTTTCACTAATATTTTGGGTAAAAAAATTATTTTAAATTATTATAAATTATAAATTATTTTTATTAAAAATATAAAATTCATTTTTCTAAATTCAAATCACATAAGGGAAAATTATTTTAAAATTAATTGCATAGAAGTGATGAAAATGTGGGTTTTAACAATAAAAATGTTTAAATGTTTGTTATGTTTTATATCCAATGTCAATTTTAAATTAGTTACAGTAACCTAAATTATATTAATTAATAAAAAATGATCTAATTAATCTTTAAAATAAATTTAAAATATTATTTCTCACTATAAATAAATTATATGAAAATATAGTTTTGAATTAAAATTCAGTATTTTTCACAATTCATCAAAAAATGAAAAATCATAAAAAATACCTAAAATTAACACTATGATAATTTCGATATTTATATTTAAAAAATTATGTTTATTTTACATATATAATATATAAAATTTCCAAAATTTAAATTTAAAATAGGTTTTTATTAAAAGGTGATAAAATTACCTTTAGAAAAATAATGATTTTTATGCAAAATATTGGGTTTGTTATTATATTTTTTCTTTAAAATATATTAGATGAATATAAAGAATATTTTATTGAATAAATAATACATATTAAATTTATCTCACTCACCAATTTTAGTTAATTTAATTTTTAGGGTAAAATAGCTTTATGAGAAAAAAATCATTTTTATAAAAATATTCCATTTATATTCAATTAGTTCTTAGGTTAATTTATAATTAATTGGTAACCAATGTATTTATTTTATATTTGTGTAAATAATATATTTTTATATTTTAATTAATTTTATTCATAATTACTAATTTAATGTTTATGTTATATCTTATTATATTAAATAATAATATATTGGTTTTTTGTAAAACTTGGTCTTGAATGTAACACAAGCTATCGAAAAAGTATTTATTGTGTGTAACTCAAGATAGCTTATAATTCCATGAATTTAAATCTATATTATAGATGTAATTTATTTATAATAATAATTATATATTAAAGTCTCGGTATATTATATCCCCTTATGTGTTTGGTGTTGCATGTCATACACACTATCGAATATAATGGACTTACTTTAGAATTTTTGGGTGTTACATTCTCACCAGCATAATTAAATTGTATCCACATAATTTAAACTCGACCTTGGTAGAAAATTGTTTGATATTTACTATTCTAAAATATCACATCTTGAGAAGAGTTCATAAAACATCCTCTAGAAAAGAGGGAATGTTAATTACAGAGGCCACATTGACTAACATGTAACCAGGTTTCTACATAGGAAAACATTAGTGGAAAGTAGAGATATGTACATGGATAAAAATAATAAATATTTATAGGATGTTATTGAGGTCATCAATCCCAAAAAAAAATTAATTATAAATGGAACATTGAGGGAATCAAAGTCATAAATATTTGATGATTTAGAAAACCATCAGTTCGACAAAAAATTTGGTATTAGGATAACAATTTTGTGATCATTTTTATAATGTTCAGAGATTCTTTTAATTTATATTAATATAAGAAAATTTACTTACATGATATGTTCTAATTTCAGATGAATTAAATCATCTTTTGGTTGCACTTCAATCAAATCCTTACATCAAGAAATTAATATCTAAAAATTTAGTATGATTTCTAAAGCACAAAATAAAATTTCAACAAATCATAAGGCATATAAAAGAGAGACAAGTCCAAATATTTATCTCTTACTATTCTCCAAATCCTAAATGGTTAATACATTAGTCTCTTAACCTAAAAATTTATACTACTAGTTCATAATTAATATTTATTCATTAAATTGTTCAACTAGTAATAGTGAAATATTAACAAGTATATTACATAGGTTAGTGGTTGGAATTAAACCCTTATCATCTTTCAGTCATGGGTTCTAGTACATTTTTCCTTGCTGGACTTGATGGTCTATCACCTAGTATATAATTTTTCCTTTTCCAAAACCATATTAGTATAATTTCAAAAATAAATATAATGGAAATCCTTGAAATTTAATCATTAATTATCATTTTAACTAAAAATTTAAATACATACTCAATACATAAATAATTCATCCATTTATTTCAATATAGGTCCTTCCTTATTCTAGAAATTATCCATTAGAATAGGGCATTTCATAAAACTAAAAAATATAGTGTGATCATAAATTTTCATTTGGAAAAACCATATAATCATTTTATGATGTATAAATCTTGACACATTATTCTCAATATATGATTCCTTAGGTTTAACCTTTGTCATTAGTTATCATTTTCTCTTCAAATCATTCATAATAGTTTGTAAAAAAATTGAATTATCCTAAGTGTATCCCCTAGGAGTGTCAAACTAGGTGTATATTAAAGTATGTTTTCATGTACTAGGTTATGTTGAGTCAGGCCCGAAGAACCTTATAAGATTTTTTACCCCTAGGTTCATCCATGCCAAAATGAAATCCACATGTTGTATCCAGATAGGGATTTATTTCTAGGAATACCCACATAATCATTACCTTACAAAAATTATTGGATATTATTCTATACTTATCCTCAAATTCTACCTTAGGTCTATGTTATCTAATCTAGGTTTTCATAAATATTATTCCCATGGTTTCTACTAAACATTCTATGATACCAACTTCAGTACCCTGACCCCAAAAATCATGGAAATAGTTTCATGATACCATTACATTAGTATAAGATACAATTAAATCTATTCCCAAAGGACCAAATAGTTTATTAAAATTTCTAAACCAGATACATACATTGGTCTTTTATTACAAAATAATACACTCATTTTAACATTTTTTCATTCGATGATAATATCTATATTCTATCTAGTGTATCCTTTTATATATTTCTTAGTACACTTCAGGGAATCCTATGAGAAGTAAATATAATAAGGTTAATCTCAAATGCTCATTAAGGGTAACGTATAGAGTAAGAATTAATGAATCAATGAGAGAAATCAGTACAAAAAGTTAAATATCTAAACACACATTCCATATAATCATTTAAACTGAAAGGATAATTAATATCACATGGTAATAACTGAAAACACATACAATTAAAATAAATAGATTGAAAAAATCAATATATAAAGGAAGGAAACTAAAAAAACATTCCATTTAATCAATGAATTATGAATGAAACGCATCCAAAGATATGTCCATGCAAAATCTCATGGATAAATAAAAACTCAGTCAAAATGAAGGCAGTGATTAATTCTTGGAAGTCATGTCTCTGGCACATGGAAACCAATATCATCATGACCTTTCATAAGATTGTTTAAAATTATACGTAGAAACCTATTTAATTTGTGCAACTAATTTGTCTCATGAGAACATGTTGATTCACCAAGAGGATATATAATTTATGGGACCCACCCATAAATACCATTCAAAATTATTACTCACATAAAATAATTAAAATAAATAATATGACTTACAGAATAGTCGTATTGAATAAAGAAAATGGATTTATCAATATTTCCTCCTATAGTCAAATATCCTACAAAGTGAACACCATATGTCAAAATTCTATTCATTTTAGGAAAAAAACATATCCATGTTAAATGATTTGGATAATTAATGGAAATTCAATTTCCAATTATCAAAGAAAATTTAATATTTCAAGTGGGATAACAAAAGAAATCAAGGGAGTGAATGTGAATACTATCCTTGTCCAAATGAATCAAAAACCAAATAAAGGAAGAACAAGGATGGTATTAATACAACATATCCAATGTGGAGTAAAGATAAAGGGTCGTTGTCATTGATGAATGAAAATACTATAAAAAGATATTTTACAAACATTCTTGAGGAATATATTTTTTTTGAAAAACATTTTTAAAATCACTTTTGTTCAAAATAAATTTTGAAAAAAATTATTTAAAAAATATAATTTTCAATATCAAATGATTCTTTGATGAAATTATGGTGGGTACATCCATACATTCTGTAAAATGTAAGAATAACATTCCTTTTGTATGGTAAATGGTTAAAAATATTCCTTATTCAGAAAGCAACAAGAATATCCATTTAAAAACATTTTTGAAAAAAGGGTAAAAATTTATTGAATAAATCATTTTGGGAATGATAAAATATTTTTTGAAAACCTTTTTTAAAAAATGGTATTCTAGAAGAAAATTTATTATCCAACCAAAGAGAGAAATAAAGACGGGTTTTCTAAAAGTCGTTTTCTAAAAACATTTAGGTAGAAAATAATGGTAAAATGGTACTATTAATTAATAAAGGTCATGAATATCCATAGGGTAATAAAATAAATTTTTTTAATTGAAAATGATTAAATAATTTTGTTTTGATAAATTCAAGTGTAAAAAATTCCAAACAAAAAGATATTGTCATGTAAAACTTTACAAAGACTATAATATTGATGTGAGAATCAATCAATGAATAGATTAAGTGTGTCACATGTAAGTCATCATAAAACATGTTTACAAAAAACAAGAGATAGTAAAAAGTTATTATAAACATAATCTCAAAATATTAATGACACCAAAGAAGTAATATAATCCAATGGAAATAAATTGGGTTATGAAATTCTTTTCCACTTGGGTAACTTTAAGTATAAATCCCCTTAAATGAAATAATTCAAACTAAAACTCAAAATATCCTGAATAATGAATAAATCATGATATTAAATTTAAAATTATAATTATTTAAACTGTATATATGAAATTAGGTGTATAAACATAAAGTATGACCTAAATAATGGAAATATTATTGGAAGATCAATAAAAACATTCTTGAGGAAAATAATCCTTAAACATTCCAAAGTGTCTCATACCACTTTGAAACATTTGAATAACAATACCTATGATGTAATAACATTAAATGAAACTTATAATATCATTATAATATGTGTATTCATGATTTAACATGCTAAAGGATAATTATACACTATATAAAAAACTAGGTGCATAATAACAAACAAGTCTCAATAGAATGTAAATTGATATGAAATCCCTTACCTTGCTTTACCTTTCTAGTGAAAAAACATTAAATTCATGTATAAAGGTTTTAATAGTACTACTAAAATAAGAAATAACCATATTCATGTTTATAATATCATATATTATTTTCTTTTAATATCTTATTACCCGTTTGATAACAATCATTCATTTTTTTCATTATTTTAGGTGTTAATGGCCCAGCTGGTCCATTATATTTTAACTTGTCAATATTGGTTAATATAACTATTTAATAATATCCATAATATAAAACATGATTTTAATATAACATATATTTATTATATATGTATTTACAATCCTCCGTAATATTTGGAGATAAGAAAGAGAATGCACAGTTCATAGAGATGGTAGGTCATACATACGCCTGAACAATACTTTCATTTATTTTCTGTATTGAAAGAATAAAAAATAAATAATATATATGTATATTATAATTAGAATATCATATATATGTCATAAATATTACATATGTTTATTAAAACCATTCTATATAAATTCCATGTATAGTGTGAATGAGTCATATCGCTTTGAGGTGGTGGTAGTTCACACTTCCGCAAACAATGTTATCATATTTACTAAAAATAGAAAGAATAATGTTATGTATTATAAAAGAATTAAAAAATCATAAAGACATTATAAATATTATATATATCATTTATAAATATATTTTAAATCATAATTCCCAACCATGAGAGGTGGTAAAGGAAAAAATAAATGGGAACGTTTTCTGAGGTGGTAGTTCACCGTACACATAGATGTTAAGTTCGTTACCTATTTTATGGAAGTGTTTGATAGTAAAGGTATAAACCTCTTAATATTGACATATAAGTATATTTATGATACTATTTTTGTTATATAACACTAGAATAAAAAGATTTGTTATTGTGGATAATGGAAATAAAACTAAAGAGCTTAAGGGGGGATGTTACCTCTTATTCAGGTAACACCTTTTGTTTTCCACAAAAGGGATTCCATGGATGGATTTATGCCAAATTTGATGCTTCTAGGATTATGTGAGGTATTTGGGGATGTATTTTTTATATCATGGTCAATCTAAAGTGGTTTTATATGTGTGAGGAAGTGGGAGGGTTGAGTTCTTTTTTATAGTGGAGGAGGAGTGATATTATTGTAAATTTTGGAAAAGGTGTAAGAAACCAATTCTTATTCTTGAGGTATGGGTTTCTTCTTTTCCTTTTTTACTTTAGTGTTTTTAGGAAAATAAGTAAAATGGGGGGAAATCTCAAATTTTTTGGGTACATGCCGTGTACTTTTCCATACGTCGTGTACTTTGGCCGTGTGGGATGAGTATACAGGGCATGTAGGCCTATCGATGATAGAGGGTGTAAAAACTAAATACATGCCATGTACTTAGTATATACAATCCATGTAATCAGTTGGAATGTGAACAGTATGGTGGTGGGAGTATCCACCAAGGTAATGACAGTACACATCATGTACTCAGAAATACACGCCGTGTAATCATGTCGACAGATGAACATTGAGGCGATGGAAAGTGGCTTCAAAATGAACAGTTTAATAAATGGAAAGTACACGCCATGTAGTTATATTTTTTATCTTAAATCAGGAAGTAGCGTCTTCATTCAGAAGATGAGGCATAGAACTTGTTTGGAGCATCGGGAGAGAAGGTCGGATCTTGGAGGAGCTCTTGACTGCACACTGGAACTCAGATTCCTTCGTCAACGGTCTCGTTTTAACCACACGGGTGAGTTCTTTACTCTTCTTGAACCTTTCCATCTAATTCTTTCCCAAGTGGAAGTTATTTGAGTTTGAATGGGTGAACATTTATCCTAGATCTAAGGTGTTCTCAGTTGATTCGGGAGGCATCGTTCGCGTATATCGATCAGGGGAGATCAAGGTAGGTGGTCTGATGTTTATTTCCAACTGTCATGTGGTTTTTGTGTACCGTTGTGTGACGTTCCCATGTTTGGGTTGTCGTATGGATAAGGTATTGACTGATTAAATGCCTATAATTTCATAGGTAATTAAATGAATTAGTGTAAACTGTTGTTTGGGATCACTGTATTGATCCAGGGCCACCCCATGGGTGCATTTTCCTTGTTTAGTCATTTGGCCAGGATACCCAAGGGTATGTCATGATTATAGCATGCTTTTATTTTTCTTGAGAGAAAATGTATATATATTTTTTTTTTTCTTATTCTTTGGTCTTGGCCCAGTTACTTGATTTTGTTCTATTCACCTGAGGGCAAGGCCTGAGGGCAACGTTCTATTCGCCTAAGGGCAATTCCTGAGAACAAGGTTCTATTTGCTGGAGGTCAAGGCCTGAGGGAAAGGTTCTATTCTTCTAAGGGCAAGGCCTGAGGGGAAGGTACTATTCACTTGAGGGAAAGGCCTAAGGGAAAGGTTCTATTAACCTAATGGAAAGGCCTGCAAGCAAGGTTCTATTCGCCTGAGGGTATGGCCTGAGGGAAAGGTTCTATTCGCCTGAGGGCAAGGCCTGAGCGCAATGTTTCGTTTCTGTTTTCCTGAGGGTAAGGACTTTCATGTCAAAGATTTCATTTATAATGAATTGTTAAATATTTATTAAAATGGAAATGGAACTGTTAGGAGTAGATGTTTTTTAGTACTTCCAGGTTTACTGCATTTCATTATTGCACAATGGTATTGCACAAATTCGGGGACAGTTGGGCACGAGCCTCTGTTGGTTGCCTACTGGTATTTATTTCTCACACCCTATTTAGGTCATGTCTTGGGACCAAACATATTATATTTCTATATGTGTTTATAAGGGCAAGATTCCCTATATAGGTACTAGATTATTGGAGAGTATTGGGAGAGCATGGGACTGATCTTAGGCTTGTGATGCTGCTGAGTTCCTGCTGCACTGTGTTGATTTTTTTTGTTGTATTTTTACTTCTACTGTATTGTTTTAGATCGCAGTGTATCCTATTTTGGTTTATTTTTAAGACATAGGGAAATATTTTATCATAATATATAAATGGATGTTAGTCATTTCTTTTACTTCTATACTATTGTCCATTTCAGCTTGGTATTGTTTACTGCTTCCACTTTTGTATGCTTATATTTTGTTCTATTCCGCTACACTTTAAAAAATGAGGGCATATTTTCCCTACTATTAGACTTAGGCCCTCACTGCAAGTCGGCAACCTCTGGAATTTGGGGAAATTCACTTGAGGTCATGTGACCAACTGGGTTCAGGGAACCCGTTGAGTGGCACCCTTATCCGGGATGCTTCAAAGTGGTATCAATGGAATTTTATTTTCTCTGAGTTATTTGTATTATTTGGCGATGACGGAAAGGGATAGATTGTTAAGGGGTTCAGTAATAACTTTGCCTGGGAGTAGCTACCCCGTGTATAGGTAAAGGCCTAATTTCCTTGAATTGAATTGTGATTTTCTGTTTATGATTATTATAGCTGATTTCATTTTCACCATGGTGTGACAAACTTGTGGTGAGCTATTATATTTTTATACTTGGGTTCTATTTAGTTACAACCTGATGAGATGAGGTTATTCCATCTCATGCATCATTTAGGGACATGTTAGAATCACATGCCATGTATAGTTTCTATGCCATGTAAGTGCATTAGAAATTGCTTGTTGTTGTGATATGTGTTGTTCTAGAAAATGCATGCTCTTGTGATAGATACCTTGATAAAATACTTGCTATTGGATAGGGTATTGTTATGTAAGGTTTTGAGAATGAATTCCAAAATTTGGTTCTTGAGGAGTATGGCCCCTCATCAACTGGAATTTGGTGGATCATTGACTTGGTGACTTTGTTATAACATGTATAAGATTACAAGATTTGGTTCACAGGGAGTATGGGCCCTCATGGATCAAAATTTGGCACTTTTGTGTCCGTTCAGTTTTTTTCTGGACTTGGGAGTAGTTTCTGAGGAATACTATCTAGAAAAACCCAAAAATACACACCGTGTAGTTTTGACTACATGCCATGTACTCTTCTATTTGGGAAGAAAAGAAAAATATTTTAAGTATACACCGTATACCGTATATAAATGTTGTGTAGTTCCTGACTATGTCAGAGTTCGTGTAGGCAAAAACGCGAAATTGGGAAAACTCTAAGGGTAGACACCATGTATCGATTGTACACACCGTGTGTGTTGACCCAGTGTCCACCATGTAACTAACAACATGGGAAAAGAAATTTTCTCTTGAACACACCGTGTCACTTTAGAACACGATGTGTAGTATAATTTGAGAATCTGACCGTGTAACAAATACACGGGTCGGTGTTATCCTTCCTAGTACATGCCATGTCCATCTGGAACACGCCATGTAGTGTTAGGTGTGTATTCGGTCGTGTCTCGAACAACAAGAGTTTGAAAATCTCATCTAGTACATGTCATGTACCTGAGGGACACGCCGTATAGTCTTGACTGGTGAGAGACCGTGTGGACTTGGTCGGGTGGCTGGGGAGATAGGGTGTTGTACACATCGTGTTCAGGTGTAACACACCGTGTAGTGTCAATCAAGTAGCTAGTCATGTCACTAACAATGCATCCAGTTGGAATCTAAGTCATACACATCGTGTCTATATGGAACATGCCATATAGTTTAAGCTGTTTACCCGGCCATGTCAAGGACAACACAGGTCGGTGAAGCTCATCTAGTACACACCATGTAGATGTTATGCATGATTTTTAGTCTCATTCAAAATAGAGCAGTGTGGCTAATCCATGTATAAGGACTTTCATAGGGGAAGAAAATTCAAGTACACGCCGTGTGTGTGGACAACACACCATGTGTTTGGGGTGTTACACGACAAATTCTGGGAGAAGTACTTTCCGATGTAAAAGACTTGAGGGAACATGTCGTGTAGTTATAATACACATCGTGTGATCCTGTTTTGTAAAACATGAATGTTTTCCTTTCCTTTTTCTCTTCTTACACTTCAAGTTCTTTTTCCTTGATGATCTTAATCTAAGGTGTGTGTTTGACCTTGTAGAGTCATACCGCCGAGACAACCGCGATTTGTTTACCAAAAGAGAGGCAACGATTATACTCTACAGATGGTAGACCACAGGCTACCGATGGATCCTCCAGGAGATCCAGATACAGCGCCCGCCATTATATGGGATGCGGGCGTGGATGCACAGTTCGGTGAAGGGTTCATGCGGTTTATGTAGACCTTTCAGGGAGCATCACTGGTTGCTAAATCTATGGCAGAGCTAATGTGTATATTCCAGCATCAGCATCCACCTATGTTTTCAGGGGATGGTTCACCACATGCTGTACAGTCTGGGTTGGGTTCTATGCAAACAATCTTCGATCATTTTTAGACACTTCCATGGTGGAGGGTCAAGCTCGCTACTTATATGCTACGTGATTCCGCCAATAGATGGTGGGATGTTACCACCCTAACTGAGCATCATATAAACTTGGCGTGAGAAGATTTTCAGGCAGTCATCTATGAATTTTTATTTCCAGAGACGATGAGGGAAGACCAAGCTCAAGATTTCATGAATATGCAGTAGGGTGCCATATTAGTGATGGATTATTCTTCCAACTTCACCGAGCTATAGATTTTTGCACCTATTCTGGTGGGTGATGAGACGTTGAGGGATAGGCGCTTCGAGGATGGTCTTAGATATGACATCCAAGCACTGGTGAATGTTTTTAGGTTACCTACAGTACATTCTATTGTGAACCAAGCATTGATTACTGAGCGAAACCTATGGGAAGATAGTGGTGAAGGCCAGGGCGGTTCAGTACAAGATTCTGGAACTATTTTTATTGGCAAGAGGAAGATGCAGATGAATTTCTTTCATGGTGGGAGTACAAGCTAGAATATTTTTTTCAGGTGTCCAAATAATGTGTTACTAGTGTGGTAAAGTGGGGCACAAGAGACATCAGTGTCCACATTACCCAGTGGAGTTTCGAGATTGCAGCAAGATGGTTCACCTACAACGTTTTGGAAGGACATTTCCACCAGTGGCTAGTGGAAGGGGTTCTATAAAGACTCTGTGTGCAGGAGCAGGGCCAGCAACTTCTTAATAGTTAGGGAATTTGAATACGTCAGGACGTTCAGGCTGATGTGGTGTTCGTGGTGCTGTTGCCAGACCCCAGGATCTCAGAGACAGTAAGGTGGGTTAGCTTAGTGTAGCTAGGTTGTGTCGTAGAGCCGCAGCACTGGGCAGACATATGCAGTGCAACATACCCAACAAAAGTAAGATCTTGGACCTTCTACTGTCAGATGTACTATTCTAGTTGATTTTTTTATCTTCATAACTTTTTGATACTATTTCTACACATTTCTTTATATCTGTGCATATTATGGAAAGCCTTGGGTTATATGTTTCTTCTTCTTCTGATATTCTGACTCTCTACACTCTTTTGCGAACTAGAACGGTAGGTGTGCATCAGTGCAGGGAGATCCCACTAGTGGTTGGTGGGTGTCACTTTCTATGGGACCTTCTATGTATTAAAGATGAAAAGCTATGACATCATTCTCAGGATGGACTAGTTGGTACCCTTTCGAGCCTTTGTGGATTGCTATCACCACTAGGTGAGTTTCATGTTACCAAAGGAAAGAGAGTTTCTATACAATGTTGAATGGGATATCCAGGCGAGCTGAGATGGACCTGATAATCGTGGGTGAGGTGGTGTGACATCCCATATTGTGGACTTATATCTGGATGACTAGGGAACATGTAAGAAGGATTTCCCTACAGTAGTTGATCATTTCAAGGATATATTCCTGGATGACTTTTCAAGTCTACCTCCAGAGCGAGAGGTGGATTTCTCGATTGAGCTTATTCCAGGAGCGGCACCGGTGTCCATTCCTCCTTATAGGATGGCTACACCCGAGTTGTAGGAGATCAAGAGGAAGTTGGAGGAGTTCTAGGAAAAGGGTTTCATCCGACTCAGTACCTCTCCTTGGGGTTCTCCTCTCCTATTTTTGAAGAAGGCGGATGGTAACCTCAGACATTATGTGGATTATCAGAAGCTTAACCAGTTGACAGTTAAGAACATATTTCCCTTGCTGAGGATTGATTATCTTTTTGATCAACTTTGAGGAGCATGAGTGTTCTCAAATATTGACATGAGATCTGGATATCATCAGTTGCACATTAGACCATCAGACATACCATTTACAGCTTTTTGGAGCAGATATGGTCTATACGATTACTGGTCATTCCGTTCGGACTCACAAACGCTCCAGTAGTTTTCATGGCCCTGATAAATCGTGTGTTTCACCCGTATCTAGATTATTTTGTGTTTGTCTTCGTGGATGATATCTTGGTGTACTCTCACACTCGACACAACCATCCCACTCATCTTGAGATCGTACTGAGTACACTGAGAGGGTATCAGTTATATGTTGAGCTCTTAAAGTTCCACTTTTGGATGGACCAGATACACTTCCTAGGTCATATTATTTTAGAGGAAGGTGTTGCAGTAGACCCAGAGAAAGTGAGAGCAGTAGTTTCCTGTGAGTATCCTAAGAATTTGTTTGAAATACAGAGTTTCTTGGGGCTGGATGGTTACTACAGGTGCTTTATATAGGACCTCTCATGCTTAGCAGCGTCGTTGACAGGATTGAATAAGAAGGGTGTGAAGTTTTTTTGGTCAGAATCTTATAAGACATCATTTTTGGAGTTTAAGGGAAGTTTGACATCATAACAAGTCCAGATTCTTCTAGAGTAAGGGAAGAGCTATAGAGTTTATTGTGATGCATCAGGTGTTGGGCTGGGAGAAGTGTTGATGTAGGGAGATCGAGAAGTTGTGTATTGGTCTCGGCAGTTGAGGCCACATGAGAGGAATTACCCAATGCATGATCTCGAGTTTGCTGTAGTTGTTCATCTGTTACGTTGTTGGAGACATTATCTATTGGGAGAACATTTTTTGGTGTTTACAAAACCACAAAACTCTTAAATATATCATTACCCAGCAAGACCAAAATTTAAGACAACAAAGGTGGGTTGAATACCTTCATTCTTTCGACTTCGAGATTTCCTATAAACCTAGTAAGGGTAATGTAGTTACTGGTGCACTGAGTAGGAGGACTCCGTTACAGGCAGTGCAGGAGGCCAGTGGTGAGTGGCTGCTCATGGCTTGGTTCCCTAAGATGCATTTGGAGGTGAACGATAGTTAGGGGTGAGCCTATCTTTCATCCTTAGCTGTGACTTCTACCCTCTCAGATAGAGTGAGGATGATATAGCTATCAGATTCATAAGGCATAGTTCTACGAGAGTCGGTGGAAAGTGAGGATCGTCCTCCCTGTTGGACGATAGGTGATGATGAGGTACTCTGTATCCATGGACGAGTGTGGGTTCTAGGGGATATACATGAGGAGTTGATGTGGGAGTTTTAGGATTCAACTTTGGCAGTGCATACCAGAGTTACCAAAATGTACTGTGACTTGAGACATCAGTATTGGGGGCTGGGTATAAAACATGAAGTAGTTGGTTTAGGTACGAGATGTTCCACTTGTCAGCAGGTGAAGGCAGAGCATTAGAGGCCAGTTGGACTGTCACAACAGCTACCCGTTCCGGAGTGGAAAGGGGATGATGTCGCGATGGACTTCGTGACTGGGTCACCGAGGCCACCTCGAGGCAGTAATGTCATATGGGTTTTTGTTGAGAGACTTACGAAGGTAGCTCACTTTTTTCCGATCAAGGAGACATTCAGGGTTGAAAAGCTCAGGATGTTGTATATCCTAGAGGTAGTATGTCTTCATGGGGTCCCTCTTTCTATCGTTTCAGATAGGGATTCCGTTTTACATATCGTTTCTGGCAGAGTTTTCATATGGCACTGGGTACATGGGCGCTTCTGAGCACAGCTTACCACCCTCATACCGATGTCCAATCAAAGCATAGGATACAGGTGCTAGAAGACTTGTCGTGTGCATGCATCCAGGAATTTGGGGGAACTTGGGAAAGCACATACCCCTGGTGTGGTTTGCATAAAATTATAGTTTTCAAGAAACTATTGAGATGGAACCTTATGAGGATTTATATGGTAGGTCATGTTGATCACCCTTATGTTGGTTAGAGGCAGGTGAGGAAGCTTTACTGAGACCACATCTCATGTAAGAGACTTTAGAGCAGGTCGAGTTGATTCAGAAGAAGATGGCTACTACACAGTCTCATCAGAAATATTATGCTGATCGTCGCAGATGACCCTTGGAGTTTGTGGTTGGGGATTAGGTTTTCTGGCGTGTTTCATTGAGGTTGGGACACAGGTTGATCAGGAGACAGGGTAAACTTTCACCGAGGTATGTGGGGCTATTTGAGATTCTGGAGAGAGTCAGGCCAGTTGCCTATCAGTTTCAGTTACCATAGAGGTACCGGGCCATGCATGACATCTTCCATGTATCTCAGTTGCACTATTACCACTCAGACCCATCTCACATCTTTCATCATGAGGATGTTAAACTTCAGGATGATGAATCCTTTGAGGAGCATTCGATTAATATTGTTGATAGGATCACAAAGGTTCTCTGAGGGTGGTCAGTTCCTCCCATACGGATGCTATGGCAGCATGGTCGAGTATAGGATGAAACCTGGGAGTGGGAGACCAATGTACGTGCTCAGTGGCCAGAGTTGTTCTTAGCTTTATCATCACAACCCTTGGAAGGGAAATATGATGACGAATTTATTTAAGGGGGGATGTTTGTAAGAACCTAGTTCTTATTCTTAAGGTACAAGTTTCTTCTTTTCCTTTTTTCCTTTAGTGTTTTTATGAAAATAAGGAAAATGGGGAAAATCCTAAATTTTGTGGGTACATGCCATGTACTTTTCCACACACCATGTACTTTGGCTGTGTGGGATGAGTACACAGGGCGTGTAGGCCTATCGACGATAGAGGGTGTAAAAATTGACTGCACACCGTGTACTTAGTATATACACGTCCTGTAATCAGTCGGCAGGTGAACAATAAGGCAGTGGGAGTATCCACCATCGGAACAACTGTACATGCCGGGTACTTAGAAATACACTTCATGTAATCATGTTGATAGATGAATAGTGAGGCGGTAGAAAGTGGCCGCGAGAGGAACAATTTAAAAAATGGAAAGTACACGTCGTGTACTTGAAATTACACACCATGTAGTTATGTTTTCTCTCTTAAAACAGGCAGTAGACTCCTCATTCAGAAGAGGAGGCATAAAACTCATTTGGGACACTGGGAGAGAAGGCTAAAGTTTGGATGAACTCCCGACTTCACACCGGAACTCGAATTCCATCGATGACGGTCTCGTTTGAACTGTGCGGGTGAGTTCAACACTCTTCTTGAACCTTTCCTTCCAATTATTTACTAAGGGGAAGTTATTTGAGTTTTAATGGGTGAACGTTTATCCCAGATCAACGCCATTCTCAGTTGTTTCGGGAGGCGTCGTTCGCGTATATCAATTAGGGGAGATCGAGGTCGGTGGTCTAATGTTTATTTCCAACTGTCATATGGGTTTTGAGTACAATTGTGTTATGTAGCTATGTTTGGGGTGTTTTATGGATAAGACCATAACATATTAAATACCTATAATTGCATAGGTAATTAAATGAATTTGTAAAAACTGTTGTTTTGGATCGCTGTATTGATCCAGGGCCACCCCGTGGGTGCGTTTCCCTTGTTTAGCCATTTGGCCAAGATAACCTAGGGTATTTTGTGATTATAGAATGATTTGAGTTTTCTTGAGAGAAAATGTATATATAATTTCATGCTTATGCTTTGGGATTGGCTCGATTACTTTCTTTTGTTCTATTCTCCTGAGGGCAAGGCCTGAGGGCAAGGTTCTATTCGCCTGAGGCCAAGGCCTGAGGGAAAGGTTCTATTCACCCGAGGGAAATCCCTGAGGGAAAGGTTCTATTCTCCTGAGGGAAAGGCCTAAGGGATAGGTTCTATTCGCCTGAGGGAAAGGCCTTAGGGTAGGGTTCTATTCACCTGAGGGAAAGGCCTGAGGGAAAGTTTCTATTAGCCCGTGGGCAAGCCCTGAGGGCAAGGTTCTATTCGCCTAAGGGAAATTCATGAGGGCTGGGTTTCATTTCTATTTTCTTGAGGGTAAAGGATTCCATGTATGAGATTTTAATTATATTAAAATGTTAAATATTTATTAAAATTGAAATGGAACTGGTAGGAGTAACTGCTTTTGAGTACTTCCTAGTTTACTGCATTTCATTATTGCACACTTCTGTTGCACAAATTCACTAATAGTGGGGCACAGGCCTTTGGTGGTTGCCTACTGGGATTTACTTCTCACACCCTATCTAGGTCATATCTTGGGCCTAAATATATTATATTACTACAGGTGTTGATAAGTTCAAGAGTCCCTATATAAGTACTTGATTGATGCATAGGAGTGGGAGAGCATGGAACCGATCTTAGGCTTGTGATGCTGCTGAGTTACTACTACACTGTGTGGATTTGTTTTTCTGTATTTGTACTTGTAATGTATTGTTTTATATTGTAGTGTATCCTATTTTGGAAGATTTCTTATACTTAGGGACATATTTCACCATTATATATATGTGATTATTGGTCATTTATTTTACTTGTATATTGTTTTCCATTTGAGCTTGGTATTGTTTACTAATTCCTCTTTTTTATGATTATATTTTGTTCTGTTACACTACACTTTGAAAAATGTGGGCATAGTTTCCCCACTATTAGACATAGGCACTCGTTACTAGTCGGTAGCCTCTGGTATTTAGGGAAATGCACTTGAGGTCATGTGACAAACTGGGTTTGGGGCACCCGTTGAGTGGGACCAGGATCTGGGACATTACAAAAGGGAATTCCAACCACATTTTTCCCATGTAAATTGGATCAGATAATGATAAAAATTCAATAAAATTTAGGATTGGGTCTAAATATGACCATACAATGTCTTTTGTACAAGTTTCTAGGTTGTTTTGGCTCTTAATTTTAAGGTTTAGTACTTTGTTAAGATACTTTTTATTTTAATCATTATAATTAATTTGAATCACATTCATTAATAATTTTTGGTAAAATAATAAGATAACCTTATTATAAATTATAAATTATTTTGATTCAATATATTTTATCCATTCTTCCAAATTCCAATCATATAACTGGCAGAAATTAATTTAAAATTAATCTTGCTGATGGGAAGACAATGCGGGTTTTTAAAGTAAGAACGCTTAAAAGTTTTCTAAGTTTCTATATCCAATTTCAATGTGAAATTGTTTTCAATGCCCTAAATTTTATTAATTAGTAAAAAATTATATAATTATAATTTAAAATAATATAAAATATAATTTAACACTCTAAATAATTTATGATACATAACAGTTTTGAATTAAAATTCAGTATTTTTCTGTATTCAAAAAAAATTTAAATTTACATAAAAATACCAAAAAATCTCCATAACCTATTTTTTATGTTTCTATTTAAAAAATGAATATTATTTTGAAATAAAAAATATCTAAAGGTTCTAAAATTTATATTTAAAATAAGTTATCCATTAAAAGGTGGTAAAATTGCTGTTAGAAAAATATTAATTTTTATGTGAAATATTGGGTTTGATCTTATCTTATACCTATTAAATATATTTGGTGAATATCAAAAATGTTTTTATTGAATAAATAATATATATATTAAATTAATATTAGTCACTAATTTTAATTAATTTAATTTATTATGGTAAGAAAACACTGTGAGTATAAAAAAGGTTTTTTTATAAAAATATTCCCTTTATATTCAATGGGTTCTTATATTCATTTTTAATTACTTTTTAACCAATATATTCATTTTATATTTCTATAAACCATATATGTGCATATTTTATCTAATACTATTCATAACAACTAAATTTGTTTTAATGTTATATCTTATTATATTAAATAATAATATATTGTTGTTCAGTAAAACTCAATCTTGCATGTAACACAAGATATCAAGAAAATATTTTTTTATGTATAACGCAAGATAGATCACTATTGTGTGTATTTAAAGCTTCAACATAGATATAATTTATTTGAAATAGTTTTTATATTATAAAGTATCAATATATGTCTTTTCATTAAACACTGGGTGTTATGTGTCAGACATGCTATTGAATATAATGTTCTTACATTAAAATTTTGTGGTGTAACATTCTTCTTGATATTGGTTAAAAGAACATCACTTATTTTCTTATTAAATGGTCCAAAAAATTCCCAATTCATTTTCTTTTTATTGTTCCCAACAATCCCAAACAAAACAATTTATTCCACTAAATTTCATTTAATGGTCATTGTAAGTATGACTCCAATTATCAATGGAACACCGCATCTAATAGACTAGTTATAACAGCTTTGACTTCAATAACTTCTTTCCTTATCCGATTATGATTCTCATAGCTTCTTTATATGAAGATATTTTATCATATTTTATTGGTATTTCTAAAAAGCAACATCTTTATCTACCCTCATTAGGAACAAAAACATCATATCCATCAAACTTTTATGTTTTTGGTGATCATACATACATGAACCTAGACCAGAAAGCTTAGGCTTCACAAACTTTTATCTTATACAAACTTATTCTTGTATCATGAATTCATCATGACTTTTAAAACTCTTACAATAATATTTAGAATCTTCTATCTTATATGGGAAAGTATTTTTACTTCCCATCCTTTCCAGCAAACATCTTTCATTCCAACTATACCTCAATATGATTAGCAGCATCCCCCTTTCTTTTATAAAACTTGCATAACTATTTTCTTAGAAGTCATTATATTTATGAGAACTCCAAGATCAGAAAAGCATCATTATATTTTTATCTTAGTTATGAATACTTCAATACAACTTCTTCATTATGATCAACACTTCATTCTAGACCCACGTTGAGACTGATAAACCATTTATTTTAGAAACATATTCTCAATACGATGGAATTTCATAAGAATTTTGAGTATGATGCTCTAAATAAGATGGAATTTTGATTGTCAACTTTTAAAAAGTGAATTGATTTCTTTTTATCATTATATTTTTTGGAAAAAAAGACAAAACCAAGAATCATTCTATTTCAAAAAAATATTCTAGACAACTTAGTCACAACAATCTCCCCATTTTTATTTTGTTTTCAACCAAGATGCATAAATCACTAAAATTTGTTTCCTTAATCTATAGATTACTTATCAAAAATTCAAATCCTATGTGATTTAACTCATTACAGAATATAATAATTACTATCATTAAAACCTTTTTGTCCAAATGTACTTACTCATGAAAACCTCCTCACTTTTTCTTTTTCTTCACCTCTTACTTTTCTTATTCTATTTTCTTATAAAAAAGGATTCCTATAACCAATTCAATAATTAGTTATAATATTTCACTCATTTACAATGTTATATTAACCGCATACCCACAAATCCCCCTTTTTCATTCTTCCTTAAAAGGTTTATCACATAATAATGGATAGATTTATGAAACAATTCCACCCATTACAAAACACTATCCAAATAAAATATGAGAGAGGGGACAAAAACACATACCTCAACCTTGATGATAAAGAGGATGGATTCCCATGTTAAATATCAATTTATGAAAAGGATACTTTGGTAACGGTATTTTAAAAATTTCTGTAACTTGTTACCATGTCGGAACCTACTGCAAATATAATTCATTCTTCTCCAAATTCTCTTTAATGAAATTATAATTGATATGATTATGTTCTAAACAAGAATGTAGTAATGGGATTCTTGTAAGGTTGATTTCACTTTGATTATTACTACCCAATAATATGGGTAACTATACTTCAACAAGTAAATCATTCAATAGAGTCTTCATCTGCATAAGTTAGAAAATGGTTGGATTGGTATAAACATACTCATCTTCATCTAAGCTAAGATTTAATGAATTTTTATTATTTTTCTTCCAACTAATAGAAATTTTTCCAGGAAATAAATATACACCATGATGTGGATATTCTATCATCAACATTTCCTTCCCCATAAACATTTAAATACCCAAAAAATTCAATGTTTTCTAATCTATCATATCTGATATTCAAATTTGATGTGCCTTTGATATATTTGATAATTCTTTTTCTAGCCAAAAAATTTGATTCTATTCGAGCACTTTGAATTATTTCATATAAGGTAACAACGTAAACAATTTTGGGTCTTGAGAAAGTCAAATATAAAAAAATTCTGATCATATTTCAAAATTATTTAAGATCAACATCCTTACCTTATCCATCTTTTTGCAACTTTTTTCCTAGAGAAATCATTGTCTAAATAGGTTTCTAATTTTCCATGCTGAAATTTTTAATAATTTCTTTAGCATATAGTTCTTGTGAAAGAAAAATGTGTTTCTTCTTTTGTAAAATTTGTAACCCAAGAATGTATTTCATTTATCCCAGTATGGACTTCTTAAACAAAATTTTCATCTTTTTAGTAAATCATTAACAAGTACTTTCATCATTCCCAGAAATTATAATGTCATCAACATAAACAATTACAATGAGGGAAGACTCTTGAATTTCTTTTACATATATATTTCTATCAACTCTTCATTTCATAAAACGCATCTTCCTTAAGCAAGTATCTAATATGGAATACCATTCCATTGGTGCTTATTTCATCCCATAAAAGGATTTATTTAACTTTCACAAATAACATTCATATTTACCAACAAAAAATCCACATATTTTTTCAATATAAACTTCCTCCTCAAGATTTCCATTCAAAAATTCTTATTTAATATCCATCTAAAAAAATTTGTAACTTCATTGTGAAGTAATATAAAGAAATATTATGATTGTTTCTAACCTTTCAAATAAAGAAAAAGTTTCAGCAAATTTTATGCCTTCAATTTTTAAGTAACCATTTCACACTAATATTTATTTGTTTCATATCAATACACCATCTTAATTTAACTTATTCTAGAAAATCCAATTTGCAAAAATAAAATTTTTGTTATTAGGTTTAGATATGAGTTCTAACGTATCAATAATTTCCATGTAATCGATCTCTTCATTTATATACTGAACCCATTTTGGATGTTCAAAATCATTATTCACATATTTCAGCTCAACTTTTGATAACAAAGAAGTATGTGTAATAACTTTTGTTGTTCTTCTTGTTTGAAACTTCAAAATTTTATCACCAAAAATGTTTTGAACTTCCACTTTATTCATCATCCAGGGATGAAATTTTCAATATTATTCTTCATCACTTGAAATGTCTGATTCTGATTCTTTTTCTTTAGTAGGATTACCATTGTTGGTATACTTATCAGAATTATTAACAAAAAATATTTCCACCCATTAATATTCTATATCAGTATGAGACACTTTATCCACCTCATCTTTTTCAATAACTTTGAAATCAACAAGATTCAAAAAATCCTAACTCTTGGATGAAACATATATATACTCTTCTATCCAGAGCATATCAAGGAAAAATATATCTTCACCTATCTTCTAAAACTTTCTACGGTTTCCACCTTTTTTAATGATTCATGGATTCCCAAATACTCTTACATGTTTCAAACATTGATATTTTCCATAAAAAATTTCATAAAAAGTCATATATAATATTTTTCAATAGAAGAATAGATTTCTAATATACATAGTAGTGCTCGTGGATTACCTCCAAAAGTAATGATAAAGACCACAATAAAGTAACATAGTTCTTACCATTTCGACTAGACATAATTTTTTCCTTTCAGTGACACCATTTTTATGAGAAGGGTATGGTGTACTAATCTCATTCTGAATTCCATGATTCTCATGGTAAAATTCATACTGTTTACTTTTTTATTCACCACCATTATCTATTATCAAATTATTCACTGAATACTCACATTCCTTCTCGGTTTTCCTCCTAAAAGTTTTAATCATTTTCAAAGCATTAGATTTATTTTTCATATACATAACATAGGTAATGCTAGTAAAGTCATCAATGGAAGTAATTAATTATTTTTCTTTATGAGTTTATTTATTTCTCATTGGTCCACATATATCATAATTAATACGTTTCAAGGGATGTTTTAAACAAAAATAATCTTTTTTACACACATAGTTTGTTATCTTTCCATTCTGAAAAATCTTACAACACCAATCTCTTCATCTTGACATATTAGTAATACACTATAGATTGTCTCACTTTGATAACTTACTCATATTTATCTAACACATGTTTCCCTTATTTTTATTGTGCAACTGATTCTCTCCCGCCATGATAAAGAACTAGAGTGTTGAACCTCACCAACTTGGAATAAGTTTCCTTTTATACATTGGCCTCCTCTAACTATCTTTCCATATTCCAAAATTTTCACAAAAAATCCATATTTTCTAAATTCAACTCTGTTACCTTTGTTAAAAAGTTGTGGAACACTTAGTAACTTTTGGTTTATCCCATTAACAAACAAATCATTTTTGGATTTCAACTTCTCTTCCGTGAAGATGGTTGACCCAACAACTTTGATTCTAAGAGACTCATCATTTCCAAATGTTATTGTTCCTTCTTTGATGTCTTTCTTATTTTCATGAAATTATAAATATCTTTTCATATGAGAAGAACATCCAATACCTAGAATCCATTTTCGTTCTTCTTTTTTTTATTTTGAGACCGGTTTCTACAACAATATCCTTTTCATTCCCATTATCTTTCTTAAATTTTATCTTCTAAGAATTATTAACAAACATTTTTTGTGGTGGTAAAAATAAAATACATCCTTTGAAAGGTGTCACAGTGATTCAAATATTTTAAAAAATGTTTCCAATAGTTGGAAACTATTTTCAATTTTCTTAATAATCTTCTTAGGTTTCTTCAAGACAACCTTCCCAGACTTCTTCCATTGATAGGATTGACTCCCCCTCAAACTTGGCCTTCTGTAATTTGTAAAATAGTGGTAATGGATTTGATTAAAAAACATATATTTTCTATGTACCTAAATCCACCATAATTTCAGTTTTATCTATAAAAAGAATATTTACCTCTAAAACTTCCATACTGACAGGATTTTGGATCATGTTTCTCAGCAACCTTCTTATCAGAACATTGTTCACCACCAACTTTTTTTTATCTACCTGAATCTTCTTCTTCGGTTTAGTTTTATTTTTATCCTTATCCAAACTAGATGTAATAGAAACTTTTTTGAATTCATAATTTTTAAATAACATCTGACTTCCCCCACTTTTTTTGTCTTATCCACATACATAACATTCCCATATTTCTTCCTCTTAGAAATAATATCAAATTTATTCTCAACCTTGGAAGATAATTCTTTATCATTATCATGTTTATCCAGTCTAGAGATTTCACCAACTTTAATGATATAATTATTTAAACGTTTAACACTCTGTTTATCTTTAAAAAGTATTTTTTTGGAAAATTTCAAATCTTTTTCATTTTTACTTCAACTTTACCTCTATATGTTCAATAAGATTATTTTCTTTCTCAAGATATTTTTTCAAATCAACAAACCTTTACCACATCTTGATATTTTCATTAATAAAACATTATTTATTTATTTTTAAAGAGTATTCACATTCCAACTTCCTTATTTCTTTCTCAAGCAACATAATCTTTCTTAAACAAAATTTCAATAGTTATTTCAGATTAAATTTTAATTGATTTTGTTCTTATTTATAACTTTTTATTCTAAAATATTAATTGTTAAATCTTCAAACATATTTATTCTCATCCTTCTCAATAGACCTTTTAGATTAAACATCACTCTCTTCTTGTTTATTATCTTTAGATAAGAAACTTCATTGTTTTAGATTTGTAGAATTCTCTATTCTTTCATTTGGAATAAGGTTTATCATTATCACCTTATTTATTTCATGATTTTATTTTCCTCTACCATCTTCTTAACTATCCTATTATTTATTTATTTTTGAGGAAAATTGGCCACAAAATTCCCAATAACTCCACATTAAAACATTTCAAGGTAATTTTCCATTTTTATTTACCTATACCTCTTATAACATTTTTAGGAAATAAGTATAAACTTTCATCAATATTTTTACATTCCTTATTTTTGTAATTAGAATCACCAGCATCTTCTTCAAAAAGAATCATCTTTGACTTTTCCTTCTTGGAATAATTGAAAAACATTTATCTATAAATTTTATTTTTTTATAAGTTTTTCCCAAATCATTTCATAAGTAATGAAGGTTCTATAAAAATCATATAGAAATAATGTCACTTTATCTCTATTTTCCAATGAAGAAACTTTAGCATCAAACTATTCACAAATAATTCTCAATATCTCTTTAACAATAGTATAACATACTAACTATTCACCAAGACATATGATAGTGCTGAAAATGTCATTCACCCGAGTAAAGAAGTCACTAACATAATCATATTCACCCATCTTGAGATATTCATACTTCAACCTATAGATTTTTATCTTTTCCTTATTTACTTTTGTATTGCCTTACAAAATTAGGTTTATACAAGATACCATTAGTTGTGTAAACACACATCACTCCCAAAAAAACTTTCAAATTTTGATGTGAGTAAATCATTCTTATATCTTCCATTATTTTCAAGATTCTTCTTTTAAATAGATATAATAGGAACTTTATCATAAATAGAAGGAAATATATCTATTGTGGATTCAAGAACATTATACCCAATAAACATAAGATAAGGAAACATTCTCTCTTTCAATATGTAAAAGTTATTACCATTGAAGACCAGAATCCCTTTACCGTTGACACAATTCAGATTATCCTTCAAAACATTATTCTTCAAAACTTCAATAAAGATTAAAAAAAGGGAACCATCAACTCTGATGGAAAATGAAAGTTCCCAGTCAAGATCAAGTATCACTAAGAGGGGGAGGGGTGAATCAGTGAAATATTTTTCTTTTAAGTGATTTTATTTTAGAAACAACCTTTTCCACCTATTAAAGAGTTATCACTTTTTTGGAAAATAAAATAATCACACAAACAAAGGCACACAAGAATTTAAATGGTTCATTACTCAATAAGAGTATCTACATACTTTGTATGATTTGGAAATAATATAATACCACAAAATCCACAAGAAAAAAAATCTTTTTATGAGGATATAATGAGTAGTATATGAGGTTAAAATTGTGTACCACTATTTATAATACAATAGTTCATGTACTCCTTCTAGTATAAATGATGTAATATAATAATTTTTAACAACTTAAGAAACTTGTTACAGTGATTCCTTATCAAGTTTAACAAATATATTCATCAAAACCATTCTTTACTTTCCTACCCAGAACTGGGAATGAACTCTCTAGACTACATAATAACACTCAGTATGATTTTCCTAGTCTGATTGCTCAATCCAATAAAATAATCTTCCAGAATACAACAAAATAAAATATGAACTTTTTCTTGCTCAATCTGAAAACCTAGGTATGATTTTTAGCCCAATTCTCGAAAATTATCTTACAATCATGTCTCTCATATATCCCAAAAAAATCCTTAGCAAAAAATGATCTAAAAACTTTTTCTATATATAATTATTTGGTGCTCATCCTTCTCTCTTCAATAGTACATCGTTGTTGGAATGTGAAATGTACTTCCACTATTTGTAGGAGACCCAAAAATGGTTTGAACGGGATTCAAAAAATCTTTCCCAATAAACCAAATTTTCTGAAACATCATTTCCCCTTGAATTTTGGATCCTTCTTATACTTCTTTAAAGCTTTTGAAGTCTTCTAGAAACATCTCAAATATTCTCACCACTTCTGTTCACTTCAGTCTTTCCTTTTAGTTTTCAGTTCGATTCTAATTTTTCATTCCAATTTTCTATTTATGGTGGGACCATTTTTTCACTCCAATTTTAATTAACCTACATTAAAATTCATCAGAACTAAATAATTACCATTATGATAACCACTTAAAGATATTAAAACCATTCTATAAAATATTCCAACCTCATTTGAAAACACTTCACAAAATCACTACAAAAAAATCATTCAAGACATCCCTTGACAATACTTTTTGTACCTTCTTGAAAAACATATCAATTTCTTCACTTCTTCAGACAATTAATACTACATTTGGTGATGTTTTGTTAGTTTTAAGATGCATCATATGGATCAATCTATGCTTCACTTTGACAATGAAAGATTGTTTTCTCTTAACCTAATCGTTACAAGAGAAAGGATAGTTTATCTCATTCCCCAAAGAAAAAACATATTAGATATATTTTTTCTCCTGCCCCACTTTAAAGGAAAACAAATTTCCCATTTTTAAAACAAACAATAATTTATTTTCACGAAAAATGGTTGAATATATTATTTATTGGTCTATGATTTTATTATTTATATCAGTCGCAACAAACATCACTTCTTTTCTTCTTCTATGTTCCCAAAAATCCCAATTTATTTTCTTTTTATTGGTCCCAATAATACCACACAAAAAAATTCTACCTCCAATTCGAATCTGATAATCGGTGTTAATATGAATCTTATTCTCAGTGGCACATAACATTTGATGATCTAGTTTTAGCAGTTTGGACTTAAACATCTTCTTTCCTTCACTGATTATGATTCACCTAACTTCTTTCTGTGATTATTTTCTTCTCATTGCATATTAATGTAACAAAAAAATAGAATATCCATATTCAATCATTTAAAAAAATTTCATGACCATCAATAATTTCTATGTTTGGTGATCTTGCACATATAAACTAAGACCAGAAATTATTGACTTCACAAACTTTTATCCTCTACATTATTCTTCTTGTATCATGAATTTTAAGATTTTTAAAATCAAATTTAGCATCGTTTATCAGAAATTGGGAAGTATTGTAACTTCCCATTTTGTCCATCATACCTATATCTTTGTAACCAGACCTCAATACAATCGATAACACTCTTCTTTTCTTTCATGAAGAATGCATCACAAGTTTCTCAAAACACTTATGATTTTTGAGAACTCCAAGGTTAGAAAATAATCATCAAATTTTTATCATAGTCATGTAGACTCTGATACAGCTTCATAATTATGATCAACACTTCATTTCAAACCCATGGTGAGCCTGATAAACCTATTCATCCAAAAAACATCTCCTTTATCTGATGAACATTCTTAATCATTTTGGTCCAATATTCTAAATACAATAGTTAGTTTTATTTTCATCTTTACAAATATAATTGATTTATTTTCA